>CM066033.1:532852249-533452249 GCA_033557465.1 Ichthyophis bannanicus
TGCTGGGACCATATGAAAACAGCTGGGATGCTGTAAACGCACGTGACCTAGGAGCTGGATGGAGTTCGTAGTGGTGATTTAGGGCCTGGGTTGAGCAGATATGAATGAAACAGCCCCAGGTCCTGAGCTGCAGTCCACAGCACTGGTGTGGTGTCATCCTTGATTGGCCAAAGAAGGACCATATAAAAAACAGCTGGGGTGACCTAAGAAGCCAGGTAAATGCCCCATCAGAGCATGAGAAAAACCCATGGCCGTTTTCCTGCCTTTGGTTCTTCTAAAATCATGATACTATGCATGGTTAAAGGGAAGTGGGAAGGGTAAAGGGACAGCAATATTTAGCTTCCACTCCTAAAGTGCAGGGTCCGATTAATGACAAACATCTTGTCCGCCGGGCCCTGTACCAATGGAATGTCACCATGGACTCCTCCCCAGAGGAGCTACTGTGAGCTCTTCCAAGAGGTTCCCTTCTCCAACACCAGTCCAGACACTGAATGGATCCATCTCCGTATCCAAGTCACAACTTTCCTCCTACTGCTGTTCCTCACTACTTTTCCTCTCTTATCTCTCTCTACACCTGTCCTTGAGAACTCCGCTTTTCTGGCAGATCCCTTCTATCTGTGCCCTTCCCCTTCTACTTGCCAACTCCAGACTTCAATCCTTTCACCTTGCTACTCCTTATGCCTGGAACAAACTACCCAAGTCTGTACATCAGGCTTAATCTCTGGCCCTTTTCAAATTCAGGCTGAAACTTTTGGATCCTGATCCTCTTAATTTCAAATGTGTTTCCTTACCATTCCCCTAGATATATCTTTGTCATCAGCTGCTGGGCAGACTAGATGGACCATACTGGTCTTTCTCTTCATCTCTCAGTGGTGGAATTATCTCCTGTGAATATTCCTCAAGCTGTTCTTTATCCTGAAAAGCTCCATCTCTGCTACTGCAGGGCCACCATCAGATATCTGATTAATGGATGTTTGGAAAATTGTCCATGTTGTGTTCCTTTTTACAAGACTCTGTTAAAAAGATTTTACAAATTGAGGAAAATATTTCTTCTGTGAAAAGCAGATTGCTAGTTATGAGCCACAGCTGCTGACTTTACGATCTGCTGGTACATCAGCAGTTAAAGACAGTTTAATTTTGCATGCAAAATTAGAGGCAATGGAAAATTTCAATAGAGGTAGAAATTTAAGATTTCCGAATTTGTATGTTGCACATCCTCCATCCCTAGAGCTATTATAGAGAAAGTATTTTAAAGAAGTACTGGTGATATCTGATGTAGATGGGATAGTGGTTTCCAAAATGTATTATATTACTTTGAAATCTCGGAAAGTTGATGAGGTGGAGGATGGGATGGATAAGTTGGTTTTTATCTCCATCTGTTGATTTCACAGTTTTTGGAAGATTCTAAGGAGGAAATTTCCTCCTGTGCAACTCTTGCAGTTAGTTTTATGAAAGAACAGGATAAGAATTTACAGCCCGATATTGAGTTGGGCAGGCTATACGCCCCTCAGGGCCGGCCCGTCCATTGAGCGAGAATGTTTTTTGCACAGGGCCCCGCGTTTCAGGGGGCCCCGCGCAAAAAACATTCTTAACCTTAAAGTAAAATTAAAAGAAAAAAAAAGCTGTCTTCCCTCCGGCTGCCGGGGCCGCCGCGGCAGAATCGAGGTGGTGCCGCGGGGCCCCCCCTGCCTAGCAGAGCCTCCCCTCCCCTCCCCTGTATCTCCTCTCTCTCTCATTGTAGGTTCTGTCACACGCGCCAGATTTCAGAGTGCGAGAGAGTTTCTCCATCGCGGCTCATTTAAGCCCGCGGGGGCTGATGGGAAGTTCCCATCAGCCCCCGCGGGCTTAACAGAGCCGCGAAAGGGAAACTAATCCTTTTGCGCTCTGAAAGTCGGCGCGTGTGGCTGAACCTACAACGAGAGAGAGAGAGGTGATACAGGAGAGGGGAGGGGAGGGGAGGTGATACAGGGGAGGGGAGGGCAGGCTCTGCTAGGCAGGGGGGCCCCGCGGCACACTTGATTCTGCCGCGGCGGCCCCGGCAGCCGGAGAAGACAGCGTTTTTGTTTTTAAATTTTCCCTGGCTGGGGGGGGCTGGGGGATTAGGAGTGGTGATAGGCTGGGGTTTTTTTAGGAGTGGTGATGGGCTATGGGGGGGTTAGAAGTGGTGATGGGCTGGGGGGGGATTATTAGAAGTGGTGATGGGCTGGGGGGGTTAGAAGTGGTGATGGGCTAGGGGGGGGCTGGGGGGGTTAGAAGTGGTGATGGCTAGGAGGGGGCTGGGGGGTTAGAAGTGGTGATGGGCTATGGGGGGGCTGGGGGGGTTAGAAGTGGTGATGGGCTGGGGGGGTTAGAAGTGGTGATGGGCTATGGGGGGGGGGCTGGGGGGGTTAGAAGTGGTGATGGGCTATGGGGGGGCTGGGGGGGTTAGAGGTGGTGATGGGCTGGGGGGGTTAGAAGTGGTGATGGGCTATGGGGGGGCTGGGGGGGTTAGAAGTGGTGATGGGCTGGGGGGTTAGAAGTGGTGATGGGCTATGGGGGGGCTATTATGGGGGGTTAGAAGTGGTGATGGGCTGGGGGGGTTAGAAGTGGTGATGCGCTAAATGGGGGGGCTGGGGGGTTAGAAGTGGTGATGGGCTATGGGGGGGTTAGGAGTGGTGTATGGGCTATGGGGGGGCTGGGGGGGTTAGAAGTGGTGATGGGCTGGGGGGGGTTAGAAGTGGTGATGGGCTATGGGGGGCTGGGGGGGTTAGAAGTGGTGATGGGCTATGGGGGGTTAGGAGTGGTGATGGGCTATGGGGGGGCTGGGGGGTTAGGAGTGGTGATGGGCTATGGGGGGGTTAGGAATGGTGATGGGCTATGGGGGGGTTAGGAGTGGTGTTGGGCTATGGGGTGGCTGGGGGGGTTAGGAGTGGTAATGGGCTGGGGGGGTTAGAAGTGGTGATGGGCTATGGGGGGCTGGGGGGGTTAGAAGTGGTGATGGGCTATGGGGGGGGTTAGGAGTGGTGATGGGCTATGGGGGAGCTGGGGTTGTTAGGAGTGTTTATGGGCTATGGGGGGGGGTTAGGAATGGTGATGGGCTATGGGGGGGGTTAGGAGTGGTGATGGGCTATGGGGGGGCTGGGGGGGTTAGGAGTGGTGATGGGCTATGGGGGGGTTAGGAGTGGTGATGGGCTATGAGGGGGCTGGGGGGGTTAGGAGTGGTGATGGGCTGGGGGGGTTTAGGAGTGGTGATGGGCTATGGGGGGCTGGGGGGGTTAGGAATGGTGATGGGCTATGGGGGGGGCTGGGGGGGTTTAGGAGTGGTGATGGGCTATGGGGGGGTTAGGAGTGGTGATGGGCTATGGGGGGGCTGGGGGGGTTAGGAGTGGTGATGGGCTATGGAGGAGCTAAGTCTGTATATGGGCTGATGGGATTAGGACTGAAAGTGTGTTGATGTGGGGTTAGGACTGGTAATGGGCCTATGGGGGGGCTTAAACTAAACATTGGGTGATGGGGGATTAGGACTGGAAATGGACTGGTGGGATTAGGACTGGGAGTGGGCTGATGGGGAGGTTAGGACTGGTAATGGGGTATGGGGGGGCTTAAACTGAAAATTGGATGACGGGGATTAGGACTGGAAATGGGCTGGTGGGATTAGGACTGGGAGTGGGCTATGGGGGGCTAGGACTGGTAATGGGTTGGGGGGGTTGCTAGGACTGGAAATGGGCTGGGGGGATTAAGACTGGAGGTGGGCTGATGGGGATAGGACTGGTAATGGGTTGTGGGCTGTTGGGGGGGTTAGGACTGGTAAGGTGCTAAGGGGGGGCTAGGACTGGAAATAGGCTGAGGGGGGGGGTAACACTGGAGGTGGGCTGGTGGGGGTTAGTACTGGTAATGGGCTGTGGGCTGATGGGGGGTTAGGACTGGTAATGGGCTATGGGGGGGGGGTTAGGATTGGAAATGGTCTATGGGGGGGCCTAGGACAGGAAATGGGCTGATGGGGAGGGGTTAGGACTTGAGGTGGACTGATGGGGTTAGACTGGTAATGGGCTGTTGGGCTGTTGGGGGGGTTAGAACTGATAATGGGCTATGGGGGGGTTAAGACTGGTAATGGGCTGTTGGCTGATGGGGGCTGTCTGGTAATGGCTATGGGGGGGTTAGGACTGATAATGGGCTATGGGGGGCTCGGACAGGACATGGGCTGCTGGGGAGGGGTTAGGACTTGAGGTGGGCTGATGGGGTTAGGACTGATAATGGGCTGTGGGCTGATGGGGGGGGTTAGGACTGGCAGTGGGCTATAGGAGGCCTGACTGGAAATGGGTTTGATGGGGTTTAGGACTGGAAGTGGGTTGATGGGGGGGGCTAGGACTGGTATTGGGTTGGGGGTTTGCTAGGACTTGAAATGGGCTGATGTGGGGCTAGGACTGGAAATGGGCTGATGCAGGGACTAGAAGGGAATGGATGATGGGAGAGGCTGGAACTAGAAGGGAGCTGATGTTGGGGGAGGATTAGAATGGGATGGGGGCTGGGAGAGTAAAATGGAGAGGGGAAAAATATTTTGTGTGGGAGGGATAAAAAATCTACATTTAGCCGGGTATTGGGAGAGTAAGTGGGGATTGAGGATGGAGGGGTAAAATTTGAGTGGATGAAATAGGAATGAGGAAAGAGCAAAAGGAGAAAGATTAGTATGTTAAAGCAGATGTAGAGAGAGAGAATGGAAAAAAAAACTAGAAGAGAGAAGAAAGGACAAATGGACAGCAGATGATGGAGAGTTAGCAGAAAACATGAAGAAACCAGAAGAAAGTGGCTGGAGCAATTGCAACTGAAAAAAAATGCACAAAAGGTAGAAAGATATCGTTTTATTTTGAATTTATTAACTGGAATATGAAAGCTCTGGGAAATGTGCATCATTAACGTCTGCGCTTTGTTTGGTACAAGAGGAAATTACTTTATAGTTTTATTTCTACAGTGTTGTTGTACATTCCAAGTTTGGCTTTTGAAGTTCCCAGTTTAATTATTGCCTTCCTGTTTCTAAATTGTGATTCCTTGTTTGGTGATGGTCTATGTTCTGCATGTGTAACTGAGCTGAGGTATTCTGTTTATGTAATTCCTATTTGACATTGCCACTTGTTCTCTTTCCCCAGTAAGGTCCTGTATTGTTGTTCTCTGAAATGTATTGGTTTAATATTTGCAGTGTTGCCTTTTGATAGGTAGGGTATGGTGCTTTGTGAGTCCTGGTAGTGCTGTTAGGATACGGCGGGTTTGCTATGGGTTCTAAATGGGCAGTGTTTGTAGTAGTTCCTAATGTGCCTGGCGGTTGGCACTGGATTATAGTAATGTAGAAATCTTTTAGTCTGTCTTTATCCATACACTCATTAAGAGACATGTTTACTAAAAGTTAGTGTATGTTAGCATTATGCAAATATTTATGCAAATAAGGCCACTTATGCAAATGAGGCCCCGCACCGAGTCTCCGCACATGGCCCCGCACCCCCCTTGGGCCGCCCCTGACGCCCCTACGGCACAAAGCCCTGCCCACCAGCCCTTAACCCCAGCTACTGCATTGAATATTCAGGAATTGCCACAAACGCCAGAAGCAGCATTAGCTAACCAGCCAGCAGCAATATTGCATAATATCTGGTTAGCTCCTGTACCTTAAAGATAGGCAAGAGTTTTCCTCGCCTATCTTTTCAGCATAGATCGCTAACCGGGCAGCATGCAATATCGCTGTTGCCTGGTTATCACTTGTCACCGCCAGTGCTACATCCTGGAATGCCTCTAACACGCCCCGTTGCTATCTGAATAGCATTAGGGTGCATAGGGGAGTAGCATTCAACGACACTAACCGTGCAAGTGCCGTTAAGAATATCCAGCTTTAAGGCATTTACATGGTTTACTGGGCTATAAACCGTTGTAAATGCCTTTTGGAAATTGGGTCCTTGATCCTTAAGCTTTGCTTCAAGAAGAAAGATCATATGTTTTGTGGGAAAAAGTTGTTCCTCTTTCCTGATGTTTCTTGGGCCACACAAATTCTGAGGAAAAGCTCAGCCGCGCAACCGACATGATAGCCTCGGGTTTTTTGGCCCCTCCCCTTACCCTCCCCCTCCCCACCCGCTCCCTCCTCCAATAAGTCCACAATTCTCCACAGGTTTTCTTTCAACAAAACTATTTCCATTTATTTATTAACAATGGTTATTAACAGCCCAAAAACTGTTGGCCACAGCATGCACATAACGCTCAACGAAACACTGTACACAATTCCACAATTCCTTTCCTTCCGCCCCCTCGAGAGACACAGCCAATATCCCAGGGTCCTTTTAACTGTCAGGAGGAAATAGCCGTGAAAGCTTTCCCAGTCCTTAGTCTTCTCCTTCTCTTTCAGGTCGCAAAGCTGTGACGCCTGCCGTTCAAGCAGGTTTGGCAACTTTTCTTGCTTTACCCCCCCTTTTGCCCGCCGTCAAAGCGAGGCTGGGGGCCCTCTGCGCTGTGTTCTTGCGACCTGATCCATCTCTCCGGGGGCAGGTCCAGGTTTCTCTCCTGCAACTCTCCCCCTTTACTTAAAGCCTAGGCTGTGTTCTCTCTCACCAGGTGTGTTTCTTCTGCTGTCTCTCGCATGCTGCGACTATTCCCCCCCCTTTGCCAATTGGGTGGGTCGAGAGGGTGTCCGTGCTCCTCTCGGATGAAGGGGGGGAACGGCAAAAGAGGCCGAGCCGGCATCTGGCACGCTCCTTTATTTGCGGCTCACTGCCTGCCCCCCCTCGCCGTTCCCCCGCCCCTCCCCTCCCTCCTCCAGCCCTCGGCTCGCCCGTGCGCATCTGTAATTCGCAGTCGGGTCTCAGCCGCGCAACCGGCATGATAGCCTCGGGTTTTTTAGCCCCTCCCTTTACCCTCCCCCTCCCCACCCCCCCCCCCCACCCGCTCCCTCCTCCAATAAGTCCACAATTCTCCACAGGTTTTCTTTCAACAAAACTATTTCCATTTATTTATTTATAATGGTTATTAACAGCCCAAAAACTGTTGGCCACAGCATGCACATAACGCTCAACGAAACACTGTACACAATTCCACAATTCCTTTCCTTCCGCCCCCTCGAGAGACACAGCCAATATCCCAGGGTCCTTTTAACTCAGGAGGAAATAGCCATGAAAGCTTTCCCCAGTCCTTAGTCTTCTCCATCTCTTTCAGTCGCAAAGCTGTTACGCCTGCCGTTCAAGCAGGTTTGGCAACTTTTCTTGCTTTACCCCCCCTTTTGCCCGCCGTCAAAGTGAGGCCGGGGGCCGTCTGCACTGTGTTCTTGCGACCTGATCCATCTCTCCGGGGGCAGGTCCAGGTTTCTCTCCTGCAACTCTCCCCCTTTACTTAAAGCCTAGGCTGTGTTCTCTCACAGCGGGTGCGTTTCTTCTGCCAACCCCGCCAACCGCGAATCCTCGCTTGTTGACGGGGCCCCCACTTATCAACACACAGCTGTGGCCAACACATACTTCTGCCATAACCGCTCTACCGCATCTTGTATGGTGCACAAAAAAATGTCCATCCCTATGTCGGACAAGTGTACACCATCTGCACGATACAATCCCGGGCATCTCTCTTCTATGAGGTCATGCTTGATGCTGTCACCCCCTATTGTCCCCATGAAGTGGGCCATCCACCTGTTCACTTTTTGTCTAGTCTTCTCCACTGCTTTGTGCGAAATCTCGCCTCTCCACACACGCCGCGGTATGATGTGGGACCATGCCAGGCGTGTCCCGGGAAATGTGTTTGCCAGCGTCAGCATGTCACTTTGCATCTTTTTGGTGAGCTCAACGCTGCGTGTGACCGCAAGGTCGTTGCCCCCAAGATGGATCACGATCATCACTGGGTTCCCGGTCACTCTTTTCCTTTGCAGCAGGAGCGGCACTAGCTGGTCCCACACCATACCCCGTCGACCGAGCCACACCACCGAAACCTCTGCGCTCGCGAATCCCAAGTTCAGCCCCTGCGGTCTGCACTGAGTCAGCTTTTGCGTCCAGTGAACAAATGTATGGCCGCATATCCATGCTTCGCGGGGCCAGAGGCGGGGACTTGTTCCTAGATTGGATCACAATCAGAAATCAGAAAGATATGGTTACAGCAGCAATATCCAGACAATAATCATAACATTGATTTTATACACGCAGTACATCCCCGTGACCTTGAGTTGTTCCCGCCCTCCGTATGTTGAGTTTTTATTTATTTATATATATATATATATTTTTTTTTTATATACCCGCATTTCTCATTCCGCTGGACATATATACAGTTTGTATCTGTCCGAGCGCCATCGTCCTATGTTCATTATCTGTGCTCTGGACATCCCCATGCTGGCCGCCGTTGAAGCGGCTCCAATGCGAAAGGAGTGCGAGCCGTATAAGCTTGCATCCCGTCCTGTTTGCTCTATTGACAGCTTGAGTACTCTGATAAATTGGAAACGTGACAGGGGGGTACCGTTTGCGTGGACGAACCATTGCTTGTTTGCGTGTGCCCGTAGCTGTTGGTAGGCCAAAGCATTTCTCAGTGGGCATGAGGGGTCATTGTGTAGCGCCGACAACACGACTTGAGCCCCCTTTCCGGTCGTGTTGGTTTTGGATCTGTGCAAGTGCAGCACTATGGCCTCTGTGAGTATGCTCACGTCGCGTTCTTCCATACCGCCATAGGTCGCCCCGTGCTTTGCAGATGAGGGAGCGACTAGCTCCCCCACCCGAAATGCTCCGTAAAAGGCCCAAGAAAAGGCACATCTAAAAAGCCTGGCTTCATACTCGTCATAACACATTTGGCTAGGGGTCACCATCAGTTGTTGGAGCATCTGATGCGTGATCGGGCGGCGTTGGTCTACCTTTCGGGGCTGCCCTAAGGACCAGCCTCTCATCACCTTCTTAATGATAAACTCCGCCTTCGGGCTCCTCTTACCCATGGCCCTTGCAAAAAATGATACCGCGGCTAAGCGGGCTTGCACTGCAGCTTTTGTGTGGCCACTGCTTTTGCAATGAAGAATCCATCTCAGAAGCGTTGCTACTTCAAATCTGTCTTCTTGCTGTATTCTGGCCTCACTGCAAAAGGTTCGGTATGACTCCCATGCTGCTATGTATTTTCGCCGGGTCTGCTCTGCTAGGGAGCCTAACAGGAGCTCCCATACTTCGGCGGGCCATACTCCCAGATTTGCTCGGGGACCGCTGTCTTGACTGCGTCCGCCTCGGACGCCAGTTGGCGGAAAAACCTGATCTTACAACGAGAAAGAGCGTCGGCAATGTTATTTGTTTTGCCTTCGATATGCTCTGCTCTAAGGGTTATGTTATGCACTAGGCATAGTAACACGATTTTTCTTAATAGTGCCACTACCCTTGGCGTCTTAGCTCTCATCCCGTTCACTGCCCACACCACAGCTAGATTATCGATATGGAAGGTGATAGCTCTATTAGCGAGCCCTGGTGCCCACATACATAAAGCTACCATAAGCGGGAAAAGCTCCAAGAACGTGATATCCTTGGTGGTCCCTTCTGCTTGCCATTCCATGGGCCATGCCTCTGAGCACCACGCCCCTCTATAGTAGATGCCAAAACCGATCCCCCCGAAGCATCGGTGAAGAAGTCGAGTTCCGCATCAGACACCAGGGATGGTTGCCAGAAGGCAAGGCCATTGAAGTTGCGGAGGAATTGCATCCAGACCTGAAGGTCTTCTCGTATTTCTTTGGTAACTCGGATGCGATGATGCCTTTTTGTGATCCCTCTCGTTGCCCCTGCCATACGGTGGCAGAAAACCCTCCCCATTGGCATTACCCTGCATGCAAAGCATAGCAGGCCGAGGATTGACTGAAATTGCTGCAGAGTCGCCTTTCGCTGACTGTGAAGTAGTTGCAGGTCTTTTCTCAACTTCGTCACTTTATCTGCTGGCAGGCGAGACCTCTGTGCTGGCACATCCAACTGTATGCCTAGGAAAGTGATGATCCCAGTCGGGCCATCAGTCTTTTCTTTTGCTAACGGGATCCCAAACAACCATGTCATCTGCTCAAAGATACCTAAGATCCTTTTGCATTCCTCATGGTCTTTTCCAATAAAAAGGAAATCGTCCAGATAGTGGACCACTGTGTTGGGGCCCGCGATGTCCTCGACTACCCAGTGCAGGAAGGAACTAAATTGTTTGAAATATGCACATGATACCGCACATCCCATGGGTAAACATTTATCGTAGAAAAATTCCCCGTTGAACGCGAAACCCAATAATGGGAAGGACTCAGGGTGTACCGGCAATAGCCGAAACGCGGACTCTATGTTGGCCTTTGCCAACTGCGCCCGCCGTCCCTTACTTCGAATTAGCATAATTGCCTGGTCAATGGTAGCATATTTGACCGAGCATAATGCCGGGTCAATATGGTCATTAACTGACCTCCCCTCTGGGTATGACAGGTTATGAATTAACCGGTATTGCCCCGGCTCCTTTTTTGGTATGACCCCCAATGGTGAGATTATGAGGTCCTTGAATGGGGGCGACTGGAAAGGACCTGCCACTCTCCCTAGACCTATTTCTTTGGCTATTTTTTTGTGTGCGATGGCGTTGTGTTTTCGGACAGATGGTGGGTTATTGATAACCCGCGTCAGCGATTCTTTTCTGCGTATTAGGGATGGGATGCGGAAACCCTGCGAGAAGCCCATCTCAATACTGTTAGCTATATCCCGCTTAGGGTAGGCTCTCAGCCAGGGACTCATGTTCTCAAGCCTGATGGGCATTGGGGCCAACTCCTTCCGTTGAGCGCTGCTGTAATACTCTGAAAGGCTTGGCCTCCCTTGATGCCCTGCAAGTGAAAGCGGGGTGTCCGTTTCCACATACTGAGCAGGCATTTTTGAATTTACAAGGCTGCCAAGCACAACTCCCTGCGTTGTACTGCCGGCACGCCCGTCTCCCCGCCCACTGATTGGCTTGCCTCCCTTGTGCGTTTTGCGATGGCTGTTGCCATTGAGTGCCTGGGAGAGGTTGTTGCATCCCGTCCTGACACCATGGCCTATTGGGCGCCATTTCTTCTGTCCACATATCCAGAATTCTGTGATGCCATGCTAGGGTGGGATCCTCTGCCATGCTTCTCCTGAACTTCACATCATAGTTCAGCCAGGCCCACCCCCCGTATTGTTTATATGCCCTGGTAATCGTATCCAGATACCTGGTCAGATATGGCCCTGATTCGGGTTCCTTCTCCATGACCACACTCATAAAGATGTGGAATGCTGAGACCCAGTTATTAAGGGATTTGGGAATTTTTGGCTTTCTGTCCCTCTCACTTCTTTTATCTTTATCTTTCCCATTGCTGGCTTTGTCATCCTGATCTCTAAGCAGGAGAGAGAATAAGTCAATATATTCTCGCCTCCAAATTCTCTTCTTTATTTTTTTGGGTACTGAAATGGCCAGGGAGCTCACCCCACAGCGTGGATCGCGACTGGTGTCGCGCCAATCCAGCTGCATTCTCTGAGCCGTCCCTGATGGCGTGTTCCCGTGGTCCTCCCCAACCTGACTCTGCCCCGCCCACGCTTGCCGTAGGGGATTTGTCTGTTTTGGGGTCTTCTTTCTTTTAACTTTCCTCAATGCATATTTTATCACGTCTGCTAATGCTGTGTCACTATCACTGTCAGAACAAGAGTCGTCAGATGATGAAGTTAACAATTCTGGGGCCCCCCTGTTTCCCCTAGACTTACCATCTGTTGTGTCAGGTGTTAAAGCGCTCGTGCTCGCTGTCGGCTGTCCCTCGCTCATGAAGCCTGTCATCCCCAGTTGTTGTTTGACCGAGGAAAGGCCGTGTTTGGTAACCTGCTCCCGTACCATCTGGAGCAGGTCGTCCAGCTCCTGCCTCTGTGCAGGAGCTGCGATTTGCTGTTGCTGTGGCACCTTCTTCCTGTTGCTGCGCCTAAGCCTTCCTGCTGGTACGCTGCTAGCTGTGTCCTGGCCGTCCACATGCGCTCTCTTTCTGCTTGAACCAGTAGCTGCCCGCGCCCTTGCGGTTGCCTTTGTCGTAGCCCTGCCCTCTGCCTGCTGGGCTCGTTGTGTCTTAGACTTCTGTGTCTCTTTTCTCGGCATCTCTAGCCTAGGATGAGATCTACTATGTGGGGGGTAAGGGAAAGTCTAAATTACTCTCTGTCTCCCAGTCTTGTATCAGTCTCGTGCAACCCTTGACTTCATATTGTCCAAATATATATGTCCACATATATACTGTCCCCTTATATATAGTGTTCACATATATAGTGTCCCCCCATATATATGTCTTTTTTTTTTTTAACAATCTATGCACCTCTCCACTTAGATTTTTTTTTTTTATGCCAACAGTTCACATATCCCCTTAAATGCCTGAACATAAGCACCGTATCTTTATTATTGGGCATATATTAGAAGAAACCACATTGTCATGAAACCACAGAAACCACATTGTCATGCTGTACCGGTTTTGGCCATTAGATGGCAACCCCGTTCAACCTACTCACCATAATCACTCTTCCAACTTGCAACAGACCCATTTTCATTTTATTCATGTAAAACCCCTATCACTTCCTTTTACTTTGTTTTTGGAAAATCTCTAACCATCATTTTTTACCTTCGCCTTGGATGAGCAATTGATGAAGAGGCGCACGCATGGCGTGCACACTGCCTGCATTCCACCGCAGCACATGGCCTGCATACCGCCGCCAGCTCCTCTACCTTGGCTCCCGCCATTTTTATTTATTTATTTTTTAATGGCCACAATGCTGCACTCTTGCTGAGGAGAAAGTTAGGGGGGTTTTTTGGAGCCACGATGCTGCATTGCCCACATTCCTATTTGCCGTCCGCTAGCCTCAGGGCCTTCCCCCTCCGCGAGCCCTTAGGCCGCTGACCCGCGTGTGACCGCCATTTGGAGGAGCACCGTATCGGGCACTCCACTTCCTGCTAAGCACTGGAGGAGCACCGTGTCGGGCACCCGCTCCCTGCTAAGCGCTGCTCTCCCCTGCTTCCACCCCCCCTCGCGACAGCTCTATTAGCACGTACTTGCCGTTTGCAATCAAATTCTGTCTCTGTTGTAGGTCCGGTTATCTATGCCCGTCGTTTCTCTGCCGCGATCTGCTTCCCCGATGTTGAACCTCCTGCAGCTGATCCGTGCTCCGTGCTCCGTGTCCGTGCTCTCGGATGAAGGGGGGGGGAACGGCGAAAGAGGCCGAGCCGGCATCTGGCACGCTACTTTATTTGCGGCTCACTGCCCGCCCCCCCTCGCCGTCCCCCCGCCCCTCCCCTCCCTCCTCCAGCCCTCGGCTTGCCCGTGCGTGTCTGTGCGCCGCCGCGGTAATTCGCAGTCGGGTCTTTTCTGGCTCTTAGGTTTTGGCTGCAGGAGGTACTTTTTTCTTAGGTTCCCCTGTAAGTGCCTTGTGACACTTAAGGAGAATAATTATATTTTCATAGAATCCATATACTTAGAAAAACTTTTAGGTCATCATAATGTTACCTTATTTCTTGATGTGGAGATTTATATAAATCCATTGGTGTATGCCGCATGTTGTTTTTGAGGGTTATTCTCTGTTATTTCTTTTTTCCCAATGGGTTGATTGCTTCAGCTTTCCCTTCATGATGGGCGCTGCTTCTCAATCCTTAAAACTTATGTATTTCCTTTTTGACGCTGTAATTAGTGTATGCTACCTGTAATCTTGTGTAGGTTGTGAGAATTTCCTTTTTTAATTTTAGATTGTTAAATTTGAAAATCGTAATAAAAAATACTGAGTGGTGTGATATGCACGTTGACATAAGCATGTGTACTTTATTGAGGGCAGAGCCTGGGTGGAATTCATAAGTATGCACATTACATATAAAATACCTTGGTTTACAGGCATAGTTGCATGCTTAATACACGTTCATTTGCACCTGCTATAGAGCAGGTATAAATGTCTATGCCTAAGTGTAAGGCATGATCTCTGCCTCTTACACAAGTATTTTATAAGGACAAGTAGGCTTGATAACTGGTAGGTGACTCTGGTGTTCATCTAATGACAGGCTTGATGCTAGGCCTTAGTCTTACACTTCATGTACTGTATGTCATTGTCTGGCTTTTTTTCAACTGCACAGTTTTAAGGTGATTGCTCAGCTTATTTTTAGCTGGATTCTTTCTCAATCAGGATGATGACATTGAGTCCATGTCCAATTTCTGGTTGGCACTTCTTTAATTCTGAGATGGAGCTCAACAGCTACTTCCTTAAATTCTTAGATGAAACAGCAAACATCTGTTCCCTATGCTATCTATTTCTGAATTGCATAGACACATCTTGATTTGTTTTAATTTTTCATTTTCTCTGTCCCTCAAGGATAAGAACAAACTGGCTCTGTCCTTTAGGTTTGGAGACAAACTAGCATCAAGGCATATGCTCATTAAACCTTTGGAAAGGTTGCCTACTAAAGATGCACTAAGTTCATTCCTCACTGCTTATGTCACTGTCCTGTTCATAGGTTTTCTAAAGTCTATTAGTACTGTATCCAACTGATAGAAGCAATTCTTTATTCTCCTTTCTGTGTAGTAGATTGTGATTAGGCTACTGTTTTTTGGTGGTTCTATTTTGGAGCTATCTTGTCTGGGCCATTTCTCAATCTTTATACATCTCAGTCCTTTAGATGAATAGCCTGTGTTCAGTCTCTAGGCCGGTCCCTGGTTTAATAAGACAGGTTCATCATGCTGTTCTGGGCTATCAAAGGACATCATTGATGGACTTTACTTTAAACCCTCGACTATTGTACCCCTATAGATGAACAAATTGTGGCTCTTAACCGTGCTTGGTGGCCATGCTGGCATTTGGGGGTAAGCCTGGAGAGTGGGGAATGATGCTGACTCTTAGTGTAGGGATCAGAGAGTGGGGAGGTGGTGTTGGTACATAGGGGTTGGGGATCTGAGGGATTGGGATGCTGAGTAGAGGATCAGACTCATTCACTGCTTGGGACCACAATAAATACATCAGCAGATAAAGAAGATGCACTTACTGTGCTATATGCTGATACATTTATCATGTAAGTATCTGTCTTGTGGTAAATGCAGACCAGATGTCTGCCACACCCCCCAACATTTACTGCACAGGCTGTCTACTTACTGAGTGTTAATGTTTGCACCTAACGTGGTAAGTGCAAAAAATTACTGAAATTTAGCAAACAGGTCCCTTAATTAGCTAAGCTTTAGAAAGAATATCACCAATACTCATTTTTTGAGATCAACCTTATGGATCAAGCAAGGTCACTTAGGGGTTATAGAATATTGGTGAGGTCCTGCAAGCAAAAAGAATCGACTAAGCCAGGTTAGGTGCACAAAGCAAAGCTTTATTTAGTACAGTGGTTCTCAACCCAGTCCTCTGGGACCCCTAGTCTAGTTGGGTTTTCAGGGTATCCACAAGAATATGCATGAGATAGATCTGCATACAATGGAAGCAGTGCATGTGGATCTATCTCATGCATATTTATTGTGGATATCCTGAAAACTGACTGGCCTGAGGGTCCCAGAGAACTGGGTTGAGAACCACTGATTTAGCACAAGAGAGCAAAAAGAATTCCTGGCTTATCCTTGCAGGCTTTACAATAGCATACCAGCTCCCTCTTTACATAAATATGAAATGACCCGAAGATCCACCTTCTTTGCCACGGCCGTGGCCTTGTGGAATTCATTACCTGCCACATTACAAACAGAACTAAGACTCATCTGAGTCAGCCTTCATATCTCCCGCGTAGGTGGTGCTCTATGTTGTTGGGATGGCTTTGTCTCCAGTCACCTGCTAACCCCTCCCGCTGTGCCTGGTCCCCCCCCCCTTTTCTCCCATACATATGGTTGTTAACCCTTGTCTTGTTATTGTCTCTTCTATCTCCTTTCCTGTTGAAAATATTGGCGTTCTTTTCTTGGCTTTTATATGATTTTATTATAAACCCAGAGCATGGAACGCTCTCCCCACCTCTATTCGAAACATCACTTACCTAATTGACTTCAGGAAAGCACTAAAGCAGCACCTATTCACCACATACTACCCTGAATCCAGCACTAGTAATCATACATATGCCCCCTCAGACAATCACTCATTGCAATTAAACAATCAGACTCAGCATGAAAAAGGATAATCAACTGATCGCTCAGAAGATACCCACTGAAATGGAATCAGGACCCCCAGTGTAAATAAGATGTAGATATGTTATACAATGTACATAGTTCCCCCCAGTTACTTCCAAGTTGATCTCCTGTTTATTGTAAATGCAACTCAGGGTTCCTGTGTTGTATGGTTGATGTTGAATGTAAACCGCTCTGATCTAAAATAGAGCGGTATAGAAGAACTGTTAAATAAATAAAATAAATAAAAATAGCTAGGTCACAGATCTGCAGTATATCAGATATAGACAAACAAACATAAACATCTTCCATTAAGACATAAAGTCTGTGAGAATAGGTTAGAGATCTCCTTCTTGCTGATTTGGGTCTCTCTGCTTCTCTCTGGGACTGGGCTTTAACTTCCTCCTCTGGCTCACACTCCGAGTCAGGCTCCCCAGTTATATTCCTGAGCTGGGCTGAGCTGTTGTCCTTAAGGATTGGAGATTTCTCCTATATATTCCTTCACACATTTAAAAAAAAGGGTTACACTAACTCAAAAACAAATTTCTAAGCCGAATCTTCAATAACCAGTGCAATAGCACCTAAAATCGACATTTTGAATGCCACAAAGGTCAAGCATTGCTTAAAGCAGTGGTTCTCAACCTGGTCCTCGGGACACGCTTAACCAGTCAAATTTTCAGGGCAAGCACAATGAATATGCATGAGACAGATTTGCATGCACTGCCTCCATTGTATGGAAATCTCTTTCATACATATTCATTGTAGTTATTCTGAAAACCTGACCGGCTACATGTCTGCTGAGGACTGGGTTAAGAACCTCTAGTTTAAAGGAATGAATCAACTCCATCAAAAAGCATAGAGCATGTTGTCTGATAAGACTAATAAAGAAAATATTAATTGGATTGTAATTGCCCTATCAATTATTTTGTTAGTAGAAGAAAGATTTGAAATGGCCTCATAATTAGATGAATAACTTTTATCTATGAAAGTTTTCTTCAGCATTAACTAATTAAAGCTGATTTATGAGATGAGGAAACTGACCTGATCTCAGGGATATATTTATTAGACAAGTTAATCAATTTAATAGTTTACCGTGTACATCTATGCAATTGTATAATTGCCATTTTTGGGATGTAAAACATGCTTTACACACAGAAAATGCTTTATAAATTGCCTTCCTAGAACATTTTAGAAAAATTTCAGTGACATCAACCCATACTACCTTACTTTTTTAAAAGTCACTGCAACCACTGGGATAAAGAAGGCTTTGTCACCTGTGTTTGCTGCTAGGATCTATTCGGGGACTCCTTTCTATATTCATCAATTTAAGAAGCTCTCACCAGTTTACAGAGGAGAGAGAAGAGGTTATTGATAGAGCTGACAAAAAGTTGTTGTTGTTGTTGTTAAGTGCCGTCGAGTCGGAGTCGACTCATGGCGACCCTCTGGATAGCTATCCTAAATTGTGTTCGGTCTTCAGTCAGGCGGCTCATTGTTGACAGACTGGTACCCTTAGCTGCTGTTATTGTATCGATCCATCTCATTGCTGGCCTTCCTCTTTTGCGTTGACCTTCTATCTTGCCAAGCATGATGTCTTTCTCTAATGATCTCTCTCTCCGCATGATGTGTCCAAAGTATGAAAGTCAAAGTCTTGTCATCTGAGCTTCTAAAGAAAGCTTAGGTTTGATCTCCTCTAGTACCGACTGGTTTGTTCTTCGGGCAGTCCATGGTATACACAGTATTCGCTGCCAGCACCATAATTCAAAGGCATCAATTTTCTTCCTGTCTATATTTTTCACTGTCCAGCTTTCACATCCATATGATGTTATTGAAAATACCATGGCTTGAACAAGTCGAATCTTTGTATGGAGAGAGACATCTCTGCTCTTGAGAATCTTATCTAGGTCTTTCATAGCCATTCTGCCAAGAGCAATGCGTCGTCTGATTTCTTGACTGCTTGTTGCTTCTTAATTGATAGTTGATCCAAGTAGGTTAAAGTTATTCACGATTTCAATTTCTTCTCCTTCGACGATGAACCTGTTGATTATGCCAGTTGTCATGATCTTTATCTTCTTTACATTAAGGTGCAGGCCCATTTTGAGACTATGTTCTTTGATTGTGAGAAGCAAATGTTTCAGATCATCTTCGCTTTCTGCCAGTAATGTGGTATCATCAGCATAGCGAAGGTTGTTGATGAGTCTTCCACCAATCTTCACACCTCTGTTGTCTTCATACAATCCTACTTCTCTGATGATTTGTTCTGCATATAAATTAAACAGGTAGGGGGAAAGTATGCAGCCTTGTCTTACACCTTTGCTTATTTTAAACCATTCTGTTTCTCCTTGTTCCGTTCGAACTGTTGCTTCTTGATCAATGTACAGATTGTGCAAGAGAACGATCAGGTGTTCTAGTATACCCATGCTTCTTAATGTGGCCCAGAGTTTCTCATGGTTTACACAGTCAAAAGCTTTGCTATAGTCGATAAAGCACAAATAGATATCCTTTTGGTATTCTTTAGTCTTTTCAAGGATCCATCTCACATCCGCAATGATGTCTCTCGTTCCTCGCCCTTTTCTGAACCCTGCTTGCACTTCAGGTAGTTCTTGTTCCAGGTATGACTGTAGTCTCTTTTGAATAATCTTCAGTAGAATCTTGCTGGCATGTGGGTTCAGAGCGATTGTGCGATAATTTCCACAGTCAGTTGGATCACCTTTCTTTAGTATTGGTATAAACACAGATCTTTTCCAGTCAGTTGACCATGATGCTTTCTTCCATATTTCTTGGCAGAGCCTTGTAAGTATGGTAACAGCTGCATCAGATTGCTGTAATACTTCTATGGGAATGCAATCAATGCCTTGTGCTTTGTTCTTTGATAAGGCTTTCAATGCTGCTTCAACTTCTTCTTTCATCACCAATGGTTCCAGATCACAAGGTACAGGTTGAAACGGCTGTTGGTCCACTTGATCTTTATCATATAAAAACTCTGTATATTCCTTCCATCTTTTTTTGATCTTCTCAGCATCATTCAACATAGAACCTTGAGCATCTTGTAACATTCCAATTCGAGGCTGGAACTTTTTCTTTAACTCTCGTAGCTTTAGGAAAGTTGATCTTGTTCTTCCTCTAATAGTTTCTGCTTCTATTTCCTTGCATGCATCATTGTAGTACTTTTCCTTGTCCTGTCTTGCTGCACTTTGGAAATATCTGTTGAGTTCTGTGATTGTCTTTCTTTCTCCTCTGGCTTTAGCTTCTCTGCGTTTCTGGGCAATTTTCAGAGTTTCTTCCGTCATCCATTTTGGCCATTTTTTCTTTTTTACCTTTTGTAGAGACTTCTCGCTTTCTTCCAACACAACCTTCTTGATGTCATTCCATAACTCTTCTGGAACTCTAACATTTGTATCTAAAGCAGCAAATCGATTTTGCAGGCAGTCTTTAAATTCCAGTGGTATATTCTCAAGGTCATATTTTGCTGCATTCATGAGTGGTTTGCTCTTTTTCAGCTTTAGCTTGAGTTTGCATGCTAGTAGTTGATGATCTGTACCACAGTCAGCTCCAGGTTTTGTCTTTGTTGATGTTATAGAGCTTTTCCATCGTTGACTTCCACAGATGTAGTCAATTTGATTTTTATACAATCCATTGGGTGAAGTCCATGTGTACAGTCGCCGCTTGTGTTGCTGGAAGAAGGTGTTCGAGATGAATAGATCGTTGGTCTTGCAGAATTCTATCAGTCTTTCTCCAGCTTCATTTCTGTTGCCAAGTCCATATTTTCCAACTACTTTGTCTTCTTCTTTGTTGCCAACTTTTGCGTTCCAGTCACCTATGACTATCAGGATATCCTGTTTGCATGTTCTGTCAATTTCAGCTTGTACTTGTTCATAGAACTCTTCAATTTCATTCTCTTCTGCAGCTGTTGTTGGGGTATATACTTGAATTATAGTTGTGTTGATAGGCATTCCTCGTAGACAAAAAGTTAAGGGAAAGTAAAAGACTGGGCCCGATATTCAAAAAGCATTTACATGGTTTACTGGGCTGTAAAGCATGTAAATGCCTTAGATGAGGATATTCAACAGCACTTACATGGTTAGTACCATTGAATATCCCCCATCTAAGTCCCTTATGCGCCCTGATGCTATCTGGTTAGCATTGGGGCATGTTGAGGGCATTCTGGGGCGGAGCAGAGGCGGAGACTGTCGCTAACCAGGCAGCAGTGATATTGCATGCTGTCCGGTTAGCGATCTGTGCCTTAAAGATAGACAAGGAAAACCCTCAACTATCTTTAAAACACAAGAACTAACAAGGCAGCATCCAATATCAATTCTGCCCAGTTAGCTCTGGAGGATTCTGGCTTTTGCAACGATCACCGGATATTCAATGCCGTCGCCATGGTTTTGAATATCCAGTTTAGAGGTTGGCGGGGAGGGCTATGCGCCAACAAGGCACATAGCCATTTGAAGATCCACACAGCTGAAAATTGGGCCCTTATTGTTTTGAGATTAAGGGTGATTAAATATTCCATTTTTTCAAGAAAATTCTAAGTTAGGGAAAAAGAATAGAGGAGCTAATTAATAAAGCACTACCTAGGTCTAAAAGGGAGAGAAGAGTTTGGAATGTAGTTGCAGGATAGAAAAGGGTATCTACGAATTGAGGTTTGTTGCCTGAAAGTGAGACTCAGAGTGGCTGAGCATGGGAGTTCTGAGTGGAAAAGTGAAAGTGTGGCGGTCTGGTCTGGAAAGAGAAGATATTGCAAGCTTGTAATAGCAACAAGTTTCAACTTATTGTTCTTCATCTTTTGCATTTTTTTTTGAAAAAGATGGAGTTAGATTTTGTTAGGATTTAGAGGAAATTCAATGCAGTGTCAGGACTAGAGCTGCATAGGGTCATCCTTTTAAAATGAGAGGAGCTGAAGACAGTGACGTCTAGAAATCCCAGGAAGAAGAATCCTGAAGTATCAAGACACCTCTCAACCATCGATGGCCGGAGGAGGAACTACAGCAGCTGGACCCCAATGGTGATAATTGAAAGAAAGCTTGATTGTACCAGGCTGGATACACAGTCAGGCCCTGTGTATAACATTATATTACTATAAGCCCTAAGAAAGAGTTAATATCATTCGTAGCTCCTTACTTAATACCATCCTTGAAAACTCTAGAAGAAACTGGGTGAAAGGTTTTAGATAACATAAACATTAGTCTTGTTATTAGAAAGATAAGTAAAAGGCAAGTTGTTTACCCAGCTTCTCAGTCGCTCAGTCTCTGGTCAGAGATATCAAACTGTCAGTGTTAGAATTAATTAGAATTAAGGCCTATATAGTCATGTCTGAGAATATATGTATGTCTTTTCATGATTGTCTATGATGTGCATGCCTATAGAAAAGTATGTTATGAATATACGTGACACTAGACATAGAATAGAATATGTATATTATGAATATACGTGATGTGAGACGTAGAATAATAAGGTGAAATTATGCTGTGTAATGGAATCTTTACCTATAAATAAAGTGGCCTAAAGCTATGATATCAGAGTAAACACAGGCAGCGGCCTAGCTTGCTCTCCCAAAGCTTTGGTTATTTTTATAATACAAGTGTGTTGTGTATTATTTACTGCCTTACCAAGTAACCTTCTCATTGCCATTGTGTGTGGATTTCTGTTATACCCAAGAGTCCTGCCTCGTTGTAGGTGAGGGGGGGTGCAGAGTACTCTTTCAGTTGGTGCCATGCCGGATTACAGATTTCTGCATTCAAGGCAAGGGCAGAAGGTGCCTGAAGATTTGTGAGTATTACCAGTGATGGGTAATCTGTTAAGTAGACAGGCTCCGTCTCAGATGCGTGATGGCAGGACAGAGCTAGGGCTTTAGTGTTTAAGAAAGATAGCCCTTCTTATTGTATGCTTCTATTGTATGTATGAGAGGCATGGTGATGTAGCCATCGATTCTGTGGCACATAGGGATTCAGTGACAAAAGGTAATGCGAATTTGCAGTTTCCTTGGGAGGGAACTTTCTCTGTAGATAAGGTCCATTGCCTGAGATATGGGTTAGCGGTTAAAGGTGAACCGTGCAAATGTGCTTACATGATGGGAACGGATGGTACATGATGCGAAACATTGGAATGTTTATGTTTTGAAACAAAAGATGTTTGTGTTAAGAAATGTAATTAATAACCAGCTGAGCAAGTGCGGGTCCCTCGTGTAGCAGAGCTAAGAGAAAAAGAAAATGCTTAAAGAGCAACAGCAGTTAGGGGGAGTAGTATTGTGTATTTTGGATATTTGGAATGTCTCCCAGCTCAAAGAATTGAGAGCATGTTTGAACCAAGAAACGGAAAGTGTTGTACATATAATAAGAATTTTAAGAATGGCAATAGGTCATAGTGTTTCTGTTGCAAAAGAATTAAGTGTTTCTGATGAACTTATTGATAAAATTGAGAGAGATTTAGACATTATGAAACTTACAAAGAGGAGTGTGATCAATTATATTATGATCTAGGCTCTATTCAGGATGTTCTACACCAGCAACATAATTTATGTTCTGCCACTGTTAAACTGAAGCAGCTGTGGGAAATGATATTGTGACTACTTAAAGAAGTGTTTGATGACTTCCGGTTTAGCCACGGAGGAGGTGAGACGCGTGTAAGCGAGCTCCCTGACCCGCACCCCTAAAAGTGAGGTAGGAGAGGCTCCCTCCTGGCCCCCTTGCTGGTGAAAATGCCTAAAATGGTGAAGCTTAAGCCGGGGTCCACCATCAAAGAATTGTATGCGGCTAAGGCAAGTGGAGGGAAAAAAGTGTTGGCGAGTTCGGGCGCGCAGTCGGCGCCGGTATCCCCGACCGGGTCTGAGGAGGTGGATGGGGAGGAGAGAGCGGACCTGCAGCAGGCAGATCTGGTGGCGATCCTCCAAGAAATTCGGGAATCGAAGGAGGAGATTGTGGACCGAGTCTGCGGGCGGCTGGAGGAGAAATTTGCAACGATCGGGCAGCGTCTGGAGGAAGTGGAAAGTAGAGTGAGCCAGACTGAGGACGCCCAGGCCTCGACGGACCGCGTGGTGAGCTTTCTGCAACAGCAATTGAGTTGGCTGCACGCAAAAACGGAGGACATGGAGAAAAGAGATCGGCGCTCTAATTTGCGCATTTTTGGTGTCTCTGAGGGGGCGGAAGGGGACAATGTGATCACTTTTGTAAAGGATTTGCTAATTGCCTGCTTCCCAGACCCTCCCTCGATGCCACAGTATGAAATAGAGAGGGCACATAGAGAGCTCCGGCCTAGACCAGAGAGGGGAGGCCATCCACGTGCTCTCATAATTAAAATGCTGCGGTTTCAGGACCGGGAACATGTCATCAGAGCAGCCCGGAGAACCAAGAGTGTGCAGTATAAAGCTTGGACTGTGTATGTCTTCCCTGACTTGGCCTCTGAGACAGTGAAGAGGCGGAAGGATCTGTTGCGACTGAGAGACCAGCTGGCGAAACAGGGAGTACAGATTGTGATATGGTACCCAGCCAGGATAACGATGGTGGTGAATGGAGTGAGACGGTTTTTTGCCTCCAGAGAGATGCTGGAGAAATATCTGAAGTCCCAGAAGAGCTCGCATTGAGGGAGCCCGGCACGTCCGAATGGAGAGGGGGACCAGCAGTCGGCGAGCGGTGAGGCTGGCGGGCGGCAGAGTCCTGGAGAGTGATGAGCTGCAAGGAGCAGCATTGGACTGTTACAGGGAGGGGATGGAGGGCTGGATAAGTGGGATTGTTTGATATGCTTTCACTAAGGGCTTCGGGAGGCTGGTTGGCGATTTATAAGTGAATGTTGAGGGTGCGGTATACGGAGGCAAGGGGGTTGGGACATGGGAGGGAAGGGGGAGGACATGTGGGAGACGGGTGCGGGGGGAGGGGAGCGGTTGGAGTTGGAAGGAGAGGGGCTAATGGAGGTCTGTAAACAGCAAAAATGTGATGGTCGGGGGGTGATTGAACAGTTGGGGGGGTTTTGGCTGGTGCAAGTTGTGTGTGCTGTGGGTGTGCTAGGACTGAGGCTGTCTTTGGGGGTTAGAAGGGGAGAAAGGTGGTGGAAGGCAGAGCGATACAAGGATGATGGGGGGACATAAAATTGCATCGTATAATGTACGAGGGATTAACAGCCCTATCAAGCGGAAGAGGATTCTCACGCAGCTGGCTAAGCACAAGATTGAAGTAGCCATGCTGCAGGAGACTCACTTAATAGAGGTGGAGCAGGTTAAATTAAAGGCCCAAGGGTTTGAGGAACTGTTTGGAGTGCCGTATAATTCTAAAAAGAGGGGAGTGGTGATTCTAGTGCACAAGAGGCTGAAGTTTGTTCCCTTCACTTCTGGGGGGGGACAAGATGGGGCGGGTGGTGTGGGTGGTGGAGAGGGTGGGCCAGAAGGAGGTGTCCTTTTTAAATTTGTATGCACCCAATGGGCCGAAGGGGTCTTTCTTCCAGAAGGCACTGCGGGATTTTGAAAAACATGCCCGGGGGGAGTGGATTGTAGGGGGTGACATGAACTGTGTGGTGGGGCCGTAGGATCGGTCTAATTATCAGCGGGTGAAGCATCGACGGGAGGGGAGGGAGTTGAGGAAGTGCATGGTGGACTGGGGGTTGGTAGACATATGGCGGTGGGAGAACCCTGGGGAGAGGGGCTTTACCTGTTACACACCCAGACTGGGGAGCTATTCCAGGATTGACATGCTTTTCGGGAGGAAGGGACAGTTGGGGGCCCTGGGGAGTGTGCAATTGCACCCAGTGCTTATTTCGGACCATGGTATGGATACGGGGGAATGGAAGCCCGGGGGAGGGGAAGGGGGGGTGGAGGGGGAACATAGCCTTGATTCAGTCCGAGGAATGGCAAGTGCAGCTTAAGAAGGCCTGGAGGGAGTTTCTGGAGTGGAATGACAATGGGGAGGTTTCGGATGCCATGATTTGGGACAGCGGGAAAGCGTATATGAGAGGGTTGATGATGCAGATGGGGAGTCAGAGGAAGCGAGAAAGGGAGGCACAGAGACGGGAGTTGATGAGGGAATTGGCGGAGGCGCAGGGAGAACACAGTAAGACAGGCTCCAAAGTCACTCGTATGCGGGCGGCCATGCTGAGGGCGAGAGTGAACAGGATGGATTTGGACGGGTTGGAGAAGATGATGAGGGCGTCCAAGAGAAACTTCATGGAAGAAGAGAATAAGGCGGGGAAGCTGCTTGCAAGGCAGCTCAAGCAACGGCGGGAGAGCTGGGTTGTGGCGGAAGTTAGGACGGAGCAGGGGGAGAGGGTGGCGGATAGCCAGGGGATATGTAGGGCCTTCCGGGGGTTCTACGAGCAGTTGTACACGGGATAGAACGAGGCCTGTCGGGAGAAAATAGCAGCCTACTTGGATGGGATGAACATCCCAAGGGTTAGTGAGGAGCAGGCAAACTGGCTTGGGCGGCCTATTGAGGTGGGGGAGGTGCTGAAGGAAATTTGGCGGCTCCCCAGGGGTAAGGCGGCAGGGGAAGATGGATACCCAGCGGAGTACTTTCACGTGCTGAGGGAAGAGGTGGCGCCATTCTTGGCCCGGCTGTTCACTGGGTTTTTGAGGGGGGGACGCTGCCGGAGACGATGTCACAGGCGAACATGGTGGTCCTTCCAAAGGAAGGTAGAGACCCGGACAGATGTGAGAATTATAGGCCGATCACGTTGATTAACTGTGATGCGAAATTATACGCGAGAGTGTTGGCAGGGAGGCTGGAGGGGCTTCTCCCGGGCTTGATTCACCCAGACCAGACCGGGTTTATACAGGGCAGAGTAATAGCGGATAATGTGAGGCGGGCGTTGGGGCTTCTCCACTATGTGAAAGAGGCGCGGATACCAGCAGTGTGCGTTGCATTGGACGCAGAGAAAGCTTTCGATCGGGTGGAGTGGGAGTTTCTGTTCGCTATGATGGATAAGATGGGGCTGGGTGAGAGCTTTGTGCAGGGGGTAAGGGCCCTTTATAGACACCCGAAGGCCAGGATATTGGTGAATGGGCAGTGTTCGGAGTGGTTCGATCTGCAGAGGGGGACTAGGCAGGGCTGCCCTCTCTCCCCCTTACTCTTTGCGATAGCGATTGAGGCGCTTGCAGTTCGCATACGGACCCGGAAGGAAATTCAACCGGTTCAGGTAGGGCAGGGGGAGCATAAGATTCTCTTGTACGCTGACGACACGTTAGTATTCATGGTGGACCCGGTAAACTCCCTACCAGCGTTGGTGGAAGAGTTGGAGGCGTTCGCAGAGGTGTCGGGTTTCAAGGTGAACAAGGCCAAAACGGAGGCCCTGGCCCTCGGAGGGTTCAGGAGGGAGGTCTTTGAGAACTTTCCCTTTAACTGGGTGCCGGGGCATTTTAAGTACTTAAGGGTCCGGATATCGGAAGATCCCGGGAGATTATACGAGCTTAATTAGATCGGGAAATTATTGGACAGTTGGAAATCCCTGCAGCTGAGTTGGATGGGGCGGATAGAGGCCTTCAAGATGAGTGTGTTGCCCAAGTTTCTGTATATTTTCGCGCAGCTGCCGGTGGTGATCCCGGGGGGGGGGGGGTAATTCGGCGCTGGGAGGAGAAGCTGCGGAGATTTGTATGGGGGGGGGGAAAGAAGGCTAAGATTAAGGTCAGTCAGCTTTGGATAGCTAAGGATAAAGGGGGAGTTAGGATGCCCTCCCTGCGGTGGTACTACCAGGAAAGCATTCTTAAGGCATGGAGGGATCACTACCTTAGAGGGGGGGAGGCGGCGTGGGTGGATTTGGAGAGAACGCTAATGGGGGCATTGTCCTTGGCTCAGTGGTTGGACGAGCAGGGGGGTAAGCTTTCTCGGGGCAAGGGGAAAGAACATCCCTTCTTGGGGGCCATGTGGAGGGTTTACCAGCGGGGGGAAGGGAGGAGGTGGTTTCCTAGCCCAGTGTCGGCTTGGACTAGGGTGCGTGATTTTTTCCCCTTTGGGGGGTCGGACTGGCTTCAGGGGAAGATAGATAAATTCGGGGATTGTATGGTGCATGGTGGGGTGTGTTCTCACAGTGAGCTGGAGAAAAGAGCGCAGTACTTTCAAATTAGGCACTTTCTTCATACGGGGGAAAACCGAAGGTTGGTCAGTAGGCCCAGCACAGAGATGGAGCTAGGGTTGTTCCGGGGGAATAAGGATAAAGGGAGTATTTCTAAAATCTACAGGGTTTTGTTTATATTTATGTTTATGTTTATTAAACTTGATAAAAACCGCCTTTCACTAGAACCAAAGCGGTGTACAATTAAAATTCAATAAAAGAAGGCCGAGGCCAACGAAAAGGAAAAGGAATTTACAATGTTTGACAGGACAGCTAAAAGATCAAGAAGACAGGACAACACATAGATAGGGGATAGGCCAGGAAAAAAACAAAAAGGAGGGAGAAGAGGTAATCAGACAAAAGGAGAGGGAACGTCGAAGGCTAAGGAGAACAGGTGGGTTTTTAGCTGTTGTTTGAAATTATTGAACTGTGGTTCGAGGCGGAGGGAGGGGGGAAGAGCTTTCCAGAGGGCGGGAGTGGCAAAAAAGAAGGCAGAGGAGTGGGTAGACTGCAGGTGAGCGCGAGAGGGTGGTGGGAGGGTGAGGCGGTTGAGATGGAAAGAACGGGGAGTGTGTATGGGAGAATGGAAAAAGAGGAGATCCATTAAGTATTGGGGAGTGCTAGTATGGAAGGCTTTATGGGTCAGAATCAGAATCTTGAAAGTAGCCCTGAAAGGGATAGGCAGCCAGTGGAGGTGGAAGAGTAAAGGAGTTATGTGATCCCAGGGAGAAGAGCATGTGACCAAGCGTGCAGCAGTGTTCTGAATCCGTCGGAGTCGGGTAAGTTGACATTTTGGGAGACCGATAAGAAGGGAGTTGGCAAAGTCAACCCGAGACATAACTAAAGCCAAAACCAGGGTGACCAGAGCTGAGGGGGAGAGAAAAGGACGAATAGAGCGAATTTGACGAAGAAAGAAGAAAGATGATTTAGTAACGTGAGAAATATGGGAATGAAAAGACAAGTCGGAGTCAAAGTGCACACCAAGGTATCGAAAGGTGGAGACCAAGGGTACAGGAGAGCCAGAAAAAGAAGGAGCCACAGAAGGGGAGGGACCACCGTGAGAGAACCAGATAGCAATAGTTTTAGCAAGATTCAAGTGGAGTCAATTAGCTGTCAACCAGTCTGCGACCGCAGTGAGACAGGAGTCTAGAACCGAGAGATCAGGGCAGGAGGGGGAAGTGTGGTGGAGCAAGAGAATGTCGTCAGCATAGAAAAAAGTAGAAATACCAAACTGCTGAATCAGGGATGCAAGAGGAGCTAAGAAGAGATGAGGCAGCAGATAAAGAGGATAAAGAGGGGCGGGGCCATAGGGAAAGGTGGCATAAATGGGTGGGGGCAGAATGGGACGAGGGTCAGTGGCAGAGGATATATGGGGCTATCTACCAGACCATGGCAGTCACCTCTTGGAAGCAAACACAGTTGCAAATAGTACACGGGGCCTATGTAACACCGAGTAGGATGGTTTGGGTAGGGGGGCAAGGGTTAGCGATTGTTGGCGGGGGTGTGGGGAACAGGGAGATTTTCTGCACATGTGGTGGGGCTGTTGGGTCATCCAGTGGTTCTGGAGGTTGGTGCAGGAGGGGATGGGTATGCGGGTGGGGGGGACGGAAGGAGGGAGGGGAGAGGGAGGTAGAAAGGGGGCCGCGGGAGTGGGTGCTGGTGGGAGGGGAACGGGAGGGAAAGGGGCTGTGGGTGCAGAAGAGGGAGGAGAAGCTCAAGTTAGCAGCGCATGTAGCGATAGCCTGGCGCTGGAAGTGGAGGGGGGGGGCCTGGGGTAGAGGATTGGCACAGGAAAGTGGAGGAAGTGCTTCAGTTTGATAGGCTGACATATCGCTTGCGCGGCCGGGAGTGGGAATTCCATAAGATATGGGACCCGTACATGCAGGGGTAGTAAGGAGAGGGTCTGGGGGGTGGGCATGACTTGGGGGGGGGGGGAAGCTGCATTGGCACTCAGCACACAACACACGGCACACGGGTTTACCTGTTTGTTAAAGTTGTAAATGTTCTTATGGTTTAGAGGTTCTTTATTTAAGACTTCGGTTTTCTGTTTGTTTTTGGGCTGTGGATGGGGGACAGGCTTACTAAGTGTACTTTGGATAGGGGATGCCGGAAGGGGGATTTGTATCTGTTGGCATTGTATGCTGTTATCCTGTCTTTCACATGCTTAATAAAACAAAGTTTCAAAAAAAAAAAAAAGAAGTGTTTGATTTGGCTAAAACCTTTCCTAACTACAGGGATAATCCTGGTAGATTTGTATCTTTATGGTCTCAAATAACTAACAGCTATAATCCCATGTGGGCAGCTCTAGATAATTTGCTCAGAACCGTGTTTTTATAATCCAGCTGATTTTCATAGGGTCACTCATCCAGTTCGTGACAGACCCTGTGATAGATTTCCAAGAGAAGACTCAAAGAGATAATTTTGTTTTTGTGTAAAGAAAAAATTGTTAGAATTCCTTACAGTAGTATGCAAGCTTGTAAAGGATTGGTCGAGATTAACATCTCTAAGGCAGGATAGGGGTGAAAAGGTTACAGATTTTCACACTAGGTGCATGCTAGTTTTTAAAGACTATTCTGGTGAAGCAGAAGACACACCTTCAGGATTCACTAACATTTTTGTAAATGGTTTAATCCCGAGAATAAAATAAATTTTAGAAACTTCAATAATAGATTGGCTAGCTAGAATAGCTGATGCAATTCTGGAAGGAGCTTGATACAGTGATTTGAAATTTATCAAGGATCAGCAAGAAGAGCGAACTAAAATAGATGTGAAAAGACTAAATTGCTCAATCTATACAGCCACCCATGGGCAGGGGGGAGAGGTAAAAACAGAGGAGGTTATGGGAATCCTCAGCGAGGGCGTGGACAGTCCAGAGATACTTGTGGTGAGACTGTCCCCGGAATCGGAATCTTGATGGTCAGAGAGCTGATTTCCCTCCTCCCCCTCCGGTAACAGCTGAATTCACTCTATCCTGGCTGAGTGGGAAGTTATATTTCCAGCTGTACTCTCTCTCTCTAAAGTGCCGTCTCCTGTAAATGCCAGTACCATTCATCCTGCTCTTGGAGAACTTCCTTCTACTTGGTGGGCAGTGCCGGGATCTAATGTTGGATGTTTTTCTATCCTGCCTGTGAAAATCACCATGAAACCTGGAGTTCAGCTTCCTAGACTCAAGCAGTATCCACTGCCAGCAGCTGCCATTGATGGAATTCGTCCTGTGACTAAAGATCTTCAGAAACAAGGTGTCATTTATTCTACAACTTCATTATATAAGACTCCAATTCTTCCTGTACTAAAGGCTGACGGTAAGACTTATAGATTTGTGCAAGACCTGCGAGCAGTAAATAATGTGATTTTGCCAATTTTTCCCTTGGTGCCTAATCCACATGATATCTGGACACAGATTCTTTCAGGGACTGCCTGGTTTTCTGTTGTAGATTTGAGTTCTGCTTATTTTTCAGTGAGAATTTGCAAAGACAACCAATTTTTTTAATTTGCTTTCCATTTTGAAGATAAACAAAATATTTGGACCACTTTGTATCAAGGGTACACTGATAGTCCTGCATATGTTTCACAGGCCCTAAGAACTGCATTATTTGATGTAAGACTCGACCATTCCTCTTTAGTTCAATATGTGGATGATTTGCTTTTATGTTCACCATGTTATGAGTTTGTTTGTCAGATTCATTGTCTCTATTAGCTCATATTACTAATTTAGGTTTGAAGGTTAATCTGTCTAAACTGCAACTTGTATCTCAAAATGTTACTTTCCTGGGTGTTGTTCTAACACCATCTGGTCGTGCAATTACCTCTGCTAGATTGAAACCTATTCTGTCATTGCCTTTTTCCAGCGACACCAGTGTTATTGCGTAGCTTCCTGAGTTTATTAATTTTCTGTAAATAATAGCGAATTTCTCAAGAACTTACTGCTCCGCTTTATGCTCTCATCTTAGAAAGAAGGATCTGAAGGCCTCATTGTACCCACATTATAACAGTGGGAGGTTTGTTTTAAATGTAAAAATTGCACTGGGAAATGTGCCATGTTTATTGTATATGATTATTCTTTACCATTCAAATTGTATGTGGCTATTTTTGATCCCTCTGCTACCTGTGTGCTTTTACAAGCTTCCCCAACTGGTTGAAAGCCAGTAGGCTATTTCTCAAGGTGATTTGATGCAGTGACTTTGGGACTCCCACTATGTCTACGTAGTTTGGTAGCAGTGGCTTTTGCAATTGAGACTTATTGATTTTCTGGTTCTACAGCACCCTTTTTGTTCCATCTAACCAAGACTCAGCCTTTGTCCTCCACATGTTTTATTGACTTTGGAATTAGTCATTTCTCCGCTTCATGTTTCTGTATGTACTACATCAATATGCAACCCTTCAACACCTGTGGAGGAGGATGGGTCTCATGATTGTTTCCAAACTATTTTTACATTTTCTCTACAAGATGGGCTATGCAGTCACAACAGTTAATGATGTAGTGGAAACAGCTTCTTTGCCATTTGCCAGTGCACAGCTAGCAGAAGTGTTTGCAAAGGACAACCATTTTGCAAACCAAGAAGCACGGCAAGCCGCTCTTCGGGCATCAGTGTCACCGATATTGCTGTATTTAACACTGTTTAATATGACTTTGTTTTCCCTTTCATCTTTCTTGCAGCAATAGCAAGATACTTCCTTTGAAACCCAGACTCTGACTTCGTAGGGTGCACCTGTGATGCTCAGGGCTGCTGGAAAGAGGATCATCTGCTTATTTGTCCTGACAGTCTTTTGTTTCTACTTGCCCTGTTCCTGCATCATAAGCTTTACCGCTGTGGTTATGAATTATGTCTTTTTGGTTCTCCGGTATCACCTGAACTTCTGTTATTTTTCCTGTGGCACAGCTTGTCTGCACTGTTTCAAGACTGGCACTGTAGGGTCAGCTTAGGGTCAGTTATTAAGATTTCTGCCTTCCGAACTCTTTTTGATTTTGCAGCCTGTTTTGCAGATCTGCCCTGTGCCAGAGGAAGGCGGTGGTATTTGTCTGGTGGTCACTTGTCTATTCTCCGGATGGGTAGAAGTTTATCCCACTACCAGTATGACTGTTGGGGTTGTCATCAGATTACTGATCACTCAGTTTATTCCTGTTTGTTCTTTCTTCTTGTCTGGGTCCAGCCTTTGTTGCGAGTGTCTGGGAGGGTATTGAAAATTTGGTTTGGTATTAAGAGACAACTGCACACTCCTTATCATCCGCAAAGCTCTGGCCAAGTGGAACAGATGACTAGGATACTCAAAGGTTGCTTACGCACTCTGACACAGGATTGGGCTACAGATTGGACAGAAGCCCTTCCCTTTACCCTTATGGCAGTGTGTAATTCCCCCAGCCTGACACCATATGAAATAGTTGCTGGACGTCCAGCTACTTCTCCACATGACTTGGCAGTTATCCCAGATCCCCAATTGTTGCGCAGCGATATTTTGACTTATTGCTCATGGTTGCACTCAGTCCTGTCTGTTTCCCCTTTATTGCAGGTGAATCCTCAACAAGATGACAGAATCATCATATCCAGAATCATCAGAATCATCAGAATCATCATATCCAGAAGTGAAGTCACCAGACTGGGTCCTGATTAAGAATTTGTATCCAAGGACGCTTCTGGCTCCCAAGTTTCTAGGTCCGTTTCGTGTGCTCCTGGTGGGATACTCGGCTTGTAAAGTGGAAGGACATTCTCGTTGGATACACCTTACACAGTGTAAAAAGGCTCCTTCACAGACTCCAGACAGTGGCTCCCTTCATCAGTGAATCAAGAAAATACAACACAGAGACTTATTGAATATTACATTAATATTACAGAAAAGATCATCAGGATTTATGTGCTTTTTGAATGGACTAATTCTGCAAAAGACCTTTGTCCAACATTTACACTACTGATTAGGTGGATATAGTTAGTTTGAATTAGTATTTTACTGATATATATGCAATGATCTTTTGGCACTTAACCTCTACTTTATGAAACGTTTTAGAATTAGAGGGTAGTTATAGCTATACTATATATCTTCATCATATTAAGAAGAGTAGGTGTATTTTTAGTTTGTCTTAGAACATTTATTTTTGGAGTAATTATAGTTTCAGAGATTTAGAGGTTTGCTAAGAATGTTTCCGTATTTGGTCTTAGTTGTGCTGTGGCATATTATTGTTAATGAAGCAGTACTGCATTTAGAATCTTGGGAAAGTTATGGGGAATATCCAAATATTTTTGAGTCACAGTTACACTCAGTTACAAAACATTTTAATCTGTCACGTTGTGCAGTCTGCCTTCCATCTGTGACGGCCACTCAACATGGGTTTTTACCACAAGTTAGACAGCTGGAAAGAGTGTGTGTTAGTATCCCTACTGTGGGTGAGTTATTTTATGTTATAGGTGCCTCCTTTTCCCCTTTTTTCCAACATTGCTATTGTTTTGTATTGCTGTCATCTATCCTTGCTCCTTTGCTCTGTTGATTTATTTTGTTGGATTCATTTTATCTTTTTACTATCTTATGTACTTATTTGATTTCCGACTGATGACTGCTGGATGAACTTTGGGCCTGATTTTTCATTTAGGCAGGCTGTGCACCGCGTCAGCACATAATCGGCCTGCTGACCCCCTAAACCTGGATTTTCACTTCCACGGTGACAGAAGTAAAAATCCAGGTTGACTGGACACGCTGGCAGCTGCTGAGGCTAAACAGGTAGCAGCAATCTTCGATGCTAACCCGTTAGCCCCAGCACCTCAAAGATAGGTGAGGAAAAACCTTGCCTATCTTTAAGGTGCAGAAGGCTAAACAGGTAGCATCAAAAATTGCTGCTAAACACTTAGCCCTTTCCGCTGCCCCCGCTCCATCCCAGAATGCCCCCAACATGCTCCAATGCTAACCGGGAATCAGGGAATTTTCGAAGGCACTACCCATGTAAATTCCGAGTTAAGGCATTTACATGGGTAACTAGAGCAGTTACCCATGTAAATGCCTTCACAAATCGGGACCTTTGTTTTTTACTGTCTTCATTTTTAATGGTATCCTTGGCTTGATTTGGTTTTGCCTAAAATTTGCTTTGTCCTTATTTATACTTGCATGGATCGTATATGTAATTATTTATATAATTTTTAATACACTTTTTATTATATTTATATATTCATTTTAATGTGATGTTTGTTTTAGAGAGGTCCTTATCCCCTGAAGAAGTCTTAGGCCGAAACACAGGTAGGGAGACCTCGTGGATACTCAAAGTTCTACGCTGTATCCTACGGTGTAGTGTGTCCTGCTCCCTTTGTGTCCTGCAGTCACTGCAGGTGGGGTGTTCCCTTCTTCTGCTTCATTTTAAGAGGCAGGCCTCATGTCCCAATGAATATTAAAATCACTCAATATGATCAGAGTGAAAAATCTATCCCCAGTGTTAGCAGCTGCTCCAAAAACTGAAATATCCATGGATAGCTATTCAGGATGAATATATATCATACAAATGGAAATAAATCAATCTGCCAATAATAATAATTTTGCTGAATCTGTAAAAATAGGTTTTTATTCACTGAAGGCCAATTTCTAAACTAAAGATCATCAGAAGTCTCCCACTATGCCTTTCCACCCTATATTTCATTTCAATACGATATTCCTCAGAGTGGAGGAGTAGTCTGGTGGCCTGGTGACCAAGAGACCAGGGTTCAATTCATTCTCTGTAGCCTTGGGTAAATCAACTTATCCTCTATTGTCTCAAAATAAATGCCTACCAATCTGCTTCTGGGCACACATTTTATCACAACAACCCAGGGGCTCCTGGGTCAGCACTGACTTGACAACAACTCCATATTCCTTAGGACAGAGTTGATTCAATAACACCAGATCAGAATTGTTAAGCCAAATTTCCTTTACATGAAACAAAGTGTAACCACCACCCCCACACCATAGCAAAATAGACCAGTCTCCCCTGATAGGAGTGTCTCATGGTTGCCAGGGTGATGTTACCTCTATCAAACCCTCTTAAGGTGTGGCAGAAAAATCGGATTACTATGTTTTGGCTGGAGCACCCGTGTAAGGGAACACAACAATATAAATTTTACTAAAGGAATTTCAGATGATGTGAAGGTACCCAGATAAGTATATAATATAGGTAAGTATTATAACCTGTACATATGCAGACTCTTGAGGTGTTGATATAAAAATGATAGGTGTTTTTAAAATATTGAGAACAATAAACATTTAAACATAATGAGGTATGTTTACTAAACTGTCTTAATGTGCGCTCTGTGACGTTATCGTGTGATAAGGTACCTTATCGCGCAATAATGGCGCTTTATCAGGCGCACAGGTACCTTATCACGCGATAATGCGCGCAGCGGCGCAAACGAGCGCTGAAGGCGGGGAAAGGCTCCCGGAGGGCGGAGGAAGGCTCCCCAAGGGCGGAGAGAAGGGGTCAATGGGTGGAGAGTGGGAGGGGAGAGGCTCCCCGCACACTAACGCTGTGAAATCCGAGGCTCAAAACTAATGCCAGTGAAACCCTGGCGTTAGAGCTGATTTAAAGGGAAAAGAAACCATTTACGTCAGCAATGTACAGCAAAACCAGGGAAACCCTCAAAAAGTGATAAGTGTGATACATGTGCACGGAACAAAAGGGCAAAAAACCTTGGAAATGTACAGAGGAAAATGTAAAAATAAAATATCCAAGCTGGCCAATAGTAATATCAATGGGAAACATCATAAAACACTCCCAAGAAAGCTCCAAAAAAAGATATGAATTTTGGAAGGGTCTATGCTCTGTCCCCATACAAGGTGAATGAGCCCACAGTGTAATTGCGCTGAGCAGGGTTTCCAACTCCATTGGCCAGGTTTCCTATGGCGTGCACATGTTCCACAACTGCAGGACGGGCATGTCGGAACGGGCAACTGGACAGATGCTGGAAAAGGGGACACAGAGGGCTGCAGGCGGCACATGCTGCGGTGCAGCTGGCCCACAGTGCGGACTAGGGTGATGCCTAGCTGGCCCATAGGAATGCTGAAACAGTAGAGCAGCCAGACAGCAACTGCTGAGGGCCCAACATGGGCACGAGTGTGCTTCCCACAGTGTCACAGGGGATAGTACTCAGCAGATACCCCGAAGGGTACGTAACATTGGCATGCGGTGCTGGGGGGAAGCGTGAACAGCTATGCAGGCACCCCTACCCCAGAACCCGCACCATAGGCAGCCGCCTACCCGCACACTGGATGGCGTGAGACTGCGCTCCACCAGCAGAAGGGCATGTCAGCATGGTGGCAGAGGGATACTGGTGGTGGAGGGGGGCAATTGCAGCTGCCCAGAGCAGACCGTGGCCTAGCCCTGTGTAGGTGGGTGCCATGCACTGCAACAGACACGCCCTGTCTGATGAACAGTCATGGTATCCCCAGGGAATGCAAAGATTATGTGCCAACATAGTGGTGCAGTGCACACAGCCAGTGTGTTTAGAAGCAGAAGGTGACAGGTTCAAGTCCCAGCTGTGGTTCCTGCCAACCCAGTCCCCATATTTTACCCCCTACTAAAAAGTGCTAATACAGACAGAACCTTTATTGCAGATGACGTAAACATACCCAAAACACCTACATTTTACCCTACAGAGCACAGACACCATAAACATGCGCATTACCTAGAGCAGAGTCTCCCAAATGCAGTCCTGAAGGGCCAAACACCATTCAGGTTCCATGCTGTCTCTAATAAAGATGCCTGTGCTGCATTTCTATGCGCTGCCCCCATGCTATGCAGATGTATCTCATGCATCTTCATGAGGGACAGCATGAAAACCCGAACAGTGTCTGGCCCACCAGGACTGGAGTCGGGAACCTCTGCCCTAAAGCAGCGGCCAACAGGGGCAGACACACCCGCACCCACAGGCTCCATTATCCAATGCCTCCTGGAGAGGCAGGATGTTGGGCCCTGCGTGCATCTCCCAATACTAGCACTTGCATACCTTAGCAATGCCACCCTAAACCTGGGAATACGGTACACAGCTATCAAAAGGATGCTATGATTGCTGGCAGATAGCAATTCCGAGGTTAAGTACAATTTTCTGAGTGAGCTGCAGCATAGCAACCTTTCTGATGTCTGTGGAGTGTGCTACAGGTCTTGTGTCTGACAGTGTTTACCACCCTGGGGGGTGACCCCAACAGTATTGCATACTATAGCCATGCCTGCACTGTGCCCAGGACTGGTGCGGTGGCCAGGGCTGCCAAACACCTCTATAGTTGCACGATGCTGGCATAGGTATGGGGAGTGTGTGTCTGTCTATCCAGTGTGTGGTGGCTGCAAACACCCTCCACAGCCCACACTGCTGGCACTGTTGCCAGTATTGGCCTGCCAATGTGCATAATGAGGAGCAAGGTACTGTGGGAATAGCCAGGATAGGGTGGCTTGGCCTGGATTCATCTGTACATAGCATAGAGCAATGGCTCGGACATTGTAGTGGCCGGCCACCACCTGCACGGACAGGGTGGCCACAGCATGTCCTGCTGTGAGGTCACTCTCACCCTGATGGAGCAGTGACCACGGCATGGCTAGGTTCCCCCATAGTGCTATATAACATTTCTCTCATGTGATATTTATGGGTTGTCTTTTGGGGCCCAATCACTGACTTATCTGCTTGGTTTGTGTGCTGACATCCCAGTTCTGGGTACACGCATCTCCTCCAGGACCATGCACTATGGACTAGCTAGCAGACTGTCTGCAGCTAGTATGTGTCTTGCTGGAACACCTTGCAGGGTGCAGCGGCTGGAGGCTTGCTGCTGGAGAATGTCAGATAGTTGTGTGGGACAGCTGTGCATTTCCAGGCCTACTGTCTGTCTGCTATTGCTTTATGGATGTGTACAGCTCTGCATTGCCTGCCCTGTAGGGTGTCTGTTCCCCAGCAGGACTGGGGTTGATGGTCCGCTTTACCTCCACCATTGCAGGGAGGAAGAATGTGGATCTGTTGGTGGGTGATCCTGTTTCCCACCCTGAGCCCCAGAGGGTGGGTTGTGTGGTGGTACATAATCTGCCTATGGGTCCAAACACCCCCACCCCTCTCCCCCCTCTCGCTCCCCCCTCCCTCCCTCCTGCTCCCCTCTTCCCCCTCCACCCTCCCATACGCCATCCCCCTCCCCTCCTCCTCCCATCCCATCCCCCCTCCCTCCCAGTCCCCCTCCCTCCCCCCCTATACACTGTTTTTCTTAAGTGATATTTATGGGTTCTCTTTTCTGGGGTCCAATCACTGACTTACCAGCTTGGTATGTGTGCTTGCATCCCATTTTTGGGTACACACAGTTCTTCCAGGAACATGCACTATGTACTAGCTAGCAGACTGTCTGCAGTTAGCATGTGTATGGCTGGAATACCTTGCAGAGTGCAGTGGGTGGAGACTGACTGTGCCCTCTGCTGTTGAATGTCAGATAGTGGTGGGGAGCAGCTGAGCTTTTCCAGCATTCTGCCTGTCTGCTATTGCCTTATGTGATGTATACAGATCTGCATCGACTGCCCTGTAGAGTACCTGTTCCCCAGCAGGACTTGGGTTGATGGTCCTCTCTACTGCCACTATTGCAGAGATGTACAATGTGGATCTGTTGGTGGAAGATCCTGTTCCCCCCACCCTGAGCCACAGAGGGCAAGTTGGGTGGTACTACATAATCCGCTTTTAGGTCCAAACACCCCCCCTTCACCTATAACATGTGACCATGGTACCCACACAGGATATGCACTATTCTGGGTGCATCATAGTCCACAAGGGCTAGACGTGACTGGGAAATACAGATGGACACAGATGTATCCTAAGCAAGTCTGTAAGGACTATCTATCACACACTAGCACTGATGGGGACCTGCAGCATAGCCTATCTCAGCTAACCCAGGCGCTGCGGACCTGGTGCTGGGTGCCCCACCTCACCTTCAGGGTGAGCACAGGACCCGCACAATTTCACGGTCTGTAGCTACTTTGTGCCAGTAACACACACGGTCAGTTCCCCCTACCAGGCCTAGGTACTGTGGGGGTGCATACCCCATTATGTGATCAGCTGTAGACTGCTGATCTGCATGTGCAGTGCATCATGGGTATAGGTGGGTTTACCCTATCCTGGTAACCACAGCAGACAGTTTGTGTGGTGACCTGCAGTCTTTCTGTAGCCAGCCAGCAGTGTAACAGCAGCTATAGGGATATAGCCTACTGGTTACTTCACTGACTGAGGAGACAGAGGTCATGGGTTTGATCCTGCAGTGGTGTAGCCTAAAAGAGACAGTCTGAGGCATTTTCTTTTAATTTAAATCAGTGCTGCCAGCAGAAACACCCTCACAGTGCTGTAGCCTAAGGTGCCTCATAGGCGCCCTGTAAAGCGCCCTATACAGCACCCTATAGGGTACATTATAGGGTGCCTTGGCATACAGGGCACTTTAAATGTGACCTATGGGGTGCCTTATGAGGCACCTTAGGTTATGGCACTGTGAGGGTGTTTTTGCTGGCAGAACTGATTTAAATTAAAAGAAAATGCCTCTGACAGCCTTTTTAGATTACACCACTGCAGGATCAAACCCATGATTGTTGCCTCCACAGTCAGTGAAGTAACCAGTGGGCTACATTGTTATAGCTTTGAACACTGCACTGGCATGTACTTAGGGTTAATGCGCGTTAACGTGTCACGGCGCCCACTATTGCACGAAACATATTCTTGGTACCTTAGGACTGGAACGCCCACTCCTTATATGGCATTCTTCACAGTATCACTAAAACTAGCGCCGGTAACGTTAGGACGGTTTAGTAAACATACCCCTATGTGTCTGAAGAATACAGATTAATGTGTTCCCTTTCTAAAATTACCTAATTAAAACTCCTTGAAGAATAGCAACTTGTTTGTCAACAAGCTAATTGGGGAGTTGCCCTATAGCAAGAATTCTCACATGGGGTGGGTGGGAACTGGGGTGGATAGGGATCTAACACCTGATGAGGTCAATGAGTTCAATGAGCTTGCTTTGAATGGAGGGCTGGAAAAATAAAACAATGAACTCTAATAGCAGAGCTTTACCCAACACCACAAAAAATCCCCTTTTGCAATACAGTACCAGAAAAAGAATTAGCTATAAAAAATGAAGACCAAACCCCCCTTTAAGAGCTGTCAGACAGAGAGCTTTTATTTAAAAACCAAACAGTATTACTTTGCTTGTAATGGAGACCCTATTAGAAATACAAAGAGTGGCAGGTTCACACACAACACCTTTATTAACCAATCATAGGTGGCCAAAACCCAACACAGGACCGTGTTTCGTGTTGTACTTCATCAGGGGTTGTAAGGGCACACTAAAAAACATTTAAAACCATAAATAAATAAATAAATAAATAGATAAATAAAAATTATAACCAGTATGTGTCTAAACATAAAAATTATAGCATCATAACATATGGTAAAAATAAAACCAAAGTAACTAAAAACGTTAAAAATACATCAATAGACTATACCATGAACAAGATAGATCGAAAGAAAGACTCATAGGGAAATATAATTGTACATATTAGGAAATACACTAAAATACAGTTAAAGGAAATACAAACTCACAATTTTTTCAGCACAACGGGAACCAAAGGAAAGTAACCAGAAAGAAATCAAAAAGGATGAGGAGGACAGAAGATCGCTATATTTTACATAAAAATTCCTGTAAACATAAAAAACTAAAAATGCTAATGATACTAAAAAGGACAAAAGAGTGGCAGGAGTGAGTCAGAGATGTTACCTTATTGGTGTGTGGTAGCAACGAATTTCACAATACACTGTAAAATGTGATTGAGGCCCTTGCCACAAGGGCTAATAGTGCCTCTGAAAAACAAGAACAAAAATTATGATACAGAAATCCAAATTTGAACAAAATATCCATTATAATGGAAAAAAAATTTTTGGACTCTATTGATGAAGAGGCTATGTGACTACCAATGCTAATGAAACAACCGCAGAAGTGAACAATATCTAAAAGATAGACTGAGACATAACTGTAGCAACACTTATTTGTCTTATGAAATGAAATGACCTATCAAGGAATCATTACTATTAAAGAATGTCTATATCAGTGCCATTTAAACAATATGAATGTTACATATTGAAGAGTGAACATTACATAGCACGTGAAACCCAATCGTGAAAATTAAACAGGGGCTCAGGAAATGAAACCGTAGAAAACAAATCGATTGTCAAGACAAAGAAGTGACCTAAAAAACGGGGATATTAAAAAATGATAAAAATACAGATATTAAACAATAGGGCGGCATATGGGAGAACCACTGCTAAGACCCGTCCAAAACACTGCCATTGAATTAAAATGAAATAAAACAAAAAGAGGAGCCATCCTCCGATAAAACATGGCTATACTGAACCGTACCAAAAAAGTGAGTATCAAAATTGAAAACTTTTAAATCCGGAACTAAACAATACTGTTTAAAAATGTGCTGATATCTATAAAAACGCTAAGAGTGTATGGATGAACATGTATCAGGGCGCGGGCAGGGTCCCGGAGCCCGCCCGTAACCAGGTGCGCGGCCCGGCGCGGGACCCTGCTCGTCGGGGATGAGGAGGAGGCGCGCGCCTGCGTCAATACGCTGTGCGCATCATTTGAAGTGATTGGCTCCGCTTGGGGCTTCATGTGCAGAGCCAATCAGGGCGTGCATTAGGCATGTGCTCCGGAGCGCGTGGCCTGCACGGAGCACATGCGAGCGGGCAGCCAACAGGCAGGAGCACCGGCGGCGTTGCGGTCTTCGGCGCTAAGGCCTCTGTGCAGTGGAGGCCTCCGGGAGAGCAGCATGATCGGGGCGGGTTTCGGAGTCGGCTGTGCGCCGCGGTCTTTTCTACAGGCGAGTAGGTCTTGCCGGTGCACAGGGACAGCAAAAATAAATAAATAAATATATATAAATACTGATAGCGGGGGGTGGTGGGAGGGGGAGGAAGGATTGCCGGTTGGGACTGATATAAAAAAAAAAAAAAAAAAAAAAAGAAGACGACTAGAAAATAAAACCTAAGAAGGACGGGGTCTGGTCTTGTTGAGAGGACAGGAGGGAGGCAGATTATCCCCACTGTTGGCTGCGAAGCTTTTTCGGCGGCGGGAAGGGTTGTGAGGCTACGAGATGGGGCCAAAAAGAGCTGCAGGGAATCCGGTTGCTGGAAGGGCAGCATCTGTAGGGAGGGCTAGAGGGCAGCGAGATAGGGGGGCACATACCAGGGGTGGAGCGAGACAGAGGGGCATTGGGGCAGGGCAAGCTCCAGGGGCAGCGCGGGGCTCTTCAGTGCATTCCTCCCTGTCTCCAATGGTAGGGAGGGTAGCTGGAAGAGGGCGCATGCCTAGGCCCCGGGGGGCGCGGACTCCGGGGGGTTTAGTCGGGTTTTTAGGAATGTCACCCGAGCCGGCCACTGACGGTTTGGGGCTCAGGGACGAGGAGGCCATAGGTAACTCGGGGGAGGGGGGTCAAAATTTTGGGAATCTCGGGGGGGGGGGGATTAGGTGCTTTTGGACCTTGGGACTGGAGCAGCCTATGGGCCGGCTCCTTGCGAGGCGGGAGCAGCGGTAGAGAATTTCATAGGGGGTATGTGCCGTCGCCGGGTTGTTTGGGTCATCAAGGGCAGCAGACCGCTTGGGATAGGTGGCATGCTGGTGGGCAGGGTTCATCGGGGATGGATTGGGTGGGGGCATGGCAGCCTTCTTGGCCCTCTGTTTTCTCCCCGCCGTGTCCCGCCTTTTTATCTCCACAGGTGCTTTTTCTTGCGGCTCCGCAGGGCGTGCTGCCTTCTGAGGATTCAACGCGAACGAGGAGTATGGAGTCCGGAAGCGGCGTGGCGGAAGCAGTCTCGGATGTGGTGGAACGGGAACAGGACGCACGTGCTCAGCAACGGGTGGAGGACCCTCGTGGCGGGCTGCCTGTAGTGTCCGGTGGTGCTGCGGCTGGAGGATCGGCGGGTGAGTCACCGGGGCAGGGGCTGGGTGGGAGTGGGGGGGGAGGTCCCGGGTCGAGCGATCTGGGAAGGCGCGTAAGAAGAGGAAGCTTGCCTGTCGGCGGAGGCATAGCTCTGACTCCTCATCCTCTTCCTCTTTGGAAAGTTCTGATTCCTCTTCGGACGTGGCGCAGAGGACGGCAGCGGCTGGGGATGGGGGGCTTCTGGGTCGGGGGGGTGTTGGTTCAGCTTCTTTAGCGGCTGTGGCCGAATTATGGGAAGGTGTCCCAAAAACGTTGCGGCGGAAGATATTAAAGCGCAAGTACATTGACATTTTTCGACTGCTCGAAGGTCGGAAGCGCTTCGGGGATAGCAAGAAGAAACGGAGGGATGATGAGAAGGCTGGGCGGGTTCATTCTGTATCACGAAACGTCGTTAATTGGGTCCGTTCGTTCTTGAGATTGGCAAGTGTTTGGGGTCATCATTTTCCTGAGCAGTATGGCAGCTTGCTGTCGTATGCTGACGCTATTTTGGGAGCTTCGCAAGCGCACGATGGCTGGTCGTGGCTTAATTATGATGAGAAGTTTCGGGACAAAATGGAAGAAAATAAGCTTTTAACTTGGGGGACACAAGATATTAATCTGTGGTTGATACAGATGGCGGTTAAGGCTGGGGCCGGAGGAGCGGGGGGAGTTAGGATGGGGCAGGGGGTTGCGGGTGGAGTGAGTTGTTCCTTTCGTGGCGCGCCCCCCGTGGGGCAGCCGAAGTCGGTTCTTGGAGCGGGAACCGACCTGTGTTGGAGTATAATAGGGCCACTTGTCCCTTCCCGGACTGTAAGTTCCGACACGCATGCTCAGTTTGTGGTGGGCCCCATTCTGCGACAAAATGCGTTAAGAAAGGAGCCGTGCCGCCTTCGGTTCCGGGAGCCAAGTGCGGGGGTGCTTAAGGAATTAGCATCTTCCCCGATTCGGGTACAGGTGCTATGTAGCTGGCTTCTTCAGTATCCGAAGAAGAAAGATAGTTTGGCGTTGCAATTAGGTTTTAAGTGTGGTTTTGTTATTCCCTGGCAAGGCGAAGTGGTCACTGGATCGGTTAGGAATTCCCCAAGTATTCGTCGCTGGGCGGCGGTAGCGCGTGAGAAGTTGGCGGGCGAATTGAGCTTGGGGAGAATAGCGGGGCCGTTCAGCAACCCGCCTTTTCCAAATTTTGTCATCTCCCCTTTAGGTATTATTCCCAAGAAGGAGCCGGGCAAATTTCGACTTATACACAACTTGTCTTCGCCGCTCGGAACTTCCGTTAACGATGCTATCCCGCGCGAGTTCTGCACGGTGAGGTATGCCTCTTTCGATAAGGCGGTTGAGTTGGTATCAAAGGCTGGTTGTGGGGCGCTGATGGCGAAGGTGGATATAGAGTCGGCCTTTCGCTTGCTGCCAGTCCAAACCGTCGGCTTTTCGGTTGCTGGGTTTTAGGTTTGAGGGTGCCTTTTACTATGACAAGTGTTTGCCGATGGGTTGTGCGATATCTTGCGCCTATTTCGAGATGTTTAGTAGCTTCCTCCATTGGATGGTGGTGCAAAGGGTGGGTGTCTCCGAGGTAGTGCATTATCTCGGCGATTTCCTATTTGTCGGCAGGGCGGAGTCGGACACCTGCGGGGACTTGTTGAAAGGTTTCGTGGCAATGGCCGGGGAGTTGGGGGTTCCACTGGCTGAGGGTAAGACGGTGGGTCCGACCACACAGCTTAGTTTTCTAGGTGTTGAACTGGATTCGCAGAGCATGGTGGCGCGGTTGCCCCAGGAAAAGGTGATGAAGCTCAGGATCTTAGTAGCCAATATATCGGCCTCGCAAAAAGTGACATTAAAGGAGCTGCAATCTCTGTTAGGGTCTCTTAACTTTGCCTGTAAAGTCATTCCTATGGGGCGAGTGTTCAGTAGGCGCTTGGCGGCAGCGACGGCCGGGGTGCAAAGGCCGCATCATTGCATTCGGGTGTCTCGGGTTATGCGGGAGGATCTGCAGGTCTGGGATACCTTTTTAAGGGACTTTAATGGGACGTCCGTGCTGCACGAGGCGGAGATCTCCAGTGGCGACCTGCAGTTGTACACCGACGCGGCGGGAGGAGTTGGTTTGGGGATCTATTTCGCTGGAGCTTGGTGTGCTGACAGATGACCGCAGGCTTGGGCTGACGCTGGTTTGCTGAGCAACATTACTTTCTTGGAGCTTTTTCCAATATTAGTCGTGTTGGAGTTGTGGCCGGATAGGCTGGCAAACCATAGGGTTCGTTGGTGGTGCGATAACGAGGCGGTTGTCAATGTCGTCAATCGTTATTCTCCTCACTGTAGTCGGGTGGCTTCGCTTATGCGTCGGGTGATACTGGCATGTATGCGTTTGAATATTGACTTAAAAGCGCGGCATATTCCAGGGCAAGTTAATGAAATAGATGATGCTCTTTCCCGTTTACAGATGGAGCGCTTTCGGAAGTTGGTGCCGGAGGCGGACGAGGTGGGGCTTGGGGTCCCCTTGAACTTGTGGAGCTCTGTCCTGCAACAATGAGGCACCTATTGAAGAGCTCCGTGGCAGCTCACACCTGGGAAACTTATCAGCGGGGTTGCGCACGAGTGCAGCAATTTTTGCGTGAGAGGGGCTGGCATGGGGGGAGGGTGCCTAACATGTTGCTTGTGCAATATGTAGCGTGGGCGACGGAGCACGGGGTCACGCGGTCGGCTGTGCGCGGTCATCTAGCGGGGTTTGAATTTTTTGCCCGGGCAGTTGGGTGGGAGTTCGGGGGTAGAGGCTTGCTAGCTCGGCGATTGCTCAAAGGGTGGGAGTGGTCTCAGCCTGCCACGCAGGATCGCAGAAGGCCGATAACACACGAGTTACTTGGGAGGGTGTGCCAGGAGTTGACGCGTGTGGCGAGTGCCCCCTATGAGTACGTGCTTTTCCGGGCGGTGTTCTGCTTGGCCTTTTTCGGGGCCTTCAGGGTCAGTGAGCTGGCCGAGGCTTCGGGTAAATTAGATAGGGCAATAGTTTGCGTCGGCAGCATGTATGGATTGAGAACAAGCGTATGCGGGTTTTTGTTGGCTAAGACCAAAACGGACCAAAAGGGTAATGGGTATGGGTGGTCCTTAGGGGGATGGGTGGGGCTTACATGCCCTCTCGCTGCTATGCGCGAGTACTTGGCCATCCGCCCGGCGCGTGTAGGGGGTCTGATTGTGCACGTGGATGCCTCTCCGCTGACGCATTTCCAGGTCACGGCGGTTTTGCGCTTGGTTTGCGGTGGCTCGGGGAGGACCCTCGCCTTTTTCGTCGCATTCTTTCCGGATCGGGGCGGCGTCCAGTGCGGCGGCGGCGGGCTTGTCGAGAGAGCTGATACGGAGCATTGGCAGGTGGCGCTCGAGGGCTTTCGAGGGCTATGTCCGATTATGAATATTCGGGGGGGGGGTGGGGGGTTTGCTAATACTGTGTTATTTCTCTTGCAGATGCATGTGCGGGGCTGTTGGATGTTGGGGCACTCCTTCGTCTATTGGGCTGGCCAGCGGGCGGCGCAGCGACCTTGGGGTGCAAAGTTGAGTCTGGATCCTGCGGTGGTGGCGGTGTCATGGCGGGGCGAGCGGGGTCTGCGGTGGTCGCAGCTGATGCCTTTGCCCCGTCACCATGGCCGCATCACGGGACAGCCGGCGATTTTGTTGGTGCACTTGGGGGGTAATGATCTGGCAGCTTGGACTTGTAAGCAGCTGATCAGGACAGCCAAGAAAGACTTTTCGGTTTTGTTTCAAATGTTTGACGGTGTATTGTTAATGTAGTCTGACATCATACCGAGGCCGGCGTGATGGGATCAGCGGCGCTGGTCTCGTGGCTTGACCAAGATCAATAGGCAGATCAGGAGATGGGGCTGCGCTCAAGGCGGCTTGCCAGTTCAGCATCCCTGGGTTGAGGTGGCCTGCTCCAGATTGTACAGGGACGACAGGGTGCACTTATCTCCAGTGGGAATGGATTTGCTCCTGAATGAGTGGCAGGAGGCACTGGAGAAGGTGGTTCAGGAAAGGCCACACTGGTCACAGCTTGGGGCTTTTGGGGGGCGGCACAGGTAGATATCATCCCCTGTGCCGGTGGCAGGATCCCGGAGGTCCGGGGTCCGGAGCCTTTGGTGAATTGGGGAGGGGGCGGGGTGCCCTCGACCCGGACAACCCCTGGAAGACTTTTGCTAGTAACATGGCGAAGTCGGATAGGGGTGGCAGAACTCGGCCGTTGGTGGGGACCACGGCTTGAGCGGAGGCGTGGCCGTCTTGCTAGTTGCATGGCTGGCAGTACATCAATTCGCGGGGGGGGGGGGGGGGTTGGGTCAATATATCTGTTAATGTTAATGATGTTGAATTGAAATAAAGCTGCGACCAGTTGTCACCAAAAAATTGATGTCTGTGCTGTTAATTGATGCTGGAAGGGGTGGGGGTAGAATAAGAGCGGATGGGGGGGTAAGGAGAGAGGGGACGCCGGGTCCGGCTACCCGGTTAGTATCAGGGCGCGGGCAGGGTCCCGGAGCCCGCCCGTAACCGGGTGCGCGGCCCGGCGCGGGACCCTGCTCGTCGGGGATGAGGAGGAGGCGCGCGCCTGCGTCAATACGCTGTGCGCATCATTTGAAGTGATTGGATCCACTCGGGGCTTCATGTGCGGAGCCAATCAGGGCATGCATTAGGCATGTGCTCCGGAGCGCGTGGCCTGCACGGAGCACATGCGAGCGGGCGGCCAACAGGCAGCCCACCCGCCCACCCAATTATGATGGGTAGGGCGGAAGTTAGTTGGGGTGTCGCAGCTGGGGGGGGGGTTTCGGGCAGGCGGGATCCCGGAGGTCCGGGGTCCGGAGCCTTTGGCGAATTGTGGAGGGGACGGGGTGCCCTCGACCCGGACGACCCCTGGAAGACTTTTGCTAGTAACATGGCGAAGTCGGATAGGGGTGGCAGAACTCGGCCGTTGGTGGGGACCATGGCTTGAGCGGAGGCGTGGCCGTCTTGCTAGTTGCATGGCTGGCGGTACATCAATCCGCGGGGGGGGGGGGTTGGGTCAATATATCTGTTAATGTTAATGATGTTGAATTGAAATAAAGCTGCGACCAGTTGTCACCAAAAAATTGATGTCTGTGCTGTTAATTGATGCTGGAAGGGGTGGGGGTAGAATAAGAGCGGATGGGGGGGGTAAGGAGAGAGGGGACGCCGGGTCCGGCTACCCGGTTATAAACGATGAATTTATTAAAGATATCAAATTGAACTAAAGATGTGTGCAAAACTTAAAAATTGCCCAAGAAGCATATACAATAATATAATAATACCTGAAGGGTAAAAGACGCCCGAAGCACCACTGCAAGGCGTATTACTTCCCAGAGAGTGAAACCTTAAAAAATGGCAGGAAGCCGTACTCGTACTAAAATAAAACAACAGCAACTTGTTAAGAATATCGAGTAGAATTGAAGATAATGTTCGAAGGAGCATGTAAAGTGAACAAAAAAAATATAATACCTGAAGAATAGAAGCCGCCGATAGCACTGCTTCAAAGGCGTGTAATACTCCAAAGGAATAAAAACTTTAAAAAACGCCAGCGCATGCGCATATAACACAATGATACCGAAAGCTCGTAGATCACCGGATTATAAGAAATAGATGTATGATACGAGTCAAAAGGAACTGAAACAAAAATTATAAAAGTATAAAAGATGTGGCTTAATCCAATAGGAAATGAATTAAAAAACCGATCAAACTAAATAACAACGTTGTAAAACACACCATGAGACCTTAGTCATTCTATAGTGAAAGGCAAATCAACCTCTACTATGCCCGTAAATCGGAATAAAAAATAAAAAAATAAATAGAGTAAAAAGTACCATACAAAACATCAAAATATGAAAAATTTTTAGAGGGATGGAAAACTGGTAAAAGAAACGATCAGGCTAACCTGACAACATCAGAAACCGCATGCCCTACGGCAATGTAAACAACACTATAAAACCTTGGTCATACTATGGAGGAAGATAAATGAACTAATATTGTGCCTATAAATGAGGATAAACAAACAAATAAATAAATAAATACCATGCAGAACATGAAACCATAAGAAAGGGGAGAGTGCCCCCTAAACCAAAGAAAAATTTAATACCAATAAAACTATAAAAACAAAAAGAGAGCATATATATAAAAAAATGGAATCTTATAGAAAAACCGACAGGTCTCTCTCTAAATTCAAACCATTCGGGGACAAGGTGTCCATCAAGAAAATGTATTTCTGTTCCATGCGTAATAATGTTTTATCGAAGTCTCCACCTCTCCAATTGGATATCACCTTTTTGATTACAAAAAACCGTAAATCTGATATACTATGACCATTATCAAGCCAATGCTGAACCAATGGTTTGTCTTCCAATCTCCTCTTGATGCAACTTTTATGTTCTACTATCCTGACACGAATACTACGCATAGTTTTACCAATATATAACTTCTTACATGGGCACATGATGACATAGATTACCGCGGCAGTTTCACAATTCGAGAAATCGTGTATAGGGAACTTTTTATTTGTTGTGGGATGTGTAAAAGCCTTCCGAACGGGCAACACATGTGTGCAAACTGAACACCGTCCGCATTGATATTGGCCCTTATGAACAGAAAGGGGTTTCTTCTCTGTAAGAGCCGATGATACAAAAGATCACGGAGATTAGCATTTGTTTTATGTGCAAACATAAGTCCTGTCTCCTCAAATCCTGGAACAGCCTGAATAAGGTGCCATTCCTTCCTCAGAATATCCATGATACCCTGAGATTTCAAGGAATATTTTAGTGGGCACACTATCTTATGCTGAACATTCTTCTTTGCCTGTGGCTGCAACAGATCGGCTCATGAAGAATCCCGCGCTCTATTATATGCTTTGTTAATAGCACTAATGGGATATTGACGTGCGTAAAATCTTTTTTTAAAGATAGTAGCTTGGGGTAGGCAGGCGGGGGGTGGGGTAGGAGACATAGACGGATTCTGTGGCAACACCCAAACTTAACACTAGAACTCATGATCACCCACCAACACATCCACATTCGTGCAATGGTGCTGCTGGGGGGAACTGTCAACCTGGCTCCAGCTGAGGGAAAAACAACATACAGGGCAGTCCATGCATTTCTGTGCACATCCATACGGTGATAGCAGACAGACGGCAGGCCTAGAAATGGTCAGCGGCCCACCACCGCTATCTGACATTCTCCAGCTGCAAACACAGAAAAGCTGCAGCCGCTGCACCCCTCAAGGTGTGCCAGCCTTACACATACTAGGTGCAAGCAGTCTGCTAGCTACTCCATAGTGCATATTACTGGAAGGAATGTGTGCACCCAAAACTGGGATGTCTGCACACTCACCAAGCAGTTAAGTTAGTGATTAGGCCTAAAAGGAAACCCATAGATATCACTTGAGAGAGATGTTGCTGCCACTATGGCAGACCTAGGCATGCCATGGTGACTGCTCAGTCAGGGTGAGAGTGACCTTCCAGGAGGACATGCAGGGGATACCCTGTCCGTGCTGCTGATGGCCGCACACTACAATGTCCAATACATTGCCTTATGATCTGTCCTCATGCATCCTGGCCAGGCCAGCCTGTCGGAGGTATACCCACAATACCTTGCTCCTCATTATGCACATTGGCAAGCTAACACTGGACACAGTGCAAACATTGTGCACTGAGTAAGGTGCTGCAAACATCACACACTGGATGTACAGCCACACAATCCCACACCTATGCCATCACTGTGCTATTATAGCTAGCTTTTGCAGTCTAGGCCAATTCAGCAGTCCTGGACACAGTGCAGGCATGGCTATGGTATGCAATACTGTTGGTTTCACACCCCAGGGTGGGGAACATTGTCACACACCAGACCTGCGACACACTCCACAAACATCAGACATATTGGTAAAATACTGCTCAATAACCATATTGTGCTTAACGTACGAATTGATATCTGCCACTGATCACATCTACATGTTGATATATGTGTAGTGTATTTCCAGGTTTATGGTGACAGTGCTAAGGTGTGCACTTACTAGTTGTGTGAGATGTACGCAAGGCCCAATATCATGACTGTCCAATAGTATTTGGGTAATGGAGCCTGTGGGTCTGGTCATTTCTGCTCCTGTTGGCCTGTACTCTCGGGCAGAGGTCCCCAACTCCAGTCCTGTTGGGCCAAACACTGATCATGTTTTCCAACAGTGCCTAATGAATATGCATGAGATACATCTGCATACCATGGACCAGCATATAGCATTGGACAAACACATCTTTATTTGAGACATCATAAGATGTGAATGATTTGTGGCCCTCCAGGACTGCATTTGGGGGAATCTGCTCTATGTAATGCACATGTTTCTCATATATGTACACTTTCCAAGAAAATATAGATGTATTACCCATGTTTGCATTATCTGCACTACAGGTTCTGTTAGTTTTAAAACATTTGTGTGCTGTGACAATTGTGGGGACTGAGTTGCCAGGGCTGACATACAGGATTTGAACCTGTGACCTTCTGCTCCTAAAGGCACTGCCTGTGTGCTTCGCACCACCATCTTGTCACAGAGGCAGTGCATTTCCAGGGGAATCCATGGCTGTTTGTCAGACTGACCCTGTTTGTCGCAGTGCAGAGCACCCATTTAAAAAAGAGCTACGCCATGGTGTGCTGTGGACAGCTGCCACCAGTTCCCCTGCCGTCACCATGCTCACATGGCCTTATATTGGAGACTGCATAAAAAGTGCATGATGAGTGACCCTCCAGGACTGCATTTGGTAGAATCTGCTGTAGATGATGCACATGTTTATTTGGTGTGTGGTGTTGAAGGTAAAATATGACTATTTCACACAATCTTAGATTCTCAGCAGCAAAGGTTCAGTCTTTAATGCCAGGTTTTAGAGGGGTTCAATTCTGGGGAGTAGTTTGGCAGGAGCCACAGAGAGGATTTGAACCTATAACCTTCTGTTCTTGCACACACTGTCTGTGTGCACTGCACCACCATTTTGCCACATATATGCTGCATTCCCTGGGGAGTCCATGACTGTACATCCGACAGAGCCTGTCTGTTGTGGTGGACGGTGCCAACCTGCACACGCCTACGGCACTGTCTGCTGTGGCTTGCAGCCACTGCCCCCTCCACCACCTGTACCCCTCGGCCAACATGAAAACATGTCTTTATCTAGAATATCCCATATAACCTGATTGCGTTGTGGCACTCCAGGACTGAATTGGGGGGACTCGCCTGTACGTAATGCCCATTGTTATGGTTTGTGTGCGGTGTAAGGTAAAATATAGGTGTTGGAAACATGCTTATGTTGTCTGCTATAAAGGAGTGTCTGTACTATCAATGTTTCTTGGTGTGAAAAACTATGTGGACTGGGTTGGTAGGAGCTCTAGTGGGGATTTGAACCTGTGATCCTCTGGTCCTACAGGCACTGGCTGTGTCTGCTGCACCACACTGTAACCACAGAGACAGTTCAGTCCCTGGAGATAGGACAACTGTCCACACGAGGCAGACACCCTGCAGTACACAATTTTACTGTGGGCTCATTTACCTTGTATGGCGACATACGTGCAAATAAACCTCAAATATGACCTCGGAAAAAGGGGAAAAAAAACATAACCAAGCTGGCCAACATTGATATCAATGGGCAACATTAAATACACTCCCAGGTAGGCTCCAAAAGAGGAAATGATTTTTTGAAGGGTCTACGCTCCGTAGACATTTCCATAAATCATTCCTTTTTTTTTGGAGCTTTCCTGGGAGTGTTTTTTATTGTTGGCCATTGATAACAATGTTGGCCAGCTGGCTTATAACTTTTACATATTTTGTTGTGGTCATTTTCAGTTGTTAGTTGCAATTTTGTTTTGTGCACATGTATCACACTGCTCACGTGTTTTAGGTTTCCCCGGTTTGGCTTTACATTGCTGACGTAAATGGTTTCTCTTCCCTTTAAATGCATTCTACCGCGAGTGTTTCACTCGCGGTAGTTTTTACTTGAAAATTCGGCCACGCTCCTGTGCAGGCAGCCTCTCCCCTCCCACTTTCCACCCATTGACCCCGTCCCTCCGCCCCTTGGGGGCCTTCCTCCGCCCTCCGTTAGCCGTTCCCCACCTCTATCGCACATGAGCGCCCCGCAGACGTGCGCGTTTTCGTCGCACATGTGCAGGGCCCGTTAATGTGACCCGCACACGTGCGGGGCGCTTAAGAGCACTTAAGTGCATCATTTTAGCACGCTCATGTGCGCCCCGCACAAGTGCGCATTTTAGTAAACATACCCCATAATGTTTAGCAAAGTAGAAGTAAATAAATAAAAAACCCCTCAAATAAATTGATCTGGACCACAAAATAAATCCTCAGAAAAAGGTCCATGACAATTTGCTGTTTGCTATGGATTACAACAGTCGCTGCGGTGAAGTCATCTCCTGCAGCTGCAGACAACTTTCTCTTGCAGTTCCAAGGTTTTTGCTGTTCAGAGCTTCAATTGCCAGCTAAGTATCCATTTAAATACTTTTTACAAATGGTTGTATTACTAACTTGGCTTATTGGCGTTTGGACACCATAATTCACATATAATAGAATAAATAGGGGGGTTGTTATTTGGAGGGAACTCCCTGCATAACCAACACTCCAACATTCATCCTATATCTTCTCCTGTCCTTCTTTTCTTTTCTCTTTTTCAGTTTTTTATTGAACCTTTTTCTGAGGATGGCAAAGTTGAAGGTTACCGTAAAAGAGGAAGGCCAGCAATGAGATGGATTGATACTATGACAGCAACTATGGATACCATTCTATCAACATTGAGCCACCCTACTGAAGACCAAACACATTTTAGGTCAACTATCCAGAGGGTCACCAGGAGTCGACATAGACTCATCAGCACTTAACAACAACAACAAGCCTTTTGGTGCTTGCAGCATTTTGGTACCACTTCTCTGAACTGACTTCAACCTGCCTGTCTCCTTTTGGACATATTATTCCAAATGAGTTCTTCTGAATAACCAGTATACCTCCTGTCACATCCTCTTTTCAACTCTTTAAGCCTCTCCACATCTACCCTCTTATCCTTTTCACTCTGGTTATCACCTTCTCACATTGATTCATCAGACCTGCCCCCCCCCCCCCCCCCCCCCCCACAGGGCACTCTGCTGCTTGGCATAGATTTATTATTTATTTATTGTGTATTTCATCAAATTTTATATTTCAATATCCCTGTGAACATTCAAAGTGAGTTATAAACTATTCAAACAGAATGCACCAGTATCTGGTCCCATTACCCCTCCTCTCATCAAGAGTAATCCCTTGAATTTCTTTATAATTTTCTCTTCTGTTTCATGTTGCCCTTGGTTTTTAGATTTCAAATATCTGCCATCGATATATCATGAGAATCATTACCTTTATTTTTCTGGTGGAGCTTAGTGAAAATTACTATATCCTTCATTAGAGCATATAGCCACAGACTATATGAATTAATTGCTACATTTAGCAAACATGAATTGTTGACTTTGCAAATTTGAATTTAATGCTAGTTTTTTTATCTTCTGATTTGGATATGATTTGCTGCAGAAGATAAAAAGAGGTGCATGATAAAGCAGCATCTTCTTTTTTAGCTCAGATCAGTTTTTAGTCCAGAAAATCTGCCAGATTACTGAACTGATGGTTCACAAAATAAATGTAATATACTGTACTTAAAGCTCCCTGATCAATAAAGGCCTCCTGAAGGCAAGCACTATCTCATATTTATTAAGTTATTTTCTAGCATGAAAAATCTATAAAAAAAAAACATTCCTGTCAGTGACGAGAACATATTACACAAGGATAGTTGTAAATTACATTTTCCTCATCGCTGATTTTGAATTGCTTGCCATCAATTTGTACCTTTGGTCAATGAGAAATTGTCTCCTCTTTTATTCAAAAGGTTTCCACCTGTTCTTCAAAGTCTAGTATTAGCATAATATGATTATTATGGCAAGAAAAAGATTCTTAGGTCTGACAAATGCCTAAAATACTTTCAGTCAGAGTCCATTTGTATCAGACAAACTCAATTTTCTTCAAAATAATTTAAGGTTTACAAAACATATTCAATAGGTCTCATGACATAAAGCATGTCCATTGAGGCCATCTTCCGTTCATTAAAAATAGCGAGGTAGCTAGCCACTGGTGCTGAATTTTAAATGCAAGTATTCAATGCCGGGGTCATATCTGGTCCCAACATTGAATATCCAGGTTTGCCACATTGTAGTGAGGCTAATCGAGCAACAGCGATATCGAGTCATTGCCCTGTTAACTAACACAACAAAAGTTAGGCCAGAGTTTTCTGTGCCTCATATTCTCCATGTATTGCTAACTGGCAGCAGCTCAATATTGCCGCTGCCCGGTTAGCAAAAGGTGCAGCCTTCACTCCACCTCGAAAAGATCCGATGCTAACTGCTTAGCATTGGGGCATATAGCAGTGGCACCCAGGGATATTCAGTGGCACTAAACCATATTAGTGCTGCTGAACATCCCGAGAATGGCATTTACACGGTTTGCACATCTGCAAACCATTTAAATACCTTTGAAAATGCCCCCTCCCCAGCATGCTATGCAGTAGGGTATTAACATGAGCATTAAGATGGTCTCTCATCACATTACTGTGCAAGCTCTAAAATAGAAGACCTGAATCATAGAAGTACTTTAAGCCCCCTAACTCATAAGAGATTAAGGAGGTGGGGTCATAACATGGCTAAGCCCCACTACAGGAAAGCTCACTCCTTTATGGATGGAGGGAGTAGAAAGAAGGGGTAGTGGAAAGGCAAAGGGGGGGAAGGAGATATATTGCATGGGGAGTTGGAGACAGTGGTAGCAGTTCAAATGGAGTAGGGATTAAACTAGGGAAATCAATGCCTAGATGTTTTAGATCTCAAATATCTGCCATTGATATAACATGAACATCATTGCCTTTGTTTTTCTGTTGGAGCTTAGTGAAAATTAACATATCCTTCTTTAGAGCATGTAGCCCCAGACTGTATGATTTTAAGTGATCAACGTACTTCTAGGGTAGTGTTTGGGTGCTAGGTGCTAGACATTTTTGATAGAGCTGGGCAAAGAAACGGAGCTCAATGGTGATGGTAGGGTAGATACTGGGCTTGCTGAAAAGACACAGGTACAGGAGGGGTTTTGGGGATTGCTGATTCTGCATCAGGCCTCTTTGTTTTCAGTTCAGCATGGGGGGGGGTGTTGTGTGTCATTTTGGGGGTCCTGTTGTAAGGTCAGAGCAATTTGTCTTCAGTCATAGAGAGAGTGTCAGTAAGATCAATGAATAGGTGCAAACAGGCATTTTTATTTTCTTCAAGTGACCTTTCTGTGACATAATGGTTTGGCAGATCCCCTAGTCCTAGTGCAGATCACATTTAATCCCTCTCACTCAAACTGTATTTTCATAGAAAGTGAGGGTGGAAGTTCAGTAGTTCTGGAGATTTGTAAACTGTGGGTGGGGAGTACAGGGGGAATGGAGGGGAAGGGGGTTGGGGTATGCGGTGTGCCGGGGGGGGGGGGGAGATGGGACCTGTGGAGTACATGCAGAATGGGTGTGGGACTGTGGAGGTGGGTTTCTTGTAAGTGGTGAGGGGTCTCATCTTCCAGCACTATAGTGCATTTTGTTTTGTTGTGACTATCCATTGGGTTTTCATGGCAAGATACAGAAGTAGATTGCCAGGCTTTTCTTCTACACTGGTAATGCTAGCGTTGTGGCCATTGTCACAGAAATGTGATCCTCTACTTCCCACACCATCCCATTCTGCTGCTTCCCAGATGGGTGGTTTGTCTAAGGTTAGCACTTCAAATGAGACCTGCCCATCTTGGGAGACCCGACTGATAGCTTGGCTCTCAGCATCACTGATGCACACAAGCCCTCACAACACAACAAGCTGCCAACCAAGTGAGGGAGTCCATATTAGGGGGAGCTAAATCAAACAGAAGCCTCTTCAATCGTGAAGGGTCAAGAAAAACAAACTTAACACACTGAATCATATCATACGTTTACAAGGAAACGTCAAATAAAAAGTATCTCCAAGTGCTAACACTCTTGTCTTAGGCAAAAGAAAAGCTTTCCTTTGCATTTGGATAGGCTTAGAAACATCTGAAAAAATTTGCAGTTTATAGTCACAGAACAACGAATTCTTATATTTCAAGAAATTCTTCATAATCAAAGATTTATCTTCCTCAAACACAAAAGTAGCCACAAGAGTGGCTCTTCAAGGTATGTTATTTTGGGAGTCCTCCAAAAAAACAAACACATTCAGTTCAGAGTTATTAACCAAAGGACTCCAGCAACACCTTAGCAGGTACATAATAATACTTAGGGGTATGTTTACTAAACGGCGCACAAGTGCGTGGCGCACAATAGCGTGTGCTAAGGTACCTTAGCGCACGCTAATGATGCGTTTTTGTGCCCCGCACACGTGCGCGCCGCACTAACGGGCCCGCTCATGTGCGCGGTGCGCTACTGTGCGATAGAGGCGTGGAAAGGCTCCCGGAGGGCAAAGGAAGGCTCCCCAGGGGCGGAGAGATGGGGTCAATGGGTGGAGAGTGGGAGGGGAGAGGCTCCCCGCACAGGAGCGGGGCTGAAATTCTAGTAAAAAAATATCGCGAGTGAAAACCTCGCGGTAGAGCCGATTTAAAGGGAAGAGAAACCATTTCTGTCAGCAATGTACAGCAAAACCAGGAAAACCTACTTAAAGTGAGCAGTGTGATACATGTGCACGGAACAAAAGGGCAAATAAACATTAAAAATGACTCCAACAAAATATGAAAAAATTATAATCAAGCTGGGCAATAGTGATAGTAATGGGGAACATAAAAAAACACTCCCAAGAAAGCCCCAAAAAATAAATATGAATTTTAGAAGGGTCTACACTCCGTCCCCATACAAGGTGAATGATCCCGCAGTGAAATAGCACTGATCAGGGTTTCCCTCTCCATTGGACAGGTTACCTATGGCATGCACATCTCCACAACAGCAGAGCGGTCAGGTCGGAATGGGCAACTGGACAGATGCTGGCAAAGGGGATACAGAGGGCTGCAGGCGGCACATGCTGTGGTGCAGCTGGGGCACAGTGCGGACTAGGCAGATGCCTAGATGGCACCTAGGAATGCAGAAACTGAACAGCAGCCAGACAGCAACTGATGAGTGCCCAACATGGGCACGAGAGTGTTTAGCACAGTGTCACAGGGGATAGTACCCAGCAGGTACCCCCAAGGGCACAGAACATTGGCAGGCAGTGATTGGGGGACGTGCGGACAGATATGCAGGCACCCCTACCCCAGAACCCGCACCATAGGCAGCCGCCTACCTGCACACAGGATGGCCTGAGACAGCGTACCACCAGCACCACCAGCAGAATGGCAAAGCCAGCATGGTGGCACAGGGGTACTGGAGGTGGAGGGGGGCAGTGGCAGCTGCCCAGAGCAGGCCATGGCCTAGCCCTCTGTAGGTGGGTGCAATGCACTGCAACAGACACGCCCTGCCGGACAAACAGTCATGGTATCATAAGGGAATGTCCTGTCTTTGTGGCAACATGGTGGTGCATTGCACACAGCCAGTGTGTTTGGAGACAGAAGGTTACAGGTTCAAGCCCCAGCTGGGGCTCCTGCCGATCCAGTCCCCATATTTTACCCACAACTATATTGTGATAGTAAAGACGAACCTTTATTGCAGAGAACATAAGCATGGCTCAAACACCTCTATTTTACCCTACAGAGCACAGACACCAGAAACATGCACATTACCTAGAGCAGATTACCCCAAATGCAGTCCTGGAGGGCCACATATCCATCAGGGTTTATGCTGTCTCCAATGTAAGGATGGAGCAGTACTGGTGGTGGAGGTGGCAGCAGCTGGTGGCAACAGCAGACCATGGCCTAGCCCTGTCCAGGTGGGTGCCGTGCACTGCAACAAACAGGCCCTGTCGGATGTACAGTCATGGACTCCCCAGGGCATGCAGCATATCTGTGGCAACACAGTGGTGCAGTGCACACAGACAGTGTGTGTAAGAACAGAAGGTCACAAGTTCAAAGCCCAGCTGGGACACTTGCCAATCCAGTCCACATATTTTTCCCACAACTAAACCGTGATAGTAAGGACAAACCTTTATTGCTGAGAACATACGCATGGTTAATACGCCTATATTTTATCCCACCGAACACAGACACCATAAACAGACGCATTACCTAGAGCAGAGTCTCCCAAATGCTGTCCTGGAGGGCCACACACCATTCACGTTCCATGCTACCTCTAATAAAGATGCCTGTGCTGCATATCTATGCACCACCCCCATGGTATGCAGATGTAGCTCATGCATATTCATGAGGGACAGCATGAAAACCCGAACAGTGTTTGGCACACCAGGACTGGAGTTGGGACCCTCTGCCGTAAAGCAGCAGTCAACAGGGGCAGACACACCCACACCCACACCCACAGGCCCCATTGGCCAATGCCTCCTGGAGAGGCAGGACATTGGGCCCTGCGTGCATCTCCCAATACTAGCACTTACATACCTTAGCAATGCCACCTTACACCTGGGTATACATTACACAGCTATCAAACGTTTGCTATGAGTACTGGCAGATAGCAATTCCTATGTTAAGCACAGTTTGCTGATTGAGCTCCATCATAACAATCTTTCTGATGTCTGCGGTGTGTGCTTCAGGTCTGGTCTCTGACAGTGTTTACCTCCCTGGGGAGTGACCCCCAACAGTATTGCGTACCATATCCATGCCTGTACTGTGACCAGGACTGATGTGGTGGCCAGACCTGCTAAACCCCTCTATAGTAGCACAGGGCTGGCATAGGTGTGGGTATGTGTGTCTGTCTATCCAGTGTGTGGTGGCTGCAAACACCCTCCACAGCCCACACTGCCAGCACTGTTGCCAGTATTGGCCTGCCAATGTGCATAATGAGGAGCAAGGTACCATGGGTATAGCCCAGACAGGGTGGCCTGGCCAGGATGCATCTGCACAGTGCATAGGACACTGGCTGGGACATTTTAGTGCCCGGCCACCACCTACACAGACAGGGTGACCTCAGTATGTCCTGCTGGGAGATCACTCTCACCCTGACTGTGCAGTGACGACAGCATGGCTAGGCACCCCCATAGTGCTATATAGTATTTCTGTCATGTGATATTTATGGGTTTCCTTTTGGGGCCCAGTCACTCACTTATCTGCTTGTTGTGTATGCTGACATCCCAGTTCTGGGTGCATGCGTTTCCACCAGGAACATGCATGATGGACTAGCTAGCAGACTATTTGCAGCTGGTATGTGTCTTGATGGAGTGCCTTGCAGGGTGCCGTGGCTGAAGGCTTGCTGCAGGAGAATATCAGATAGTGGTGGGGTACAGATTAGCATATCTGGGCCTAATGTCTGTCTGCTATTGTGTAATGGATGTGTACAGAACTGCATTGACTGCCATGTAGGGTGTCTGTTCACCAGCAGGACTGGGGTTGATGGTCCCCTCTACTGCCACCATTGCAGGGAGTTAGAATGTGGATCTGTTGATGGGAGGCCCTGTTTGCCACCCTCAGCCTTGGGGAAGGAGGGTGGTGGTACATGATCCTCCTAGGGGTCCATGAGGGGCTACACCTGACTGAGACAGACAGATATATCCAAGGTGTTTCTGCAGAAACTACCTATCTCACACATTAACACTGCTTTGGACCTGTAGCATGGCCTATTTCTGCCATGGAAGGTGCTGTGGGGGTGCACATGGTCAGTTCCCCCTACCAGGCCGAGGTGCTGTGGGGGTGCATACCCCATCTTGTGTTTATCTGTGGACAGCTGATTTGCATGTGCAGTGCATCATGGGTACGGGTGTGCTAACCCTATCCTGGTGACCACAGCAGACTGTCTGTGTGGTGACATGCACTTCCTCTGCAGCCAGCCAGGGGCTTGCTAGCAGCTGTAGCCCAATGGTTACTTCACTGCCTATGGAGCCAGAGGTCATGGGTTCAAACCCACAGTGGGGTTATTTGATAGGGCTGCCCAAAGCATTATCTCTTTTTAATGTACATTATTGCTGCCAGCAAAAACACCTTCAGCGTACTGTACCCATAAGGTGCCTCTGAGGGCGCTTTATAGGGCGCCCTATAGGGCACCTTATGGTTACCATCCATATAAGGTGCACTATACATTATCCTGTGGAGCTACTTATAGGGTGCCCTATAGGGGACATTTTAGGGTGCCGTGGGGGACAGTGCACTTTATAATGTGCCCTATGGAGTGCCTTATAGGGTACCTTATGCGGCACCTTCAATTATGGCATGTGAGAGCGTGTTTGCTGGCAGCAATTAATAAAATACAAATAAGGTGCTGCAGGAAACAATATGTACATTGCAAAGCTGATGCTTCAGCCAGCCTTATGTATTAGGCACACTGGGGAGCAAACTCATGACCCTTGTATCAGCAGTCAGTGCCTTAACCATTGTGCTACACTGCTGTTCCTTCTTGCATGTTAGCGCAGCTACTTCAGTTTTGCATGCGTTTAAATGCACAGTGCTGCCATCAAACACAGTGCTATGACCTTGCTGTGCCTCATAGGGCACCCTATATGGGGCACTATAGGCCGCCCTTTCAGCAACATTGTAGAGTTCTGTGGCAGACAGTGCACTTTAAAATGTGCCCTCTGGGGTACCCTATGAGGCGCCTTATGCAGCACCTTATGTTGCAATACTTTGAGGGTGTGTTTGCTGGCAGCACTAATTAAAATAAAAATAAAATGTCCCCTACAGCAGGTAATGCCTCAGCCAGCCTTCTTCATTAAGCACTGTGGGGGATTGAACCCAGGATTCCTGCACCATTGGGCAGTGTCTTAACCATTGTGCTGTGGTTCTGTTCTTGTGCTTGCACATCAGCGCGCCGCCCAATAATAAAATGCCTCCTAAAGCAATCTTCCCCATAAAAGGTAATGCTTCAGCCTGCCTTGTTCATTGGGCACTGTGGGGGATTGAACCCCTGATTCCTGCATCATTGGTCAGTGTCTTAACCATTGCACTGTGGCTCTGTTTTTGTGCTAAGGCATCAGCGCGCCACTTCTGCTTCCCGCGCAGCTTTCTCATGCGCTAATGTGCGGGGTGCACATGAGCGCAGCGCACATTAGCGCATGATTAATCCCGGTTTTGCTTTTTTCTGACTGAAACGCCCACTCCTTATATGGCACCCGCACACTAGCGCGGCCCGCACATTACCGGGGTTTTAGTAAACATACCCCTTAGAGAACAATAGGAAGAAGTTTTTGATGTGAAGGTATAGGCAGAGGTGGAGGTTATGTAAGTGGAGGGTTAGGGGAACGTAGATATTATGGAATGGGAGTGGGAGAAGGGAAGTAAGGTTTCAAAGGTGGAAGGAGAGGGGAAGGCAGGTACACAGGTTGGGGATCTGCTGGAAGTCCTGATCACTCAGCTTGTTCCATCTGCCTCCATGCTAGACCAAATGTGTCCCCATGAGGTCCCTATGGAATGTGAGGACCCTGAAGTCTGGTGTCCTTGCAACAGGAGATGGTTGGCATGGTCTCCAATTCCCTGGACCTCATGGTGGCACATCTGCAGGGCCTGTAAGCATAGAGACCTGCCATGCTACTGATCATGAATCAGCTGCTGACATGAATCTCTAATCTGGCTAATCCAGTGGAAGAGGGGGAGAATAGGCCTCAACCAATATATGGGGGGGGAGGGGGTGTCTAAAATGAGAACATGTAATTTTTTCATACAAATTCAGGTGGCCCCAGCTGATAAAAATGCATCTGTTTTGGTACAGTTGTGGTCAACATTATTGGCACCCTTGCATTTTAGGTTTCTTGTGCACAATATCTTGAGAAATAATTGGAAATATTCTAACTGTATGTCATCATAATATGTTAACTGTAATTTCAAAGGTATACAACAACAAAAAAAGATGTCTGAGCAACTTAGACATAGTAATTTCTGAGAAAAAAACAAAATATGACCTAGATAGGATTAATGGTACCCTTCATTAATACTGGATTGCACAATCCTTGGAAATGATGCCAGTCTCCAAATGTTTCTTGTAGCCATCTATAAGTTTCTTGCATCTGCCTGCTGGTAGTTTCTCCCATCTTTAACTGTGATTTATACCAGCTCATGAATGTTTCCAGGATTCCTTTTACCAATGGCAGATTTCAACTCCTTCCAAATGTTCTTGATTGGATTAAGATCATGACTCATTGTTGGCCAGTTTAAAACAGCCTGTTTGTTCCTTTTTAACCATTCTTTTGTACTTCTGGATGCATATTTTGGGTTATTGTCCTGCTGGAGGACCCATGACCTTCAACCCAGACCTAGCTTTCTGATACTAGGTAGCAAATTTTGCTCCAAAATTCCTTGGTAGTTCTCTGACTTCATGATGTCTTTAATATGTTCCAGGCCTCGAGTTCCTGAGGCAGCAAAACAGCCCCACAGCATTATGGAACCTCCACCATATTTGACTGTATGAAGGATGTTTTTTCCTTAAAAGCTTCATTTCTTTGCCTATAAATATATCGCTGGTCTGCAATGCCAAAGAGTTCAGGTTTGGTTTCATCTGTCCGCAGAACATTTTCCCCGAAGGATTGTGGTTTCTCAAGGTGGGTTTGGGCAAAAATCAGGCATGCCTTTTTATGTCTGTCTTTGAGCAGTAGGGTCCTCCTTGGCCTTCATCCATGAAGTCCTTTTTTTGTTTAGTTCATGGAGTATGCTGTGGGTTGAAACCACTACTTCAGATTGCTCCAGGTCAGCCTTAAGCTCTATGGATGTTGTGCGTGGTGTTTCTCCAAGAGTTGTACTAACCTTTGAAGACATCTTGCATTAATTTTCCTCTTCCTACCACATCCTGAGAGGTTCTGACAGTTCCATGAGCAAAAATGTCTTAATAACATTGTGAACTGTAGACACACGAATTCCAAGGTCTTAGGAGATGGCCTTGTACCCCTTTGAATTTTAATATTTGGTGATAATGTTTTTTCTGATGGTCTCAAGCAGCTCTCGTCTTCACCATTGTGAAAATGGAACAGGGAGTGAATGTGGCCATTTTAAATATTAGAGTCATCATTCATTGGTTGATTCATGTGAGTACTCACAATTGATCTCAGGTGCATCTAATTTTACTACAGTGGGAATGTGGTTCTTCTGTTCAAACTGATTGGAATTGTTTATAAGGGTGCAAATAATCATGCCCTGACAATGTCCTAGTTTTATACTATTTCCTACTATTTCCTTTTTCAATTGGTCTTATTTTATTTGATTCTTTTATATGTCAAATATTTGTGCATACATAGTCCAAAGCCATTTAACTGGCCACTTTTTGTTAGGAGAGATTGGACATTAGGGCATTCAACTGCAAGGGCGCCAATAATGCTGACCACAACTGTATATCTAACCTCTGGTATCTCGTGATTTCCAAACATTTACCACCCTAGCAATCTAGCTATCTACCACCCTATTACATACTAGGGATTTGCTTTCATTCTGAAATGAGCATGACAGTAGTATGGTCTACTGTGCAATAAGGTACACTATCGCACAAAAACATGCACTATTCACACATGTACAAACAGTACAGACTATTATACAATATGGTGCAGTATTGTATAGTAGTGCACACTATTGAGGAATAGGACTCACTATTAAAAACATAGAAACATAGAAAAATGATGACAGAAAAAGACCACATGGCCTATCTAGTCTATCCTTCAATATCAACAACTACAACAGTCCCCTTTTTCCTTTAGAGATCCTCTATGTCTGTCCCATGCTTTATGAATTCAGATACTGTCCTCATCTCTACCACCTCCACTGGGAGACTATTCCATGGATCCACCACTCTTTCCATAAAGAAATATTTCTGCATATCACTCCTGAATCTATCCCCTTTCACCCTCATTCCATGTTCCCTCATAGCAGAACATGCATTCAATCGAAAGAGGCTCTCCCCCCTGTGCATTTATGCCATGGAGGTATTTAAACGTCTCAATCATATCACCTCTATTCCGCCTTTCCTCTAAGGTGTACATATTAAGATCCTTAAGTCTGTCTTCATATGCTTTATAATGAACACCACTAACCATTTTAGTAGCCACCCTCTGTACTGACTCCACCCTGTTTATATCCTTTTGAAGGTGTAATCTCCAGAATTGCACACAATACTCCAAATGAGATCTCACCAAAGACTTATACAGAAACACTATCACCTCTTTTTTTCTGCTAGCCATTCCTCTCCCTATGCACCCAAGCATCCTTCTGGCTTTTGCTGTCACCTTTTCTATCTGTTTAGCTACTTTAAGATCATCAGACACAATGACACCAAGGTCCCGCTCTTCTTTAGTGGACAAAAGTACTTCACTCCCTATACTATATTGCTCCCTTGGATTGCTGCATCCCAAATGCATGACCTTGCATTTTTTAACATTAAATCCTAGCTGCCAAATTCTAGATCATTCTTCAAACTTAGCTAGGTCCCTCCTTATGTTATCTACACCTTCCTGGGTGTCTACTCTATTGCAGATTTTGGTATCATCCACAAAGAGGCAAACCTTACCTGACAGCCCTTCCGCTATATCACTAACAAAGATGTTAAAAAGAATCAGACCAAGGACAGATCCCTGGAGCACACCACTGGTAACTTCCTTCTCCTCAGAGTGAGCTCCATTTACCTGTACCCTTCGTCACCTCCCGCTCAACCATGTTCCAACCCAAGCAGTAACTTTAGGGTCCATCCCTAGGGTGCTCAGTTTGTTTATAAGTCGCCTGTGAGGAACAGTGTCAAAGGCTTTACTGAAATCTAAAAACAGTACAACTAGGGCTCTCCCTCGGTCCAATTCTCCAGTCACCCAGTCAAAGAAATCAATCAGATTTGTCTGACAAGACCTGCTTCTGGTGAATCCATGTCTCAGATCCTGTAATCCGTTGGACTCCAGAAACCTCACTATTTTCTCTTTCAGCAGCGTTTCCAATAATTTACCCACCTCTGAAGTTAAACTAACCAGTCTGTAGTTTTCAACCACATCCTTACTTCCGCTTTTGTGTAAAGGGACCACATGTGCCTCTCTCCAGTCCTTTGGCATCACTCCCGACTCCAACGAGGCATTGAAAAGGTCAGTCAGTGGAGCTGCTAGAATGTCCCCAAGTTCCCTCAGTATTCTAGGGTGTATCCCATCCGGTTCCATCACTTTGTCTACTTTAAATTTAGCTAGTTTCTCACAAATACAGTCTTCTGAAAATTCTTCAAGATATCTCTTGCTTCTGTTCCTGTTTGTGGGTGTTTTCTGAGGTCCTGTTCCTGGTTCTTCATCTGTGAACACAGAACAGAAATAGTTGTTAAGCAATTCCGCTTTATCCTCATCAGCTTCTACATATTCCTCCCCTTCACCCTTGAGGCTGACAATACCACTTTTGCCCTTCCTGTTTTCACTAACATATCTGAAAAATGTCTTATCCCCCCATTTTATTACATTGGCTATTTCCTCCTTTATCTTTATTTCAACACTTTATATACCGCCCATTGTGAGGATATTAGAGTGGTTTACAAAAGAAAAATAAGTCTACGCTAAAGAAAAAAATGAAAAGAACGCCATAAAAATATAGGAAAGAAGAAGGAGTAGTAAAGCAACAGCAAAGTTGACAACAAAAGATTCTTTTTGAATCTTTGCTTTCCTGACTACTTTGCTAGCGTCTCTAAGTTTTTCCAAATATAGATGCCTTTCTTCCTCTCTCTGTGATCTCTTGTATTTCATGAAGGCCTCCCTCTTTTTCTTCATCTTTTCAGCTACTTCTTTTGAAAACCATGGTGGTCTCCTTTTCCTTTTACCTTTATTTACCATTTTAACAAAAAGGTTGCTTGTTTTTAAAATATCCCCTTTCAGTTTTGCCCACTGTTTTTCTACATCCCCCAGCTGTTACCATCCCGCTAAAGACTCCCTGAGGTATAGGCACATCTTGGTAAAGTTAGTTTTCCTAAAGTCTAAGACCCTCGCTTTTGAATGGATTCTATCAGCCCTAATAGTGAACCATACCATCTGGTGATCACTGGATGCAAAATGATCTCCAACTATAACATCAAAAATACTTTCACTATTGGTAAGCACCAAGTCCAGTATAGCCCCTTCACATGTGGGGTCTGTTATCAATTGCCTGAATAGTTCTCCCTGTAAAGAATCCAGGATCTCCTGGGGGGTCGGAGACTAACTTCGGGCAAGATGGATGTGTGAGATCTATGCTTTGGAGGGGAAGGTCAAGAATCCTGACTTCTGCTGCTTTAAATAGAGCGGATCCTACCCAATTCGGAAACAGTCGACTCCGGATATGTCTGGCCCCAAACTGATGCGTCTGGATTACCAAGGAACACAAAGTGCCAGGGCAAAGCAAACTAAAACAGAGCCTCGCTCACCTCACAAAATGGCAGTCATCCGAGATTTCCTGAGGCCTTTCAGGATCTTCTTTCTGAGATCCGTGCTGTTAAAGACATGGTCAAATCAAATGGAGACTCACTGAACACAATGCAAGAGGATATCAATGCATTAAAAAACAGTCTGGAGTCAATTATGGCGAGATTGGAGAAGGTAGAGAACGTGAAGGCAATACACAGGGAGCGGTTCAAGGCCGTTGAGAAGCAAGCAAAGCTGATCCAGTCATTGCAAAGAGATTTGGAAGATGGTAACAAAAATAACATCAGGATCCTGGGAGTTCCCGAAGGAGCTAAAGGTACAGATATGTTGGCCTTTTTACAGTCAATGATCCCGGGAGTGCTAAAAGTGAAGTTTGCTATGCCATTTGAGATCGAGTGCGCCCATCAGGTCCCTACTCAGTCTGTGGTCTCGGGCAAGCATCCACGCCCAATCATTTTAAATGTTCTGCGCTTTCAACAAGTCATGCAAATTATGGAAGCGTCCAGACTGCACTCTCCATTGGAATACCAAGGGCATAAACTCCTCTTTTTTCTAGATTTTGTGAAGGTGATGGTAGACCGGAGGAAAAGTTTCTTGGTGCTCCGTCCACAATTGTTGCAGCTGCAGGCCCGTTTCGGGCTGCTTTATCCTGCTTGCATGAGAGTCACGCTGCATAACCAAATTAGGACTTTCGATGATCCAGGGGAGTTGCACGCTTTCTTGGAAGACAAAGAACTGGTGTTGATGCGGTGAACATCTTGCCTTGCAATCTGCGGTGGACACAAGCTTGCAGAGTATTCAAATTTCTCTTACATGGGTACATTGGGGTATGTTTACTAAACGGCGCACAAGTGCGCGGCGCACAATAGCGTGCGCTAAGGTACCTTAGCGCATGCTAATGATGCGTTTTTGTGCCCTGCACACGTACGCACCACACTAATGGGCCCGCTCATGTGCGCAGCACGCAAATGAGCGATAGAGGCGTGGAAAGGCTCCCGGAGGGCGGAGTAAGGCTCCCCAGGGGCGGAGAGACGGGGTCAATGGGTGGAGAGTGGGAGGGGAGAGGCTCCCCGCACAGGAGCGGGGCTGAAATTCAAGGAAAAAAATACCGCGAGTGAAAATCTCGCGGTAGAGCCGATTTAAAGGGAAGAGAAACCATTTCTGTCGGCAATGTAAAGCAAAATCAGGGGAAACCCAAAAGACGTGAGCAGTGTCATACATGTGCACGGAACAAAAGGGCAAATAAACATTAAAAATGACCCAAACAAAATATAATAAAATTATAATCAAGCTGGGCAATAGTGATAGTAATGGGGAACATCAAAAAACACACCCAAAAAAGCCCCAAAAAATAAATATGCATTTTAGAAGGGTCTACGCTCCGTCCCCATACTAGGTGAATGATCCCGCAGTGAAATAGCACTGATCAGGGTTTCCCTCTCAATTGGACAGGGTACCTATGGCATGCACATTTCCACAGCAGCAGGGCGGGCAGGTCGGAATGGGCAATTGGAAAGATGCAGGGAAAGGGGATACAGAGGGCTGCAGGCGGCACATGCTGTGGTGCAGCTGGGGCACAGTGCGGAATAGGCAGATGCCTAGATGGCACCTAGGAATGCAGAAACTGAACAGCAGCCAGACAGCAACTGATGAGGGCCCAACATGGGCACAAGAGTGTCTATCACAGTGTCACAGGGGATAGCACCCAGCAGGTACCCCCAAGGGCACAGAACATTGGCAGGTGGTGATTGGGGGACGTGCGGACAAATTTGCAGGCACCCCTACCCCAGAACCCCCACCATAGGCAGCCGCCCACCCGCACAAAGTACGACCTCAGACTGCGTACCACCAGCACCACCAGCAGAAGGGCATGTCAGCAGGGTGGCACAGGGCTACTGGAGGTGGAGGGGGGCAGTGGCAGCTGCCCAGAGCAGACCATAGCCTAGCCCTGTGTAGGTGGGTGCAAAGCACTGCAACAGACAGGCCCTGCCGGACAAACAGTCATGGTATCATCAGGGAATGCACTGTCTCTGTGGCAACGTGGTGGTGCAGTGCACACAAGGAGTGTGTTTGGAGACAGAAGGTCACAGGTTCAAGCCCCAGCTGGTGCTCCTGCCAATCCAGTCCACATATTTTTTCAACAACTAAACCGTGATAGTAAGGACAAACCTTTATTGCAGAGAACATACGCATGGTTAATACGCCTATATTTTACCCCACCGAGCACAGACACCATAAACAGGCACATTACCTAGAGCAGAGTCTCCCAAATGCAGTCCTGGAGGGCCCTACACCATTCAGGTTCCATGCTGCCTCTAATAAAGATGCCTGTGCTGCATATCTATGCACCACCCCCATGGTATGCAGATGTATCTCATGCATATTCATGAGGGACAGCATGAAAACCCGAACAGTGTTTGGCACACCAGGACTGGAGTTGGGAACCTCTGCCGTAAAGCAGCAGCCAACAGGGGCAGACACACCCACACCCACACCCACAGGCCCCATTGGCTAATGCCTCCTGGAGAGGCAGGACATTGGGCCCTGCGCGCATCTCCCAATACTAGCACTTGCATACCTTAGCAATGCCACCCTACACCTGTGTATAAGGTACACCCCTATCAAACGTTTCCTATGATTACTGGCAGATAGCAACTCCTACGTTAAGCACAGTTTGCTCATTGAGCTCCATCATAACAATCTTTCTGATGTCTGCGGTGTGTGCTTCAGGTCTGGTCTCTGACAGTGTTTACCACCCTGGGGAGTGACCCCCAACAGTATTGCGTACCATATCCATGCCTGTACTGTGCCTAGGACTGGTGTGGTGGGAAGGGCTGCTAAACTCCTCTATAGCAGCACAATGCTTGCATAGGTGTGGGAGTGTGTGTCTGTCTATACAGTGTGTGGTGACTGCAAACACCTTCCACAGCCCACATTGCCAGCACTGTTGCCAGTATTGGCCTGACAATGTGCATAATTTATTTATTTAAAAGGATTTCTATACCGCCTTTTCATTGAATCAAGGCGGTTTTGAGGAGCAAGGTACCATGGGTGTAGCCCAGGCAGAGTGGCCTGGCCAGGATTCATCTGCACAGGGCATAGGGCACTGGCTGGGACATTTTAGTGCCCGGCCACCACCTACACATACAGGGTGACCTCAGTATGTCCTGCTGGGAGATCACTCTCACCCTGACTGTGCAGTGACGACAGCATGGCTAGGCACCCCCATAGTGCTATATAGTATTTCTGTCATGTGATATTTTTGGGTTTCCTTTTGGGGCCCAGTCACTGATTTATCTGCTTGTTGTGTTTGCTGACATTCCTGGTCTGGGTGTATGCATTTCCACCAGGAACATGCACTATGCTAGCAGACTGTTTGCAGCTGGTATGTGTCTTGATGGAGCGCCTTGCAGGGTGCAGCGGCTGAGGGCTTGCTGCAGGAGAATATCAGATAGGGGTGGGGTGGAGCTTAGCATATCCAGGCCTAACGTCTGTCTGCTATTGCGTTATGGATGTGTACAGAGCTGCATTGACTGCCCTGTAGGGTGTCTGTTCCCCAGCAGGACTGGGGTTGATGGTCCCCTCTACTGCCACCATTGCGAGGAGGTAGAATGTGCATCTGTTGATGGGAGACCCTGTTTACCACCCTCAGCCCTGGAGAAGGAGGGTGGTGGTACATAATCCTTCTAGGGGTCCATAGGGGCTACACCTGACTGAGACAGACAGATATATCCAAGGTGTTTCTGCAGAAACTACCTATCTCACACATTAACACTGCTTTGGACCTCCAGCATAGACTCTTTTAGCCATGGAAGGTGCTGTGGGTCTGGTGCTGGGCGCCTCACCGACCCTCAGGGTGAACACTTTACCCGCACAATGTGACGGTGTGTAGCTACTCTGTGCCAGTAAAACACACAGTCAGTACCCCCTACCAGGCCGAGGTGCTGTGGGGTTGCACATGGTCAGTTCCCCCTACCAGGCCGAAGTGCTGTGGGGTGCATACCCCATCTTGTGTTTATCTGTGGACAGCTGATTTGCATGTGCAGTGCATCATGGGTACGGGTGGGCTAACCCTATCCTGGTGACCACAGCAGACTGTCTGTGTGGTGACGTGCACTTCCTCTGCAGCCAGCCAGGTGCCTACTAGCAGCTATAGAGCTGTAGCACAATGGTTACTTCACTGCCTGTGGAGTCAGAGGTCTTGGGTTCAAACCCACAGTGGGGTTATTTGATGGGGCTGCCCAAAGCATTCTCTCTTTTTAATGTACATTATTGCTGCCAGCAAAAACACCCTCATCGTACTGTACCCATAAGGTGCCTCAGAGGGCGCTTTATAGGGCGCCCTATAGGTTACCTTATGGTTACCGTCCATATAAGGTGCACTATACGTTATCCTGTGGAGCAACTTATAGGGTGCCCTATAGGGGACATTTTAGGGTGCTGTGGCGGACAGTACACTTTATAATGTGCCCTCTGGGGTACCCTATGAGGCGCCTTATGCAGCACCTTATGTTACCATACTATGAGGGTGTGTTTGCTGGCAGCACTCATGAAAATAAAAATAAAATCCCCCTACAGCAATATTATGTATAACAGTTAACACCCCAGCCAGCCTTCTTCATTAGACACAGTTGGGGATTGAACCCATGACTCCTGCATCATTGGTCAGTGCCTTAACCATTGCACTCCACTGCTGCTCTGCCTTGTATGTCAGCGCACCTACTTATGCTTTTCATTCCTTAAACTGCACAGTGCTGCCATCAAAAACATTGCTGTGACCTTGCGGTACCTCATACGGCACCCTATAAAGTGCCCTATAAGCAACATTCTAGGGTGCCTTGGCGGACAGTGCACTTTAAAATGTGCCTTATGGAGCGCCTTATGTTAACACGCTTTGAGAGTGCGTTTGCTAGTAGTAGCAATTAAAATAAAAAATAAAATGCCTCCTAAAGCAATAGCGCGCCGCCTTATGGCGCCCAATATTAAACTGCCTCCTAAAGTAATGCCTCAGTCAGCCTTCTTCATTAGGCACAGTGAGGGATTGACCCCCTGATCCCTGCACCATTGGCCAGTGTTTTAACCATTGTACTGTGGCTCTGTTCCTGTGCTTGAGCATCAGTGCGCCACTTATGCTTCCCGCGCAGCTTTCTCATGCGCTAATGTGCGGGGCGCACATGAGCGCCGCGCACATTAGCGCATGATTAATCCCGGTTTTGCTTTTTTCTGCCTGAAACGCCCACTCCTTATATGGCACCCGCACACTAGCGCGGCCCGCACATTACCGGGCTTTTAGTAAACATACCCCATTGACTGGATTTGAGGTCATGAAATTGTGATCTGAAGTATGCAGAGTTGACATTCAATGTGGCTCTCCTGGAGTAACTCCAGGGTATTGCTATGGTCATAATGTCCTTCTTTTTTGTTTTGTCCTTTCTTTCTTTTATGTTTTTTGTCATCTGTGGTGTTTGGACTGATCGGAGAGCATCAGGGCATTGAAAGTCAAGATGGCCCTCACATGTCTCTATGTAGTCTTTAGTGATTATACAATGTATTGGGAGAGGCCGTTTTGCTCTAGTGTTTTAGAGCCTCGTCGTTTGGGGAAGTTACTCTAGCTGCGGGTGGTGATCAGCATAAGAAGCCTCATTTGGCAGAGGAGTTAAAGTGATTTAGTTGGTTATACCCTCCGTGTCTGTCTTGTCCCTTTTGGGCTCACCCGCTAAGTTTAGATTTTGGTTTAGCCCCCTAGGGTTTTGGTGGTTTTGGTGTTCAGAATCATGTTTTTTTTTTCTTGGGCGATCTTCTATAAGGGCTATGGGATGGTATTTCTGCTTGTGTTCTTTTCCTTGGGCTATTAATGCTGCCTCAATTCTGGGTGCTTTAAAAATGTGGATTAACAATGTAAAATCATATGTTACAACCTGGTATGTTTCTGTAACAATTGTTTATCACAGTGTGCTATATTGTCACTATGTCTTCCTTTAAAATAGTCTCACTGAATGTTAAGGGCATTAACAATCCCATTAAGAGGAAAAATATAATTTTATATGGGCGCAAGGAGTATGCAGACATCCTTTTTCTGCAAGAAACACATTTGAATGTAAAAGAGTCTTTAAAATTAGATATGAAACCCTTTTCACTTGTGGCTTTTTCAGCTGCTAATAATAAGAAAAACGGAGTAGCCATTCTAGTAAGGAAATCTTTATTCCCTACTGTGCTGCAAACCAGATCTGATATTGAAGGGCATTGGGCAATTAGCTGTTGTTAGGATTGGATCCACTGAACTGGCCTTAATTAATATCTATGCCCCAATATAGACTGCCCTACTTTCTTTTGCTCCATAGCAGCTTTGGCACAAGAGGTGTCCAGATACCCGATTATTATGGGGGGGGGGGGGGGGGAAGAGACTTCAACCTCTCACTAGACCCCTTGTTGGCCAGGAGCCCTGTGAGAACTAATAAGGTCCCCAAAGCACACCCTGTTCTTTTGTCACTAATGCAAGAATTAGGCTTGGTAGATATATGGCGGTTGCAGCATTCTGTTGATAAGGAGTACACTTTTTTCTCTCCCCCTCACAACTCGGTATCGCACATAGATTTTTTCCTAGTCTCTAAGGGGCTATGTTCCAAAATCAGTGAATCCAATATTCATATGGCCCATATCTCTGATCATGCAGCAATCTCGCTCTCTCTATTAGACTCAACGAGATGCCCACCTCACACATGTTGGCATTTTGACAGAATTCTTTTTAGCAATCAGGAGTTCCGGGAAACCATTCTAGTGGTTATAGAGGAGTATTTTCAGTTTAACTTATCCCAGGACACTTCGGGTTGGGCATGGTGGGAGGGTTTCAAAGCTAACATACGGGCCACCATAACCAGCTATATGGCAGGCCAAACAACGTAAAGTGGAACTAGAAGCTTTGGATAGGCAGATCAAAGTGGTGGAGTGCATCATATGTCGGAAAACAGATCCTAACATTCTGATACATTTACAATGCCTTAGATTTAGATATAACTCGATCCTAACTACTGAAGCTTCAAGAATATTCAGGCGCAGAAAGGGCGGTATTATTTGGAAGGTAATAGGGCTGAACGGTTACTAGCTACCTCATTAAAAGGTCAAAAAGAATCTTCTCACATCGCTGCTTTAAGAGATCTCCAGGTGCAACAATTGATTAAAATTGCAGAAATCTTCTGTCAATTTTACGCTCAGTTGTACTCATCAGAGACAGAATTCTCTGAGGCAGATGTACAGAGGCCTTTTCTGGATCAGGAAACAGCTGCAGCTCTGGAGAAGCAGATCACGGTCATGGAAATTGTTCAGGCCATCGATTCTATGCAGATGGGCAAGGCTGCCAGACGAGATGGCCTTCCGGTTAAATTTTATAAAACCTTTTCCAAAGAACTAGGTCCGTATCTTCAACAATACTACAGACTTCCTTTAGAAGTGGATGCCCAGACTGGAGCATTCGCCTCTGCGAACATTGTGGTTCTTGAAAAACCTGGGAGAGACCCTCAGCTGGTCAGCAATTATTGCCCAATTTCATTACTAATTGCAGATTATAAAATATTTGCTGCCACCTTGACGAGTCATCTTTCCAAATTAATTCCATCTTTGATCCACCCAGATCAATGTGGCTTCACTGAGGGATGCTCTACAGCTGACAATGCTAAAGTGTTTTGCCATGTCTTGGAAGGAGCGGAAGGAGTGGAGGGCCCACTAGTGGGATTATCGTTGGACGCGGAGAAAGTGTTCAACCGACTGGAGTGGCCTTTCTTATTTGCCGTCCTGAGGTGGTTTGGTTTTGGGGAAGGATTCCTTAAACATATTAAACTTATGTATTGTGAGACCACGCCGGTCCTAGGCGGTTGCCTAGACCCGGGTATAGCCTTGAGTTGTGGAAATAAGGACACTGTAGTCGTGACCAGAGTGAAATTAAGGTTGGGTTTTATTCCCTTTCCCTTGAGGATGTCATAGAATAAGGACAACATAAAAGAACGGTTGCTTCACCGGTGTAGAGGATGCTTAACAAATAATAATTATGCTTCTTTCCAGCAAATAATAGTCCATCACATTTCCAATGTACAGAAATACACTTTCTTTCTTGCTCCTTTACTTAACAGAGAGACTCTATGTTATCAGCCACACATAAAGCACATTCCATGGGCTCAGGGATGTTTTCTGTGCTATAGCTCTCCCACTGCATAGGGCCAGGACCTGGTCCTGTGTAGGGACACTGAGCCCCTGTAAAGCTGCTCTCCGAGTCTTGCCCTGGGGAAACCTCAGTTGCTGCAAGTTGGAGCTGCTTTTGGGTGTCCCAGATAGCAGGAGCTGTGCTGGGGATTTCTTCCCACGGCTTAGGCCAATAAGAGTTCACTAGCTTGTTGTAAGCCTGGCTTCTATCACGGAGACCCCCTTCTCTCCCTTTATCAAAGACAGGGTACTTATCTCTTCCTGTGGAGAAGATGCTTTCAAACTCCTCTGCTTCTAGCCAAGGCTTTCTCTCTGCCCTGCAGCCTGCTCTTCTTTGGGAACATCGGTTACTGTGCTTGGCTGAAGGAAACTCACTTCCTGCCTTCACTGAGCTTCCCTGGACGTGACCTCTGCCTTCTGTTGGCTGGGCTGTTTGCCTCGGTATGAGGACCCCTCTGGCTGGGAAGACTTTGCTACTGTCTTTCTTAGCTCTCCTGGGTTTATCAGCCTGCCTTTCTTCAGCCCTGGTTCTCCAAGGCAACGTGTCTTTCTATAACTGCTTAGGAGTTCTGTTCTCACCTTCTCTCCAAGCCTGCCTGGAACTGCAGTCAGACTTCCTTTGGTCTCTGCTTTCCTCCTCACAATCAAACTCCTGCTCCAGCCCTAATCCAGGCTCCATCTTCCCTTCTCCTTTCTCCTTCTCCTTCCACTTCTCCCTCTGTGGGATTTCCCACCTGTTTTTATCTCTCTGCTCAACTAACGTAGAACGTGAGTCTGGGTCCAGGTGAGCCTGATTGGAACCCTCAATTCTTACTGCGTCACTAAAACCATGTGGAAAGTTTGTTTTCCTTTTCCCTGCCTCTCTGCACTGTGAATGCTGCAACTGCACATGTGGCTGTAAGGTAAGTTCTTCTTTCCTATTATTTCTTAAGATTTCAGGGTCTGTGCTGTCTACCTCATGACAGTATGCGAGACCAAGTGCTAATATTTTTGTGACTGCGATTAAATCTAGAGATTTTCTCTTGGGGCGTGGCACCCATCAGGGTTGCCTCCTTTCACCTATCCTTTTCAATTTGGCCTTGGAGCCTTTGGCCCTACTGTTGAGACAAAGTTCTGCGGCTAAAGGTGTGCCCATAACTGGTATGAAAATTAAGCTTTCTGCTTACGCTGATGATTTATTGTTGTTCACTACGCCCAGTTCAATTCCAGCTGTCCTAGAGTTGATTGACCAATACTCAGGGTTGTCAGGTTATAAAATTAATTGGACAAAGTCTGTAGTGTTCCCTTTAAACTCACGTTTGTAGTGCGGACTTGAACGAATATCCTTTTGTATGGGAACCCAAAATGGTGAAATAATTAGGAGTTCATTATTGCCATCCACTTATTGAAACTCTGCAATATAATGAAGAAGCTCTCCTTTCAATGGTACGAAGTATGACTGTGAGATGGTTGCTGGTCTATCTTTCTTGGTGGAGTCTTTCTTGGTGGGATCATCTTGAAGCGATAAAAATGACTATCATTCCTAAGGTGAACTATGGTATATGTTTACTAAACTGTCTTAATATGCGCTCTGACACGTTATCGCGCAAAAATGGCGCTTTATCAGGTGCAGAGGTACCTTAGCGCGCAGCGGTGCAAACGAGCGCTGAAGGCGGGGAAAGGCTCCCGCAGGGCGGAGTAAGGCTCCCCAGGGGCGGAGAGAGAGGGTCAATGGGCAGAGAGTGTGAGGGGAGAGGCTCCCTACACACTAACGCTGTGAAATTCGAGGTTGAAAACTAACGCCAGCGAAACCCTGGCGTTAGAGCTGATAGATTGTGAGCCCTTCGGGGACGAGGGAATAAAAAGTACCTGTTAGCATAAGTTTGTAAACTGCTCTGATACACAGGGTAAAGGGCGGTATATCAAGTGCCTAAACCAAAACCAAAAAAAAATTTAAAGGGAAAAGAAACCATTTCCGTCAGCAATGTACAGCAGAACCAGGGAAACCCACCAAAAGTGATAAGTGTGATACATGTGCACAGAACAAAAGGGCAAATAAACAGTGAAAATGACCTGAACAAAATTGAAAAAAAAAAAACATAACCAAGCTGGGCAATAGTGATATTAATGGGAAAAATCACCCCCCCCCCCCCCACAAGAAAGCTCCAAAAAAAAGATATGAATTTTGGAAGGGTCTATGCTCCGTCCCCATACAAGGTGAATGAGCCCACAGTGAAACTGCGCTGAGCAGGGTTTTCCCTCTCCATTGGGCAGGTTTCCTATGGTGTGCACATGTTCCACAACAGCAGGGCGGGCATGTCAGAACGGGCAACTGGACAGATGCTTGAAAAGGGGACACAGAGGGCTGCAGGCGGCACATGCTGTAGTGCAGCTGGGCCACAGTACGGACTAGGGTGATGCCTAAGTGGCCCATAGGAATGCTGAAACAGTAGTGCAGCCAGACAGCAACTAATGAGGGCCCAACATGGGCATGAGTGTGCTTCCCACAGTGTCACATGGGATAGTACCCAGCATGGGATAGTACCCAGCATTGGCAGGCAGTGCTGGGGAGAAGCGTGGACAGCTATGCAGGCACCCCTACCCCAGAACCCGCACAATAGGCAGCCGCCTACCCACACACTGGATGGCCTGAGACTACGCTCAACCAGCACCACCAGAAGAAGGGCATGTCAGCAGGGTGGCAGAGGGATACTGGTGGGGGGGGGGGGAGGCAGTGGCAGCTGCCTAGAGCAGACCATGGCCTAGCCCTGTGTAGGTGGGTGCCATGCACTGCAACAGACAGGCCCTGTCTGACAGTCATCATATCACCAGGGAATGCACCATCTCTGTGGCAACAAGGTGGTGCAGTGCACACAGCCAATGTGCTCAGAAGCAGAAGATTACAGGTTCAAGTCCCAGCTGTGGTTCCTGCCAACCCAGTCCTCATATTTTACCCACTACTGAAACGTGCTAATACAGACAGAACCTTTATTTCAGATGACGTAAACATGCCCAAAACACCTACATTTTACCCTACAGAGCACAGACACCATAAACATGCGCATTACCTAGAGCAGAGTCTCCCAAATGCAGTCCTAGAGGGACAAACACCATTCAGGTTCCATGCTGCCTCTAATAAATATGGTTGTGCTGCATTTCTATGCACCACCCACATGGTATGCAGATGTATCTCATGCATATTCATTAGGGACAGCATGAAAACTCAAACAGTGTGTGGCCCTCCAGGACTGGAGTTGGGAACCTCTGCCCTAGAGCAGCAGCCAACAGGGGCAGATACACCCTCACCCACAGGCTCCATTATCCAAAGCCTCCTGGAGAGGCAGGATGTTGGGCCCTGCATGCATCTCCCAATACTAGCACTTGCATACCTTAGCAATGCCACCCTAAACCTGGGAATATGGTACACAGCTATCAAAAGGTTGCTATGATAACTGGCAGATAGCAATTCCTACGTTAAGCAGAATTGGCTGATTGAGCTGCATCATAGCAACCTTTCTGATGTCTGTGGAGTGTGCCTCAGGTCTGGTGTCTGACAGAGTGACCCCAACAGTATTGTGTACCATAGCCATGCCTGCACTGTGCCCAGGACTGGTGTGGTGGACAGGGCTGCCAAACACCTCTATAGCTGCACAATGCTGGCATAGGTGTGTGGAGTGTGTGTCTGTCTATCCAGTGTGTGGTGGCTGCTAACAACTTCCTCAGCCCACACTGCTAGCACTGTTGCCAGTATTGGCCTGCCAATGTGCATTATGAGGAGCAAGGTACTGTGGGAATAGCCTGGATAGGGTGGCCTGGCCTGGATTCATCTGCACAGGGCATAGCGCAATGGCTCGGACATTGTAGTGCCCGGCCACCACCTGCACGGACAGGGTGGCCACAGCATGTCCTGCTGGGAGGTCACTCTCACACTGACTGAGCAGTGACCACGGCATGGCTAGGTTCGCCCATAGTGCTGTATAGTATTTCTCTCATGTGATGTTTATGGGTTCTCTTTTGGGGCCCAATTACTGATTTATCTGCTTGGTGTGTATGCCAATGTCTCAGTTCTGGGTACATGCATCTTCTCCAGGACAATGCACTATGGACTAGCTAGCAGACTGTCTGCAGCTAGTATATGTATTGCTGGAACACCTTGCAGAGTGCAGTGGCTGGAGGCTTGCTGCTGGAGACTGTCAGATAGTGGTGGGGTGGGGGGTGGGGGGGGCAGCTGAGCATTTCCAGGCCTTCTGTCTGCTATTGCTTTATGGTTGTGTACAGTTCTGCATTGCCTGCCCTGTAGGGTGTCTTTTCCCCTGCAGGACTGGGGTTGATGGTCTCCTCTACTGCCACCATTGCAGGGAGGTAGAATGTGGATCTATTGGTGGGCGATCCTGTTTCCCACCCTGAGCCCCAGAGAGTGGGTTGTGTGGTGGTACAGAATCTGCCTATGGGTCCAAACACCCCCCCCCCCTTCACCTACATCATGTAACCATAGCACCAACATAGGATATGCACTATTCTGGGTGCATCATAGCCCATAATGGCTAGACATGATGGAGAAATACAGAAGGACACAGATATAACCTAGGTGTATCTGCAGGAACTACCTATCACACACAATAGCACTGATGGGGACCTACAGCATTGTGTATTTCAGCCATGAAAGGTGCTGTGGACTTGGTGCTGGGCACTCCACCTCACCCTCAGGGTGAGCCCAGTACCCGCACAATGTGACGGTCTGTGGCTACTCTGTGCCAGTACCACACACGGTCAGTTCCCCTTACCAGGCCGAGGTGCTGTGGGGGTGCATACCCCATCTTGTGCCCCTCTGCCGACTGCTGATTTGCATGTGCAGTGCATCATGGGTACGGGTGGGTTAACCCTATCCTGGTAACCACAGCAGACAGTTTGTGTGGTGACATGCAGTCCTTCTGCAGCCAGCCAGGGGTTTGTTAGCAGCTGTAGCCCACTGGTTACTTCACTGCCTGTGAAGCCAGAGGTCATGGGTTCAAACCCATGGTGGAGTTATTTGATAGGGCTGTCTGAGGCATTGTCTATTTTTAATGTACATTAGTGCTGCCAGCAAAAAACACCCTCAGAGTACTGTAACCTTAAGGTGCCTCATATGGCGCCCCATAAGGCGCCCTATCAAGCGCCTTATAAGGTGCCTTATAAGCTGTCCCATAGGGGACATTATAGGGTGCCTTGGCAGACAGTGCACTTTATAATGTGCCCTATGGAGTGCCTTATGGGGTGCCTTATGTGGCACCTTAGGTTACGCCACCGTGAGGGTGTGTTTGCTGGCAGCACTAATTAAAATAAAAGTAAAATGCCTCAAAAAGCACTACTTAAACATACAGGGTGATGCCTCAGCCAGCCTTATGCATTCTGGGGGATGAAACTCATGACCCATGTACCATCAGTCAGTGTATTAACCATTGTGCTACACCTCTGCTTCTATGTTTGCCTGTCTGCGAGCCTACTTAAGATTATCGTGCGTTAACGTGCTTAGCGGCATTTCGCCCGATAAAGAGCGCAGCGTGCGTTATCGCGCGATAATCCCATTTTGCTACGTTAAGTTCGAAACGCTCACTCCTTTTATGGCATCCTGCACACTATCACCGGGCGCATGTTAAGACGGTTTAATAAACATACCCCTATGTGTTAGAAATGCTACCGGTCTTCCTTTCGGATAAAACATACCGACAAGTGGAAAGGACTCTTGTCCACTTTCTATGGAAAAATAAGCAGCCTAGAATTGCTCTTAGGAAGCTTAAATCTAAAAAAGAGGAGGGGGTGTGAATTTTCCTGATTTTCAGGCCTACCACTGCGCTTTTTTGTTAAAACAGGGATCAAGATGGGTGGAGAGGGACAAGGGGCAACTCCCAGTGTGGCTTGATTTGGAAGAGAGGTTGACTGCTCCATTCCCCTTGAGTCTCCTCCCTGGCATGGTGTCTTCAGAGAGATGAAGTTCCATAGGGTTATAATGGAGACCCAAAAAGCTTTCCATCAGTTGGCAAGTGAAATTCCTCGGGAGAAATACTTGTCAAAATATTTTACTGTAGCCAGTATTTACAACCACTTATAACCACTACATGAAATCTACTGTAGCCAGCACCCCCCTCACACCCTCTACAACTAGCGAATGTCTGATTTACTGTTGTCAGTAATTTCATCCAACCTTAATGACTGTTGATTTCATTTCATTTACAGCTACTATCTGATATACAGATACTATCTGATATACTGTTGTCAGTAATTTCATTCACCTGTCTGATATACCGTTGTCAGTAATCTCATTCACCTGTCTGATATACTGTTGTCAGTAATTTCATTCACCTGCCTGATATACTGTTGTCAGTAATTTCATTCACCTGTCTGATATACTGTTGTCAGTAATTTCACTCACCTGCCTGATATACTGTTGTCAGTAATTTCACTCACCTGCCTGATATACTGTAATTTCATTCACTGTCTGATATACTGTAATTTCATTCACTGTCTGATATACTGTTGTCAGTAATTTCATTCATATAGGCATCTTTCCATTGCCCTTGAACTGCCTCACTGCTGCAATACATATTTAGTTGTTATTATCAACAGTTTTAATACGTTCAATTCTGTACCAATCCCCCAAATACTACTGTTCTAGTTACCTCCCAACGTATTACTGTAGCCAGTCTCTAGCAATCTCTACATCATTAGCGACTGTTTTCAGTATCTAGCAACTATTGCACTATAATTACTGTTGTTAGTAGCCTTACATGTTGGTCGAAGTGCTATCTCGCTGCTGACAGTAACTTCATCCATAGTCATTGTATGATCCTTTACTATTATCATTTAATACAACACATTTCAAACAAACATGGATCTCACAAAGTACCAATCTTACCTTATTATCACCATACTAACCATTCACCTAACTCAAAACATCTACTCTCTCAAACAAAATCCTACAGCATACAACACCATCCCCATTATTCACAATCCATACAAAACCACACCACAACCATACTCACACACACTTAACCAGACACACCGTCCCAACTCTCCCAGACACTCAAGACTAATACAAATAAATCTCGTACAAGTCAAACCTATAAACAGATCTTCTGAAACAAACACCATCAGAAAATTCATCCTCATAAATGCAAGATCCATACGAAATAAAATACCAATAATTAATGACATAATCACTGATGAAAAACCTGATATCCTTCTCATTACAGAGACTTGGCTCGCACCCACAGACACAATCCTCCTAAACCAACTCAACACACATCAATATGACCTTTTCCACTGCCACCGAGAAGCAAAAAGGGGAGGTGGAGCCCTTATCATCACCAAAAAAGAGCTCAAATACTCACTAAAAAATGTGAACAACATAGACGGCATGGACATCATAAATATAGAAAACAAAACCCTTGCACTGTCCCTCATCTACAGGCCCCCCTCAGCTGACCACAAAAATCTCACCCCCATCCTAGAACTTGCATGTACAGCTACACAGAGAAAACCACTTATTATATTAGGTGATCTGAACCTTCCATCACTCAACCCACAACACACAATCAACTTTATGGATTCCATGAAAGAAATGGGCTACAACCAAATCATACAGACATCTACACATACAAAAGGTAACGCTCTAGACCTTGTATTCATTCCCACCCCACTTAATAAACACCAACTACAATCCTCACCTCTTATTACAGAAGTACCATGGTCAGATCACCACCTAATAACCTTCAATTTACTCTCACTATCACATACCAACACTGAAACTACTCCAACACCTTATAAATCCCGCTTTACACACTTCAACAAAGACACCTTCCTAGACACCATATTACCTAACCTTATAAATAACACAACAGAAGTCAACACCATAATAGACCAATGGAACTCAACAATAAAAGAAGCAGCAACTCCCACTCAAGGTCCCCAAAAACAATTCACAAAAAGAAAGTCAGAAAAATGGTTCAATAGAGACCTCTCTAATATAAAAAAAGCAACTAAGAAAACAAGAAAAACGGTGGAGGAAATCTAAAACAAGCGATAATAAAGCGCAATACCTGAGTCTTCTCAACAAATACAAAGACACTATTAACAGATCGAAAAGAGAATACCACACAAAAGTCATAAATATGGCGCTCAATCGACCGAGAGAATTATTTGCAATTATAAAAACACTAACAACAACCCACCCTCCAGAGCCTGAACAATCAACGATAAGCGCACAAACTCTTGCAACTCATTTTGCTAACAAATTAAAAAAACAAATCATCTAGCACAATCATAAACTATACCCACGGACTTAAAACCAACCAATAAATGGATAACCTTTCAAGACATTGAGCAAAAACACCTCCTAAATATCATATCAATGATCAACACCACTACCTCCCCCCTAGATCCATGTCCAGTATCATGGATAAAAACACCAAAACTGAATTAGCTATCCATATACAAAATATAGTAAACCAATCACTATCCAGGGCATCATGCCAGATGCCCTAAAACTCACATCCTTACGCCCTATAATAAAAAATAATAAACTCAATCCTACAGACCCAAACTCTTATAGGCCCATAGCCAGCATACCATTTATTGCCAAAGTAATAGAAAAAATCATACAGCTCCAACTACAAGATTTTATCGACACACATGCACCACTTGACTCACACCAATTCGGCTTCCGCCCATCACACGGAGTCGAAACTTTGCTAATAACACTCATGGATGACCTCATAAAAGGCACTGACACATGCAACCAAGGTTACATCCTCATATTCATTGATATAGCTGGTGCCTTTGACAATGTCCACCACAACACACTCATTAACAGACTCCTAAGCCTAGGAATAGGAGGAACAATTCTACAATGGTTTATATCATACATCACAAACCGATCGATACACGTTAAATTAGGCCAAGACACCTCTGAACCATTCATACAAGGACAAGGTATTCCACAGGGCTCGGCCCTATCGGCCCTCCTTTTCAACTTGTATCTTCAACCCATCACAAATATATTTAAAAAACATAAAGTCAACCACTACATATACGCAGATGATATCATGCTCACTCAACCAATAAACACAAATAATCCCACCTACCAGAACTTACTAGACTGCATCAGTGAAGCAAATACCTGGCTAGAAAATAATAACCTCAGCATCAACCTAAAAAAAACTGAAGCAATGTTCGTAACAAGAAAACCAGATACTACTCTCCCTGAAACAGTAACAATTAACGACACAATAATCCCAATCAAAAAGGAAGTAAAATACCTAGGCATCATAATAGATCACACACTTAGTATGCTCCCTCACATAAAACAAACCGTGAAAACCATATTCTATAAACTTAAGACCATTCAACACCTACGACCAATACTAGACACACGTGACTTCAGATCTGTTATCAGCACACTCATCACTCCACACTTCGACTATTGTAATAGTCTACTTATCGGCCTCCCTCTCACAAATACCAACTTACTACAACGAGCTCAAAACATCTGTGCTCTAGTAACAGCAAAAGCCCGCCTCACTGACCACATAACTCCCATCCTCGCTGAACTACACTGGCTTCCCATAAATAGTAGAATATCATACAAAATACTCTTAACCACATTTAAACTTATCAACGGCATATCACCCTCACATCTAACCACTCTAATATATGCTCCAAAAGAACATAGAACCCGCAGACAAAACGCAACCCACTCACTAGACATAAAAAAATCCATTCGAAAAACAAAAAAACCCACAAGCTCAAGAGCATTCACATATGCAGCCCCCACCCTATGGAATAAACTCCCACTAAGCCTCCGCAAAATAAAGGATCTCCAGACATTCCGGAAAGAACTAAAACATATCTGTTTAAAGAACACTTTATAAATCTTAATGAACCCCCCCCCATGTAAATATTTGACTGATGTAAATAGTTACAGCATTTGTATAATTATATGTTCCATGTTATTGTTCATGAAAAGTTAATTGTACATAGTTTGAAAAAAAATACGATGTTCCATGTAAAACCATGTTCATTATGTTAATTGTAAACCGCCTTTGATCTTGGGAAAAAGCGGTATAGAAGAAAAGCATAAATAAATAAATAAATAAATAAAATAAAGCTTATTCCCATTTGGTATAGTCCTTTTTTAAAAATTCATCAAAGTCCGTTTGCCTGGAAGCAATGTTTTAGCAGGGGCATTTGGTCTATAGGACAACTGATATTTGAAGGCAGGTGGAAGCCTTTTGTGAGTCTACAGCGTGAATTTGACTTGCCTAACATTAGTAGTGAGGCTGCCCAAGTGGTTAGGTACTCTATGGCATTTTCCCTCGATGTACACAGCATGAGTTTCTCCTGGCTTAGATATTGGCATATCTTCTGTCTCTCCCAGTGCTACTTTTCTAATCAGTGATATAAAATTATTTTCCTTCCAGTGCATTAATCTTTTACACAGTCAGGACCTTTAAGGTATTTTTATCATTCATTACATGTCTTCCTCATCACCTTTTTATCACTCTTTTTACTCTTTTTATCTATGGTTCCATTTACTTTCACATGTGGTATGTATGTACATGGAATTTGCATGTTTATAACACACTACATCAATGTTTTATTTATATGTGATGTATACAATTTATTTATATATTATATATATTTATCTTTCTCTATTTATTGTCATTATACACATTTGCATTATTTATTGTTTTATTTGGCTTCCTATATGAATCATGTGTCATCCTTGCACTTTTATTGTACTCTTTTTAATGTACTCTTGGCAATTTGCATATGTTTATTTATTTTTTAAGATTATTTATATATTTTTTAAGAGTATGATTTATAGTTTGATTATTTGTAAATGATTATGAGTTTTTACAGTTTGTTATGTTATATTTTGATGGTTGAATTTTATATGATATTTTTATATTTTTATATGATATTTGGTATGTTTACATATTAATATTATGTGTCTTCATGTTTATATTGTATCTTTCAAGGTGTGTTCCCCATACCTCCTGAATAAGGCCCAGGCCGAAACGTGTTGGGGTCAATAAAGGAAGAGTTTTACATCTGGAATTCATCCAGTCTTGGTACCAGCTCTTTTTGTCTCTAGTTTGGTTGCTGCAGGTACTGTGTGCTCTATCTTGTTTGGTTTGTCTAAATCCTTATATTTTCAGTGGATTCATTTGAGACACTGCATAGAGAAATCCCCTATTGACATCAGATCTTTACCTGAAGAATGGGGGTTACTTAATATCATAGGAGCAGCCCAACAGGCCTCAGGGGTGGTGGCCTATTACTATCAATTGATAGTCCATTGTCCCACCCCACATCCTATTGACACTCAGCAGATATGGGAGCATGATACTGGGGACACTCTTTCTCTGTAATCGTGGGAGAAATTTTGGGGCAAACTAATCAGAGTATCTCAATCTGCCTCTTTCCCAGGCACTATACTTCTTTGCACACAGAGCTCATTTTACCCCAATAAATGTCTCCAAGTGGGATAAGTCAATTGGAAATGTGTGTTGGTCTTGTCAAAGGGATGTTGGCACTCTAAGGCATGTGGTATATGATTGTCCTAATGTTCAGTCCTATTGGATTTCGACTTGGAACCGAATCCAAGAGGTCTTGGGATTCAGGGCCACTCTCTCTTGGTCTATTATAGTTTTCTTGTCAACAATTGGCATCTCGTCGTTACAGAGGGATTGCCATTTCTTATTTGACTTTATGATGGGAGTGGTGCTGCATCTCATAATTGCTAATTGGAAACACATGACAGATCTCAGCTGGCACACATGGTGGAATCAGTTATGTCTGTGTTGTAAATATGAGCAGATGCCATGTTATGGTACAACTCCTATGCCTTCTACCATGCTTAAATGGAAACCCCTGTATGGTTATTTATCTAAAGCACAATATGTTGTGAATTAAGGGGTAATCAATCAATCAATCATGTTTGTTCATGGTATAGGGCAGTTTTAGTGGCGCCATAGCCCTTGTAAGTCTCTTTCCTCCTCTTTATAGCCCTTTCTAAGATGTTTGTATGATGAGTAGAGGGTTGGGGTTGGGGTAGGCTGTTAAAGCCTTGTTTTTGTTCTTCTGTTCAAAGGGATGTATTATTTCAATTGTAACTTTTTGGGTTTTTTATTATAATTTCTCTGAAAACATAAATAAAGAATTTAATAAAAAAAAAAGAATCCAGGATCTCCTTACTTCTAGATGATAAAGCAGCAGGAATGTGCCAATCAACTTCTGGCATATTGAAATCCCCTATCAGTAGCACTTCCCCATTCCTAGCAATGCTGTGTATGTCTTCAATTAACTCTCCATCCACCTCTTCCTCTTGTGAGGGAGGTCTGTATATCACACCAATGCAAATAGATTTTTCTTTCCCTCTTTCTAGTTTAACCCACAGCGCCTCCTCTCTCCATTTTAAGCTCTGTAATTCCAAAGCTTTAATATTATTTTTTACATATATTGCCATTCCTCCTCTCCTTCTTCCTACCCTGTCCTTTCTGAATAAAGTATAGCCTGGTATAGTTACATCCCAGTCATGGCTTTCGGTGAACCATGTTTCTATAACTGCCACTAAATCTAAGTCAGCCACTCCCATTAAAGCTTCAACATCTGGGATCTTATTTCCCATGCTACGGGCATTTATACATACCACTTTCCATATGTTGCTCCTTTTACCCATTACCATTAAGGTACTGTATTTAATGTTTCACTTACTTTCTTCAACCATCCCCAACGAATCTAGTTTAAAGCCCTCTTCAGTAGATTATCCAGTCTGCTACTGAAGGAACGTCAACCTTTCTTGGACAGATGGACACCATCTCTGCTCCTCAACCCTTAGAACAGCATCCCATGGTCCAGGAAACCAAAACACTCTCGATGAAACCATCCACGCAGCCATGCATTCATCTCCAGGATGTGAGCTTCTCTGCCTTGGCCTTTACGCTCAACAGGGAGGATTGAAGAGAACACCACCTGTACACCTATGTGCTTCACCCTCTGTCCCAGAGCCATGAAGTCACTTTTGATATGCTCAGAGGGATACTTGGCAGTATCATTTGTGCCGACATGGATTAGCAACATTGGGTAACAGTGCGCTTGATGAGCCGCGGAAAACTCTCCATAACATCTCGGATTTTGGCACCTGCCAGACAGCATACCTCTCTGGACAACAAGTCTGGTTGGCCGATGGATGCCTCAGTACCCCTCAGAAGAGAGTCACCAACCACCACTACCCTTCGCTTCCTTGTGGTCACTGATTCTGCAACTTTGGGGTACTTGAGCACTGGTTCTTCCCTTTCCAGGGATGTTGTCACCTCCTCCACTTCCAGGGCTGCATAATGGTTCTTCAGTTCAAGGGTTGGAGAAGTTGAATTGGTGATTCTGCAGGCCCTGGTGATTTGTGTACAAACTTCAGCACTCTGTAGGCACCCATCTTCTCCTCTGCTGGAGAGCTTGGATGTTGCAAGAAGCATCTCATCAATGTACTTCTCAATGTCTTGAATGCTGCTCAGCCTCTCCACCTCTCTGAGTTCCTCCACTTGTTTCCTGAGAACTTCAGCATGCAGGCTCCCTGCACATGGAACCGGTCCTTCAACTGGCATTGGGACCTCTGTCTGGACAGTCAGAATCTGTAACTAGGGCAACAGCTTTAGCGATATGATTTTTCCCAGCCATTGTTCAGTTCGGGGAGCTTAGATATCTGTTAAAACAAAAGAGAGAGATCTACCAAAATACCAGCCAGTTTCCCGGCTGTCCTTTCAGAGAAAAATCAGTTAAATCTCTTTAAGTATATTCAAAATGTGCTGTTCCAAGTCCCTGTGTGTAGTTATTTGGGGAACTGCCCTATAAGCAAGGCTGCTCACTACGGGTGTGTGGGAGGTGGGGGGGGGGGAGGGAGGGAACTAACTCTTGATTAGGTGTCAATAGCTTCAGAGCTGAGAAAGAAACTAAGCAGAGTTTTAAACCTATTTCACTAAAGAAAATATATTTCTCCTTTTAAACTAAAGCACCTCAAAGAATATAACTTTGTTTTAAAAATGTAATAAAGCCCTTTTAAGAGCTCCCAGGCAGAGAGCTGTAATTTAAAAAGCCACATACTCTTACCTTTGCTATTGAAAAGGAATGATATGAAGATAAAAAAAATGAAAACCCCAATGAAACGAAATGAAACAATTTTTTTCCCTGAACACCCCTATTATCAACAACATGTGACTTGGAGCATGTGAGTGACTAGATACCCATTATGGGAGCCTATCCACATGCGTCTGAATGCCATGATGAAATCTGAAATTGATTTGTGAGAGAGCAAAATATTCCTATGTCTATCTCGCTCCAGACATGGGTTCACATTCACTTGCCACTTAGATCAACATGACCACAATTGGAATAAGCAGATTACCTCTCTAGAGACAATCTACACATTACACTGGTGGTCATGTGGCTCTAAAAGTACCTCTGGGGGGGGGGGGGTTCTGCATTTCCTTTTAACTAGGTTGAAACATCAACAGCACTAGCTTGCACCAGGTGCTCCAGCACTACCATGCCAAAAGACACCTCCTCTACAAGGTGTATATTTATCACATCTAGCTACCTGGATTTTAGCTGCTGCCTGAGTGATCTAGCTCTTACAGCACTATCTCCTTGGGCAGTGGGGTTATACCATCACATGCTGGACTGCCCAGGAGATGCAATACCCCATAGGCAATGGGACCGGTCAGAAGACGTGGGTTAAATGGAAGCCTACCAATACCTACACAGCAATCACAATATGTCTGATATAGCATCACAAGTCTCCAGACCAACAGGTAGTAGGGGTACAGATAGCCCCATATAGAATTAGATCCAGTGCAGACATTGTCCATGACTGAACATGGCCATCTCCCTGGTATTTGACAGCATCTGAAGAAGGGAAAAAAACACAGTTAGAAAATACCTTCCTGCAGAGGTTCTCATGGATCCAGCTCACAAACATCCCTCCTTCCTGCAGCAATCCATAGCCAGACCATGGGAAACTTCCTGTGTATACATGAAGGTAAGATCTATTCGGATAATAGGCCACCCCATACTAAGCAGAGTGCTCCCCTGCTAAATGTGTAAATATGGGTGGGGCAGTGTTTTCCATTACATTCCCAAAGATACAGAGGACTGTAATGGGTACTGTAGGTCTCATCACAATTAGTGTCCATTGGCAAGTGAATTTGCCATCCGCCATATTTAGATATAGTACACAGGCTTCAACCTCTTGTAAAATGTCTATTCGCATTTATCCCCCATACATGTGTCCATCTGTGGATCATTTTGGAAAGAACGATGTATAAAATGCTGATATGGAAGTGCTGCTCATATACATGTATATAGAACCAGGACTCACATGTAACTGCCCATTTTAGAAAGCTGTGATTTCTGCTGCATGTGAGCAGATCATGGTGCCAAAACAAAGGGAGCTCACGCACAAAGACAATTTCTGCCAAGGGGACATAGAACGTACTTTGAGGCAGGTGCTGAAGTATCAGCATGTTCTCCTGGGCCATACTGGTATTTGTGTCAGTGCAAACCAAAAGCTAGAGATCTGGCGTGGGTTATGCCAATGGATGAATGCCATTCTATCATAGAAACAGAGATGCTAAGGGCATAAAAAGGAAATCACAGGTGGTAAAGAGGAAAATCAAGATGAAGACCATGGAGATTGTCCCTCACTGATCTTGAGCACTAGCTGTTGGCCACAGCATATGAAGAATAGACATACCAGACTTCCAGAATTGCACTAAATACATTAGGAATATCTAGTACACACTCCATTCCTATGTGTCCCTGCATGTTCTTCCGCAATAGTAGAGATCTCCTCTGCACCTAGGACTGATGTTGGGGCATGCAGTTATCAATCACCCTATACTCACTGCCTTCACCCATGATGGAAGTGAATGTGCCATGCCTTCCCAGAAATGTGTACAATTTGAGAGAAGTGGGCACCAGTCACCAATGGTTTTTCTATGGTATGCTGTGATGTAATCTCATCTACCAGCAGCTGTAATTCTGCAATAGTGTGGCTGCTGCTCTGGTAATATCCCCTCCATGTGGCACTCGGTGTGCAGATGTACTGACTTGCACTGAGGCTACCCAGGGGCCAGGGTATTCCCTAGGCAGTACTATACAACCAAAAATGGTAAAGTAACTGGCTTGGAAGGGAGTTCAGCAGGACACATAGGGCACTTTTCAGGACTGCTGCTATGGGGGTTGGAAGGTACTCTTCACATCTGAAGGATTTATATGCCTTTACTTCCTGTGATCTTCACCAGTCTTATCACCGTATTCTGGTCCAAGAGCAGTTTCCCCACCTGATTATCCTTCTACAGAGTGTATTGTCAGCCCAAAGGTTTGTCCACCAAGCATATCTAGCCTGACCAGCTTCCACTGCATGTGCCTTGGTGCATGAGTGGTAATTAGATATGTGCATAAGACACTCCCCCACTCTCTGCCTTGTCGGTTCCCCCCTCCCCCCCCCCCCCATGTGCACTTGAAAATATTTTTCTTGATATGAACTTGCAGAGTGTGTGGCATGTGAGGATATAACTTTCTGCTCCTTCCCATAGTGGGCCTTTCACTTGTATAGCATGAGTAGGCATGAACAGCATTGGTGCCATAGGAGCCATGAGCAGCCCTGGAATTCCTGTGCACATCTGGAAATAGAGGGATTTCTTAAGCTGACTTGAGCATACAAGAATATTTTCACAATGGGTAAATATATGGCTTGCACATAGTCAATGAGTGCATTTGATTTTCAACCTACAGGAAGGTTTACGTTTGATGATCCACTGGATGGCAGCAGCACTGAGACTGAGGTCTGGGCCCCTGGAGAGGGACCTCTTTCACAGACCATGGAAGCCAGGGTGGAAGGTTTGCACACACCAAGATGGAGGAACAGCTGGCCAGCCAGGAGGAATATCAGGATACGAAGGTAGAGGGGAATACCGTTGTCCAGGAGGAGGGTGAAGAGGAAGAAGAGGGGGCTGACATCCAATTTGCAGCACTATTTCTCTTCCATGATAGCCAGGAGTGTGTAGAAAGTGTAATTAGAGAAGTCATCAGCAGGCAGAGAAGATGGAGCTGCAGAGGAAATTAGTTAGCATCAGTGAGTGCTGTATACACATGGAGGAGAGACTGCTGGAGCTGCCTTAGGCCCTGCTGACCAAGATTCATGGCCTATGTAGGGACCTGTGCTACTACAGTCACCATCATGCCATGGCCCTTCTAGCTGCTCAGCCAACCTCCCCAGCATCATCTGTACTATCAACCTTCAAGTCTACATCGGCCACACTGAAGAGGAGAGCATGCCACAGCCTGCCAGCAACATGGCGTTATACAGATCTGAGCATCTACCTGAGTACCCCACCCTCTTCCCAAATTTTGCAATCTGTTCCTGTGGAAGGAGGGAGTCCCTCAGACGTCCTCCATTTCTTGGGGAAATCCATCGCTCTTGTGGGTTGGATGGTGTCTCAGAAAAAAACTCTTCTGAGAGCAGTGCGACAATATCCCGAACACCATCACATTAGCCTAAGTGGGATCAGGGGCAGGGGGTAGGTGGAAAAGGGTAGAGGAGTAAGGGATGGGGAGGGAACATGGGACGAAATTAACCTACCTTCCTATTCTGTGCACCCTGAAAGGGAGAGGGGAAGAGGGCTGTAATGGGGTGGAGAGATGTGGGGGCAGGGAACTGGTGATGGGAGGTGGAAGTAGATGGGCCTGGGAAGTGGGTGGGAAAATCATATGCACACAATTTTATTTTGAGTATTAAAACACATACTTTCACAAGAAATGCCTATGAGTTCATTTCTTGCAGTCACATCAAGCTGGTGAGCAGAACTGGCCCAAGGAGCTCCAGCCATGCCACCTCCTGCCCCTGCTACACCCCTGCTGCACAAAGTCACCCCCCTGTGCCAAGTCGTGCTGCCCACACCCACTGCCGCTACCACTGCCACCAATTTGATCTTCTGGGAGGCTGATGGTGGTAGTTGTAGCAATTTCAAAATGGCAGCTTTATGCCACCACTTTGGTGCCCGCAGCTTGGCACATGGCCCGCAGCTTGGCACATGGCCTGCTGCTTCTGACATCCCTCCAAAAGGGATTTGCATTGGAGATGGTCAGAAGCAGCAATCCATGTGTGCCAAAGTACATGCCCTGCTGCAGACACCAAAGTGGGGCGGCACTAAGCTGCCGTTCTGCCATCAAGGTCTGCTGCCCTAGGTGGCTGCCCAGCTCTCCTAGTGGACAGGCTGATCCTGCTGGTGGGGGTGGCCTTTGTCATCCTGTCTAGAGTGAAGTAGTCTAATGGTTGGAACAGTGAGCTAGAATAAGAGATATCAGGGTTCAAATCCCATTGCTGCTCCTTGTGATCTTAGGCAAGTCACTTAACCCTTTGTTGTCTCAGGTACAAACTTAGATTACAAACTCTCCAAGGACAAGAAAACATCTATTGTACCTGAATGTAGAGCTGGCTCAAGAGGTAAGCCAGTAAGGAACTGGCTGAGGGCACACCAGTATTGGTGTGCAGTAAGCCTGCCTCACTGGCTTGGTCCCAGCCTACCCCCTGCTTCTGGATCTGTGGCTGTATTAATATTTAACACAGCCATAGGAACATTTACTTTTACTTCAGTGGCCTTGTTAATGCTCCCATGGCTGTGCTATACTCAAGCTGCTTGCACCGTGGCATTTTTACTATGCTTTTTTGCATGATAAAAGTGCTGTGGTGTTGGTGGCTTAAGTATAGCATAATGATGGGTTATAAATGTTTGCATTAAATTAAATTAAATTTGAGGAGGGGTTGGAGGGAATTTGAAAAGGACAGAGTGGTATGGAGTGGATGACAGCCACAGGAAGGGAAATGTCTTCCTTGAAGGAGGTGAGAGAGGGTTGAAATGGAAGAAGTGAAAAGGCAAATGGAACCCCGGATAGGGTTAAGAGATAACAAAGGGCCTGGAGGTGGAGAGATGATGAATGCTAGGGAAGGAGCTGGGGCTGATTAAGGGATAAGATAAAGAAGGTGGTAGATGAGGCTGGGGAGGTTTATGAGTACAAAGGGAGGAAATGGGGGACTAGAAAGTGGATGAAAATGGGGGAAGGGATATAGGATGCTGGCAAAGGAATGAGACAGATGTGGAATGGAAAGACTAGGGGAGTACGGTTAGGAAGTGGAAAGTTGGTGAGTAGGTGAACGGTGAAAAGGGGGAGACTGAAGAATGAAGGAAGGAAAAAGAGGAAACAGAAGGATGATAGATGAAATGGAGAGAGATGCAGGGAAGGAAAGGACGAATGCAGGATGTGTGACTAAACAGAAAATGGAAATGGGATCCTGGAAAAGGACTTAGAAGAAAATGAACAAGAGGAAGTGGAAAAGAGAGATTGGGACCAACCCAACTGGAAAATTAAATGAGCAGACAACAAGGTACAAATGAGTGCCAGTTTTTAGATAATGAAATATGTCATCTTCGAAAATGTGCATTTCTTATAGTTCATTACAGGAGAAAATGCATTTCTCTCTCCCCTTTATCTTTATTCCGCAATTACTATACCACACCTTTTCTTCAATGTTTCACAGCTCAGTGTCTGTTTTGGGGGTTTTCCACATCAGTTTTTGTAGTTTCTTATTCTTTACCAGGTGATAATCTGTGTTTTCCATGCACAGCTGAAATTCTATTACTACTACTACTGAACATTTGTATAGTGCTACAAGACATGTAAAAGAAGGTCCCTGCTCATCAGAGCTTACAATCTAGTCAAGACAGACAACACAGTAACTGAGACATAGGATACATCTAGGGGGAATGGTAAGGAAACACGAAGTAGATCAGGTGAGTCAAGATCTGAAAGTATCAGCGAAGAGGTGAGTTTTTAACCTGCATTTGAAAAGGGTCAGAGAAGACGCCTGACGTACAGAATCAGATAGTTTGTTCCAGGCATAAGGAGCAGCAAGATGAAAGGAGCAAAGTCTGGAGTTAGCAATAGAAGAGAAGGGCATAGATAGAAGGAATTTGCCAGAGGAGCGGAATTCCCAAAGAGAGGTGTAGAGAGAGATAAGAGAGGAAAGGTAGTGAGGAGCTGCAGAGTGAATGCACTTATAGCTCAGCAGGAGCAGTTTGAACTGGATTCAGAAATGGATAGGGAGCCAATGAAGTGACTTGAGAAGAGGGGTAATATGTGCATGACGAGGTTGACAGAAGATTGAAGGGGAGAGAGATGATTCAGAGGGAGACCAGCAAGAAGAAAGTTACAGTAATCTAGATGGGAGGTGACTAAGGGGTGGAAAGGTGTCTTACTAGTGTGTTCAGAAAGGAATGGGTGAATTTTGTTGATGTTGTACAGAAAGAAATGGCAGGTTTTAGCTATCAGTTGGATGTGTGTGGAGAAGAAGAGAGAGGAGTCAAAGATGACCCCAAGGTTGCGAGCTGAGGAGACAGGGAGGAGTAGAGAGTTAGCCACAGAGACTGAGAAAGGAAGAAGGGGAGAGGAGGGTTTAGGGGGAAAAATAAAAAGCCCTGTTTTGGCCATGTTCAACTTCAAGTGACGGTGAGATATACATGCAGAAATGTCAGAAAGACAAGCAGAGATTCTGGCCTGGATTGCTAGAGAGATTTCAGGTGCAGAGAGGTAGATCTGGGAGTCATCAGCATAAAGATGGCGTTGAAAGCTATGGGAAGAGATGAGTGCACCAAGAGACTGGGTATAGAGAGAGAAAAGGAGTGGACCCAAGACAGATCCTTGGGGTACACCATCTGAGAGTGGTAGCAGTAGAGGAGGATCCACCAGAGCAAACACTGAAAGAGTGATGGGAAAGATAAGAAGAGAACCAGGATAGCACAGAACCTTTAAAACCAAGCAAGGACAAGTTATCAAGGAGACGGTTGTGGCCAACAGTGTCAAAAGCAGCAGAAAGATCAAGAAGGATGAAGATTGAGTAAAGGCCAATGGATTTTGCCAGGGACAGGTCACTGGAGACTTTGGCAAGAGCCGTTTTGGTAGAATATAAAGGACAAAAGCAGGATTGTAGAGGATCCAGAAGGGCTAGAGAGGAGAAAAAGTTGAGGCAGCAGCAGTGAACCGCACGTTCAAGTAGTTTAGAAATTAAGGGGAGGAGGGAGATGGTCGATAGTGAGAAGGACAGGTAAGGTCTAGTGAGGGTTTCTTGAGGAGAGGAGTGACTACAGCATGCTTGAAGGCCACAGGGAAAGATGCAGTAGAGAGCGATAGGTTAAGAATATGAGAGATGGAAGGGCTACAGTGGAGAAGATGGAGCTAATGAGATGGGAGTGAATAGGATCAGAGGAGCAGGTAGTGAATTTGGATGAGGAAAGAAGGTGAGTGGTTTCTTCCTCAGAGATCATAGAAAAGAAAGAAAGGGTAGCAGAGGTAGGAATGAAGGGTGGGAGTGAAGTGGGGGAGGAGGAAAAGTAGCTGACCTCATGGGGAATTGGAGTGTGATCTTGTGGATTTTGTCATGGAAGTAGTCAGTCAGGCTCTGGTCAGAAAGGGAGAGAAGGGTTGGAGGTGGAGGTACCTTGAGGAGAGAGTTAAGATTTGTAAAGATATGGCAAGGGTCAGAGGCAAGAGAGTTAGTCAGTTGGACATAGTCTTGTTTGATGAGTGCTATGGCTGACTGGAAAGAGACAAGTATAAATTTGAAGTGTAGAAAGTCTGCAAGTGCACGGGATTTGAGCCAAGTATGCTCAGCTGAGCAGGTGCAGGAACAAAGATAGCGGATAGTGGAAGACAGCCAGGGTTGAGGTACAGTACACCTCACAGGATGCGGCATGGGTGAAGCAAAAGCATCCAAAGCAGAGGAGAGTGCAGCGTAATAGGAAGCTACTGCCTCATCAACAGACTCAGAGGACATAGTGGAGGAAAGAGGTGATGAGACAGCGGAGGAGAGGGCCAACGGGTCAATAGCATGAAGGTTTCTAAAGAGGTTGGAGGAGAAAGGGTGAGATTGAGATGGTGAGTGATGAAGAGTGAAGCATAGCAGCTGATGGTCTGATAAGGGAAGAAGTGAAGTAGAAAAGTTTGAGGGTAATTATTAACTTATAAGTTCAATCTAGGAATCTGTAGTAGTTCATCTTGTTCTTTTTTCCAATTGGAAGTTACTGATGTTCTAGAATTCTTGCATAGGCAGGGTTGTTGCAATTTGAGTTATTGGTGCTGGTGTCGAGTGTCCATTTGCAGGGTTTTGCATTATGATGTGGAGCATGCAGCAGCCCATACATTTCTGCCAGACCTTGCTTTGGCTGTAAATGAGTTCTCCCCCAGATTTGTCCAAGCACTAGAAGTGGCTCTTGAGCAGACCAAAGGTCCTCTCAATGATGGAGCAGGTGTGTCTGTGCGTCCTGTTGTTTTCCTCTGCATCTTTGTGCGGTGCGATGACAGGGGTCAGGAGCTACTTCTTGAAGTAATTTCTATCTCCTGTTGAGGTAGAGACAGCTGGAACAGATTAGAATCAAGAGCCAAGGTTTTCCCTGTGGTGGGTAGGCACTGAAACCATGTGCTCTGTTTGCTGATTTTTGCTGCCATGGAGTAATAAGACTTCCTAGCACAGGCATTTCTAGGTAATTGTCTGCTCTAGAATCTTTAGAAGATGTCAGAGTGGATCAGGATGTATGAGTCAAGGCAGAAGCCTGGGAACCTCTGAAAAACATCACTTATCTCCCTCTATGTATTGCAGACCACCTGCATGTTCAGTGAGTTGAATGCCTTTCTGCTGTGATAGGTGTCTTCCCTCCCTCATAGTGGCCTCATGGACACATGTGTGCAATCAATGACATCCTATACAGATGGGAATATGGTCACCTCAAAGAATGAGATCATGGTTAACTGCCTCAGCTGCACCATCTCAGGGAAGGCTACATGCTCTGTAGTGTGGGTGACAAAGGCCCTCAGGAACTGTGAGATGAACTGTAGGAATGATGACTGGCTGAGACCCATTGTGATGGCCAGTACAGATTGGAAACTGCCAGTGCCAAGAAAGGGGAGTGCTGTGGTGATCTTGAGGTGGATATATATAGACTGGCCCTCTGTGTGGTGGAGCAGAGGAGTGACTCTAACTCCTGGTAGAAATGGTGGATGGTCGCCTTGTCAAAGTGTAACCTGGGGAGGCACAGTTCATCTATGATGTCTAGGTAATGGGTACTGGGTCTATATACCTTCTAATATGGATGTCTCCTAGTGGCTCTCCTGTGTTTCTTGTGGGTCTTATGTATCATGGCCTGCACGAACCATGTGTTTAGGTCACCCATGGCTCCTGCCTCCCTCCACTCATGCCTAGTAACTCTCTCCACCTGCATCTACAGCATAGAATATGCACCTACAGTACATAAACGCTATCACACTATGTTGGGTGCACACACAGACATACATATAGACAGACAACATGGAACCACATAGAGGCACAGATGCAGCTGGGAACACACATCAGACAGTTGAGCAACTGGAAGACTGACAGACCCTGGAGCAGGGACAGTAACACTAGGAGTGTGGGACAGCGCAGCAGGGAGGAATGGGTTCAGGGAGAGGGAATATACAGGGGACTACGATAGGTTTCAGAAAGGAACAGGAAGGAGTGTAGAGAAACAAATGGTGACATAAAACACACCTATGTGGACATAGACAACAGTCAGGTAAGGAATTGCTAGCACAACTCCACCAGTCACCAGTAACACAAACAGTCCCAAAAGGCAACAAAGTCTCGTACTTATTCATGATTTGTAGCAGGTCCATTTAGCACGTTCCAAAAATCTGCCTTGCATATCACTGGCCTACATGAAATACATCATGAACATGTAAATGGCAGCCCTGAGATGCCTCCCAGAAAACTATGCAAAGATCAATGTGGGTAGCAGAAATACGTGGATCTCACGGTCTTTCCAAAATCATATTTTCCATGTGGATATGGTTTCCATATTTTTTGTTCCTACATTTACATTTAAAACTCAGATAGGGCTTCTAATATATATCTCTATAGGGGAAAATGCATTTTTGTCTATTTCTTTGGTGTTGCACAGCATGCAGAGTCTGGCTTCTTAGGTTTCAATTTAAAGTTTGTCTATATATTACTATTTTTGGTTTGTGGTCACTTATTCTGTACTTGGTGAGGGTCTATCACTGTTCTGAGTGTGTGATACAGGTCAAGTACTCTGTTGGTATGGATTTCTAGACAGGGGGTCTCTACTGAAGTAATCTGACGATCAGTTTTCCCAATATGAATGTTGAGTGTAGGAAGTTATGCTTGGGCTGCCAAGCCCATCTAGTTATTTTTGTTAGAACATAATAACTGCCATATTGGGTCAGACCAAAGGTCCATCAAGCCCAGTGCCTTATTTCCAACAGCGGTCAATCCAGGTCACAAGTTCCTGAAATTCAGTAACCCAAAAGTAGCCAGTTTCATTTTACTTATCCCAGGGATAAGGAGTTGTTTTCTCTTGGAGTGGGAGGCATGGTGTAAGGGGCGCCAAGCTCCTCTTGTTGTTTTTGTGGCAGTGAGAGGTGCTATGTTGGTTTCATTGAGTCCCTTTTGTTGTTTGGCACATTTATGGAATACACTACTGTAAATGTCACCACTCACCACTGAAAGCCAACCAGTAGACATGCTATATTTCATTGTTCCCTCCAACACTCACAAGCTGAGGGGACTGGGGTCCTGACAGTATTATCTACAGAAATAGAGAAAGAGGGAGGAAGGGAGATGGGTTTAACAGGAAAGATAATAAGATCTGTCTTGGTCATGTTAAGTTTCAGGTGCAGTGGGGCATCCTCGCAGCAATGCCAGACAAACAGGCTGAGATTTGGAATTGAAAAAGTAAGATTAATATTCTCAAATTACTGTACACGATTCCCCAAAGAAGAATGATAAAAATGATAAATAGGATAGAGCAATTCCCTTATGAAGAGACTGAACAGATTACAGCTTTTCAGTTTGGAGAAAAGGCTACTGAGAAGGATTTTTTTTCCATTGAAAGCTATACTGCCATTTATCCATTGCCATATTAACCTTATACATTCAGCAGCTAAATTTTGCAGCTGAATGTATAAGTTCTCCATTTGTCTTCTGTCTCAACCCCCCCCCCCTCACACACACACACACACATACATACATATATATGGCAACAGAACTGACATTGGCAGGCAGTGAGTGGCATTGAGGAGACTGGGATGTGAGCTGATTAATTCCTGGAGAAGCTCCAGGGACCAACGGTGTAAGGATGTGGTGGCTACAGGACTAGCCAACCGTCAGAATACCAGGCAGATGCCTAGGGTGGCAATTTCGGGGAGAGGTAATAAAGAGCAAGGTATTTAAAGCTAAACCATAGATTTTGACAGCCAGGGAGAAGTAAAGCTTAAGGTCTGCCTAGAGCACCAATACCTTGAACCAACTCTGGTGCCGGCCCTGGGTGGCTATGGCCTACTGTAGGAGCAGGCTTGACACACTAATGTCAGACCTAAGAAAATAATCTGGGTCTGATGGTAGACAGTACATTGAAATCGTTTGTTCAGTGTGCGGTAACAGCCAAAAAAGCAAACAGAATGTCAGGAATCATTAAGAAAGGAATGGAAAATAATATGAAGAATATCATTATGCCTCTGTATCACTCCATGGTGCAAATGCACCTTGAGTATTGTGTGCAGTTCTGATGTTCACATGTCAAAAAGGATATATCAGCCTTAGAAAAAGTACAGAGAAGGGCAGCAAAAATGATAAAAGGGGTGGAGCCACTCTCCCTTGAAGAAAGACTTAAAAGATTAGGGCTCTTTAGCCTGGAGAAGAGATGGCTGAGGAAAGAGATGATAGAGATCTAGAAAATCTGAATGAAGTGGAATGGGTAGACGCAAATCGATTGTTTACTCTTTCAAAAAATACAAGGACTAGGGGAAGCTACAACATAATATACTTAAAAATATTTTTCTCTCAATGTATAATTAGTCTTTAGATCTCATTGCTGGCAGAAGTAGGGAATGTAGCTGGGTTTAGAAAAGGTTTCAACAAAGTCCTTGAGGAAAAGTTGATAAACCTTTTTTTCAGGTAGTTCAAGAGAAAATCACTGCTCATCCCTCGGGATAAGAAGCATGGAACTGGGATATATCTCGTACTTGTGACCTGGATTAGTCACTGTTAGAAAGAGAACACTGGGCTTTGGTCTGACCCAGTATGGCAGTTTTTATGTTTTTATGGACTGAGAGAGTGGAAGCTGTCCCACCCTTCCGGCTCTGTGGAGATTCATTTTGGGGAATTCACGAGGTGAGAATCACAGATGTGAGCAGTAATTGGAGCTCAGCTGTCTCAAAAAATTGGCCCTTTATTTAAAAATAGGGGGTTTCTGAACACCCTTGGGGTGGGGCCCATGTGTGACACCACCGTGGGTACCTGAGGTGAGAAGGATTAGCATAGTCTTGCATTTCTGTAGGCTATGGGAGGCATTTTAGAACACAAATAGAGGGTTTGTATGTGCAGCGAGAACATTTATGTGCTGAAAACGTCCCAGACCGTATTCTGAAACACTGCTGACATGCATGTCCATAGTGCTAGCATGGGGATCTCAGAATGTGGGTGGGAGAGGGCGGAACCATGGCATGGTCAGCAGTGGAGACGTATAAAACGTATTCGGGAAAGGCCCATGTACATATTAAGTGTTTCCCAGAAACATCCACATTATTCCTGCTGAGACGTGGCATAAGGCTGGGACTTAAATAATATTCTGCTGTCTCTGCAAATCATTCCATATAGAAGAATGGTTGTGACAAGTATGTTTTAAACTGGTGTGATTGCAGTCTGGAAAAATACAAGATGCAGTCTTAAGGTGCAGGGAGCAGAAGTAAGGGAATGTTGTAAGGTTAAGAAACATTTCTAAACACCCTTACAGAAATATTAAAAAGAACAATATTGTTTATTCAGGTTATGCACTTATGTGCTGTTTGTGCTAAAGGAGCCAATCTATGGGGCCCTAACAATTCCCATATTCTGAAAAATGGGACTGTTGATGCAGGGATAGTATGGGTGTGAGCAGGGAAAGGATTTCTTTTTGGGAGAAAACAGAGATCATATTTGTAGTCCTGGTACCCCGTGCAATTATGTTATGTCATAGCTGTTATGTATAGGTTCAGGGCATCTTAAGGCAGAATCATGTTTTTGTGACAGAAAATGAGAGAGAGAGAGAGAGAGAGTGTGTGTGTGTGTGTGTGTGTGTGTGTGGTTTGAAGGGTGCCCGGGGGAGATCTGCTGTGCTCATTTGCAATTCAGTCTGGCCAGTACCTGAACCGTATAGATGACAGCAGCGTCACCAGGTGACAGTTTGATTGAGCTGTCAAACTCAGAGAGGGTTCACAATAGCTACATGTCAAAACATATCCCCATCAATAATAAGGAACCCTCAGAATATGGGCACTCAACAGTGCAAACATCACTAATACATGCCTATAATGCACATTTTGTGGGACCAATGGTGTTGATGTTGAGCATGTATTAGTGCTGTTTGCACTGCTGAATGCCCTTATTCTGAGAGTCCCTATTTTTGACAGGGATATGTTTTGACATTTAGCCATAGGGAACCTATGCTGATTCCTTTTGGATTATTTTACATAGATACTCTAATTAGATCAGATATTGTTGGCAGTGTGATAGGGCAGTCATACATCCGCTGTGCCTGGCTCTGGGAGACACGACTGATGTAGTGCCAACATTCCCCAGATTGTCCCATGCAACCTACATCCCTACCCAGGCCAGGATCACTGAGAACTGCGAGAGTGGTGATATATCTGGAGTCTGGTTATGTGGTGTGATGGCACAAGGATCTCCCCTCCCATGCCCACAAAGCCCTGACCAGGGGAGCTGTGCCACAAAACTGGCTGTGGGAAGGCAGACAGGGTTGCCCCACAGGTAACGGATGTATACAGACCGAAATACACTATGATGGGACAAGTGTAGCTGCTGTGAGAAATGCCAGTACCCAGATAGTGGGCCTCAGATGCCATAGCCAGAAGGCTCTACTACAGCTACAACTACTACTGATCATTTGTATAGCACTACAAGATTTATGCAGTGCTGCACGGACACATATAACAGATGATCCCTGCTCAGCAGAGCTTACATTCTACTCAGAATAGACAACACAGCACCTCAGAACCGGATGCATCCAGGGGAAATGGTCAGGAAACACAAGGGAGCTTAGGAGGATCTGATCCAACAGCAGCATTGATGAGGTGAGCGCTCAGCCTGGATTTGAGAGTAGCCAGGGATGAAGCCTGATGTACAGGTTCAGATAGTTTATTCCGGGCATACCGAGCATCAAGGTGAAGGAAGTGATGTCTAGATTTGGCAGTAGAGTGGTGTTCACGGGGAGGGGTATAGGAAGAGATAAGAGGAGAATGGTAGTGTAGAGTGCAGAATGAGTGCTCTTATAGGCCATAGGCATGAAAAGGGCATACATTTGTTGCTCAGCAATATTATGCATCCTTTGGGGACCTGTAATGTTAGTTCAGGGTTTTGTGGACATAGTAAGGGTCCATCCCTAGCAGTTTACGGCATGCTTGACCAGGGCAGGAATCACTGAGGCCTATTGCCATATACAATTTGATGCATGATATGTCCTGACATGCATGTTCATATTTACATTCTTGTATACTATATTGAGGTGTACTGGGATTACCTAGCACTTTTCAAGGCATGAGGGGTACCGGTATATGGTCTAGGGTGAAGCTGCTGTCATTTCTCATTGGTATTTGTGTCTAGTGTGCATCAGCACACTACTGTTTATGATGGGCAGCTTAGGAGATGCACATTATTCCCGAGGGGCGTGACATCTGTGGGGACATCGCGGGTGCAGGCAGGATACGAAACGTGTAACATTTCAGAATACAGTGGGCATGGGGATGTCTAAAATGTTTACCCATGTCCGAGGCATGGGGACAGCTAAATAGCACTTGCATGTGCCTGTTGAACATGTCTATCTCCCTAATTCCGGGTCCGTGGGCACGTCCAGATCTGTGGATGCAGAATTAGTTTCAAAGGGGGCCCATTTTTTATTTAGACATGTCCGCAGGCCGGATGTGCACATTATGATAGTCATTAAAAACATTAGCCCTATGTTACTGAGACCTTCTTTCCCATTTGAATATGTTTGAATATATGTTTTTAACAAGAATGGTATATTAAGGGGTATGTTTACTAAACTGCGTTAGTGCAAATCGCGTTAGGAGCCGCGTTAGTGAAAGGAAAGCCAAAAAAGGACATGGGCGGGACATCGTAACCACTAACGCGCATTCCAAAAACTAACGAGCATTACAGGGCGTAGTGGCGCGTTACTGCGCGTTAATCGTATGAAGGCGTACAGACACAAATCACTGAAACAGAGCTGTAGCACAATGGTTAGTGTAGTGACTGCTGTTACAAGCAGCATGGGTTCGAGTCCCCAGTGTGCCTAACACAGAAGGCTGGCCCAGGCATCACCCTCTACAGTACATAGGGAATGAGGAGGCATGTTTTTCTTTACGCTGAGTAGTGGTGTCAGAAACACACCCTCGCAGTGTGCCTAGCCACGTGCGTGGCTGCGTGCGTTGGTACGGGTGTAGCCCCGTGTGTTGGTGCATGCGTACAATCGTGCGTGGGTACATGTGTTTTTACCAGGGTGGGCACCTAATATTACAGACACTTTAGGGTGTCTTGCACATATGCATTATGCTAACAGATGTACGTGTGATGGCCTATGGTGTATCGGAGCCTGTGAGCAGGTGCTGGATTTACCCAGGGTTGGATTGTGCCAGTCACACCCATGATGCACTTCACATGCAAATCAGCCATCCACAGATACACACCATGGGGAATGCACCCCCACAGCACCTCGGCCTGGTAGGGGGAAGTGACCATGTGCACCCCCACAGCACCTCGGCCTGGTAGGGGGTACTGACCGTGTGTTGTACTGGCACAGAGTAGCTACACACCGTCACATTGTGTGTGTACTGTACTCACCCTGAGGGTGCAGTGAGGCGTCCAGCACCAGGTCCACAGCACCGTCCATGGCTGAAAGAGGCCATGGCACAGGTCCAAAGCAGTGTTAATGTGTGAGATAGGTAGTTTCTGCACAAACACCTTGGATATCTCTGTCTGCTTCAGTCAGGCATAGCCCCCATGGGACCCCCCCCCCCCCCCGGGGCCAAGGGCAGCAAACAGGGCCCCCAACAATAGATCCACATTCTACCTCCCTGCAAAGGTGGCAGTAGAGGGGAACATCAACCCCAGTCCTGCTAAGGAACAGACACCCCACAGGGCAGTCAATGCAGCTCTGTACACATCCATAACACAATAGCAGACAGACATCAGGCCTGGATATGGTAAGCTGCACCCCACCACCATCTGATATTTTCCTACTGCAAGCCATCAGCCACTGCACCCTGCAAGCCACTCCATCAAGACACATACCAGCTGCAAACAGTCTGCTAGTTAGTCAATAATGCATGTGCCCAGTGGAGAAGCATGCACCCAGAACTGGGATGTCAGCATACACAGCAAGCAGATAAATCAGTGACTGGGCCCCAAAAGGAAACCCATATCTATCACATGAGAAAAATACCATAAAGCACTATGGGGGTCCCTAGCCATGCTGTGGGCACTGCATAGTCAGGGTGAGAGTGATCTCTCAGCAGGACATACTGAGGTCACCCTGTCTGTGTAGGTGGTGGCCGGGCACTAAAATGTCCCAGTCAGTGCCCTATGCCCTGTGCAGATGCACCCTGGCCAGGCCACCCTGTCCGGCCTATACCCATGGTACCTTGCTCCTCATTATGCACATTGGCAGCCCAATACTGGCAACATTGCTGGCAGTGTGGGCTGTGGAAGGTGTTTGCAGCCACCACACACTGGATAGACAGACAGCCACCCCCACACCTATGCCAGCATTGTGCTACTATAGAGGGGTTCAGCAGCCATACCCACCACACCAGTCCTGGGCACAGTACAGGCATGGATATGGTATGCAATACTGTTAGGGGTCACTCCCCAGGGTGGTAAACACTGTCAGAGACCAGACCTGCAGCACACACCGCAGACATCAGAATGATTGTTATGGTGGAGCTCAATGAGCAAAATGTGCTTAACGTAGGAATTGATATCTGCCAGTTATCATAGGAAACGTTTGATAGCTGTGTACCATATACCCAGGTGTAGGGTAGCATTGCTAAGGTATGCAACTGCTAGTATTGGGAGATACAGGCAGGGCCCAATGTCCTGCCTCTCCAGGAGGCATTGGCCAATGGGGCCTGTGGGTGTGTGTGTGGGTGTGTCTGGCCCTGTTGGCTGCTGCTTTACGGCAGAGTTTCCCAACTCCAGTCCTGATGTTCCAAACACTGTTCGAGTTTTCATGCTGTCCCTCATAAATATGCATGAGCTACATCTGCATACCATGGGGGTGGTGCATAGATATGCAGCACAGGCATCTTTAGTAGAGGCAGCATGGAACCTGAATGGTGTGGGGCCCTCCAGGACTGCATTTGCGAGACTCTGCTCTAGGTAATGCACCTGTTTATGGTGTCTGTGTTTGGTGTGGTAAAATATAGGCATATTAACCATGCGTATGTTCTCTGCAATAAAGGAGTGTCTTTACTATCACTGTTTAGTGGTGGGTAAAACTATGGGGACTGGGTTGGCAGGAGCCCCAGCTGGGATTTGAACCTGTGACCTTCTGGTCTTACAGGCACTGGTTGTGTCCATTGCACCAAACTGTGGCCGCAGAGACAGTGCAGTCCCTGGAGATAAGAAAACCGGCCTGATGAGTCAGAAACCCTGCTCTGCACAATTTTACTGTGGGCTCATTTACCTTGTATGGAGACAAAAGTGCATTTAACCTCAAAAAAGACCTCGAAAAAAGGGGCAAACACCCATAACCAAGCTGGGCAACAATGATATCATTGGGCAACATTGGTTATGGTTATGGTTATGGTAATTTTATTTGATAAACCGCCTTTCTGAAACAAGCAAAGCGGTGTACAATATACAATTTAAGGAAAAGGCTCGAAGCCATGGAAATGGAAAGGAAATTACAATGTTTTCATGAGAAAAGAGAAAAGACAAGACAAGACAGGAAGGGGATACACACAAAAAGGGATAAGATCTAAGGCAGGTCACACAAGGGGGAGGGAAGGCCGAATACTATGGAGAAGAGGTGAGTTTTTAGGTCTTTCTTGAAAGTGTTGTGATTGGATTCGAGGCGGAGGGATGAGGGAAGTGAATTCCACAGGGCAGGTCCTATAAAAAAGAAAGCAGAGGATCGTGTAAATTGCAGATGGGCAAGGGAGGGTGAAGGGAGAGTGAGGCGATTAAGATGGAAAGAACGGGGTGTATGCCTGGGGGAGTGAAAGGATATGAGATCGGCTAAGTATTGTGGAGTATTGGTGTGGAGGATGTTGTGCACTAGAGAAAGCAATTTGTATTGAGCGCGGAAGGGGACAGGTAGCCAGTGAAGGTGGAGGAGTAGAGGTGTTATGTGATCCCGGAGAGAGGAATGAGTAAGAAGACGGGCAGCAGTGTTTTGGATCCTCTGGAGGCGGGCAAGCTGGGATTTAGAGAGGCCTATGAAAACCGAGTTAGAGAAATCCACCCGTGACATGACTAGTGACAGAAGCAAAGTATTGAGGGCTGCTGGGGAGAGGAAGGGACGTATTGCTCGAATTTGGCGGAGGAAAAAGAAGGAAGTTTTAGTAAGGTGAGAAACGTGGGCTTTAAAAGAAAGATCTGAATCGAAATGCACTCCAAGAAACCGAAAGGTAGAGACTAAGGGGACAGGGGTGCAGGAGAAAGAAGGTGCTAGTGAAGGAGGTGGGTTGCCATGAGAAAACCAAATTGCGATAGTTTTGGTGAGATTGAGGTGAAGGCAATTTTGTGTCAACCAGGAAGCTACTGTGGTGAGGCAAGAATTTAATGGGGAAAGATCTGGACAGGAGGGGGAAGTGTGGTGAAGGAGGACGATATCATCGGCATAGTAGAATGCCGATATTACGGACTGCTGAATTAACAGAGCAAGGAGGGCCAGGAAAAGATTGAAGAGCAGAGGTGCTAAGACTGAACCTTGGGGGACACCACAGGTGAGCGGGAATGGGTCAGAGGAGGGGGTTGAAGGGGAAGAGGAGAGGACAGTGCAAGACCGGGAGGAGAGAAAGGAGTGAAACCAGCGATAGACAACACTACAAAGACCCGCGTCCCGTAGGCGAAGAAGAAGAAGGGAGTGGTCCACTAAGTCAAACGCAGCAGATAGATCGAGTGCAACAGCCACTGAGATATCCCCGTGTTCATGGGCAACGTGCAATGCGTTGGTGAAGGCGAGTAAGACGGTTTCTACACTGTGACCGGTACGAAATCCTGACTGTCGGGGATGAAGAAAGTGGATGGAGTCAAGGTGGTGAGTGAGCTGTGCAAAGACCATTAAAAAACACTCCCAGGAAAGCTCCAATACAATGAAATGATTTTTGAAAGGGTCTACGGAGCGTAGACCCTTCCAAACATCATTTCTTTTTTTGCTGACGGAAATGGTTTTGCTGACGGAAATGGTTTCTCTTCCCTTTAATATGCCTTTAACGACAGGTTTTCATTTGCATTGGAATTGAGTTCTGAAATTCAGCACGTTAGTGTGAGGGGAGCCTCTCCCCGCCCACTCTCCGCCCATTGACCCCTTCTCTCCGCCCACTCTCCACCTTCTGCGCTGTTTTAACGCGCCGCGGGGGTTTACGATCGTTAACTGCGGTTACTGCACGTAACGTACACTTAACGATCGTTCGCACGTCAGGTGTACGTTACGCGCGTTATTCACGATTACCACAGTTTAGTAAACATACCCCTAAGTATTGGAAGACGAATACCACAAAGATAGAAGATTTTTATATTTTTGTTTTATTCGAGTGCTGTTTTGATATTTTGTGATTTTCGTGCACTCTGCTAGTGACCAGTAGATTTTTTGGAACACATTATGGAATTGACATCTATGTGTATTTGGGACATTCATTACAGCTTGATCACAACCAATTAGTTGAGTTGCTAAGTGTGATTATGGAAAGCTGAGTAAAGGAACCAGAATTTTAGAATGATGTGAGGTTATAGGCCAGAACGGAAGTTATTATTGGATTAGTGAGGCCAAAGTTGACAGAAGGAGATTGTTATGGGATTTTATTGCTACATGTTTCTAAGATGTTATGTGATGATATTAATAAAACTGTGGCTGGTTTTGCGACCACCTTGTTTTTGCTAGTGTCTTCTTTGGAGTTTGGTGTTGGGCAGAGATGTGGATGCCTATGATATGTTATTTTTGCTAGGATATAAGCAGCACTGCGTCCATTATGAAGGAGGACAGAAACCAACTGAGTCTTCGTGCTTTTACAGTTAAATTCACTCTTTCTATTTTCTGTAAGAGAATAAATATAATCATGTAGTTCATCAGGATTCTTCGATCTTTTGCTACTAATATTAACAGAGACCTTTGCCTTTGCTAGAGAGAACAACAGCAGCTTTATTTTTATATTTCTCAGTTGCTCTTGCATTCCCAGAAATGTCTTCCTTCTCTGTGTTGTGACTTTATAGAGATTCATCAGAAGCTACATTGCCTTCTTTCCCACCATTCAGGAACATGTATTTTGATGTTTTTAGGATTTCCAAGAATGAAAGGTTTCTCAAAGTTTATCATCACTGCTCTGGAGTATTATTTGCTGCTAGGAATGTGGGAAAACACTCTTTGCACCCTTTCAGTTTCAAGATTAATCATAGGCTGAGGGACCTATTTATTAAAGTGCAGTAAAGTTTTGCATTTGCCATATGCTAAATGCCAAAATTAAGGCGTGGTAAATGCAAAACATCTGTATTGACAATTGGAAGCATTTCCGTTTCAGTTAATGCAGAGAATTTTTTCTTTACTGTGCATCATCCTCATGCAGATAATGCAATGCAGGCAGCTCTGCTCCTTGAGGTGGCATTAACTAATATGTGCTATCTACTGTGTTAGTGGTTAATACATGGTAGCCGCATCTGAGTTAACTGTAAGGTGCAGTCCCCGCCCATACCACAGCCCCTTCCACCTAAGCTGTTCGATGTCAGAATCACTGTGCGCTATCATGTTAAAACTTTTAAAATTCACAGGAAGCTGGAAACCAAACCACCAGAACTTGTCCCATACAGCTTCAGAAATAGTTCTGTCTTTGACATCCCCTTGAGTGTTTCTTTGCTTCTATAGTTCCTGATGTGAAATCATGAGCAATTCATTTTCATGCAAAATGTAGGAAACAATTTAAGTGATGAAATGATTACTTATTAGAGAGGAACTCACATGTTCAAAATGCAGTGTAGTTCATTCTCTAGCCAAATGAAAGTCTATGATAGATGTTAGCCTACTTTCAGCATAAATCTTTACTTCTGCCTAGAACATTTATTTTGTACTGTGGTAACAGAAGAGGTGTGATGTCAGAAGCCCCGAACCTGTGTGGGTAGTGAATGACGTGTTGTCATCTCTTATTGGTCTCCTGCATCAGCATGGAGTTCTCTGCAAGATAAACTAAAACTTAAAAGGAAATAACTTTTCACTCATACTGGAAAGTATGATGTGCACACTGTAAGATAAGAGCAGTAAAAATTGAAAAGACCTTTCAAAATTAATTTTAGCCAAGTGTATAAGAATCTCAGCGCTCTATTTTATTCTCACATGCCCATAATTCCCCAGTAAAGAGAGATAAAATACATAGCTCTCAAAATGGATTGAAGATACAATTTTTTTCACATTGGCTCACAAATGAATGTAATTCCCTATGGGCTGCCATACAGAGTCTCAACCATTTAATCTAACATCCACTATTCAACAGTGGTAAGCAGCAGGAACTCACTGGAAGTATAAAAGAGAACTCAGAGCATGGACAAAGTGATTTGTTTCCTGTTCTATCTTTGACCCTTATATTTAATAGCCTATGGGGTATGTTTACTAAACCGCGCAATTGTGCGGGGCGCACTTGAGCGTGCGCTAAGGTACCTTAGCGCACGCTAATAGTGTGTTTTTGTGCCCCGCACACGTGCGCGTCACACTAACGGGTCTGCATAAGTGCGCGGCGCACTGATGTGCGCTAGGGGCGTGGAAAGGCATTCCGAGGGCGGAAGAAGGCTCCGGAGGGGTGGAGGGACGGGGTCAATGGGTGGAAAGTGGGAGGGGAGAGACTCCCCGCACAGGAGCGGGGCTGAAAATCAGCCTAAAAAATACCGCGAGTGAAAACCTCGCTTTAGAGACGATTTAAAGGGAAGAGAAACCATTTCCGTCAGCAATGTACAGCAAAACCGGGGAAACCCATAAAAACGTGAGCAGTGTGATACATGTGCACAGAACAAAATTTCAAATAAAACCTTAAAATGACCACAAGAAAAATTGTAAAAATCATAATTCATCTGGGCAACAGTGATAGCAATGGGCAACAATAAAAAAACACTCCCAGGAAAGCTCCAAAAAAAAGAAATGATTTTTGGAAGGGTCTACGCTCCGTAGACCCTTTCAAAAATCATTTCATTTTATTGGAGCTTTCCTGGGAGTGATTTTTAATGTTGCCCATTGCTATCACTGTTGCCCAGCTTGGTTATGGGTGCTTGCCCATTTTTTCGAGGTCATTTTTTAGGTTTATTTGCACTTTTGTCTCCATACAAGGTAAATGAGCCCACAGTAAAATTGTGCAGAGCAGGGTTTCTGACTCGTCAGGCCAGGTTTCCTATCTCCAGGGACTGCAGTGTCTCTGTAGCCACAGTGTGGTGCAATGGACACAACCAGTACCTGTAAGACCAACAGGTCACAGGTTCAAATCCAAGCTGGGGCTCCTGCCAACCCAGTCTCCATAGTTTTACCCACCACTAAACAGTGATAGTGAAGACACTCCTTTATTGCAGAGAACATAAGCATGGTTCAAACACCCATATTTTACCCTACACCGCACACAAACCATAACAATGGGCATTACCTACAGCCGAGTCCCCCAAATTCAGTCCTGGAGTGCCACAACTCAATCAGGTCATATGCTTTTCCCCAGATAAGGACATGTCTGCATGTTGGCGGAAGGGTACAGGTGGTGGAGGGGGCAGTGGCTGCAAGCCACAGCAGACAGTGGCATAGGCCTGTGCAGGCTGGCACCGTCCACCGCAACAGACAGGCTCTGTTGGATGTACAGTCTTGGACTCCCCAGGGAATGCAGCATATCTGTGGCAACACAGTGGTGCAGTCCACATAGACAGTATGTGCAAGAACAGAAGGTCACAGGTTCAAAGGCCAGCTGGGGCTATTGCCAATCCTGTCCACATATTTTTCCCACAACTAAACCATGATAGTAAGGACAAACCATTATTGATGAGAACATACTCATGGTTAATACGCCTATATTTTACCACACCAAACACAGTCACCATAAACAGCCGCATTACCTAGAGCAGAGTCTCCCAAATGCAGTCCTGGAGGGCCCCACACCATTCAGGTTCCATGCTGCCTCTAATAAAGGTGCCTGTGCTGCATATCTATGCACCACCCCCATGGTATGCAGATGTAGCTCATGCATATTTATGAGGGACAGCATGAAAACACGAACAGTATTTGGAACACCAGGACTGGAGTTGGGGAACTCTGCCGTAAAGCAGTAGCCAACAGCGCCAGACACACCCACACACACACCCACAGGCCCCATTGGCCAATGCCTCCTGGAGAGGCAGGACATTGGGCCCTGCCTGTGTCTCCCAATACTAGCAGTTGCATACCTTAGCAATGCCACCCTACACCTGGGTATATGGTACACAGCTATCAAACGTTTCCCGAGATAACTGGCAGATATCAATTCCTACGTTAAGCACATTTTGCTCATTGAGCTCCACCATAACAATCATTCTGATGTCTACGGTGTGTGCTGCAGGTCTGGTCTCTGACAGTGTTTACCACCCTGGGGAGTGACCCCCAACAGTATTGCGTACCATATCCATGCCTGTACTGTGCCCACGACTGGTGTGGTGGGTATGGCTGCTGAACTCCTCTATAGTAGCACAATGCTGGCATAGGTGTGGGGGTGGCTGTCTGTCTATCCAGTGTGTGGTGGCTGCAAACACCTTCCACAGCCTACACTACCAGCAATGTTGCCAGTATTGGGCTGCCAATGTGCATAATGAGGAGCAAGGTACCATGGGTATAGGCCGGACAGGGTGGTCTGGCCAGGGTGCATCTGCACAGGGCATAGGGCACTGACTGGGACATTTTAGTGCCCGGCCACCACCTACACAGACAGGGTGACCTCAGTATGTCCTGCTGAGAGATCACTCTCACCCTGACTGTGCAATGACCACAGCATGGCTAGGCACCCCCATAGTGCTATATAGCATTTCTCTCATGTGATAGATATGGGTTTCATTTTGGGGTCCAGTCACTGATTTATCTGCTTGCTGTGTATGCTGACATCCCAGTTCTGGGTGCATGCATCTCCACTGGGAACATGCACTATGGACTAACAGACAGACTGTTTGCAGCTGGTATGTGTCTTGATGGAGTGGCTTAGTAGGGTGCAGTGGCTGATGACTTGCTGCAGGAGAATATCAGATAGTGGTGGGGTGCAGCTTAGCATATCCAGGCCTAATGTCTGTCTGCTATTGTGTTATGGATGTGTATAGAGCTGCATTGACTGCCCTGTGGGGTGTCTGTTCCTTGGCAGGACTGGGGTTGATGGTCCCTTCTACTGCCACCTTTGCAGGGAGGTAGAATGTGGATCTACTGATAGGAGACCCTGTTTGCCACCCTCAGCCCTGGAGGAGAGGGGGTGATGGTACATGGCCCACCTAGGGGTCCATAGGGACTACACCTGACTGAAACAGACAGTGATATCTAAGGTGTTTGTGCAGAAACTACCTATCTCATAAACTAACACTGCTTTGGACCTCTGGCATGGCCTCTTTTAGCCATGGAAGGTGTTGTGGACCTGGTCCTGGGCGCCTCATTGCACCCTCAGGATGAGCACAGTACCCGCACAATGTGACGGTGTGTAGCTACTCTGTGCCAGTAAAACACACGGTCAGTACCCCCTACCAGGCCGAGGTGCTGTGTGGGTGCACATGGTCACTTCTCCCTACCAGGCCGTGGTGCTGTGGGGGTGCATTGCCCATCTTGTGTTTATCTGTGGACAGCTGATTTGCATGTGCAGTGCATCATGGGTATGGGTGGGCTAACCCTATCCTGGTGACCACAGCAGACTGTCTGTGTGGTGACGTGCAGGCTCTCTGCAGCCAGCCAGGTGCTTGCTAGCAGCTATAGAGCTGTAGCCCACTGGTTATGTCACTGCCTGTGAAGCCAGAGGTTATGGGTTCAAATTCACAGTGGGGTTATTTGATAGGGTTGTCCAACACATTATCCTTTTTTTAATGTACATATTTTGATGCCAGCAAAAACACCCTCAGCGTACTGTACCCATAAGGTGCCTCTGAGGGTGCTTTATAGGGCGCCCTATAGGGCACCTTATGGTTCCATTCCATATAAGGTGCACTATACATTATCCTGTGATGCAACTTATAGGGTGCCCTATAGGGGACATTTTAGGGTGCTGTGGCGGACAGTGCAATTTATAATGTGCCCTATGGAGTGCCTTATAGGGTGCCTTATACGGCACCTTCAATTACGGCACATGAGGGCGTGTTTGCTGGCAGCAATTAATAAAATAAAAATAAAGTGCTGCAGGAAAAAATATGTACAATGCAAAGCTGATGCCACAGCCAGCCTTACGCATTAGGCACACTGGGGAGCAAACTCATGACCCCTGTGTCAGCAGTCAGTGCCTTAACCATTGTGCTCCACTGCTGCTCCTCCTTGCCTGTCAGCACACCTACTTATGCTTTTCATTCCTTAAACTGCACAGTGCTGCCATAAAAAACAGTACTCTGACCTTGCGGTACCTCATACGGCACCCTCTCAAGCGCCCTATAAGCAACATTCTAGGGTGCCTTGGCTGATAGTGCACTTTAAAATGTGCCTTATATGGCGCCTTATGTTGACACGCTTTGAGAGTGCGTTTGCTAGTAGTGATAATTACAGTAAACATAAAATGACTCCAAAACCAATCTTCCTCATAATATGTAATGCCTCAGCCAGCCTTGTTCATTGGGCACTGTGGGGGATTGAACCCTTGATCCCTGCACCATTGATCAGTGTCTTACCCATTGTGCTGTGGTTCTGTTCTTGTGCTTGCACATTAGCGCGCCGCCTTATGCCGCCCAATATTAAAAAGCCTCCTAAATCAATAGCGCGCTGCCTAATGCCCATCAGCATGCCGCCTTATGCCACACAATATTAGACTAGCTCCTAAAGTAATGCCTCAGCCAGCCATCTACATTGAGCACTGTGGGGGATTGAACCCCTGATCCTTGCACTATTGGTCAGTGTCTTAACCATTGTGCTGTGGCTCTGCTCTTCTGTGTGCACATCAGCGTGCCACTTATGCTGCCCAGTATTAAAATGCCTCCAAAAATGTTAGTGCGCTGCCTTATGCGGCCCATTTTTTAAATGCTTCATAAACTAATGCTTCAGGCAGCTGTCTTCATTGGGCAATGTGGGGGTTTGAACTCCTGATCCCTGCACCATTGGTAAGTGCCTTAACCATTGTGCTGTGGCTCTGCTTTTCTGTGTGTACATCAGCGCGCTGCTTATGCCTTCCTCGCAGCTATCTCATGCGCTAGTGTGCGGGGCGCACATGGGCGCCGCGCACCTTAGCGCATATGTAAATTCCCGATTTTCTTTTTCAGCCAGACACGCCCACTCCTTATATGGCACCCGCACACTACCGCAGCCCGCACATTAGTGGGGTTTTAGTAAACATGCCCCTATGATTATCTATCTTCCCTATATTTGTCTAATCATTTTGCGAACTCATTTTCCACAAGGTTTCACCCTATTTCTTGATACATGTATTGGGTAACTTTAGTTCTTAGAATTAAAAAACTTGGACTTGATTCACCACTAGCATTCTGAGATCTGAGAAAGAATATATGTCAGTATTCATTTTTTTCTAAACAGCAACCACTGTTAGAAACATAGAAACATGATGGCAGAAAAAGACCACATGCCATATCTGGTCTGCCCTTCCATATCGACCACTACAATAGTCCTTTCTTTCCCCTGAGAGATCCTCTGTGTTTTTCCCATGTTTTCTTCAATTCAGATACTGTCCTCATCTCTACCATCTCCACTGGCAGACTATTCCACGGATCCACTACTCTTTCTGTAAAGAAATATTTCCGCATATCACTCCTGAATCTATCCTCCATCACCCTCATCCCATGCCCCCTTGTAGCAGAGCTTGCTTTCAAACAAAAGAGACTTTCCTCCTGTGCATTTATGCCATGGAGGTAGTTAAATGTCTCTATCATATCTCCTCTATCCCACTTTTCCTTTAAAGTATACATATTAAGATCTTTAAGTCTGCCCTCATATGCTTTATAATGAAGACCACTAACCATTTTAGTAGCCACCCTCTGCACCAACTCCAACCTGTTTATGTCCGGAGCCGGCAAACTGGATGGGGGACTTATTCTATCTCAGAGGTGCAATAAGTCCCCCTAGATGTCAGAGGATGACAGGCCCGGACAGCATTGGAAAGGTGAGGGGGTGCAGGGGATTCCCCACAGCCTGACCCTGGCCATGGAAAGCCAGATTTGGGGTCGGTCTGCAGGGAAAGAAGATTGTGTTTGGCAACCAGGGATTGCGGCTCCTTAATGGGGCAGCGATGCCATGGCAATGGGACTCCATGGTACCACGGTTCCATTCAGGATCCTGACTGAGGTAGCTGTGTAGGTGGCTGTACATGGAGGCTGATCGGAATCGGGTCCCAGCCTACATGTACGGGCCCTAGACCCAATTCTGATCCCATGGGGAATGTCTAGCCCCCGCGGGATCAGAATCGGATCTGCCTCTGGGCATCCAAATTCTGATCGGATGCACAGGGGCCTGAATGCACAAATTAGAATGTGCCTCAAAGGCACTATCACCTCATTTTTTCTGCTGGCCATTCCTCTCCCTAAGCACCCAAACATCCTTCTGGTTTTTATACCTGTTTAGCTACTTTAAGATAGTCAAAAAAATCACGCCCAAGTCCAGCTCTTTTCTGAACAGAAGATCTTCACCACCTACAGTATAATGTACCACTCCCTTGGATTTTTGCAGCCCAAATGCTTTGGAAGTATATGTGTGTCCATTCTTCCTGTAGGCAAAAGAATGTGCTGATGGCTCTTTGAGATTGTGTAGCTGTCAGGATCTATTGTTTTGCTTTGGCTGCTATTGCTCTTCCCCACCCTAGGTGACCACCTAATCTTACTGTCTCTGTCTCCAGTTTTATTGCATCTCACATTTTCTCTATTGCAGGACATACAAGAGCCTTTCTTAATTATTAAGAACATTTAAAATGCCATACTGGATCAGACCAAAGTCCATCAAGCCCAGCATCCTGTTTCAAACAGTGGTCAATCCAGGTCACAAGTACCTACCAGTTTTCCAAAAAGACACACAGGTTCCACAATGCTTGTACTGCGGCAAGCAGTTGATTTCCCAGTTCCTCTTTAATAATGGTTTAGGGACATTTCCTCCAGGAACTTGTCCAAACCTTTTTAAGCCCAGCTAAACTAACAGCTTTTAACATCCTCAGGTAACGAATTCCAGAGTATAATTATATGTTGAGTGAAAAAAAAATTTCTCTTATTAGTCTTAAAAGTGTTACATTGTAGCTTCATTGCATTTCCCTTAGTTTTTCTACTCTTTGATGGTGTAAACAGCCGATTTATGTTTACACATTCCACTCCATTCATTAATTTATAGACCTCTATCATATCACACCTCAACCGTCTCTTTTCCAAGTTGAAGAGCCCTAACCTTTTAAACCTTTCCTCATAGGAGTATCCTTCCATCCCCTTTAGCATATTGGTGGCTCTTCTCTGTATCTTTTCTAATTCTGCTATATCCTTTTTAAGATATGGCGACCAGAATTGCACACAATATTGAAGGTGCGGTAGCACCATGGAATCCATGGAATGATAAAGAGGCATTATGAAATCCATGGTTTTATTCTCCATTCCTTTCCTTATGATTCCTAGCATTCTAGTTACTTTCTTCACCACTGCTGCATGCTGGATGAAGGGTTTCAACATATTATCCATGATGATGCCTAAATGTTTTTCTTGGGTGGCAATTCCTAATGTGAAACCTTGAATTGTGTAACCATAGTTTGGGCTGTTCTTTCCTTGATGCATATCTTTGCACTTGTTTAGATTAAATGTCATCTGCTGTTTGGCTGTCCAGTCTTACAATTTATCAAGGTCCTCTTTCAATTTTTCACAATCCTCTTGTGTTTTAGCAACTTTGAATAATTTTGTGTCATGATGTAAATTTGATCACATCATTCATTATTCCCATTTCCAGGTTATAGTAACATAGTAACAAGGTATATGACAGCAGATAAAAACCAGCATGGTCCATCTAGTCTGCCCAAAAAGTGGCAAGTGTAGGTGCACCTGCTACTCCGTGCAGCTCGCCCCTCCCCATGCCTTTGTTAGGAGTATACCCACCGCTCCGTATAGGTCACCCCTATTTGTTGAGATAGGTTTATTTTGATTTTATTCTGTTGCTATAAAGGGATCCACTGTGTCTTTCCTATGCCATTTTGAATTCTGTCACTGCTTTTGCCCCCATCACTTCTATCAGGAGAGCATTCCAAGCATCTACCATCCTTTCAGTGAAAACGTATTTCCTGACATTGCCTTTCAGTTTACCCCCTTGCAGCTTCATGTTATGCCCTCTAGTTTTACAGCTTTCCCGTCTATGGAAGAGGTTTGTTTGCTCATACTCTTTAAGTATATAAAGGTCTGAATCATATCTCCCCTGTCTCTCCTCTCCTCCAGAGTGTACATATTTAGGTCTTCAAGTCTCTTCTCATAAGTCTTCTGATGCAGGTTCCAAATAATTCTGGTCGCCTTCCTCTAAACTGTTTCCAGTCTTTTTACATCCTTTGTGAAATACGGTCTCCAAAACTGAACACAATATTCCAAGTGAGGCCTCACCAGCGACTTGTACAGTGGCATTAGTGCCTCCTTCTTTCTGCTGGTAATTCCTCTCTGTATGCAACCCAGCATCCTTCTGGCTTTTGCTACCGCCTTGTCACACTGTTTCACCACCTTGAGATCCTCAGAAACAATCACTCCGAGGTCCTTCTCCTGATAAGTGCACACCAACCTCTCGTACCCTAATGCATAAAATTCTCTTGGATTTCTGTTTCCCAACACTGCACTTCTTCACATTAAATCTTAACTGCCAGGCATGAGACCATTCTTCCAGCTTCTGTATATCTTTCCTCATGTTCTCCACTCCCTCAAGGGAGTCCACTCTGTTGCAAATTTTCGTGTCATCTGCAAAAAGACAGGCTTTTCCATTCAGTGGTTCAGCAATATCACTCATAAATACATTGAACAGTACCGGTCCCAGAACCAAACCCTGGGGCAACCGCTAATCACCTTCCTTTCATCCGAGTGAGTTCTGTTTACCATCACCTTCTGTCATCTGTCAGTCAATCAATTTCTGATCCATTTCACCACCTTCAGACCCATCCCCAATCTGTTAAGTTTATTGATAAACCTCCTATGAGGAACAGTATCAAAGGCTTTGCTGAATTCCAGGTAGATAACATCCAGCGCATGCCCTTGATTTAATTCTCTGGTCATCCAGTAAAAGAACTCAATCAAATTTGTTTGGCAAGATCGTCCTTTGGTGAAACCATGTTGCCTCGGATCATACAACCTGTTGGTTTCGAGAAAGCCCACTATATGCTCTTTCAGGAGCACCTCCATTACTTTCCCTGCCACCAAGGTAAGGCTTACTGGCCTCTAATTTATCCCTTCTTCCCTGTTACTACTTTTGTGAAGAGGTACCACATCAGCCCTTCTCCAGTCCTGTGGAACTTCTCCTGTTTCCAAGGATCTATTAAAAACATCCTTTAACAGCCCTGCAAGAACCTCTCTGAGCTCTTTCAGCATCCTGGGATGTATCCCATCTGGTCCCATAGCCTTGTCCACTTTCAGTTTTGCAAGCTGTTCTAACACATCACCTTCTGTGAATGGTATGGTATCTACTCCATTTCTATATTTGGGAATCAGAGGTGGTCCATCTCCAGGATTTTCTTTAGTAAAAACAGAGCAGAAGTATTTGTTTAGCATTTTCGCTTTCTCAATGTCACTTTCCACAAATCCATTCCCAGCACTTTTGAGTCCTGCAATTACACCTCTGATTTTCCTCCTCTTGCAAATTTACCTGAAGAAAGTTTTGTCACCATCTTTAGCCATTTTTTCTTCTGCCTTTAATTTTGCTATCCTTTTTTCTCGTTTTGTCTCTTTAAGTTTGATCCTGTATTCCTTTCTGTGTTCCTCTGTTTGTGAACTTATGAATTTTGTGAAAACTGTGGGGGGTTTGCCTTTATTAGTGCAGCCACTTCTTTGGAGAACCAAATAGGTTTCCTTTTCCTCTTGTTTTTATTTGCTTTCCTTACATATGTATCTGTTGCCCCTTTCTTTGTCTCCTTTAGTTTAGCCCACTGCAATTCCACTTCCCTTATCCCCTCCCACCCTGCCAATTCCTTCTTCAGGTAGTTGACCATTTTACTGAAGTCAGTGTTTTGAAGTCTAGGACTTTGAGCTTGTTGTGATTGGACTCCACCTTGGCTTTTATCTCAAACCACAACTTGTGATGATCGCTGCTTCTCACCTGGGCACCCACCCGGATATTCGACACACAATCTCTGTAGGTGAGCATTAAATCCAGCATCAAGCTTTCCCTGGTCGTTTCCATCACCATTTGTCTAAGTAATGCATCTTGGAAGGCATCCACATTTTTTTACGCCTTTCCAGATTTGCAGAAGGAATACTCCAATCCACCTTGGGTATTGTGATGAGGAAGGCACTGGTGAGCCTGCAGAGTTAGAGAAAATCAGTGATTGTACCTTTAAAAACATTCCAGCAGTGCACAGGCTTCAGAGCAAGCTTAGAGTTTCTGAGGCTAGGCTACCACACCCAAGCTCTGCTGACAGAGTAGCAGGCTTGGAGCATGATTATGAACACCTGTTAAGGCAGAGAGAAATGCTGCTCAGGAAGCACCTTTATAAACCCTGCTTAGGGAAAAGCAGGGGGGAGGAGAGCTGCTCAGGAGGAAAAGGTTGCTCAGAAGGGAAGAGCAGAGCAAGCAAACACTCAAGGAGAGAGTCCAGGAAGACAGAGTCAGAGATGGACTCAGAGCAGGACTGGAAATTGAGCTGGAAGTTCCCAGAAAGAAAGTTCCAAGCAGAGGAAAGAAGAAGGACCTGGAAAGAGTCTGGCACAAGGGAAACCAGGCAAGAGCTGCTCAGATGGAGAGAGCAGGGCAGGTTCCAAACTTCTGTTCCTGACCAAGAGGTTCACAACACTCAGAGGGGGGTGCCTAGGTTTCAAACCAGGAGGCAGAAGAACCCAGCCTCCAACAGAGAGCCGTGGTTAAACCTCAGAGAGGAACTGGGGCAAGAGAACCAAAGAAAAGATATCCAGTAATACAGTTCTCCATATTCCTTACCGGGTAGAGATGTTCTGGAGGGAGTTACAGGAATCCTCAGCAAGAATTCCACCAGAGGCAAGTCATGAGGGTTCAGTTCAGGATATTATAATTCCAGAGCAGGAGGAAATGCAAATGGAGTATAATGAACCAGACCCCTTGATTACTGAACTGCCAATGGACTGTTCTTTGTGTCGTGTAGAGGCTACTGAATCCTTGGTTAAGGAGTAGCAGCCTGAGTAAGTGCTTTTGGGAAAAAGCACTTACTTGGTAGTGCTTTTGGGAAAAAGCACTACCAAGAAAACTTAACCTTGCTAAGGTAGGAACCAGGTTAAGTAAGACAAGCATGCACAGCACTGTATATTATCTCACTAAGGAAGCAGAAAGGCATTCTTTACTTTGCTGAACCTAAGAAGCTGTACTTTTGATTTGCCTGTTTTGATTGACGAAACGTCTGCGTCTGTTTAATGCCTTTGAGAAGTTACTCAGCTTAAGGATGTAAATATTTTCTGTACTTTTTGTCCTGGAGGAAATATCCAGATACTTTGCGTTTGAACCTTATTTGTGCATATTTTGGGGAAATAAACTGTGTCATGTTTGCCTTCACTCGATGTCTCTACAACTATTCTTTTTAAGAGGGAAACTACAACTCCCAGAGGGCACTGCTCCTGAAGGAAATTATAGCCAACTATGGCTATTTCCTATTCATGCGATTCATTAAACCATGTTTCTGTAATAGCCAAAATGTCCAAGTCCATTTCCTCCAGGTCAGGAACTTTGTTGGCTAGGCTTCGAGCATTTGGGCTCATTGCTTTCCAGCATTTGTTGACTGGCTTGCCTGTATTTTGCATGGATTTTGATCTACACGTCTCTTCCCACTTGCCATTGATATGTAGTTTAAAAGTGTGGCTGTTTCCAATGTTATTATGCTTTTGCTGGGAGTGACATCCTGAACTTGTTTTTCTCCATCCATCACCACATTTCCCTTGTTTCCCTAGGTCATTTATAAATATGTTAAAAAGCAGCAGGCCCAGCACAGATCCCTGGGGTACTCCATTATTCACCTTTCTCCATTGGTTAGAGCACTGTCTTGAGACTCAAGAGACCAGAGTTCTTTTCTCACTAGCACTCTTTGTGACCTTGGGCTAGTCACTTAACCCTCCATTACCTCAGAAAAATCCAAGTTATCAATGTCCCTGTTTAATGTGCATTACCAAGTTTAAGTTACAAGGTAAACCACTTTGACTGAAATGATAAAGTGGAACAAAAAATCTGTTAAATAAATAAATTGAGAAAATTGGCCATTTAACCTTACTCTCTTTCTATCTTTTAATCAGTTCCTGATCCACAATAGCACACTGCCTTCTATCCCACGACTTTTTTCAAGAGTCTCTCATGAGGGCCCTTGTCAAAGGCTTTCTGAAAATCCAGATACACTATTTCAACTGGCTCACCTTTGTCTACATGTTTATTCACATTTTCAAAAAAATATACAGATTAGTAAGATAAGACTTTCCTTGGCTAAATCCATGTTGAATTTCTCCCATTAAACCATGACTTTCTACATGTTCATTAATGTCATTTTTTAAAATAGTTTCTACCATTCTACCCAGTACTGACATCAGGTTCACAGGTCTGTAGTTTCCTGGATCCCCCTTGGAACCCTTTTTAAAAATTGCATTACATTGGCCATTCTCCATTCTTCATGTGCTACAGATAATTTTAATAGCAGTTCACAGATTACTAATAGTAGGTCTGCAATCTCATATTTCAGTTCTTTCAACACCCTCAGATATATACCATCTGGTCCAAGTGATTTACTCTTTAGTTTAACAAATAGTTGTAATACATCTTCCTAGTTTATAGAAATATCTTTCAATTCTTCTGATATATCATCTTTAAATACCATTTCAGGCATGAGCAGCTTATTTATTTATTTATTTAATGTCTCTTCTATACCGCGCTATTTAAAATCAATGTGGTTTACATACAACAGTATCTTATACAGAGCAGCCAGAGCTGCTCTGTATTTACAGAGAACAGGTACTATAACTTGGATATTGCTGGGGTAACTATTTACAGAGTATATATAAATCTTTACAGAGTGTGAGAGTATATACAAGCTGCTATTTACAAGGTGTGCGTAATCAAGGCTGGCGCCACTTCAACCAGGGTAGGGGTATATACATGCTGCTAATTACAAGTAAGCATAGTCAATGCTGGCGCAAATGGGCGGGGATGCCTCATCTACTACTACTATTAATACTACTATTCATCATGTATATAGCACTACAAGGCATATGCAACACTGTACAGACACATATAAAAGACAATCCCTGCTTGTCAGAACTTACAATCTAATTAAGATGGACAATACAATAGCTGAGAATAAGCGTACAAATAAGGAAAGGAAGGAAAGCAAGGGATCAGGATCCAGAAGCAGCTTCAATAAGGTGAGCCTTTAGCATGGATTTGAAAAGAGGCAGAGATGGATCCTGACACACAGACTCAGGTTGTTTATTCCAGATGTATGGAGCACCAAGATGAAAGGAACAAAGTCTGGAGTTGGTAGAGAAAAAAAAAGACAGAGAAAAGCAAGCCAGTAGAAGAGCAGAATTCACGAGGAGAGGTGTAAGGAGAGAGGAGGGAGGAAAGGTAGTGAGGAGCAGTAGAATGAATGCATTTGTAGGTCAGAAGGAGAAGTTTGAACTAGATATGAAAATGGAAGGGGAGCCAATGAAATGAACTGAGAAGAGAGGTCATATGTTATCTGTAATATGTTGAGTTCTATGTAAACTGCTTTGATTGTAAGATAAAGCAGTATAAAAAAAAAAACCTTGTTAAATAAATAAATAATGAGGCTGGCAGAAGATTAGCCGCACAGTGGAATTCTTAACAGATTGAAGGGGAGAGAGATGACTCAGAGGGAGTCCAGCAAGGAGGAGGTTGCAATAGTCTAGATGGGAGGTGACTACAGAGTGGATGAGAGTTTTAGTAGTGTACTCAAATAGAGAGGGGCAAATTTTGTTGATGTTGTAGAAGAAGAAACAGCAGTTTTTAGCAATGAATTGGATATGTGAGGAGAAAGAGAGTGAGGAGTCAAAGATGACCCTAAGGTCATGGGCTGAGGAAATAGCAAGTAGGAGAGTGTTATCAATAGAGACAGAGAAAGGAGGAATGGGGGAGAAAGGTTTAGGGTGAAAAAATAAAAAGTTCCGTTTTGGCCATGTTCAATTTCAAATGGCAATGAGACATTCAGGCAGCAATGTCCGATAGACAGGCAGAGATTTGGGCTTAAAGTGTCGGAAAAATATCAGGTGTAGAGAGATAGATCTGAGGGTCTTCAGCATAAAAATGGTACTGAAAGCCATGGGAGGATATAAGAGCACCAGGGACTGAGTATAAAGAGAGAAAAGGAGAGGGCCCAGAAAAGACCCTTGGGGACATCAACTGAGAGTGGGATATCAGTAGAGGAAGAACCACCAGAACAAACACTGAAAGAATGATGGGAGAGATAAGAAGAGAACCAGGATAGCACAGAGCTTCTAAAACCAAGTGAGGACAAAGTGTTAAAGAGAAGGTGGTGGTCAACAGTGTCAAAAGCAGTAGAAAGGTCAAGAAGAATGAGGACTGATTAAAGGCCTTTGGATTTAGCCAGGAACAAATTGCTGGAGACTTTGGCAAGGGCCGTCTCAGTAGAATGAAAGGGACAAAATCCAGATTGAAGTGGATCTAGTAGGGCTTGAAAGGAGAGAAATTCAAGACAATGACGGGGAACTGCACATTTAAGAAGTTTGGAAATGAAGGGAAGACGGGAGATGGGTCGATAATTAGAAGGACAAATAGGGCAGAGTGAAGGTTTCTTGAGAAGAGGTGTGACGAAAGCTTGATTGAAGACTGCAGGGACAGTTGCAGTGGAGAGTGATAGGTTGAAAATATGAGAGATGGAAGGGATGATAAAGGAGAAGATGGAGTTAAGGAGACAAGTGCGGATAGGATCAGAGGAACAGGTAGTGAGTTTAGAGGAGGAGAGAAGATGAGAGGTTTCCTCTTTGGAGATATTATAAAAGGACAAAAGAGTAGTAGAGAGTGAGAAGAATAGTTGGTATTGATGAGGGAGAAGAGGGGATGAAGCTGATCATAGTGGGGAATTGGAGTGTAATTATGGCCTTGTCCTCCCTTAGCACCCCTTTTATCCCTCTATCATCTAATGTCTAAATGTACTGTCTAAATGTTTACACGTACCCTAATGTTAAATGTAACCCTCCAATTGTGATGTGACGTGACCACCTTGATTGAAGGATAAGGTGGCATACAAATCTGTCTAAATAAATAAATTATGGTGCAAATGACGCTCTCACTGACATTTTGCTATGAATGTACTTGAAAAAGGTTTTATTGTGCGTTTTTGCCTCCATGAGTAGCTTTTTTCAAATTCTCTTTTTGCCTGCCTTACCAATGCCTTACATCTAACTTGCCAGTGTTTCCTGTTTTCATCATTTGGCTTCTTTTTCTACTTCTGAAAAGATGCTTTTTTTTTTTTAGCTACAACAGCCTCTCTGATCTCATCATTAAATCATGTTGGCAATTTTTTGGCCTTCCTTTCACTTTTCTTAAAGCATGGAATACATCTGTCCTGGGCTTCCAAGATAGTATTTTTAAACAGTGACCATCCTTGATATAAATCTTTAACCTTTGCAGCTTCTTCTTTTAGTTTTTCTTAACTATTTTCCTCATTTTATCATAGTCTCTCTTTTGAAAGTTAAAAAGTAGTACTGTGGATTTCCTTGCCATCCTTCCTCCATTTATTAAACCAAATGCGATCATGCTATGACAATTATTGCCAAGTGACCCGAACACCCTTATCTCTTGAAACAGATCCTGCATTCCACTAAAGACTAGGTCCAAAATAGCTTCCCCTCTTGTCAGTTCATGAACTAGTAGCTTCAAGAAGAAGTTATTAATTTCATCTAGAAATTTTATTTCCCTAACATGTCCTTCTGTGATATTGATCCAGTCGATACTGGGGTAATCAAAATCACCCATTATTACTGTAACTTTTGTTAGCTTTCCTGATTCCTTTCAGCATTTCATCATCCACTTGTTCATTCTGGCAAGACAGTCAGTAGTACATCCCCACTGCCATCACCTTCCCCTTTTTACATAGAATTTCTATCCATAGAGATTCTACAGTGTACTTTGTCTCCTGCAAAATTTTAATCCTGTGTGACTGAATGTCCTCTCTAACATAGAGCACAGCTCCTCCACCAATTTGATCAACCCTATCATTGCGATATAGTTTGTACCCATATATCACAGTGACCCTTTAGTTGTCATCCTTCCACCAGTTCTCTGAGATGCCAATCATATCTAACCTTTCATTTATTTTAAAAAATTTTACTTATGCAATTTCAAAATATAATACAAGAAGTTTCTATCTTGCACAGAAAAGGTCTTTTAAAGCAGAAATAACTACAAAATCAGAATAAATATCCATTTAAAAAAGTGAAAAACATTACAAATCCAGCCCACAAGTCCTCAGTACTGAGGGAAAGACAGGTCACAAATCAAATGGATTCTCACACAGTACAGCACAAGAAAAGAAAGATGACCCTAAGGGGCTGCAACTAAATGTTGCACAAGCCTACTCCACTGTAAGACCACCCTCCAGAGGCCCAGACGGAGAGTTCTGGGTGACCGGCAGTTCAGAAGAAATAAAGTAGGCCAACTGGGATGGGTCATAAAAAAGGTAGTTAATACCAGCTAACTTTACCAAATGTTTGCAAGGAAAATGCAAAAAGAAAAGCCCACCCAGTTGAACCACTCCAGTTATAAGTAAAAAAAAATTGCCTCCTCTGTTTCTGGGTGACCCTAGAGACATCCTCATCTGGGAAAATCCTCACCTGGGAATCCATGAACATTTTATTTAGAATTCAAAGAAACAATCTCAAAAGCCAATCCCTATCAGCCTCCAGTGCCAGGGTGACCAACAAGGTAGCGATCATCCTGGAATCAGAGGTAGATTTTTTTAAATATGCAGTTAAATCTAGACTATCACAGGACAAGGGCTGAGGACTCCTCCAGGTTGTCCACAGCCCTAGTCCTAGCAATAGGCAAGTAAAAAGCCTTAGAAATAGGTGGCAAGGATTTAGACAAAATCTTTAATACAGAAGTCAGATACTTCTTCAATAGTTCTAGGGCCGATATAGATGGCACCTTATGAAAGTTCAAAACTTGCAGGTTTTGACTTCTAGCTGAATTCTCTAGAAATTCCAACTTCCTATGAGTGATCTCTCACAAAAGTTTGGGTAGTCTCTTGTACCCGATCTAAGCGACCTTCAAGAGAGGCAACCTTGGAATTCACTGTAGCTTGACAAGTTTCTTGAGTTACCAAGTGCTGCCAAAATAATTGCAATTGCTGAGAGATAGCCTGAAGTTGTGAAGAAATTGACGATTCCATTACTGAAAAAGTGTCCCATAAGCTCTCCATAGTAAGGCATTTTGACTGAAGGAGCCTTCATAGGTGTTTGCCCCTTGTCAGTGGTCTCCAAGTCCGAAGGAAGCAGCGAAAACAACTTCAAGTGCAGGGCACTCAAACATCTCTCCCCTGTGGCCTCCTCCACTCCGAAGCACATTACCGCAGACCCATTCACCCGATTCCCAGATCCAGGGCTGGGACGTTGCATGTCCAGCTCAGGGGAAGAGCCCACAATTCCCCGTGCACTCACCTCTGAGCTCTCCTGCAGAGTTTTAATCGCTGGCTGACCTGGGGGAATGCAACACTCTGGGCTAAGGGAGACATCATGCCCATCGATGGTCAGAGGGCCTCCTTCTGCCCCTTCCACGCCAAGCAGGCTTCCCAGAGTAACACCGCCCCTCAGAGCAGGTCACATGAAAGTGTCCATGGACCCGCTTTCCGTCGGCTTCTCCCCCCGCTGGGCCTCCGCCTTCAGTAACTTCCCTTCCGCTTTTGGCTGGAGTGTGGCATGTAGCAGAAGCAGAATACACAAAGGAAACAAACACAGGTAGAAGTGCCTTCAGAAAGGAGTCAACGAGCATTCATCTCAGATGCCATCTTGCCCCCTATTTCCATCTAACATTTCATTTAGGTCTATATATTTTACTGTAACTCTCCCATCTTAATTTTTAGACTTGCATATGCATGCAGGCATTTTAGAGGTTGTATTTTATTCATATTAATCTGGTTATCAGTTGACAAGGGTAATTTGTAATCTTTCAGCTGTGTACTTAAGGGCATCTGGGTTACTATATTCTTTTTTGGAACCTCTCTGTCAGGATGCTCTAACTTCTCTTTTTTGCTAGTATCCTTCAAGGATACATCCTTCTGAACCATGTGCTCTTGGGTGACTGTTAGCTTTCCCCTATTATCTAGTTTAAAAGCTGCTTTTTCTCCTTTTTAAAGGTTAATGTTAGCAGCCTGGTTCCATCCTGGATAATGTGGAGTCCATCCTTTCAGAAAAGCCCTTCCCTTCCCCAGAATGTTGCCTAGTTCCTAACAAATCCAAAACCCTCTTCCTTGCACCATTGTTTTATCTATGTATTGAGATTCTGGAGCTCTGCCTTCCTTTTGGGTCCTGTGGATGGAACTTTAACTTTCTGGTGCCAAGCATTTAGGATGATCTGAACCATTTCAGAGTTGTGTGTCGTAGTCCAATGGTCTGTAGTAGGGATATACGATTATGATGGTTAATTGAATTAAAGGCTGCCGATATTTCAAGGAAAATGAGCACAAAACCTTGTCCTTGTATTTCTATCCCTTTTATTAATCTGTCTAGGAGAGTGGTATCGTGGATCAAGGAGTGCATAGGCATCTATATGGTCTTGCATCTGGAGTTGTACTGCCTTTTCAATGATTTTGGCAATGAAAGATATACTATAGAAACTTGGGGATTTAGGGTCTAGTCTGGAGCTTTTTAATAAAGGTCTGATTGAAGCATGCTTGAGATTCTTGGGCATATACACTTGTGTGAGTGATAACTGAACAATATTGAGTAGTACTGGTATAAGCCCAGCCCTGGCTAGTTTAATTCACAATACAGGGCATTGCTCTAGAGGGGAAGTCGTGGTGTTGAGGTTTGAAATGATGCTATCTAGTTGTTCTGCAGTGACAGTATTAAATGTGCTCCAACTGTGATTGCTGATGGTATTGTTTGGGAAAGTTCTGTTTGCATTTGCTGTGGTGGTAGTGTTATTGATCTTATTTTGGAGAAATGTGGCCATATCATGTGGGCATAAAGTAGTATCTGTCTTCTTTAAACTATGTGATCTTTTGTCATGAGCTTCGCCATGTCAAATAGCTCTCTGGGACGGTTGAATGAAGTCCTAATGTGTTTTGTGTGGCACTCCCTTGTACGCATGTTGATCAGGGAACAGTATTCATTTTGCTTAGTAGAGTATGCATTTTAATGGTCAGGGTCCTTCATGTGTCTCCTTTTGTATTCAAGCTCTCAAAGTTTGTGCTTAAACTCTTTATGTAAAGGAAGTACTATGAGGCTCATTGAAGTCCTTTGGTGGACTTTGTGGCATGTGATTAGGATATAGTGTCGTTCCAGTTATTGATAAGTGAGTCGATGTACACTGTTTCTAAATCCACAAGTGGGAGTACTTCATTTAAGAAAGATTGTCAAAGTGGTGAAATCTGTGTGTATTACTATGTACATTACTAAGTTTAAGTTACAATGTAAACCACTTTGATTGAAATGATAAAGTGGTATATAAAACCTGTTAATTAAATAAATAAATAAATAAAATATTAAGTGGTAGATTACTCAGGTCTGCGACTAAAAAGCTGTTTGATTATTTTCATCTAATTTCCATGTATTTTGGTGTGCTGAAAACAAATAAAATATTGAAAAAACTCCTAGACGTCATGATTTGCCACATGCAAAATTGTCTTCAAATTTATCAAATTTTTTCAAATTACTATTAATTAATTCAAATTACTATTAATTAATTCACATAAGTGCATTTAAGATATAAAATGCCAAAAAAACCTTAAAGGGGTTGTCCGAGTTATGTAAAAAAAATATAGCTCTGTAAATCTGATGGTCAGAAATATATACATAAGCTAAGCAAGTTTTAAGTCCGTGCTTCTAATGGTACAAGGGGTTAATCTTTCCTGAAGAATCCAGTGGGAGGAAGACACAGGGCAGATAGCAGCAGCTCCGGTCAGTGCAGGGGGGCGTGGCAAGCACTGTGACGTCTCGTATACAGACACAGAGCTTCTCTCTCGTGCATGCCACACTTGTGCACGAATCATTATCAGGTTCTTGGTTCTAGGCTGTTCACACTTTTTCATCGCAATTCGTGTTAGCTCGTCATTCTTCAACCGTTATGTTATGGCTCCGCAAAAGTGTATTAATTCGCCAGACAGTTTCTGTTTCATCTGTGGTGAATATACATTGTTGAAGCAACAGCAGAATATTACAGACTTTGTGAAAAAAGTATACTTTGCATACTTTGGACTAAAAATTGGAGATCAAGATAAAGTCTGGGTGCCTCATAAAGTGTGCAAACGGTGTGTTGAGGACCTCCGAAACTGGTTCAAGGGTAAGAAAAAATCTTTCTGTTATGGGATTCCTATGGTATGGCGAGAGCAAAAGAACCATAGTGACAACTGTTACTTTTGTTCATGCGATGTGAAAGGGTTTAATTCCAAATGGAAGCATTCCATTTCATACCCCAATCTTCACTCGGCAATTCGTCCCATCCCCCATGGCACAGATATACCAGCACCCAAGCCCCCTGCTACCTTGGAAGATCTACCTAGCTCCGATGAAGGTAAAGTCATACCTGAACCAGATGACGAATCAAGTTCTGACTTTGAAGATGATACAAGACCAAAATTGTTTTCTCAGGAGGAGAGGAATGATTTGGTAAGAGACTTGAATCTTCCCAAAGATGCCACTGAGTTACTCGGATCAAGGCTGAAAAACAGGAATTTATTGTTGCCAGGAGTGTCATCTTCATGGTTCAGACATCGTGAAAAGGAGTTTGTTCCTTACTTCGCCCAGGAAGACAAGTTGGTTTATTGCATTGATGTTGAAGGTCTGATGGGTCAATTTAAAATCCAATATGATTCAGAGCAAGGGCATCTTTTTATAGATTCTTCAAAAAGAAGTCTCAAAGCAGTTTTACTCCACAACGGTTTTTACGCTTCCATACCTGTAGGTCATTCCGTACACTTGAAGGAAACCTACAAGAACTTGGAATTGGTTCTTCGTAAACTTAAATATGAAGACCATGGTTGGCAAGTGTGTGGGGACTTGAAGGTCTTATGCATGCTGCTCGAGCAACAAGCTGTGTATTCCAAATATCCTTGTTTTCTGTGTCTATGGGACAGTCAAGACCGACAAAATCACTGGACCAAGAAGAGTTGGCAGCCGAGGGTGCTAACAGTCGGTGAAAAAAATGTCCTCCGAGAAACTTTGGCACCTTCCCATAAAGTTCTTCTACCACCTCTCCACATAAAATGGGATTGATGAAGCAATTCGTAAAATCACTTCCAAGAGATGGAGAATGCTTCAAATACTTGGTCACCAAGTTTCCAGGCCTGTCGGAGGCAAAATTGAAGGAAGGTGTGTTCGTCGGACCAGACATTAGAAGGCTTATAGTTGATCAAGAGTTTGTCAATACCATGACGGATCCTCAAAAAGAAGGGTGGATTGCATTTAAAGAAGTCATACAGAAATTTTAGGCAATAACAAAGATCCTCACTACAAAAAGATCGTCAGACGAATGCTGAAAGCATTTCAAGTTTTAGGTTGCCTGATGAGTTTGAAAGTGCATTTCCTCCAGTCCCACCTTGACTACTTTCCTGAAAATTTGGGAGCTGTGAGTGAGGAATGAGGTGAACGATTCCACCAAGACATTAAAGAGATGGAAAGGAGATACCAGGGAAAATGGAGCATTACAATGATGGCAGACTACTGTTGGATGCTTCAGAGAGACATTCCAGATGCTACTCACAAGCGTAAATGCACCAAGAGGAGCCTCACAAGGAAGAAGAATCGAGTTTAGTGTGTGTAGGTGTGCTCATTTCAGTTCAAAAAAGGATTTTCATGAAAATATTGTAATAAAACTTTAATTTTATAAGTTTATTTCCATTTATTTTGAGGTATTGCCTTATTTAACATAGTTACCTAAATTTTCAGGAAACGTGATGTCCTATGACAAAATGGAGGTCATTTTCGGATTCAGCGCACCAAAAAACATAAAGATTACGTGGAATAACCAAAACAGCTCTCGAAAAGAAATTTTTTGCAGACCTGTATTATCATTGGGATCTGGGTTACAGAACTGTGGTAAAGAGAAGGTGATCATACTGTGACTGGATCAGGGTACCGGAGTAATTAGTGGAGATGGTAGTGGATGTTGATTCAGCATATCAGTAGGAGTGAAGATGAGATCCAGAATACCTCCCTTTTTGTATGTTAGTTCTTTAATGAGTTGGTTTTAATGGAGAGCTTCCATAGCATCGAGGAAGGAGATGGATTGTTTGGAGGAAGTACAAGGTAGGTTTAAGTCACTTAGTAGAACAAACCATTTGTTATTAGCATTGTTCAACAGTGTGTTCTTTGAGTAGGACTGATAATTCATCTGATTTTGTGGATGGAGTTCTGTATGCTAGTCATATTATCAAGTGCTTGCCGGAGATAGTGAGGATATCTAGGTCATCTATAGAACTGGCTTTGATAGTGTTGAATTTAAGATAACCTTTTGCTATTATGCATACTCCACCTCCCCTCCTAGCTGCTCTAGGGTAATGAAAGAGATCGCGCGTTGACATGATAAGCTGGTTAAGTAAAACATTGTCGGCTGTGTTGAACCATGATTCTGTGATGCACATTATGTCAATGAGGTGGTCTTTGATAAAATCCACTATTTTAGGTATTTTTTTGTGGCAGAACACACATTGATTAAAGCACATTTCAGATATTAGCTGTGGCGTAGTCCTGAATGTTGATGGACTTACACGGGGAGAAGCTTCATTGTAATTAGGTTGCATAGGTCCCTATTCCACAGCTTGCATGAGTGGGTCCAAGTACTGGTGTTTTTGATTCCTTGTATAATTGGGATCATATCAGAAGAGGTGAGTATTGAGGAAATGTAGGCTAGAAGCATAGCAATGAGCAAGAGAGAGAATAGAGAGCTGTGACAGAGCATGGTGAACAGGTTAAAATAGGCTGATGTAATATATGGGCGAGTGATATTTGGCCAGGATCTTGTATAGTACAATCCATTATTAGAGTGTGGAGTTTTGTGAGGCTATGTTTAGAGTTTAGTATAGCCTGGGGCTTCAATCTGAAACTTTGTATGGTTTTAAAATCAAGAGCTTACCTTGGCTTTTGAATTTAGAGTGCATCTGTTGACTCAGAATAGGTTCTTAGCATACTGGCTAGAGGTCTTCCAATAGTGGGTGGTCATTTGGTCCATTCCAAGGCCATGTCTAAGGGCCCTTAGGCGTAGACCCACCTGTTGTGGACGCACCTGCAATGCTTCTCCGTTAAATAAGCAGTGTTGGCACAAGAATGACACCACGTTTCAGGCAGTGTTTACTACCGAATGAGTCCTGTGCTAAGAGGCCTGTGCCATTAGCTGCTACTGTGCTTAAGGGGGGCCTCAATGGTGAGATCAGGGGGTAGTGGCAATCTATGGGATTCTGTTCAGGATGATTGGGCTGTCCCTGCCCCAGACTACACATGCAAATGCAACTATTTACACATGGAGATGCTTCTACAATAGTTACCTTTTTCATAATTGTTTGTGAGTTTTGCCTAGACATGGCCAAATACCTATGTATATAACATAGTTAGACTAGCAATTATTTTAGAATTTAATATTTCCATTTCCTCATCTTGATTAACAATCACAAAGAAATGCATTACTTAAACAAATGGTGAAGGAACCGACCAGGGAGAGCTCCTTGCTGGATTTAGTGCTCACCAACAGAGATGTCATGTTGAATATCCAGGTGAGTGCTCATGTGAGCAGCAGCCATCATTACATGGTGTGATTTGAGATAAAAGCCAAGGTGGAATCCAATCACAGCAAACTCAAAGTCTTAGGGGCATGTTTACTAAAGTCCGCAAATCTGCGCGGCGCAAAATAGCGCACGGCAACGCAGCATTGAAACGCGCAGAAACACGTTTAAATGCCCCGCACACGTGCATGTCACCCCCGCACAGGTACGCGGTTCAGTAACGGGCCCCGTACAAGTGCGGGCCCGCAAATGTCCGATAGAGGCGTGGAACGGCTAAAGGAGGGCGGAGGAAGGCTCCGGAGGGGCGGAGGGACGGGTCAATGGGTGGAGAGTGGGAGGGGAGAGGCTCCCCGCACAGTATCGGGCCCGAATTTACATGTAAAAAATAGCGTGAGTGAAACACTCGCGGTAGTAGAGGGCATATAAAGGGAAGAGAAACCATTTCCGTCAGCAATGTACAGCAAAACCGGGGAAACATGCAAAACGTCAGCAGTGTGATACATGTGCACAGCACAAAACTGCAATGAAAAAGAGGAAATTACCACAACAAAAGCATTAAAATAGTAAATCAGCTGGGGAACAGGTATAGTAATGCGCAAAAGTTAAAAACACACCCAGCAGAGCTCAAAAAAAATAAAATAACAGTTGTTTGGAAAGGGGCACGGAGCGGAGACACCTCCAAAAACGTCTCCGTGTATTGGACCCCTCCTGGGAGTGTTACCTATGGTTGTCCATCAATAGCACTGTTGCCCAGCATGGGAATATGCTATCCCCCTCTGTTCGGACGTCATACCCGTGTTATATTTGCACGTTTGTCACCAGACAGGGTGAAGGAGCTCACAGTAATAATGTGCAGAGCAGGTTTTGGAACCCCACCCTGCCAGGTCTACTATCTCCAGGGACTGCACTGTCTCTGTGGCCACAGTGTGGTGCATTGGACAGAGCCGGTACCTCTAGGACCAGAGGGTCACACATTCAAATCCCAGCTGTGGCACATGCCAGCACAATCCCAATATTTAACCCACCACTAAACACAGATAGCAGAGACACCCCTTTATTGCACAGAACAAAAGCATGTTGCAAACACCCATATTTTACACTACTCCACACACACCAGCACAATGTGCATCACCAACAGCCGCGTCCCCCAAATGCAGTCCTGTAGTGCCACAACTGTAGGGGCTAAGGACACGTAGGTAGAGGTTATGTACGACAGATATGCCTGTACATGCCTTCACCCCACGTGCCAAGGGCCAATTGTGTCCCTGGTCATGATCACATAATGGGTGGCCCACGTTCCACAAAAACCTTGCTAAAGAACAACAGCTAGACCGCTATACCATGTGAGCCAAATACAGTCCTGGGTTCCACTACGCAATCAGGTCATATCCCTTTGCAAGGATAAGGACATGCCAGCATGTTGGCGGAAGGGTTCAGATGGTGGAGGGGGCAGTGGCTGCTAGCCACAGAGGACAGTGGCCAGGCCATGTGCAGGCTGGCACCGTCCACTGCAACAGACAGGCCCTGTCGGATGTACAGTCATGGACCACCCAGGGATTGCAGCCAATCAGTGGCTACACAGTGGTGCAGTGCACACAGACAGTGTGTGCAAGAACAGAGGGTCACAGGTTCAGAACCCAGCTGCAGCTACAGCCAACCCTGTCCACATATTCACCCCACAGCTACACCGTGGTAGTAAGGACAAACCTTTATTGCTGAGAACATAGGCATGGTCAATACGCCTATCTTTTACCACACCAAACACAGACACCATAAACAGGCACATTATCTCCAGCAGAGTCTCCCAAATGCAGTCCTGGAGGGCCAAACACCATTCAGGTTCCATGCTTCCCCTAAGACAGATGCCTGTGCTGCAGATGTCTGCACCACCCCCATGCTATGCAACTGTAGCCCATGCATATTCATAGGGGACAGCATGAAGGCCCGAACAGTGTCTGGAACACCAGGACTGGAGTAGGGACACTCTGCCGTAAAGCAAGAGGCAACAGGTCCAGACGCACCCACACCCACAGGCCACATTGGAAAAGCCCCCTGGGGGGGCATCTCCCAGATCTAGCTCCTGCGTACCCTAGCAATGCCACCCTATACCTGGGTACACGGTACACAGACCACAAACGTTTGATGTGGGTACTGGCAGGTAGACAGTCCTACGCTCAGCACTGTTTGCTCCTTGTGCTGCAGCAGAACAAGCTGTCGGCTGTCTGTGGTGCGTGCCCCAGGTCTGGCCCCTGACAGTATTTACCACCCTGGGGAGTGACACGCAGCAGTACTGTGTACCATATCCATGCCTGTACCCTTCCCAGGACTGGTGTGGTGGGCACGTCGAATGACTCCCCCAATAGTAGCACAATGCTGGCATAGGTGAGGGGGGGGGGTGTCTGTCTATACAGTGTGTGTTGGCTACAAACACCCTCCACAGGCCACACTGCCAGCACTGTTGCCAGTATTGGCCTGACAATGTGCATAATGAGCAGCAAGGTACCATGGGTATAGCTCAGACAGGGTGTGCTGGCCAGGATGCATCTGCACAGGGCATGGGGCACTGGCTGGGACATTGTAATGCCCAGCCACCACCTACACAGACAGGGTGACCTCTGTATGTGCTGCTGGTGGATCACTCTCACCCTGAGCGTGCAGTGATGACAGCATGGCTAGGCACCCCCATAGTGCTGTATAGCATTTCTCTCCTGTGATATATATGGGTGTCCTGTTGGGGGCCTCTTCATGGACTGATCTGCCTGTGTGTGCTGCCACCCCAGTTTGGGGTGCATGCAATCCCATCAGGACTATCCAGCAGACTCTGCACAGCTGGTATGTGTCCTGATGGAGCTCCTTGCAGTGTGCAGCAGCTGATGGCCTGCTGCAGGAGAATATCAGATAGTGCTGGGGTGCACCCCTGAATATCCAGGCCTACTGTCTGTCTGATAGTGTGTTTTGGATGTGTGTGGAGCTGCTTGGACTGCCCTGTAGGGTGTCTGTCCCCCAGCAGGACAGGGGTTGATGGCCCACTCTACTGCCATTAGTGCAAGTGGGGGGGGGGAAGGATGGGGATCTGTTGATGGGAGACCCTGTTTGTCATTGGGGGGGGGGGGGTAGGTACGTTGCCCACCTATGGGTCGAGGGGGGGGGGGAACCACCAACTAAGACAGAAGGGGTATCCATGATGAGTTTGCAACACCTTCTTATCACACAGGTTAATACTGATTTTGAGCTCTGGCATGGCCGTTGATGTGGACCTGGTCCTGGGCGCCACCACCCACCCTCAGGGTGAGCACATTACCTGCACAATGTGACGGTGTGTAGCTACCCCTCGCCGGCAGTCCTCACGCTCAGGCCCCCCACCAGGCCGAGGTTCTGTGTGGGTGGACACGGACAGTTCCCCCTACCATGCCGTGTAGCTTTTGGGGTGCAGTCCCCATCTTGTGTGCATCTGTGGGCAGCTGATTTGCATGTGCATTGCATCATGGGTACGGGTGGCCTACCCCGTCCTGTCTACAGCAGCAGACTGTCTGTGGGTGACGTGCAGGCTCTCTGCAGCCACACAGGCGCTTACTCAGAGCTATAGTGCCGTAGCCCAATGGTTCTGTCACTGCCTTTATAGCAGGAGGTCATGGGTTCAAGTCCACAGAGGGGTTCTGTGATAGGGTTGTCCAGAGCATTGTACTTTTTTACTGGACATATGTTTATGGCATCAAACACACCCTTGCCATACTGTACCCATAAGGGTGCCTCTGAGGGTGCATTATAGGGCGCCCTATCGGCCACCTTATGGTTGCCATCCATATTGCATGCACTATACATTATCCTGTGGCGCAGCATACATGGTGCCCTATAGGGGACTTGCTAGGGTGCCTTTGCGGACTGTGCACTGTAACATGTGCCTTACGGGCCTCCATATATTAACACGCTGTTAGAGCGGGTATACTGGTAGTGGGTAATAAAAAAAAACTATAAGGCCTCCTACAGCACACCTCACCATAATACTTACTGCCCCAGCCAACCTTGCTCACTGGGCACTGTGAGAGGTTGAACCCCTGACCTCTGCACCATTGGTCAGTATCCCAACCATTGTGCTAAGGCTCTGTTACTGTTTGCTGTGCACATCAGTGCGCCACCTATGCCGCCCACTATCGGACTGCCCCCAAATACATCAGCGCGACGCCCTCAGCCCCCCAAACCTAAAAGACCGCCGCCCCCTGCCGCCCCCAATGAACGGTGCGCCGACACAAGCCGTGAAAAAAAAAACGTGCGCCGCCTTCTGCCGCCCAAAATTACTATACCTCCCACAACACTTTTTCCCACTACATTTGATGCCGCAGCTGGCCTCTTCCATTGAGCACAATGGGGTGTTGAACCCATGGCCCCTGCACTATTGGTCAGTGTCTTCACCGTTGTACTACGGCTCGGTTGTTTTCTATACCTGGCAGCGCGCCACTTTGCCTTTTGGCGTGCTAATGTCGACCCCGCACATTACCGTGACGCGCACACGTCCGGTTGCTTACTCCCGGTTTTTTTCTTTTGGCAGCCTGATCCGCCCACTCCTTATATGGCACAGGTACACTACCGCGGCCCCGCACGATAAGAATGTTTAGTAAACATGCCCCTTAGACTTCAAAAACGCTGACTTCAGTAAAATGGCCTGCAAGGAGGAGTTGGAAGGGTGGGAGGGTATAAGGGAAGTAGAATTGCAATGGGATAAAGTAAAGAAAGCAATAAAAGGTGCAACATATACATACGTAAGGAAAGTAAATAAAAACAGAGGAAAAGGAAACCTATTTAGTTCTCCAAAGAAGTGGTTGCACAAATAAAGGCAAAAAAACACAGCTTTCACAAAATTCAGAAGTTCACATACAGAGGAACACAGAAAAGAATACAAGATCAAACTAAAAGAGACAAAAAGAGAAATAGGATAGTAAAATCAAACCAGAAGAAAAGATGGCTAAAGATGTGAAGTGTGGCGACAAGACTTTTTTCAAGTATATTCGGGAGAGGAGGAAAATCAGAGATGGAATTGCAGGACTCAAAAGGCCTGAGAAAAGATTTGTGTAAAGTGACTGCCGCTGCCTTGACTTCCTCTCCTCTCATGCCCTCCTGGATCCTTTACAGTCTGGCTTTCGTCCTTTACACTCTACTAAAACGGCTCTTGCCAAAGTCTCCAGTGACTTGTTCCTGGCAAAATCCAAGAACCTCTACTCTGTCCTCATCCTTCTTGACCTCTCTGCTGCTTTTGACACTGTTGACCACATCCTTCCCCTTGATACCCTGTCCTCGCTTGGTTTTAAGGGCTCTGTACTATCCTGGTTCTCCTCCTATCTCGCCCATCACTCTTTCAGTGTGTGTTCTGGTGGCGCTTCCTCCTCTGCTATCCCGCTCCCATTTGGTGTACCCCAAGTATCTGTCTTGGGTCCACTCCTTTTCTCTCTCTACACCCAGTCCCTTGGTGCACTCATCTCTTCCCATGGCTGTCAGTACCATCTTTATGCTGATGACTCCCAGATCTACCTCTCTACTCCGGAAATCTCTCAGGCAATCCAGACCCGGATCTCTGCCTGCCTTTCTGATATTGCTGCCTGGATGTCTCACCGTCGCTTGAAATTGAACATGGCCAAGACTGAACTTCTTATCTTTCCCCCTAAAACCTCCCTCCTTTCTCAGTCACTGTGGATAACTCTGTACTCCTTCCTGTTTCCTCGGATTGCAATCTTGGGGTTGTCTTTGACTCTTCTCTCTCCTTCTCCACACACATTCATCTGATGGCTAAGACCTGCCATTTCTTTCTCTATAACATCAGCAAAATCTGCCCTTTCCTTTCTGAACACACTATTAAGATGCTTATCCACTCCTTAATCACCTCCTGTCTTGACTACTGTAACCTACTCCTTGCTGGTCTCCCTTTGAATCATCTCTCTCCCCTTCAATCTGTTCAACACTCTGTTGCGTGGCAAATCTTCCGCCAGTCTCATCATGCCCATATTACTCCTCTTCTCAAGTCACTTTATTGGCTCCCTATCTGTTTCCGCATCCAGTTCAAACGTCTCCTGCTGACCTATAAATGCATTCACTCTACAGCTCCTCACTACCTTTCTTCTCTTATCTCTCCTTACAGCCCCCCTCGGGAACTCCACTCTTCTAGCAAACTGCTTCTATCTGTGCCCTTCTTTTCTATTGCTAACTCCAGACCGCTCCTTTCACCTTACTGCACCTTACGCCTGGAACAAACTACCTGTGTCTGTACGCCAGGCACCTTCTCTGACCCTCTTCAAATCCAGGCTGAAATCTCACCTCTTCACTGCTGCTTTTGGATCTTGACTCACCTGATCTTGTTTTTCTATTCCTTTCCCATTTGTTTTATCCCTGTCTACACCTTCTGTGTAGTCTGTCTGGACTAGATTGTAAGATCTGATGAGCAGGGACTGTCTCTTACATGTCTGTGCAGCGCTGCATATGACTTGTAGCACTATACAAATGCTCAGTAGTAGTAGTAGTAAAGTGACAATGTTAAACAAATACTTCTCCTCTGTTTTCACTAGAGAAAATTCTGGAGAAGGACCACCTGTGATCGACAAATATACAAATGGGAATGGAGTACATATCATACCATTCACAAAAGATGATGTGTTAGAACAGCTTGCAAAACTGAAAGTGGACAAATCTATGGGACCAGATGGGATACACCCCAGGATACTGAAAGAGCTCAGAGAAGTTCTTGCAAGGCCTTTAAAGGATGTTTTTAATAGATCCTTGGAGACAGGAGATGTTCCACAGGACTGGAGAAGGGCCGATGTGGTACCCCTCTACAAAAGTAGTAATAGGGAAGAAGTGACAAACTAGAGGCCAGTAAGCTTACCTCAGTGGTGGGAAAAGTAATGGAGGTGCTCCTGAAAGAGCGAATAGTAGACTTCCTCAAAACCAACAAGTTACATGATCCAAGGCAACATGGTTTTACCAAAGGACAATCTTGCCAAACAAATCTGATTTATTTATTTATTTATTTAAAGTCTCTTCTATACCGCACTATTCAGCATCAGCGCGGTTTACATGGAACAAAAATGCTCAGTACAATTAACACGTATGAGTTCACAGATAACAGGGCAAATAACTGGGATAACAGGGGTAACTATTTACATATCGTGAAACACAGAGTCATATAAACATGAATTCTATAGAAACATATGCACCACTAAGGGGTGGTGTTGGATTGTATGAGGTACTTATTGAAAAGATGTGATTTGAGGGCTTTTCTAAACTGTGTAAGGCTCTTAATGGCCCGGATATCTGGAGGTAATGCGTTCCAGCATCTTGGCGCACTGATACTAAACGCCCTATTGGCTGTAGATGCAGTGCAATCTGTTATTGCTTTTGGAACTTTTAGGGAGTTTATAGCCGTGGATCTTCTTGCTCTATTTGGGGATGTGGTATGGATGAGGGCAGTTATTGCTTCAGATGAGAGCTTGTTAATAGCTTTAAAAGTGAGTAACAAAGTCTTGAAAATGATTCTAGCCTGTATGGGTAGCCAATGTAACTGTATCAGTAAAGGTGTCACGTGGTCACTTCTGGAGGCTCCATGGATGACCCTTGCTGCCGCGTTCATGGCAAGCTGCAGCGGGTTCAAGGTGGATAGGGGCAAGCCTTGTAGGATGGCATTGGCGTAGTCAAAATGATGACCAGAGAACTAGATCAAGGGCATGCGATGGATGTGATCTTCCTGGATTTCAGCAAGGCCTTTGATATTGTTCCTCATAGGAGGCTTATCAATAAACTCAACAGCTTGGGGATGGGTCCCAAGATGGTGAACTGGATCAAAAATTGGTTGACTGACAGACAACAGAGGGTGATGGTAAATGGAACTCACTCGGATGAAAGGAAGGTGATTAGCGCTGTGCCGCAGGGTTCGGTCTTGGGACCGGTACTGTTCAATATATTCATGAGTGATATTGCCAAAGGGCTGATTGGAAAAGTCTGTCTTTTTGCAGATGACACCAAAATTTGTAACAGAGTGGATTCCCCTGAGGCAGTGGATAAATTGAGGAAAAATCTACAAAAGCAGTTAAGATTTAGGGATATGTTTACTAAACTGCATTAGTGCAAATCGCGTTAGGAGCCGCGTTAGTGAAAGGAAAGCCAAAAAAGGACATGGGCGGGACATCGTAACCACTAACACGCGTTCCAAAACTAACGAGCGTTACAGGGCGCCGTGGCGCGTTACTGCACGTTAATCATATGAAGGCGTACAGACACAAATCACTGAAACAGAGCTGTAGCACAATGGTTAGTGTACTCACCGCTCTTACAGGCAGCATGGGTTCAAGTCCCCAGTGTGCCTAACGCAGAAGTCCGTCCCAGGCATCACCCTGTACATCACATAGGGAATGAGGAGGCATGTTTTTCTTTACGTTCAGTAGTGGTTACTGAAACACACTCTCGCAGTGCGCGTAGCCATGTACGTTGGTGCGTGTGTGGCTGCGTGCGTTGTTACGGGCGTAGCCCCGTGCGTACAATCGTGCGTGGGTACGTGTGTTTTTACCAGCGTGGGCACCTTATAGTACAGACACTTTAGGGTGTCTTGCACCTATGCATTATGCTAACAGATGTACGTGTGATGGCCTATGGTTTATCATAGCCTGTGAGCAGGCGCTGGATCTTCCCAGGGTTGGATCGTGCCAGTCACACCCATGATGCACTGCACATGCAAATCAGCTGTCCACAGATAAACACCATGGGTAATGCACCCCCACAGCACCTCGGCCTGGTAGGGGGAAGTGACCATGTGCACCCCCACAGCACCTCGGCCTGGTAGGGGGTACTGACCGTGTGTTGTACTGGCACAGAGTAGCTACACACCGTCACATTGTGCGGGTACTGTGCTCACTCTGAGGGTGCAGTGAGGCACCCAGCACCAGGTCCACAGCACCGTCCATGGCGCAGGTCCAAAGCAGTGTTAATGTGTGAGATAGGTAGCTTCTGCACAAACACCTTGCAGTCAGGTGCAGCCCCCATGGACCCCTAGGTGGACCATGCAACCCCCCCCCCCACACCAAGGTTGGCAAATAGGGTCCCCCAACAATAGATGCACATTCTACCTCCCTGCAAAGGTGGCAGTAGAGAGGAACATCGACCCCCAGTTCTGGTGAGGAACAGACACCCCACCGGGCAGGCAATGCAGCTCTGTACACAGACAGAATGCCTGGATATGGTAAGCTGCACCCCACCACTATCTGACATTTTCCTGCAGCAAGCCATCAGCCACTGCACCCTGCAAGCCACTCCATCAAGACACATACCAGCTGCAAACAGTCTGCTAGTTAGTCCATAATGCAGGTGCCCAGTGGAGATGCATGCACCCAGAACTGGGATGTCAGCATACACAGCAAGCAGATAAATCAGTGACTGGGCCCCAAAAGGAAACCTATATCTATCACATGAGAGAAATACTATATAGCACTATGGGGGTGCCTAGCCATGCTGTGGGGAGTCAGGGTGAGAGTGATCTCTTAGCAGGACATACTGAGGTCACCCTGTCTGTGTAGGTGGTGGCCGGGCACTAAAATGTGCCTGTCACTGCCCTATGCCCTGTGCAGATGCACCCTGGCCAGGCCACCCTGTCCGGGCTATACCCATGGTACCTTGCTCCTCATTATGCACATTGGCAGCTCAATACTGGCAACATTGCTGGCAGTGTGGACTGTGGAAGGTGTTTGCAGCCACCACACACTGGATTGACAGACAGCCACCCCCACACCTATGCCAGCATTGTGCAACTATAGAGGTGTTCAGCAGCCATACCCACCACACCAGTCCTGGGCTCAGTTCAGGCATGGATATGGTACGCAAGACTGTTGGGGGTCACTCCCCAGGGTGGTAAGCACTGTCAGAGACCAGACCTGCAGCACACACTGCAGACATCAGAATGCTTGTTTTGGTGGAGCTCACTGAGCAAACTGTGCTTAACGTAGGAATTGATATCTGCCAGTTATCACAGGAAACGTTTGATAGCTGTGTACCATATACCCAGGTGTAGGGTGGCATTGCTAAGGTATGCAACTGCTAGTATTGGGAGATACAGGCAGGGCCCAATGTCCTGCTTCTCCAGGAGGCATTGGCCAATGGGGCCTGTGGGTGTGTGTGGGTGTGTCTGGCCCTGTTGGCTGCTGCTTTGCGGCAGAGTTCCCCAACTCCGGTCCTGGTGTTCCAAACACTGTTCGGGTTTCATGCTGTCCCTCATAAATATGCATGAGTCTGCATACTATGCGGGTGGTGCATAGATATGCAGCACAGGCATCTTTATTAGAGGCAGCATGGGACATGAATGGTGTGGGGCCCTCCAGGACTGCATTTGCGAGACTCTGCTCTGGGTATTGCGCCTGTTTCTGGTGTCTGTGTTTGGTGTGGTAAAATATAGATGTATGAACCATGCGTATGTTCTCTGCAATAAAGGGGTGTCTTTACTATCACTGTTTAGTGGTGGGTAAAACTATGGAGACTGGGTTGGCAGGAGCCCCAGCTGGGATTTGAAACTGTGACCCTCAGGTCTTACAGGCACTGGCTGTGTCTGTTGCACCACACTGTAGCCACAGAGACAGTGCAGTCCCTGGAGTTAGTTAAACCGGCCTGACGAGTCAGAAACCCTGCTCTGCACAAGTTTACTGTGGCCTTGTATGGAGACAAAGGTGCACATAAACCTCAGAAAAGACCTCAAAAAAGGGGCACACACCCATAACCAAGCTGGGCAACAATGATATCATTGGGCAACATTACACAACACTCCCAGGACAGCTCCATTACAATGAAATGATCTTTGAAAGGGTCTGCGGAGCGTGGACCCTTCCACACATCATTTCTTTTTTTTTGGTGCTTTCCAGGGAGTGTTGTTCCTTGTTGCCCATTGCTATCACTGTTTCCCAGCTGAATTATGCTTTTTACAATGTTTCTTGTGGTCATTTTTAACGTTTTATGTGAAATTTTGTTCTGTGCACATGTATCACACTGCTCACGTTTTGTGGGTTTCCCCGGTTTTGCTGTACATTGCTGACGGAAATGGTTTCTCTTCCCTTTAATATGCCTTTAACGACAGGTTTTCATTCGCGTTGGAATTGAGCTCAGGAATTCAGTGCGTTAGTGTGAGGGGAGCCTCTCCCCGCCCACTCTCCGCCCACTGACCCCTTCTCTCCGCCCACTCTCCACCTTCTGCGCTGTTTTAACGCGCCGCAGAGGTTTACGATCGTTAACTGCGGTTAACGCGCGTAAAGTACGTTTAACGATCGTTCGCACGTCAGAATGCGCGTTCGGACGTGCGAACGATCGTTAAACCTACTTTACGCGCATTATTCACGATTACCGCATATTAGTAAACATCCCCCTTAGTGTGAAGAAGTGCAGTGTAATACACTTGGGAAGCAGAAATCTAAAGGAATTGTATGTGATAAGGGGTGAGAGATTGGTGTGCACGGACCAGGAGAAAGACCTTAGTGTGATTGTTTCTGATGATCTCAAGGTGGCAAAACAGTGTGACAAGGCGGTGGCAAAAGCCAGAAGGATGCTGGGTTGCATGCAAAGAGGAATTACCAGCAGAGAGGAAGAGGTACCAATGCCACTGTATAAGTCACTGGTGAGGCCTCACTTGGAATATTGTGTTCAGTTTTGGAGATCATATCTCGCAAAGGATATAAAAAGGCTGGAAGCGGTTCAGAGGAAGGTGACCAAAATGATTTGGAGTCTGTTTCAGAATACCTATGAGAAGAGACTTGAAGACCTAAATATATAAACTCTGGAGGAGGAGAGACAGGGGAGATATGATTCAGACCTTTAAATACTTAAAGAGAAATGATGAACAAACCTCTTCCAAAGATGGGGAAGCTGGAAAACTAGAGGGCATAACATGAAGCTGCAAGGGGGTAAACTGAAAGGCAATGTCAGGAAATACTTTTTCACTGAAAGGGTGGTGGATGCTTGGAATGTCCTCTTGATGGAAGTGGTGCGGGCAAACACAGTGACAGAATTCAAAATGGCTTGGGACAGACACAGTGGATCTCTTTATAGCAACCGGATAAAATCAAAATAAGCATAACTATCTGAACAAATAGGAGTGACCTACACGGAGCGGTGGGTGCACCCCTAAACAAAGGCATGGGGAGAGGTGACCTGCACGGAGCGGCAAGTGCACCTACTCTTGCTGCCTTGTTGGGCAGACTAGATGGACCATAATGGTCTTTATCTGCCATCATATACTATGTTACTATGAACAACCAAAATGAGCAAGTCTCAGCATCAGATATGTGGACTCAGCATAAAAAAAACATTCATTAAAGTACACTGTATTATCACTGAGATGTACCAGATAAAATAAGATATGTTTCCATGTGTATTATCACCAATTTAAGTTATGTCGCCTTCCCCATGCAGAATTAATAGCGGTGTCAGAGAAAGTTAGCCTGTGTTTCCACTTCTTTATGATGAATACAAATCCTTTAGATCAGCATTTAAGGATCTCTTAGGAAATTAAATGCATTAAGGTTATAAATCTCTTATAAAAAATGTCATTATTGCAGATGATAAACTATTATATCAACAATACACAGAAGGTTTTCTTAATTGGCTCAGAGTCCAGCAATTATTCTTGATTAAGTGTTAAACTAAATAAATCAGAGGTATTCCAACTTGCAAGAACTCTAGCTACTTATCTTATTCCTGGTATTCCAATACTAATCATTTTGCAGATAAGATATTTAGGAACTCAAAAGATAAGGAGCAGCTCTTTAAATTACATTCCTTTAATCAGGAAATCAATAAAAAATAGGCAATGTTGGAATACTCACATATTGATATTTATTTGGACTGTGAATATTGTTAAAATAAAAACATTATGGAAATGTCAATTGTTTTCTTTTCAGAATTTACCACTATATTTATATATGTGCTCTTGAGCTGGTGTAATGTCCGCATCTTCAATCTAGGCATGACATCTATAGGATTTGTGCTAGACACATAGACTCCCATGTGTCTTTATAAAAGACATTAAAAATGGCTGGCTTCCTGCCCTACTGACCTAGGTGCCCTATTATAAAATTATCTCCAAGCTATTTAACATGGCATTTCAAACCCATTGGGCCCGATTCTGTTCCAGACGTAGATCCCCTCTGTGTGTCCGGTCTGAACTGGATGCACAAAGGGGATCGCGATTCTGATCCCACAGGGCCCCATGGGATCAGAATTGCAAACAGTCCTGCATATGCAGGCCACGACTGCGATTCTGTCTGGCCTGCACGTGCAGGACTCCACCAGGCTAACTCAGTCAAGGCTCTTCAATGGAGCCACGGGCCCATGGCGTCATGTTGCCATGGCACCGCAGCTCCATCGAAGAGCTGTGATAGCGGCCGCTGGAAAATAACGATAATTCCCCACAACCTGACCCTGATCTGGCCTCCTAAGGCCAGGGTCGGGCTGCGGGGAATGTCTTCCATCCATGCCCCAGCAGCACAAAATAAAAAAGTCCAGGGAAGTTATTCCACCTCGGAGGTGAAATAACTTCCCTGCACATGTCACCAGCTCCAGACATTCAGGGCTGACATTAGAATTGGCCCTGTATATCCAGGGCAGGTGACCGCCCAGATTCTGCCCCCGGGCCGCCCCTTCCCCGCCCCTGTCTAACTTTCCCACACAGCGGCCCCATTAAGGGCCCAATTAATGTTGGAATTAGTACACATTGTTAAGACATGCCCAATCTAACAGCAAATGCAGCAGTTCTAAACTTAAATGGATGATTTATCCATTTAAAAATAGAGCTGCTATTAGTGGGATCTCACTAAAAGCCCTATGCCAGGTCGGGCATCTTGGGGCGTATGGATGGCCCCGTACAGGACCGGCCTGTCAGTGCCTGATTTTGCTTCACAGAAGCAAGATGTTCCTATGGGTTCAGGATTGGGCACTGAGAGATGGTCCAGCATGCCCCTGCATCACTGGGAGGATGTCCTCCCCACAGCACATCCAGCCCGCTGCTGTGGAGATCCCAGTTTCCCCGCCGCTTGACCCTGGTAGTGTCAGTCATGGCCCGTATCGGGTGGCAGGGACTCACCTGACTTGCCACTGTTGCTGCTGGGGGTCTGGTCGGCCAATCCAGAGATCCTGCCAGTGCTTATTCCACCTCCGAGGTGGAATAAGCCGGCTGTCCCCTCAGTGCTCCCCAGACCTACAGGGCCATGACCTGAATCATCCCTGTACGTCCGGGGGCCGGTCCCACCCATTCTCTACCCACTCGCCATCCCCATGCCACCCCCATCCTCTGCAGCACACACAGTGTCTCTGTACATGCAGGGGGGGCCAGGAGATGGCACATGGTGCAGGCGGCTAGCAGGGCTGGAAGTCACGCTGCAACGTACACCCCGCCATCCGCCTTGCAGAATCTGGCCTTAAATGAGCACATGTGCTAAGACAGTAGCTTGAGGTCAGTGCTATCTGCGTAAATTTTGGCTCTGCCTCCTGAACACTTCTGGGTCCTACTGAGTCTAAAAGGATAATGTTTGCCAGGTATTGAGTTATCTGAATAAAATGTATCCGTTAGCTGACATCAAAAATTTAAAAGACAGCATTCTTGTGGTTTGCATCATGTCTTCACTGCATAAGTGTTTTTAAATATCAAGCTCTCTATTTTTATCAACATTAGCGGCATCTAGACCTTAGACAATTTATCTCATAAAGCTTTAATGACGGCACAAATGGCTTTGTGGCCACCCACCAAGTAATTTTATAAATAATAAAGATAACTTTTTCCGGACCCATAACTTACTACATGGGTAAAATACCCTTCAGAAAATCTATATGTCCATTATAATTTATATCAAATTAAAATGAACTTTACTGTTTCATTTTATCTTTCAAAATCTTCATTAACTTGTGGAAGTCATAATAATAATGATTCTTTCAAATGCCCAAATAAAATGAAACTGCAGAGGGATCATTTGGACCTCCGGAACCGAAAAGTGTCCATTGCTTTCTGTTTCATTACAAGGCCAGAGACTTATCAGCAACCCCCCCCCCCCCCCCCCCCACCTTACACACTATTCACTCATAGTAAGTACAGTTCTATTGCTCAATTCAGTGCACTATTGAATGATAGTGTGCACTACTAATGATGTTTCCTCTGAAACAAAAGAAAATGAAAAATCTCACAAACAACATGGGAAACTAAAAGAAATGAATGTTTTTGATCTGTACACAGCTATTATATCAGTGCTGAATCACATATACATCCAGTGCTAAAATAATGCTCTTCAAACAGTAGAAACCCAGATCGTTTAAATGCACAAAAATGTGCACTGATGTTTAAAAAAAACACCCAACAATCATAATCTACCAATAACGCACATATTACCACAATCAGTGGTAATATGTGCATTGTGGCTGTTGTGTGAGGGTAATGTATGAATGCTGTAGGTATAGTATAAGTGGAACAAGTAATGATCGGGTGCTGAGTGTGGAGAGACGAGATGTGAATGCTGGGTGGCGACTCCTTTTAAATGGTATTTTGAGCTGTCAAAGTGGTAATGATATCTAGCTGAGTGACAAGACAATGCTTTGCTGTAAATTACATGATGTGTATGCCTTGCAGCAATTTGTTTTCAATAGTATTAGGAGTTGTCATGGTTGCAGTTAGATCCAACTGAGTGATAAGGCAGTGCTTCACTATAAATGATGGAGATATGTAGGCTGAGTGGTGATTTGTTTTAAACAGTACTATGAGCTGTCCTGGCTGCAGTGAGATCTATTTGAATGACAAGGCAATGCTTTCTTGTACATGCTAGGATGAGTTGGTGCGGTTGTGAAAGTAGGTGACTGAGTGTGTGTGAATAGATGAAGAGTTTTCTTTGCATATGTCACTGCTGGTAGGTTGTGACTAGTGGGTGTTTTTCTTACATATGAGTGTACTGCATGGTGTTTTTGTGAAAGGAAAAATGGAGAACCTATGGGTAAGCAAGAAGGAATGATGCTTGTTGTCTTTGAAGCTTCCTTTGGGATTTGTCATGGATGCAGATAGAAGGGTTTTTTTGTGTTTGAAGAATATGTTTTTTTTTCTTTGGGGTTCCTTAAAAGTTTAAGGAATGTGCTTTAGGTCTTTCGGGCTCTATTATGGGTTAATTAATGGGTTCGACAACAACATAGATTGTTGAGGTTGCTGAGTCTGGAGAGGGAGATCATAGGTTGCTTAGAAAGTTGTTGGAAGGAACAGTGGCACAGCTGGTTGTGTGTGCTTCTTTATTATATTTGTTTTTCATTAGGCTCTCTCTGATGCAGTACTAGTGAAACACTGACAGTATTGGAAATGGGTTTGAAATACTGAAGATTTCTTTGAAGTACTGAACTATTTCAGGGAAGTATCTCTATGTTGTGTTACAAATGGGAGAAGCATTTGTGACTCCTATATTGAGAAATTCCATGTAAAAGGGGAAGGCAATGGCAGTGTAGGTTATTAACATCCACCTAGCCAGAATGAACAGATGGATGATGAAATACTAAGAGAAAGTAAGGAAGCTAGCAAAAGTTACAAAACAGTAAAAATGACTGATTTTAATTATCCAAGTATCGACTGGATCAGTATCATATCAGGACATGCTTCATGGAGCGGCTGGTTCAGCAACTGAACTAGGGGAAGCTCTTTTAGACCTAGTCCTTAGTGGAATGCAGGATCTGGTGCGAGAGGTAATGAGGTTGGAGCCACTTGACAATAATGATAATAATATGATCACATTTGATTTAATAATTGGAAGGAGGAGAACAGGAAAATCCACGGTGCTAGAATTTAACTTTCAAAAAGGAAACTATGACAAAGTGAAGAAAATGGTTAAGAAAAAACTAAAAGAAGTAGCTGCAAAGGTTAAAGGTTTATATCAAGCCTGGACATTGTTTAAAAATATTGTCTTAGAAGCCCAGACCAGATGTATTCCATGCATTAAGAAAATGGAAGAAAGGCCAAACAACTGCCGGCATGGTTTAAAGGTGAAGTTAAAAGGCTGTTATAGCCAAAAATGCATCTTTCAGAAAATGGGGAAAGGAGACAAATGACAAAAATATGACACAACATAAACAATGGAAAGATAGATGCAAGGCATTGATAAGGCAGACATAGGAAGAATTTGAAAAGAAGCTTGCTATAGAATCAAAAACTCATATTAAAAACTTCAAGTTCATTCATAGCCAAAAACCTGTGAGTCAGTTGGACCATTAGATGATAGAAGGGTAAAAGAAGTGCTAAATGAAGCCATAGTGGACAGACTGAATGAATTTGTTGCTTCAGTCTTTACTTAAGAAGATGTAAGAAAGTTACTCTGCCTGAAATGATATTTAACGGTGATGTATTGGAGGAATTAAAACAAATCTCAATAAACCTGAAATATTTAATACAGCAATTTGAAAAACTAAAGACTAGCAAATCGCCTAGACTGGATGATATACATCCTAGGGTTCTGAAATGAGATTGCAGACCTACTATTAGTAATCTGTGAAATATCACTGAAATTGTCTTTAGTACTTGAAGATTGGAGAGTAGCTAACATAACACCAATTTTTAAAAATGGTTCCAGCTGTGATCTTGAAAACTACAGACCAATGAGTGTGACATCAGTACTGTGCAAAAGAGTAGAAATTATTATAAAGAACAACATGACTGAACATACTTGTACAGAGTCATGGTTTAATGGCAGAAAGCCAACATGGATTTAGTCAAGGAAAGCCTTGTCTTACTAATCTGCTATATTTTTGAAGGTGTGAATAAATAGGTAGACAAAAGTGAGCCAGTTGATACACTATGGGGTATGTTTACTAAACAGCAGTCATGGCTTCCGTGCTATATCGGAGCTGCAGCACAATTAATGGGGCCATGGCTCCAATATCGCAAGGAAGCCATTACTGCTGTTTAGTAAACAAACACCTATATCTGGATTTTCAGAAAGCCTTTGACAAGGTCCAACAAGAGAGACTTTTCAAGAAAGTAAAAAGTCATGGGATTGGAAGCAGTGTTTTATTGTGGATTGGGAACTGGTTAAAAGACAGAAAACAGAGAGTATGGCTAAATGGTTAATTTTTCAATGGAGAAAGATGACTAGTGGAGTACCCCAGGGATCTGCGCTGGGTCTGCTGCTTTTTGACGTATTCATAAATGACCTGGAAATGAGAACAATGAATGAAGTGATCACATTTGCAGATGACAAAAAATTATTCAAAGCTGTAAAAACACAAGAGAATTGTGAGAGAAATTAGGTGATTGTGGGGCATGTGAGGCACTGGCTTCAGACTGATGCCACACACATCAGGAACAGGGGCTAGACAGTGTGTGGTCGGCACAGACATATCAATGTGCGAGTCCTGCAGCAACACATGAACATATGTGTCCATTCCCTGCAGAACAGTATGTCCCCTGCACCCACTCAAAGCCAGACCTATGAGGCAGTGCTATCCTGTGGATCCACCCACTCCCCAAATACCCATGCCCACCCAACATGCCACAATGTCACACAGACAGTTCTGGAACATGACTGACACCCATCTCATACACCCCTGGCCAAACCCACACTGACTTTGTACCTCTATAGGCCCCAACACCACCCATCAAGCATGCCTCTCTCCAACCCTGGTGCTAGATGACCCCACCTGCCCCCCCCCCCCCCGGTGCCCAGCCCTTGATCCTTCCCCTCCCTGCGGGCACATGTATCTGTGCCTCAGTTACCATGATCACAGGTGTGAATGGTGGTGAGTCCTTGGACCCAGAAGTGTCACAGCTTATGTTGCATGACTTTCTAATACCCTCATGGAAAGGGGAAAAAACAATCTGGGGTCTGCAGCCCTGTGGAACTGGCCCAAGGAGGTGGGTGACTGTGGTGGGCCAATCAACAGCGGTGTGGGTATGCGCAGAGGCCCACATTGTCACACCACTGGGGCCTGGGTGTGAAGGCACAAGTGCACATGCTGCTAAGAATGCTGCAGCTGTGGGATCTGCCCCACCACACCCCTGCTCAGACCCCACAGGAGGCACACTGGAATGTGCACGGGGCTGTGTAGGGACAGACTGCCCAGGGACATGGCACAGCTGTATCAGGATCTCCACCATGGTAGCCTGAAGGGTGCCAGTAGCCGTGGTCAGCTGCTCTGTGGCCTGACATGCCTCTCCTGCAATGCCATGGACTGGCATTGCAGTTCTATCTGTTTCTCGGATTGTGCATGTTGGGCAGTGCTGTGAGCAAGTAGACACTCAGCATATTGCTGTAGGTGTCACTGTGCACCCCTGTGGTTGTTCCCCCTCTGGTCATCGCCATCGTCAATAGGCTGCTGTGGCAGAGGTGATGATGAGGAGATGTGGAGCTCCAGATCATCTAGGCCAGGGCCATCAGGCTGAGCCCCCCCCCCCATCCTGTAGTATACTCCATGGACACTGTCGGCAGAGCATGAACTGCTGCCTGTGGAGCTACAGCAGGGGCACATGTGAAGACACAGACAATATCGAGGGGTCAGACCTGCCACTGCTAATGCAGACAATGATGGGGTGGCAATGTGCAGCCATGCAAATGAGCCAGTAGGCATCACAGGCACAGAGGAGCCGCTGACATGGTTGGCCACACACTCTGTTTCCATTTGTGGAGCCAGATGGGCACAGAGGCTTGTGCGCAGAGACCCACTCTGCTGCCCTGTGCAGTCAGCCCTGCCACCACCAGCTGGTGACCATGCTGCTAATGCCCCCGACACACAGACCAACAATGGAATAGACACATGCAATGTGAGTGCACCTGGCAGTGGCAGCACAGATGGAACAACATGGCAGCCAGTGGTGCTGGCTGCGTGCACATGTGTACATTCATACAGTTGGGGGGGGACATACATGGGGTAAGGAATAGGGACACACATGGCACACATGTACCTTGCACCTGGGATACCTGAGATGTGTCGAGAGGGCCTATACTCCTTCAGGTGGCAGTGTCAATTGTTGCAAGGATGCACAGTTTGAGTTTGGTGAGCTGTTCCCCCTGCACACCGTTGACCCCTTGCTATGCCTTCCGGGCAGTGTTGTGGCGTACCTGCTGCCACCTGTACTTCACATCCTTGATGTCACAGTTCTGGTAATATATGGCTCTATTCGGCAGCACACATCAAGCCACTGCCGCTGCTTCTCATAGGTAACCAGATGTGTGGATACATCAGCACCAATTGTGGCAGCTGCTGGAGGATATCTTCCAGCATGAAGGTCACCTCACCCTCGGAGAACCTTGCCTTCCTGGTAGAGACCTTAGGTGCCATTGCATGGACTGTCTGTGACACACAGGCAATGCCAAGAGGCCTGGGATGGACCCGTCTTGGACATGCATACCAGAACACGCTAATGCATACGTCTCTGTGTCAACATGCCCACAGCTGCGAGAGTACGTATCTGCACCCACACACACACACACCATGGTAATGCAGCCGCATAGAATGGTGGATATGACATGTGCATGGGATGCAGGAGGTCAGTGGTTGGCCTCCTATAGTTGGTGCAATGGAGGGAAATGCCAATGAACAAGCAGCAGTCTGCAGAGAGGAAGCAGCTATAATATGTATGAAGGGTATTCAGGACATGGTGGGGGTCTAGCGCATGCAGAGAACCTTTATGCTGTGTTGACATGTCTGTACATGCGCAGCTGCACGCTACCACACATGTGCATGCCTGTAAATGTGCACCTCTGTGCATGTGCAATGGACATCTCAGTGCACCCTTGGGCCTGAACAGTTTTGCAGCTAGAGTGACACAGTGCAAGACAGTGACGGTGACACCTTCAGCTGACTGCTATGCGGCAATGTGTGCAATGGGTACCCAGCAGTATGCAGTCAGCTGACTGGAATTGGACAACATGCAGAAACATCCAGGGATGGTATGTACTGACCCTGCTGCACGACTGTGACCATGGTGGCAGGACATGGAGTAGAGGCATCCACACGCACGTGTCCCACGGCAGAGGGTCCAGTACATGGACATGAGTGATGCAGCATGTATGGCAAGGTACTGGTTTGACAGTGCTGCCATATATGACCTCTGCCAGCAGCTGGAGCCATGGCTTGAAAACCCCATGCAAAGGGGCTATCCGATACCAGTACATCTGAAAGTGATGACTGTGCTGGCCTTCCTGGTGACAGACTCATTCCAGATGGTGCTGTCAGCTGTTGGGGAACTCAGCCAGCCTGCAGTATCCTGGTGCCTCACTCAATTCCTGGGCACCTTCCTATGGTCCATGGCACAGACCATATGCTTCCCAGTAACTCAACTGGACCATGCAGGACATTTATGCTGTGGCAGGGTTCCTATCGTACCTATGTTTATGTTTATTTTAGGTGTGGTGAATGGCATACACGTCACCCTCCGGCCCCTGTGATGGAATAAGGCTGCGTATCGGAACCACAAAGCCTTCCACTCTGTCAACGTGCAGGTGATGTGCAACGCACATGGAGAGATAACAAACATCTGCCCAAAGTATCTGGGGTCCTGACAACCTTGTCCAAGTACACTTTGCCAGACTGCCTGAGCCATATGTTCTTCGCCCATACAACCCAATGCTTACACCAGTGCCTGGAAAGGGGCTGGGGTACGCCCCACAGCTGCCATGGGCCTGTGTATGTCCACACCATACAGACATGGCCTGTGTGGCCAGCCCGTGTCTCTGTGTGTTGTGTACATTGCCTGCCTGGGACATTGGTCACAGCAGTGTGCCATTGTGGGCTGCTGGTATGGGCACTGCTTCTGGATCGAGGGTTCAGAGCCTGCCCCACCAATATTTTTGCTGACATGTGTCAGGATTGTGGTGTCCATCCAGCCACGTGCTGTGCTCCCCCAGACCCCACGTGTGTTTTGACATGTATCAAGTGGCATCTTCAAATGGTGCCCTGCATGTGGGCCCACATCCCCGGACATGTGTGTCCATGGTATGGCACCCACAGCTGCTGCAGCTGGGACACCCACATCACATGGTCCACCTGTCCCTTGTGCATCCATCACCTGCTGATTGCCTGCTGCCAGTGCAGTTGGCGGGGGATGGGTAATGCACATGGTGTGCTGCATATACATGGTACCCCTAGCATGTCACCATCCAACCACACAGGGCATGCATGGCTGCCATCATACACCACAGATGCAGTCCAGGCCTGTTCCTGTCACCATGGGGTGGCAGGGCTGCCACACAGGTGGCCCAATGCCTGGGACAGGTTTCTGTGGAAGTATGTGGCCCCTGCCCCCAGTCCACCTACACTGCCACTGGCTCTGTCATGCCACAGCTTGCCCCCTATGGCTTACTTACCCACACATTCCACATGTGTCACATGCCTGGGACCCCCATGCAGCCTGCCTTCACCACCTGCCATGCCTATTGGGACACCAGTGCTGATGGCATACCCCAGGTCCCCCCACCTTCCCCCTTCTATCTGTTTTGCGTAGTGCAGCTGGTCAGCTGTGGGCACCATCCTCACCATCACTATGCACCACATGCAGCACATCCTGCTCCCATTCAGCTTCCATGTCCAGGACCACTGCTGCATGCAGCCTCAACTGTGCAGTCAGTCCTCAATGCCTCCCTACCCTCCCTGTCATGTGTCACTTCACATCCCTCTTCAGGTGCGCCTACACGTCTAGGCTGTCCACATAACCTGGCCCTGCCACATCCATGGTCTACTCTGGCCCACTCCCCTCTCCCCATCTCACCGCTTCTCACCCCCTCTCACCCCCTCTGCTTGGCACACACCACTAGCATCTGTTGTAAGGCTGTATGCAAGCACGTGCTCCAGATGGTCCATGGCTGGTGTGTCTCTGGGGCCTCCACCTTCCTCTTGGGCCCCCTCATTGGGCTCCACATTAAATAGGAGTAGGATTTGTGGCCCACCAACATGAGCATTTTGCTCCCACATGCACCCAGCCACAGGCACCTCTGCCACATCACAGCCCTCTTCACTGCCATGACCTGGCACCACCACAGCCTCCTGGCAACCATAGCTTCCATAACCTGGACCACCCATTGCCTCCTTACCATCCGTGTACCCATCCAGCTGCACTGACACATCAAACCCCACACCTGCACTCGGAACCCCCATCCACTCTGCACACCCACCATTATCCACACTCTCCCTCCATCCTCAATTCCACCTTCCTGCCACTCACACACCCCCATGCTCATCCTGCCTGCACACAGACCCCCTCACCCTTGCTCCAATCCTCCTGCTACTCGCACACCCCTGCACAATCACCCTGCATGCACTCTATCCCCTCACCCTCACACCACCCTCCAGTCACTCATTCTTTGCATGCACTCACATGCTGCCCCCTTGCCACCCCTGCCTGACCCCTCAGCTTGTGCTGCTACAGCCTTCCCCACAACACTCCATGGGGCCCCCCCAGCTGCCCCTTCCTGTCATGCCATACACCTCTTCCTCCAAGGGCTGGAGGATGAGGGTCCAGAGGTCACCCCCTGTCTCCGCATTGGGACTGGCCACTGATCTGCTGCACACTATCCCCCAGATGTGCTGTGGGACCTAGTAATCCCCCTGTGGGCCTGTAATCCTGAATTTTGTACCTGTACCATTCATACTTTGCCTCCCCTCTGACTTGCTCTGTTCTCACTTCCTAGGGCCTGGGAGCACTCACAGCTCTAGCCTGCTAGTTCTGTGCCTGACATACAGTGCTCAGAGTGGTGGGTTTGCCTGGAGGCCTATTATACTGCATGTTGTACCTGTACCAGTCACACTGTATCTCCCCTCTGACTTGCTCTGCACTCATTTCCTAGGTCTGGGAACACTCACAGCTCTATTCTGCTGGTTCTGTGCCTGACCCATAGTGCTCAGGGTGCTGGGTTTGCCTCCTGCCTGGGGGCATGTAGAGGGTCATTTTTTGGGGGGCTCGTCAGGGGGCATCTGTGTGACCTGGGGCTGTGGCTGACATTCTAGGACTGCTTTCTGTGTCCCCCTGTGGCCTTCACTATGGGCCTGTTTGCAGCCCTGCTCTCCCTTGTTTCCTGGGCCCCTGCTGTGAGGCTGCTCTTTCTGTGCTGTGCTATCACTGTGCAGCCTGCCTGCTTTTTGCCAAGGGCAGATCCTGACTTTCCCTGTCTTTCCCTTCCACCTTGGTGCATGCCTGTCTCTGTGCCAAGTTGTATGCTGCTCCAGCCTGCCCACTTCTCTCTGCTTCCAGTTTGTCTATCAGTGTTGTGATGTACTTACTGGGCGAGGGTGGTCCTGATGTGTTCCCAGCCCATGCGTGCTGCTGTATGGGCTCGCTGCCTCTGCCGGTGGGGAGGAGAGTCTCTTCCTGCTCCAGGACTAGGGTCAACAGCAGCCTCGTCTCCACCTCACTGAAATTAGGCTGCCTGGTAGCCATGTTGATGTGCACATTATGATGTGGGGCCTTCTTCCTGGTTCCGGTAGCATGTGGTCTGCAGGATATGGAGTTGGGTACATTTTCGGGATTGTAGGTGCATGGAGCAGCTGGGACAACATGGCCAATGTGTGCACAGCCTACACATATACATGGCTGAGAACAGAGCGATAGGCTGCCAGTTAGGCGTGCTTCCCCGGGTACAGCCACATGCTGATTCTACATTCCTGTGAGTGTGTCTACACGGGGTTGTGGAATCGTTGCTGTGCATGCACATCCTCTCTGGAGATGTGCTCAGGGCCCAGATGTGCACCTTTCTGAATCGGGCTCTACATTCACACTCCCCTTATCACCCTACCAGCAAATCCTTCAAGTACATCCACATTTTACTGAAGTCAGCATGTTTGGGGTCTGGATTCCACCTTGGCTTTTATATCAGATCACACCATTGATGATAATTGATATTCAAGTGGGCACCCATCTGGATATTAGACACACTTGGCCCAATATTCAAGGAATGTACATGATTTGTGTGTAAATGCTGCTAATCATGATATTCAGCAACACTAATATGGTTAGTGCCACTGAATATCCGCTAGTACTGCTGCTACACTCCCCAATGCCAACCAGTTAGCTCCACTGCCTGGTTAGCTTCCTGCTTTGGTGGCCGACTCGTATATTTAAAGCTAATGGCTGGATATGCCCTGACAGTAAATATCCAGGTTTAGTCTTCAGCAGTCACTGCTAGCGGCTGTAATTGTGCTAGCTGCTGCCACTAAATATCAAGAAATGCAAAAAAGTCATTGAAAATCTAAGCCAGTAGCTACCACTGGCACTATACTCAAACTGCATTATATAAAATCAATCTTTTTGTCGGGGTCAATCGACATGAGAGGGAGGAAAGGAGGCCTTCCCCTCACCATCAGGAGAACCCTTTTTTTCAAACGGTCCACAGCGTACCCGAGTTTTATAAGTAGTGAAGCATGCACTTATCTTGTATAAAGGTGATTCATATCTTCCACGACATGACATGCATGTTTCGGGCCCCACCAGGTCCTGTGTCAAGTGATACCCTACTCGACTGATCGCCTGAAAAAACGCTGAAGCCCAACAGTTCTTTTGAGCTATAGTGGTTACTGATTGACTAATAGGAAAATGTCATCATCAGAGGCGTGGCCTCCGGGGACTCCCTGAAATCAAGATTTGTCAATGATGTAATCCCTCAACAGAGAGCAGCGTGACCCGGACCGAAGCCTCTCTGCCCTGAAGCTCTCCCAGGAGGGAGAGGAGTTGCCTGCATCCAGCCGACCCTAGCAGCACCGTCATCGCATCGTGCTGCCCAATCGGGGCAGCTCCCTGCTATTTAAAAAGCAGCGCCACAGGCGCACCCGCGCCTTGCGGACCCGCACCTGAAGGCCCTTTGGCTTGGCCCTTAGGCTGCGGCCCTATCCAGCGGCTCTGCACTTAACCCAGCAACAGACGTTCAAGCTCCCACCCACCTACCCAGCTGAGCAGTCACAGCTTAAGTTACACTAAGACCGGACTGCCCTGAACTCTGAACACAGCTACTCTAGAAATAAGTTGCTCTCCTGCCACCAACCCAACCATCTGAGGCAACAACTAGCATCGGTGGTAGCAACCATTCTCAGCCAGCTGCTAATTGGGGCAGCCATGCCTTCTTCAAGAAGGCAGCATCATCGTGTGCTGATACATGCTGGTAAATGCTCGTAATCGCTGATATTTACTGTATGTTTACTTATATTTGCTGATATATGCTGACATTTTGCTGATATATGCTGATATAAGCTGATAGATGCTGATATATGATAAATACTGGTAATCGCTGATATCTGCTGTATGTTTACTTATATTTGCTGATATATGCTGACATTTGCTGATATATGCTGATATAAGCTGATAGATGCTGATATATGGTGATAGTTTGCTGATATTCACTGTTATTTGCTGATATCTCACAACACTAGTCCATATATTTTATCTCACAACACTAGTCCATAGTTAGTTCTCCTTCACAGACAGCTAATAAGGTCAGCCCAAACAATTTAGCAACATAATATGGCCATCTCCCTTCTCGCCATCACCAGTTTTTACTTCCTGTTAAATACCATCCAAAACACATCAGCCTGCTCACTCAGTCACAAGCATATCTTTATGCAGTCTATCTCCAATCCAAGACCATCAAAACTAATGTGGCACTGAGTCCCACATCTAGTTTCTTCTTCAACCCACAGTCCCTGCTAACAGAGTTTAACCCCCGTCAAAGAAATACATCACAGATCTTATTGCTACGATCAACACTACTACAGCTCAGAATGACCCTTGTCCAGCATACTGGATCAGAGCGATGCGTGCTGAACTCAGCCCAAATCTATCCTACATCATGAAGCTCTCCTTCTCATCAGGAACATTCCCAACAGCTCTTAAACAGACATCCATACGCCCCCTCCTGAAAAACAGCAGACTTGACCCGACAAAGACAGATTCATACCGCCCGATCTCGACCATACCCCTTCTAGCTAAACTAATTGAAAAAGTGGTACAAAGACAGATTCAACAACATATCAACATTTCCTCCCCCCTCGATCCTTGCCAGCATGGGTTTCGAGAATCACACGGTGTCGAGACCCTACTAGCAACACTTACCAACACCTTAACCAGAGGCATTGACAAAACAGAAAATGGGTTTGTACTTATCTTCCTCTACATCGCTGCAGCGGTTAATCATGAGCAACTCCTCACCCGACTCCATGAAAAAGGGAATCCAAGGCCTGGCTTGGAAATGGTGCAAAGCCTATCTTGCCGACTGAGGGCAACATGTTCGGATAGGTCCGTCAACATCTGACCCATTCCAACAACAACAGGGAGTACCCCAAGGCGCCTCCCTCTCTGCTTTACTTTTCAATCTATATATGCAGCCCATATGTGATATTATACGCTCATTTAACATTTCCAGTCTGATATACGCAGATGATGTCTTGCTGTTCACTCCAATCAAAATTATGCAGCCTAACCTCTTCCCCCTAGTTGATTGCTTCAACTCAATCACTGACTGGCTCCTAACGCAGAACTTACGTATACATTTTAAGAAAACTGAGGTATTATTTACCTCGAAGAACAAGAGCTTCTCTCCCCCCACTACCTTGAAAGTGAGAGATGCAGAGCTTCCATGCAAAAATGCGATACGTTACTTGGGAATCACGCTCGACCAACAGCTCAGCTTTAAGGAACACATAAAGAACACCACCAAGGCTATTTACAATAAAATCATGACGTTAAGACACCTCAGACCCCTGTTAGCACCGGACGATTTTAGAACAATATTCCAGTCGCTTGTAACACCACATTTTGATTACGCAAATATTATCCTTCATGGTCTCCCCAAGAGCACACTCAACCCATTGCAAATGGCGATGAACACAGCAGCCCGTATTCTCTGCGGCCTATCGATGAGGGATCACATCACGCCCATACTTATGGAGTTGCATTGGCTACCATTGGACAGCAGACTCACCTATAAAGCCCTACTCTTAACTTTTAAAGCAACCAACCTCATTGCCCCCTCATCCTTAACTGCCCTCATCACTCCCACCCCCAACAACAGTCTCAGGAGATCAGTAGCTACAAACACGCTTACTATCCCTTTGGAAGCGACAAAATGTACGCAAACTGCCAGGAATAGATCTTTCGCCTTCTTTGCCCTGAGATGCTGGAACAACCTCCCTCACATATCAGAGCAATTAACGACCTTTCTCAGTTCAGGAAAGCTCTTAAGCACCATTTGTTCCTCCTACACTTTTCCCACCTAACGCAACCATCCCCCATACCACATCTTACTCATGAGGACACTAACACACCCATAACATGATTTACACAAAACACAAACCAGACCCTTCCAGCACGGGTTAAATATTGTAAATAATTTTCCAACACTACGGTGATACTTGTATATAGTTTATAATGCAACTGTACATAGTTCCCCTGTTCTATCCCAAGTTATACATCCTGTTATAATGTAAGCCAATGGCCATTTGTCTTTGGCAATATTTCTGTTATTTGTAAACCACACTGATATGAAAAGCGCGGTATAGAAGAACAGTAAATAAATAAATAAATACTGTAATGCTTCTGCTGAGGGTGACATCCTGAACTTGTTCTCTTCCATCTGCCACTCCTTTCCTCTAGTTCATATATTATTTGACTTCTTCATTTAGGATGTAGGCATGTGCAAGGCCAAAAAAACCCTTCACTTTAAATTAAAACAAACCAAAAATGTTTTATGTATTTGTTGTCAAGTGCACACACTAATTAGTAAGTATACACAAATATAAGCAATTTGCATGCACACTTTATTTTTAGGCACCAAAGTGAATGCCCAAATGATCACGAAAAACATGCTATTAGGATCCCTTTCTGGCCACAGAAAAGTATAGTTCATTGATGAATAGCTTCTTGTTCTATTACCCCAAATGCCTATAAATCTAAAGCCTTCTTGTTTATATCAGGTTTGGAACTATCTATCAAATCTGGTTGTGTGATGCAGCCTCTCTTCTCCCTTATCATGAACATGTAGAACTTATGCAAATGCTATAATGTTGACTGTGAGGGTTATTTTAGAAGTCCTATTCATGCTTTGGCCATCTGAAAACAGTCATGCAGACATCCCAATCACAGAGTCATCCTTGGAGCCATTTTAGAAGCTGGTTCTATAGATGTCCCCAATGCGAGGATATCGAAGTCACAGAGGGGCATGATGGAGATGTGATTGGGCGTTCTGAGCAATTTGGACATGCACGCCCAATTTCAGCAACAGCTAACATGTCTCTACCCATTTGGAGGACTGTCCATAGCTTCCTGCTACAGGGCATGAATAGGCATCAGAAAGTCTCTCATTCAGCCATGTAGACACCTGGAGGGCATAGAGACAAAGGTGCTCTAATATTCTCTATAATTTCCATAATGATAATGAAAACTTCAGAGAAATGAGGACACTTGTTTTCGGTTTGGCATGCAGATGCACATCCCCACATGTAAAATAGCTTGCATGGACATTCATTCAGTATGGAATAGATACCCCCACCCCTATGTGATGGCCAGTGTAGCTGTCCATTTTGAGGCATTCATGCTTCTAAAATTGTGACAAAACATAAACATCTCCAGTGGTGTTTTTTAATGTTTTGCCCTAGAAGCCACAGATTGAATCTAGATGTCCTTTATAAAATGCCACTTTGTGGGTTTAAGTCTCTCTCCTCAAAGTCTGGAAGTCTCTTTGTGCTGTGGAGGTGCTGCTTCTTACCGGGTCTTTTGTTCTCAGATAGATAACGCCAGCTTTAGAATTCTTACATCCTTCTCTTTCTCATACCATTTTCGTTTGTTCTTTTTTCTTATATGTTTTTATTCCATCCTTGTTTAAACTTTTTTTTAACTGCAATAAAATTCAGGTCTGTGCCTTATCAACTTTCAGTCAGTTCAATTTATAAACAGCTCTGATTGTTGAATTTCCTAATTTTCCACCCTTATTTCTCTGCATGAATTGCTTCTGATTAAACAGAAATAATAATCCTATCAGGATGTTCTTTTAAGAATTTATCTAGCTTCCAAGTGCAAAAGGCCAAAACATGAATAGTTTAGCCTAGTGAAAAGATTGATATCTTGCTGAGAAACATAGTGAAATGGTGCCATTATTGCTATTAGGCTGCCCATGTTTAAAAGGTTGATAGCAATTGTAGGTTCTTGCGGAAGTAAAAGGTTTAAACTGGTGAAGATGTTCACAAGAATGCTGAAATGATACCATCATTCAGTTAGACTCATTCATCCACAGACCTAATATTTTTTGCTGAGATCCCAGTTTCCATTCCTTTTAATTCCTTGCTTTTCAATATGATTTTCTTCAGATCTTTTAATTTACCTCCACTCCCCTTCTCATGTTTCTTTCTACCTTATTTTAATTTATCTTTATCTTTATTTACACCTGATATACTGCCCACGTCAGGACATTAGGGTGGTTTACAATAAAAAGTATAACAATGTTGCTGCAGAAAAAGAAAAGGAACGTCATATTATAACAGAAAAGGAGTAGAAAGGACAGCAGATAAGGCAAAAACAAATAAATTAAAAGATGTCATCACTTGAGAGGTCAAAAGCCTGCTGAAATAGGTGTGTCTTGAGTAGTTTTTTGAATGTTTGATAAGTAGGTTCTAAGCGGAGTGAGGACGGTAGGGCATTCCAGAGTGCTGGGCTGAGGAAAAAGAAGGCAGCACGTCGGGTCTGTTTCAGGTGTGCTTGAGAGGGAGATGGAAGAGTGAGGCGATTAGCATGAAGGGAACGTAGTTGACGGTATGGCATGTGTAAAGAGACGAGATCGGCAAGATACAGTGGAGTTGATGAGTAAAGTGCCCGATGGGTCAAAATTAGAAATTTGTATTGAAATTGAAACCGAAGTGGCAACCAATGAAGACGGAGAGGAAGAGGGGTAACATGATCTGACCATCGGGCATGTGTAGGGAGGTGCGCAGCTGTGTTTTGGAGCACTTGTAGGCGTTGAAGCTGGTAGAGTGGCAGGTTGGCCAAAGCTACATTACAATAGTCCAGTCTGTTTATGATTAAAGCAAGCAATAAAGTGATAAGGGATGATGGAGGCAGGAGCGAGCGGACTGCTCTAAACTGTCTGAGAGCATAAAAAGAACAGCGCTTGAGGACAGATAGGTGTTCTTGGAAAGAAAGAGAGGAATCTAAGGTGACGCCCAAATAATGAAAGAAGGACACCAATGGAATTGCAGTTGAAGCAAGTTATGGAGCAATGGTGGGACAGGGAGTACTTAGAGATACCCACTTAGCAGTTGAGTTAGAGGGGTTTACATGAAGAAAGTTGGAGGTAAGCCAAGACATAATATGGGAAAGTCAATTGTTAAAAGATGAGATATTCACATCTACTGGGGATGAATGAATAAGGAGGACAATATTGTCAGTATAAGGTAAGGTAAGTAGAGACCAGGAATTGTTGAATCAACAGGGGCAAAGGAGCAAGAAAGATATTAAAAAGCAGAGGGGAGAGAACAGAGCCCTGCAGTACCCCACAGGATAGAGGAACGGAAGAAGAAGACTGATTATAGTGAACCGAGAAAGTGCGTGAAGTAAGGAAAGACAATTGTGGTCAACATTATTGACACCCTTAATATCCAATATCTCCTAAAAAAAAGTGGTCAGTGAAATGGCTTTGGACTATATATGCACACATATTGGACACATAAAAGAATCAAACAAGATGAATTAAAAAAGAAAATAGTAGGAAATAGTATGAAAACTGGGACATTGGCAGAACATGATTCTTGGCACCCTTATAGACAATTAAAATCAGTTTGAACAGAAGAACCAAATTCCCACTGCAGTAAAATTAGATGCACCTGCGATAAACTGTCAGCACTCACATGACCTGAATCAACCAATGAATGACAACTCTCCATTTTCACAATGATGAAGACAAGAGAGCTGCCTGAGACTGTCAGAAAAGCCATTACCACCAAACATCAAACTTCAAAGGGGTACAAGGCCATCTCCAAAGATCTTGGGATTTTTGTATCTACAGTTTGCAATGTTATTAAGAGGTTTTCTGCTCATGGAACTGACAAGAACCTCCCAGGACATGGTGGGAAGAGGAAAATGAATCCAAGAAATCTTCGAAGGTTAGTGCAAACTGTTGTAAAAACACCATGTACAGCATCCAAAGAGCTTAAAGTTGACTTGGAGCAATCTGGACTGGTGGTTTCGAACCGCACCATACGCCACACACTAATCAAAAGAGGACTTCATGGAGGAAGGCCAAGGAGGACCTCACCGCTCAAAGACAATCTGATCTTTTCCCAAACCCACCATAAGAAACCACAGTCCTTATGAGAAAATCTTCTCTAGACAGATGAAACCATACTTGTGTTCTTTGGCAATGTAGACCAGCGATACATTTATAGGCAAAGAAATTAAGATTATAAGGAAAAAAACACCCTTCCTACAGTTAAATATGGTAGAAGTTCCATAATGTTGTGGGGCTGTTTTGCTGCCTCAGGAACTGGAGGCTGGGAACATATTAGAGGAATCATGAAGTCAGAGGACTACCAAAGTATTTGGGAGCAAAATGTGAAAATCCTAGTGTCAGAAAGCTAGGTCTGGGTCGAAGGTCATGGGTCCTCCAGCAAAACAATGACCCCTAACATACATCCAAAAGTATACAAGAATTTATTTTATTTATTTATTTATTTAACAATTTTTCTATACCACTTTTCTTGTATTCAAAGCGGTTTATATTGACCATTGAACAATAAACAAGGAACATTACATAGAACAAGGTCGTTAAACTTGGAGAGAAGGGGTTAACAATATTATTTACATCATTTCTTGTTACAGGTTATGGGGTGTTGCTATTATATGGTAGGGATTGAGACAGGTTGTAAATACTGGTTGTTGTAGGTGGGGTCAGATTTTATTGTAATGGCTATGTTTTGCATAGTGGTTCTGCTTCCAGTCCATAGTACTCCGAAAAGAGGTGTGTCTTTAAGGCTTTACGAAAGTCCCATAAGTCAATGGTGGTTCTTATTCTTTCTGGGAGTGCGTTCCAAAGAAATGAAGCATATATTGAGAAGGATCTGTGACAGGTTGCCTGTTTTGTTTTAGTTTTGCTTTTAGGCATTATTAATAGGTTTTTATTGTTTTTCCTTTTTATTCTGTTTTCAGGGTCTTTGCTGATAAGCGTTTGAAGTATTGGTGGTGATAGTTGGTGTAGGATTTTGAAAATAGTGAGGATGACTTTGTATTTGGTTCTGGTGATTATGTGGAGCCAGTGGAGCTGTTCCAATGTTGGGGTTATGTGGCTGGTTCTTGTTGTACCTGTTATGATGCAGGCTGTGGTGTTTTGGAGTAGTTGCAGAGGATAAATGGATTGGGTTGGTAAACCTTGATAGATGATGTTACAATAGTCCAGAGTGGGCATTATTAAGACTTGGCAACCTGTGCAGAAGTTGTTGGACTCCAGCAGTGGTTTGAGTTTTTGTAGTGTTCTAATTTTATGGTAGGCTGTCTTTGTTGATTTGTTTATGTGAGCTTGGAAGTTTAGGTTTTGGTCGAGGAATATCCCCAAGAATCTGACTTCTGTTTTTATGGTTATGATTTTGTGTAATAACACTGGTCAACATTGAAATCGTTACTGAATTTAAAATGCCCTAATCTGTAGTATCTTGGTGAGCTGAACACGAATATAACATTTAAAAAAAATTATTGGCTCTCGTTTTGAAGATATTGCATGTAGTTCATTTTTAACGTTTCACCGTGTAAATTTATCCAGTAGGACATCAACAACATCCCAAATAAGTCTTGAATGATGTAATATTGCATCACATTGCATAATACCAGCATGTACACATCATCCAGAGTTGATTGCATCATTTTCTGATGCAATGCAATACTACTGCCAGATGGCTGCTGAAGCCATCTGACATCAGCAGTGTACTATATTTATTTATTTATTTAACATTTCTTCTATACCACGCTATTTTAGATCAGTGCGGTTTACATTCAACATCAACTATACAACGCAGGCAATCTGAGTTGTATTTACAATGAACGGGGAGATCAACTTGGAAATAACTGGGGAAACTATCTACATTGTATTTACACTGGTACCTACTTTCAGGCAGGGTCTATCTACATCTTATTTACATTGGGTGTCTATTGGGTATCATTCCTTCACATTGGGTGTCTATATGCAGTCGGAAAGGTTGAGCATTTAAAATATTTCAGTGTGTGTGCGAGACAGTTTAAGCTACTGTTACATGTAACTTGTATTAATCATATAATTTTAGCCATTTAGGTACAATACAGAACAGTAATGCCGCGAAAGTGCATTAATAGTGTTGACAATTTCTGCTACATTTGTGGGGAAGTGACATTTGCCAACCAGAAGAAAAGTATCACTTCTCAACTGAAGAAGGCATATCATCTTTACTTCGGATGCAAGATTGGTGACCAAGACAAGCCTTAGGCCCCGCATATATGCTGCGCTACATGTACAACACAGCTTTCACAGTGGTTGAATTGCAAAAGACCATCAATGCCGTTTGCAGTCCCCAAGGTGTGGAGAGAGCCAAGAAACCACATAAATGACTGTTACTTCTGCTTGGTTCCTCCTCTTTCCAGCGGAATAATGAAGCAAAAGAAGTCGAGCATGGTCTACCCAAACATACCGTCTGCATTGAGACCAGTTCCACATGGTGAGTGACTTCCTATTCCAGAACCTCCATCAGAATATTCTCTTAATTCATCTGATGAGGATAAGGGTGAGCCGACCTGTTCTTCTCTTGGTCCGTCAGCATGCAGTGACCCAGATTTTCACTGGGATGCATTATCAACTCCGCACAGAATAATACAGGAAGAACTAAATGACCTGGTTTGGGATTTAGACTTATCCAAGAACAAGGCAGAATTGCTAGGATCAAGACTCCAGCAATGGAATCTTCTAGAAGAAGATGTCAACATTACTTCATATTGAAAGCGCCACCAGCAGTTGGAGCCTTTCTTCAGAAAGGAAAGTAATCTGGTATTCTGTTCCGATGTTGAAAGCCTCATGAATGCCTTAAAAATCACTCATGACCCACAAGACTGGAGACTATTTATAGATTCTTCGAAACTGAGTCTGAAGGCTGTGCTTTTGAACAATGGAAACCATCTTCCATCTATTCCAGTAGCGCATGCTGTCCACATGAAAAAGACATACGATAACTTAAAGCATCTACTGACTTCCATTAACTATAACAAGTACAGCTGGCACCTCTGTGGTGACTTGATGGTAGTTGCCCTTTTAATGGGACTGTAGCAGGGATATATAAAATACATGTGTTTCTTATGTGAGTGGGATAGCAAAGCAAGGGATTGGCACTACTTGCGGAAGGAATGGAATTGCAGACAAAATGTAACAGCTGGAGAGAAGAATATCCAGCACCCAGCTCTGGTTGAGGCTCACAAAATCCTGCTACCATTCCTTCACATCAAACTAGGTCTGATGAAAAACTTCGCGAAAGCCATGGACTGCACTTCACCAGCTTTCAGATACCTGCATGAAAAATTCCCTCGACTCAGCGAAGCAAAGATTAAAGAGGGAGTTTTTGTGGGTCCTCAGATTCGAGAGCTCCTCAAAGATGACCGGTTCAACGACTTGCTGCAGGGTGATGCGAAACAAGCATGGAATGCTTTTCGCCTAGTGTCAACAAACTTTCTCGGGAATGTTAGGACAGAAAACTACAAGGAACTAGTAGAAGACATGCTGATGCAGTATCAGAAACTTGGCTGCAATATGTCTCTAAAGATCCATTTCCTTGATTCCCATCTCGATTTCTTTCCTGACAACTGTGGTATGGTTAGTGATGAACAGGGCGAACGTTTTCACCAGGATATCGCAATGATGGAGCAAAGATACCAGGGAAAATGGTCCACTACAATGCTGGCTGTCTACTGCTGGACACTCCCCAGAGAAGCTCCCGAACAGCTGTACAAGAGACAGGCAAAAAACTCTAAGAAGTAGTCTATGACTTGGTTTTTTACAGGTATTAACCGAAGGCCTATTTTATTTACTATTGACATGCATTTTGTGATGTAAACATTAATTCTTGTAGATTACAAAAAAAACTAGAGCCAACTTTTCAATTTCAGCATATAAAAATTGAAGAGAAATGACTATTTTTATTTCAGTAACATGACTTTTGTAAAATTTTGTTGACCAGTGTAATTGCAGAGACTTTGGTGGAGCAAAGGAGTTGTTTCTTGTTATAAAAATTGCTTTCATTTTATTGTAATTTATTAGTAGGTTGCGTTCCTGAAGCCAGTCTGACATCTCATCTATGCATCTATACAAGAATGGCTAAAAAGGAACAAATGAGCTGTTTTAAACTGGCCAGCAATTTGTCCTGATCTCAATCCAATTGAGAACCTTTGGAAAGACCTGAAATCTGCCATTGGTAAAAGGAATCCTGGAAACATTCATAAGGTGGAACAAATCACAGTTGAAGAGTGGGAGAAACTACCAGCAGACAGATATGCAAAACTTATAGATGGCTACAAGAAATGTTTGGAGGCTGTCATCACTACCAAGGGTTGTGCAACCAAATATTTGTAAAGGATGCCATTAATCCTGTCCAGGTCATATTTTGTTTTTTTTCTCAGAAATTACTACACCTAAGCTGCACAGACAACTGTTTTTGTTGTATACCTTTGAATATACTATTAATATATTATGATGACATACAGTTGGAATATTTTCAATTATTTCTCAAGATATTGCACACACACGTCAAAAATGCAAGGGTGCCAATAATATTGACCACAACTGTACACCATGCATTTATAGCCTACCTTTTCAAGAAATCTTCTGTACAAAGCAGGGGACAGCAAATGATAAAATACAAACAATAAAATTAATAACATATACAAAATACAAATAAGCATCAAAAATGAATAAATAAATCAACAGACAATAAAGTATAAACAATTACTAAAAAGCCCAATTTTGCATAAGTCTTCTAGTTCAAGAGGATGTTCAAGTTGAGATGTTCACAATTTGCAATGTATTTCATAAAAGACTTGCTAAAGGAGGAGCCTTTTGTTAAATACATATACAGTAAAGCCACAGGTAAAATACATGTATTTGGTAGTATTTTATTTATTTATTTATTTAACAGTTATTTATATACCGCTCTTTCCCTAGTATCAAGTGCGGTTTACATGGAACAGTAGGTTAATTGGTATGTAATATACCAAGTCAGTTTACATAGAACAGATAATTATAATTTACAAGGAATGTTGTAACATTAAAGGTATAACATATTAGAACATATATACATTGTTAGTTTAAATCTATAATCATCATGTGAATGAGAGTGTGGTATGGTTAATAGTGTATTAGTGATATTTATTTTGAAAATAGAGTATGTAATAATAATGTATAAATGTTAGCCTGTATCTATTTGAGTATTCTGTTCTGAGGGTGTATTGTAGTGTAATATGAATAAGTGAGTTTTTAATTTTTTTCTAAATTCCTTTATATCAGATAGCAGGCGAATGTTGTCAGGTAGATTGTTCCAAAGAATTGGAGCAGAGTGTGAGAAAGCTCTCTTATTTGTTTGTTTTCTGGCTTTTGTGAAATCTTTTGGTATTGTTAAGGTATTTAAGTTTCTGCTTCTTTGGGATCGTTTATCGATGTCTATATTAATCAGTGTATTGAGTGCCGATGGTGCAAGATTATTTATAAGTTTAAATGTAGTGACAAGAATTTTATATTTGATTCGGGAGTAAATAGGTAGCCAATGAAGTTCAGCCAAAATTGGTGTAACATGTTCAAGTGGGCTTATATTCATAATCATCCTGGCAGCTATGTTCTGAATTATTTGTATCTTTTTAATATTTTGTTTTGAAATGCCATTAAGTATTGTGTTTGCATAATCAAAATGTGGGGTGATGATAGCATGAATTATATTAATAAAGTCTTGTAGATGAATCAATGGTCTTAATTGTTTAGTGTTTTGAGTTTGTAATGTATTTTTTTAGTTAGATATTTTATATGTGAATCCATATTTAGATTATTGTCAAGTATCACACCTAAATATTTTATTTCTTTTTTTGTATTTATTTCATGAGTATCTAGTGTGATCGTGTTTGGGGGTATGTATGTTTGATTTTTAGTGATGAATAATATATCAGTTTTAGTAAAGTTGATAAGTAGATTTTGTTCTTTGAGCCATTCAGTTAGTTCATTGAAACATTCTGTTATTTTTTGAAGAGGTGGGTGTGGGATTTCAAATGGGAGGTAGAACATTATATCATCAGCGTAGATATGATAATAAACATTGTGACGTTTAAAGATGTTACAAACTGGTTGTAAGTAAATATTAAATAATAGCGCAGATAATGCAGAACCCTGCGGGAGACCCTGAGTTTGTTTGAAGGTGTTAGAAATTTGGGTGTGGATTCTTACTGTTTGAGTTCTGTTTGATAGATATGATTTGAACCAATTATAAACAGTAGATGTAATTCCAATTTGTTGAAGTCTGTTTAACATTGTTAAGTGATTAACACTGTCAAATGCAGCTGATATGTCAAGGAAAACAAGAATAAAGGCTTGTTTAGGATTATCAATACCTCTTAATATTGTGTCATAAAGGATCGTTAGCAAGGTTTCTACTCCATGGAAGGGTCTAAAGCCATATTGATGTTCATCAAGGAGGTTTAATGTGTCAATAAAGTCTTGTAGTTGAATTTGTACAATTTTTTTCAATAAGTTTGGCCATAAAAGGAATACTTGATATGGGTCTGTATGATTTTGGGGATAATTTATCTAATGTGTTATTTTTAAGTATAGGTCGTATTTGAACGTGTTTGAGAGATGGTGGTAAGTAGCCTTTTTGTAAGGATAGGTTCACTAAGGGTAGAATGAAAGAAGAGAGTATTGAGAAAGTCTTCTTTATCCAATCAACTGGGCATGGATCAAGGTATGATGTTGTTGTATTAATGTTAGTAACCGGGTACGGCGCACTAGCTGCCTCGCTCCCCATCCCCCCCCCCAACCCCTCTCCCCCCAACCCCCTCCTTCACATAACTAGTATGCAATAACAACACCACACCTGTATCTGGACTTAAACTGGTCGCAGCTTTATTTGCCTTTAACAATAACTAAACCAAGTTTACAATCAACAAACTTACCCCTCCCCCTCCCCCCGCAGATCAAGCCCTCACCAGCCATTTAGTAGCAAGGTGATGCTATCTCCGCTTCCGCCGGGCCCAAGCCCCAGCTATTTCCTTATCCCTCCCTCATCCGGCTTCGCCATGTTATTAGCAAAAGCCCGAGGGATTGTCCAGGTCGGGGGTACCCCACCCCCGTCCTAAGGATTGCCTCCGGCTCCGGACCCCGGAAACCTCCGGGATCCCGCCACCCCCTCCAGCTGCAACAACCCAAACCCCAAGTCAATCCGACCCTCCCGAGGGTGGGCGGGCGGGCGCAACCGTCTTCCTCAGCCACCCCCCGAAAGACGGCCGCGCTCCGCGCCACCACCCCCCTTGCACCGAAGCCATGCTCCATGATTGGCTCCCGCGTTGCCAAAACAACTGCGGGGGCCAATCAATTCAAAGCCCAGCACGCGCCGCCGCCGGCCAACGCGGCCGACCAACCGGGAGCGAGCGCCGCGGCGCCCCCCCGGTTAATTACAGCCGCGGGCACGAGGCGCCGCGGCCTTCCCGTAACCGGGTACAGCGCACTAGCTGCCTCGCTCCCCATCCCCCCCCCCAACCACTCTCCCCCCACACCCCACCTTCACATAACAAGTATGCAATAACAACACCACACCTGTATCTGGACTTAAACTGGTCGCAGCTTTATTTGCCTTTAACAATAACTAAACCAAGTTTACAATCAACAAACTTACCCCTCCCCCTCCCCCCGCAGATCAAGCCCTCACCAGCCATTTAGTAGCAAGGTGATGCTATCTCCGCTTCCGCCGGGCCCAAGCCCCAGCTATTTCCTTATCCCTCCCTCATCCGGCTTCGCCATGTTATTAGCAAAAGCCCGAGGGATTGTCCAGGTCGGGGGTACCCCACCCCCGTCCTAAGGATTGCCTCCGGCTCCGGACCCCGGAAACCTCCGGGATCCCGCCAACGGCTCAGGACACCTAGACCTGAGCCGCCCCACTGGCAAAGCTGCGACCAGCCCTACGTCCTTGCATAATATCCTCCAAGGCCTCCTGCCAATCATTAAGGAGTAAATCCATCCCCACAGGGGATAGATGTACGCCGTCCTGCCGGTACAATCCCGCACAGGCCACCTCCGCCCATGAATGGAAAATCTGATACCCCCCATTACCCGTCACCCATCGACCAATCTGCCGATTAATTTTTGTTAACCCCCGGGACCACCGCCTCTCACCCCAGGAAGCAGGCCTTGGAATGATATCCGACCAGGCGAGAACCACGCCCGGAAACATAAGTAACAATTCTCCAAAATCGTGCTGCGCCGCACGAATCAACTGACGACAAGTCCAGGTCCCCAAATCATTGCCCCCAAGATGAATCACGGTGATGTCAGGCAGTCCTCGCTGACGCACATGGTGCCGCAGCAAAGGCAAGAACTGTATCCATCGAAGCCCGCGCTCGCCCAGCCATGAAACGGTTACCAAGGAAGTTGCCAAGCCGAGGTTCATGCCAACGGGCCGTGTCTCTGCTCGTCGACCGGCCCAGTAAACAAAAGAGTGGCCAATCACCCAACAGCTACACGGTCCCTTTCCAAGATCTGCAAAACAAAAAGAACAGTTAGACACAACCCCCCACCCCTACAGCCGCACGTAGCTGCGGAAAGCCTGGGATTTCCATCTACCAATCCTCTTAATGTCCGCCGCAGGCAACCCCTCCCCCGCCGCCGTAGTCGCTGCCCCGATCCGAAACGAGTGAGGCGCAAACTGACTCGCGTCCTCACCCAACCAGCGTAGCGCTAACCGCAAAACCGCAGTAAACTGAAAGCGCGTCAGCACCCGCCCATCCTCGTGCCGGAAAAGACTCCCCGCTCCACTAGGCCGCAGTTGCAAATACGCCTGCAGCGAGGCAACCGGACACGTAATAGCCCCAGGCACCGCCCGCAAAATAACCCAGATCCCCTTGCCTGCCGGATCCGTCTTGGACCGCTCTAAAAGAACGCGAACCGCGCCCGGCGTGAAGACCACGTGGCGTAGCAGCAAACCCTGAGGTCGCAACAAGCGACCAGACTCCGCCACTAACTCACCAACCCGAAAAGCCCCAAAAAAGGCAACTACGAAGACCGCTCGAAATAGCGCAGCCTCAAACGGAGAAGTAACCACCCCGGGCAAAGCGCCACAAAGTCGGACCAGCAAGTCATGGGTGATAGGGCGCCGGCAATCACCCAGGGAAGGGCATGAGCGTTCCCAACCCTGCAACAACCGTCGCGTCAAAAAAAACCCCCCAACAGCCCCCCACCCCACCGCCTTCGAGAAAAAGGAAAACCCGGCCAAATGCAGACGAACAGCGGTCCGGGAAAACCCCGCCGCCTTCGCCGATAGCACATACTGACTCGTGAGGTGATCTGACACAGGTCCCCGCCGCCATCCGAGAACTGCCAGAAAGCTCTCCACCCTGCTGCAGCCCCTCCGATAAGCTGTCCAAGTAGCAGCCGACACCGAGCTTCTCAGCAAGTGGATCATCTCGGAAGACCAATCCGCCATAATTGCTCTGGGACCGATGCTCCCTCCTTGTCCGCAGATGGCGCCAACGTCCGGAACAGCTCCCACTTAAAACGGGAAAGAGCATCAGCAATCTTGTTAGTACTGCCTGGTATATGCCGAGCCCTAACCACAACATTGAGCCTCAAGCAGGCCAACACTACCTGACGCATCAAGTCCGCCACGGGCACGGACCGAGGGCATAAGTATTAATAACGCTAACAACAGCAGCATTATCGCACCACCACAGAACCGACCGATTGCGAAACCTGTCGGGCCATAACGTGAGAACCACCAGTATCGGGAACAATTCCAAAAAGGTAATATTACGGGTGAAGCCCGCAACACACCACTCCGGCGGCCATGGCTCAGCACACCACGAACCACCGAAATACACGCCTAAACCCAAACCTCCTGCGGCATCCGTATACAACTCTAACGCGTCGCTGGTGATTTCGACGTCCCTAAAGACCGTGGAACCATTGAAATCCTGCAAAAAGGTGTCCCATACAGCCAAATCCGCCCGCATACCCTGTGATATTCGAATACGATGATGAGGACGCGCCACTCCTATCGTAGCCACAGCGAATCTACGCAAAAACACCCTACCCATCGGGATCACCCGACACGCGAAGTTCAAGGAGCCAATGAGTGCTTGTAACTCCTTCAACGTCAGCTTATTGGAGGCAAGAGCATTCGCCACCAACACTCGCAACTTAATCACTTTATCAAGGGGCAAGCGCGCGACCATTGCTACAGTGTCCAACTCAATGCCCAAAAAGGTAAGTTTCGTCGTCGGGCCGGCTGTTTTGTCATGAGCCAAGGGAACTCCCCACTCGTGTGCTAAGCGTATAAATTCATCTAATAAGGCCTGACATCGACCAGAACGTGCTTCTCCCACAAACAAAAAATCATCCAAGTAATGCACAGTGTGCGCGCAACCAGTTTTCTGCGAGAAAACCCAATGCATAAACGTACTAAACAACTCAAAATACGCACAGGACACCGAACAACCCATGGGCATGCACTTATCATAATAGAACTGTCCCTGGAAGCAAAACCCCAATAAATGAAAAGCTGAGGGATGGACCGGCAACAGACGAAACGCCGACTCAATGTCCACCTTCGCCAACAGGCTCTCACTACCACAACGCCGGACGAGCTCCACCGCCACATCAAACGATGCATAATGATCCGTACAATGCTTCTCCGGGATGTGGTCATTCACAGAAGAGCCAGGAGGAAAAGACAAGTTATGAATCAACCTGTATTTTCCGGGCTCCTTCTTTGGAACAATCCCCAAAGGGGAAACTACCAGGTTAGGGAAGGGCGGCTCGGCAAAAGGACCCGCCACCCTACCCAACCGCAGCTCTACAGCCAGCTTATCCTGCACAATCTGCGGAAACCTCCGAACCGACGGCGCATTTTGAACCTTCCCCGACACCACTGTACCCACCACAGGAATCGAAAACCCCGTCTGAAACCCCTCCGCCAGGACCTTCCCCGCCCTGCGCCTGGGGTAACTCCCTAACCACAAGCGAAGAGCCGGAAAAAGAATTGGAGTCGGAGCCAACGCCAAAAGGTCCCTACTGCTTGAGGGGCAGCCCTCCCGCACCGATGGACCCCCGCTTGACACACTTAAGCGCGGAATGTCCCCCAGCGCAGATAGAGCAGGCGTGCCGGAACTTGCAGTCTGGAAAGGGACACGAAGACTTGTTAAAGCGCCAGCACACATCCCCTGCGCTGCCCCCCGCTGGTCTCGGAGCCGCCGGAAGGGTGCTCGCACGAAAGGACCGCAGCGATCCCTCAGCAGTCCCCGAGGCACTTTTCTGACCACTCACAAACCCCCCGCCGGGGCGAACAGCCATCTGGGTTAACCAAAGATTAATATCTTGAGTCCCCCAAGATAAGGAACGATTCTCTTCCATTTTATCGCGGAATTTCTCGTCGTAGTTGAGCCATGCCCAACCCGGATGGGACTGAGAAGCCTCTAAAATGGAATCCATATAGGCTAAGAGCATCCCATACTGCTGAGGATGCAGATGCCCCCAGACACTCGCAAGCCGTAAGAACGACCTCGTCCAATTCACCACGTTCCTAGCAACTTTGCGCACTCGCCCGGCCTTCTCATCCTCTTTTCCGCTTCTTACGACTATCCCCCGTCCTCTTCCTACCCTCTAGTAACCGAAACAGATCAATATAACGCCTTTTCTGAATTTTTTTCCGCAACTTCTTCGGTACCCCTTCCCATAATTCCGAGAAAGCTGCTAAAGTCGGCTGCACCGAACTTTGAGAAAGATCCCCCCTCCCGCTCTCACCAGACGTAGAGGAAGTTGACGAAGTCCGAACAGACGAAGAAGAAGAAGAACGAGATTTACGACGCCGGCGACGCGAGTGCTTACTTTTCCTCTTGGCCTTCTTGCCTACCTCACCCGACACAGCCAAGACGTCACTATCCCCTAAGCCATGAGCTGCCGCCGGGGCACCCCCGCCCTCCACCTCCCCGGTAAGGCTCCGGGCCAACTCACCTGCAGAACCGCTGGCAGTCCCCTCCGGTGAAACGAGTCCCCGCTGGATGGGTGAAACGGCAGGCCCCGCGCCAGTATCAGCTCCCGAACAGCTCCTTTCCCCGCTCGATGCCTCCGCACCTTGCAGGCTAGAGCGATAGAGATCTGCAGCTTCCCGGAACTGCCATCCGGATGGTACCTGGGGAGAGAAGACACCAAAAGGCAAAGAAACACCAGCCATGGCCCAAGGCGGCGGACACAACCCCACCCAGTTTGCCCGGGAAGAGCCCTGCCCACCCCCACTCCAATGCTCCCAAGCCAATGGCGTGCCACCCTGCCCCATGGGGAAACCCGACATGCCCTGGTTATGCGAACCAACCCTACCCCCAGCCGATGCCCCCCAATCGGCAGGCTGCCCGGTCCAAGCCAAGACAGGGCTAACACCCGATACCCCCATAGCCTCCTGCCCTCCCAAACCGTAAGCGCCTCCCACACTACCACTACCCCCCGCCAGAGGAATAGTAGAGGCACCCGACCCCTCGGGAAAGGCACCCCTAGAAGGCGTCACATCAGCCTGTCCCCTACCGGTATGCCCGGTAGCCCTAGGGCCCCCGCGGTCCTTCCTCGTCTTGCTCCTCCCCCGCTCACTTCCCCTTTGCCTGCCGGCCCCACGCCTCAAGCCTCTCTGCTCCCCAAACTCGGACCCAGCTACAGTCCCTAGCCCCCCTTCACCCACCCCCCTTCCGGCACCCCTGCCCTTGGAGCACCCCTACCCGTTTCTGCTGAGGCCGCATGGCACTCAATCACAGGCCCCAAAAAACACCCTGCAGCACACTTGCCTGAGACCAAAGGGCCCCGCACACAGCGAGCACGTGCTCACAGCTGACCGCCGCAAAAGCAGACACCCGCAGGGACACAGGAAGCCGCCGACTCAGCGCTGTGTGGCCAGCCTCCGGAACCGCGCCCGAGCTGAAAGACCGGACCCGGGACCCACAAAAGACTAAGGTGAGCAGGAGAGCAACCACGAGCCGCAACCGTCTTCCTCAGCCACCCCCCGAAAGACGGCCGCGCTCCGCGCCACCACCCCCCTTGCACCGAAGCCACGCTCCATGATTGGCTCCCGCGTTGCCAAAACAACTGCGGGGGCCAATCAATTCAAAGCCCAGCACGCGCCGCCGCCGGCCAACGCGGCCGACCAACCGGGAGCGAGCGCCGCGGCGCCCCCCCGGTTAATTACAGCCGCGGGCACGAGGCGCCGCGGCCTTCCCGTTATTGTAGTTTTGAGAGTAGATTTTGATATTAAGTTGAAGTTGGTCCAGTTATCAAATGTAGCTTGCTTTGTTTGTGTTTGAATTTGTGGTTGAGTAATATGTAGAGGTGTTATTTGTAGCTTTGTTTTATTGATATAGTATTGAGCTAATTCTTGTGGGGAGATATCAATTGATATTTCATCAGAATTTAGTGTTTTGTTTGTTAGTTTTTGTACTATACAGAATAGTTCTCTTGGGCGATTAGTGGCTCTTGAGATTATATTAGAATAATAATTTTGTTTGGAGTTGTTTATTGTTTGTTTATAAATTTGTAGTGTATTAGTGTAGTTCTCATGATTTATTAATGATTTTGATTGTCTCCATTTCCTTTCCTCTTTTCTTAGTTGTCTTTTTAATGTTTTGATAGATATATTAAACCATGGAGCATGTCTTTTTTCAATTTTATTGTTGTTTATATTTTGGTGTGATTGTTTTGGATTACTTTCAGCTGCTTTAGAGATTATATTGTTCCAGTTTTTGATAGATTCTTCAAGATTTGTGGGTGTTTGTGTTAGTTGTGGTATTATTTGATCTAGAAATTCTTCTTCATTGAATTTTCTGAATCTATTAGTTTGAGGACGTTGTGGTCTTTTAGTTTGATTGTTGTAGGTGATGGTTATATTGAATTTTAGAAGATAGTGGTCAGACCAGGGGACTGGAATGTTTGAGAGGGATTCAGAGTTATATAGGTTGTGTAGAGAGTTTGGTAGGAAGACCATGTCAAGAGTTTTTCCTTTATTGTGTGTTTGTTCAGTTATTATTTGGTGAAAGTCCAAATTATTTATCATTTCTAAGAATTGATTAGAGTGATTGTTGGGTATTGAAGGAAGATTAAAGTCTCCCATAAGTATTACAGGATTTGTATCTGTGGATGATGCTAGTAATTCAATTAAATTGTAAATTTTATCTATGTTGTATTCTGGCGGTCGATATATTAATGATATAGTTGTGTTTTTAATTTTTATGGTGAGTATGTCAACATTATCTATATTATTAGATGATATTAATTTTGCATTGAGGTTTTTCTTTATTATTATAAGTACTCCTCCTCCTTTTTTTAGTGTTCTGTGAGTATGGAAGATCTCATATTCAGGTGTCTTTAATTGGTTTAAGAATACTGAGTCAGTATCTTTGAGCCAGGTCTCTGTTATACAAAGGATATCAGGTTTATCATCATTGATAATGTCTACAAAAATTGGTAGTTTGTTTTTCATAGATCTTGCATTAATGAGTTGGCAGGTGAGAATTGTGTATTTCTGTGTCTGAGGTGAGTGTGGTGTGTTGCCTATTTTTGTTGTTGTTATATATAAAAGTCTAGATTGTCTAGATCTAAGGTTGGTTCCTATTATGAATGGGTGTATTAAGTTATCATGTTTTGATATTCTTTGTATTATGGGAATTGGTCTATTATTCTTATTATCTATGGATTTTATTAGGTTAATCAGTGTAAGGATTGTGATACTTATAAGTATAGCATTGATGGGAGAAAGGAATTGTTTATGCATTTTTGGTTTGTATTTAGATTTACTTTTTATGTTTTAACTAGTAATAGGTTCAATAAATAGAATAGTGCTAGTGATTAATATCAGTGATAATTACCTGTGGTAGAGATACTACTGATAATACTAGTGTTTCAGTGATAGTAGGATAATTGAGGCTTACATGAAGAATGAGTAACTATAACATTAATACTAGTGTCACAATGATAGCAGTATAACTGCAGATGATATTGTGAATGAGAAGCTATTTAGAGATAGCAGGATAACTGTAGCTTACAGGGAGAATGAGAAACTATAATATTAATACCAGTGTCCCAGTGATAGCAGTATAATAGTAGCTTACAGGGTGAATAAGAGATTATAACATTAATACAAGTAATTCAATGATAGCAGGGTAACTGCAGCTTACTTGATGAATGAGAAGATATAACATTAATACCAGTATTTCAGTGATAGCTGGATAGTTGCAGATTATAGAGTGACAAAGAAGCTATAACATTAACATCAGTGATTAATACTAGTGATAATACTTGATAATGATGCTAGTGATAATACCAGTGTTTCAGTGATAGCAGTATAACTACAGCTTATATGGTGAATGAGAGGTCATTCAGTGATAGCAGGATAACTGTAGTTGTTTCAAATGGAGCTGACTCCTCCCCCTCTCAGACAGCCCCAACTAGGCTGGAGTTCAACAAGCAGGACAGTATGTAAGTACTGACAACCATTTACAAAAAAATACTTATCACTCAGGGTTTTGTACACATAGATGCAAAATTGCATGGCCAAGAAGAGCCAAGTAAAGAGCTGAACTCCAAAACACAATTATATTTTCAGTATAGTTTTGAGATAAGCACAGTTCCCTCTCCCCTCTCCAAATCACTTCTGCAAACCCCAGGTCTTAACATGCAGTTAATTGTCATTTATGCATCTCACAGCACATGTCAAAGCCAATAGTGACATCTTTTCTTGTGTATTTCCATTGCAAAATAGGAAATACATATTTAATATTTAGCGTTAAAGGCAAGTTATAAACAGGTACACTAGGTATTTCCCTGTCTCGAAAGGGTTTATAATCTAAAGGCCAGATAGTCTATGCTCCTAATTTTGAGAGTAATGCTCCTAATTTGGCCTCTTTGAAAATTTACTAGGGCTGAGTGGCAAAATATTTTCTTAAAATTTCACTAAAATCCTAAATTTAGGAGCATAAAAAGGGGGTAGCAGCAGCAGATTTAGGGCAGGAAAAATAAGTTAAGAAGTTAGCGCTGATTTTCAGCACTGCCACCTAAATTAGGCTCATAAATCTAGGCAAATCAATAGCAGACTTAAATTTAGGTCCACAGGATAGAGGCACAAATACCCACAAGCAGCACAGCAGTAAACAAAAAGCGAGTATGAAGAAAACAGCAATGATAGAAAGGACAATGATAGAAAGACTAGCCCACAAAAGAGCAATGCACAACATGGCCGTGTGTGGCCTTCCTCAGGGGCAATGGTCTGCTGAAATACAAATAAAAACATAAATACTATCTTATCAGTGGCAGCAAGTCAATAAGTAAAACCTGTCAGACGGCTGCCTGGGTGAGAATCTTCACAGTCTTGGCAAGTGCATATCTCTATATGATTTGCAAGGGATTGTGGGCAATGCAGTTCATTCACATCAGATATAGCTGCTCACAATAACACAGGTACACTACCAAAAAACTGCCTCCAGTTTTGCAACTGATTCCTATAGATTTTGGGGTGCTGAATCCAGGAAAAATAGCCAAAATGTTCCATCACGTCACGTTTTCTTGCAAAATTAGATTTCTTACCCATATAAGGAATGTTCAGATAATTTCTTTTTAGCCGACTGCAGTTTATTTTCTTGGCCCAAAATAGAGGTTGTAATGGTTAACTAACTAGAAACACTCCCTCATGATATTTTAGAGTGTTTTGTATTCATTTTATACATTAACAGGACAATTGGGAGGCGGGGGGGCTAAATCCAGTACTCGCGCTGGCGCATGTTCTTTCCTGTTCGCCTCGCCTCGTTCGCGCTCGCTCAAACACGGTGGTTGTGACATGAACGTTCCTGTCAAATTTCAGTTTCTTGCAAGTTCATTATTACCTTTTGTTTGCTCAGTCGTAATCCAGCTTTATTCCGAAGTGGTTCACTACAGTTGTAGTTTGCAGTGCTGTGTATTTGTGATGGCTCACAGAGCCAGAGGTTGCGTCAACTCTCCGGACAGTTTTTGTTTTATTTGTGGGGAATATACCGTGAAAAAGCGGCAGAGGAACATTTCTGCATTTATTAAAAAAATATATTTCGCCTATTTCGGTTTGAAGTTAGGCGATCAAGACAAACCGTGGGCTCCTCACAAAGTGTGCAAGACATGTGAGGAAGATCTACGCTTATGGATGAAAGGTAAAAAACAAGCATTTCGTTTCGGAATACCTATGATGTGGCGTGAACAAAGAGACCACACCAGTGACTGCTATTTTTGCTCTTGCATTGTGAAGGGATACAACTTAAAAAATAAGAACGTAATAAGTTACCCCAACCTTCCCTCAGCAATTAGGCCTATGCCTCATAGCAACGAAGTACCTGTGCCTGAACCACCAAAATCTTTGGATCATATTTGTGTGGACGGTTCTGATCATGATGAGACTCATCAGATGGCTTTTCCCGATGAGTCCAGTACTTCCGAGTTTGAAACTGAACCAGATCCGAAACCTGAACTTTTCTCTCAAGCTGAATTGAATGATTTAGTCCGGGATTTAGGACTCCCAAAAGATGCTGCCCAACTGCTAGGTTCTCGGCTTAAACAGAAAAATCTATTGTCACCAGGAACAGCTTTTTATTGGTACCGCAACCGCGAGAGACAATTTTTGAAGTATTTCAGCAAAGAGGAAGATTTGGTATTTTGCAACGATATATACGGAGTGATGGAAAAGTTTAAACTCAAGTATGATCCTGCTGAATGGCGGCTGTTCATTGATTCGTCAAAAGACAGCATAAAAGGTGGTGTTCTTCATAATGGCAACACATTCGCTTCAGTTCCTATTGCTCACTCTGTTATTCTCCAAGAAAAATACGAGAATTTGGCCCTGATTCTTCAGAAGATTCGTTATGATGAGCATAAGTGGATGATTTGTGGAGACTTTAAAATTCTATCCATGCTATTAGGGCAGCAATCCGGTTTCACCAAATATCCCTGCTTCCTTTGCTTGTGGGATAGCCGGGCCCGCGACCTACACTGGGGGAAAAAAGACTGGCCAATTCGGGAGTATTTGAGACCCGGTGAGAAAAATGTTCTTCATGAGAGCTTGGTACCTCGTGATAAAATTCTATTACCACCTCTCCACATTAAGTTGGGTCTCATTAAGCAATTCATCAAGTCCCTTCCAAAAGATGGTGAGTGCTTTCGGTACCTTTGCTCAAAGTTCCCCTGACTTTCTGAAGCAAAGCTGAAGGAAGGAGTGTTTGTTGGCCCTGATATAAGGAAACTCATTTCAGATGGAGCATTCGCTGAAACAATGTCTGAGAAGGAAAAGAAGCCTGGGATTCCTTCAAGGATGTTGTTCTCAAATTCTTGGGGAACAGGCGGGATGAGAACTATAAGGATATTGTTGCCAGGATGCTCAATGCCTTCAAAGAACAAGGCTGTAACATGAGCCTGAAAGTCCATTTCTTGCACTCCCATGTGAACTACTTTCCCGAAAACTTGGGGGCGTACAGTGAAGAACAAGGTGAAAGGTTTCACCAGGACATCAAGGACGCAGAGAGAAGGTACCAAGGAAGATGGAACACCACTATGATGGCTGATTTCTGCTGGTTGCTGCTGCGGGAAACCCCAGATGAAAAATACGCCAAGCAGCGCACCAAGAGAAGCATTCGGGGGAAGAAGAAACGGGCCCACCAGGAGATTGATTGACCCAAGAATGACTTTAAAATCTAAACTGTGTTGACAAATATCGTGTTTTTACTAAACTTTGAAATAAAAATTTGCTAGTTATTACCACAGTGTCGGATCTCATTTATTAGAATTTTATTTTCATACCATCGGGTGTTTGTCTTCATGTATTGCAATGGTGCGGTTTGCGTTTTCTATTCTTACATACATACCTGTACAACATTTTTTGCACATTTCTTTGCTTTGCTTTGTGTCTAACCTCGCTCTTATATGCTCAATGTTTGTGCACATGTATGTGGCTGTTTTAAGTGCAGACAATTTTGCTACCATCACAGTGTGTTTTGTTGACATTACTCTATTCTTATGTGCTGCCTTGTTACAATTTTCTTTATTCTTATTTGAATAACTACTAAACAATTAGTATAAAGAATTCATCCAAGAAACTTTTATCTCGATCGCACTCAATCTGAAACGTTCACCTCAAACTGCTAACCCAATGTAGCAAAAAATCTGTACGTGATGGAGCAAATTGGTTACCAGATTTGGATTCAGCGCACCAAAAAACGTAAAAATCAATCGAAACATTAGAGGCAGTTTAAAAAAAATTTTTTTTAGTGTACCTGTGTAATTAGTTGTGCTTTTGGGTAAAGCCAATAAGATATTTATTTATGGGGTTATTTCTCCCAACACAGATATGCTTGGTAGCACATAAATCAGGTTACTTGCTTTCAGTGTTTAACTTGAAAAAAACAAAATCAGGAAAACAACCTTTAAACTTGTCAGGCAATTAAAGGAAAAGAAATAAGACCTGGTTGGTACAAACTGGTCTTTTCTGTAGGCATTAGCTAATGTTTTCTTAGCATATATCAAACAACAAACCAAAAGCCACCAAGAAAGAAAAAAACTGTTCTTCTCAGGTTAACTTCTTGTATCTTCCCACATAGATTCAGAAGTGATTCTCTCCTAGCTCACAAGCAATTAGGTAAGGCTCAATTGCTAGCAGTTATCCAGCTGAAACCCCTTAGCTGGCTTGCTTTCTACTGCATTGCTAAAAACCTTACTCAGGAGCTTTTCTGAGTAGATTAAAGAACAAGTTTATATTTCTTTGTGATGGTTGCTGTACTTTATAACAGAAAATCACCAAAGGAGTTTAGACAGAGAGCAGTCCATGTAAACAGATTCTTCATCTGCTATCATTCCCCCTTCTTCAACAAGCATGGGTTCAATATCATGGATTGGCACAGATGAATCTCTCAATGGAGCACTTTCAGGAGAATACTTGTTTCCCTGCTGTCTTTCAAGGTTATAGCTAGGGCATAGATCAGTGTTCATACCTGAGTTTCCATTGCTGTTAGAGTTCCTCTCTATATAGCCTGGCCAGTATGTAGTCCAGTTCTTATGTCCAGCCTTCCAATCCAGATCCCTGGACACTGGATCTCTCTTCACATACCTTCTGGCACGGGTCTTAGGGTCCCTTCCACGTGAAGCAGTCTCCCTCACAGGTAGCGTCTGGAGATTCCTAGCTCTGCAGCACCATTCCTCTGGCTTTCCCCAGTCCAATGGTGTATGCTGGCCCTTGAAATGCCTCCCAGTATACGTACTGCTCTGGACTCTTCTAGACCTCTCAAAGGCTTTCCTCTTCCTTCTTCCAAAGGGTTTCTTTCCCTCTCTGTCCGTCCGGTTTGGCTTCTGCTTCTGATGATCCTTCAGATGAAACTGATGATCAAGCTCAAGCTGATTCTCAGGATAATGAGGATAATTCTCTGTAGAATAAACTCTACCTTTATTCTGCCTAGATGAGTGCTCCCCCCTAATATAGCGCAGCTGTGCTGAATCAGGCCCTGCCCTTTCAGATGAGTGCTTAGGGATTACCTCATAGCCCTCCTGATTGAACACACGTTTCCCCACTTCAGCTCCTCTAATGGCTGTTGGAAACCTGGTGCATTCTGGGACTGGTAGTCTTTTATGGGAAAATTCTGTTTTCTTATTTCTACCAGAACTGACAGGTTGCTTGTTCAGAGTCACTTCACCTTTTCTATAGCTCCTTCCTGAGCTATGATAAGCTTTCTTATCACATACCCCCCTGCTTAAGTTATTACGGACTGGTGTCACTGGTGAAACTTCTTCTCTACAGTCCGTAATACGGGAAAGGGCATCCGCATTCTTGTGTAACTTCCCAGCACGATGTTCAACTTGAAAATCAAATGCCTGTAAGGCCATGTGCCAGCGTGTCAACCTGGCATTGTGGTTCTTCATTTGCTGCAACCACTTAAGTGGGGCATGGTCCGAGACCAACTGGAACTTTCTCCCTGTAAGGTAAAACCTTAACGCCTCCACTGACCACTTGATAGCTAAACATTCTTTTTCTATTGTGGAATACTTTTGTTCAGCCGGTGACAACTTCCTGCTCAGGTACATCACAGGATGCTCCTCCCCATCATGACACTGGGATAGAACCGCTCCTAGCCCTACATCCGATGCATCTGTTTGAACCAGAAAGGGTTTCTTGAAGTCCACCCCTTTCAGTACCGGTCCTGTACACAATTTTCCTTTTAGGACTGAAAAAGCTTTTTCAGCTTCAGGTGTCCACTTTAGCTGGTTTGGACAATTCTTCCGCAGCATATCCGTGAAAATTGCACTTTTCTCTGCAAATTGCAGTATAAATCTGCGGTAGTATCCAATAAGTCTCAAGAAACTTCTTAGTTGTTTCTTTGTTGTTGGAGGGGGAAAATTCCTGATGCTATCTACTTTACTCATTAGAGGTTTAATTTTTCCTCTTCCCACTAGGTGGCCCAGGTATTTTACCTCCCTATTTGCAAAGGAACACTTCTTCGGGTTTAAAGTGATTCCCGCTTGCTTCATGGAGCACAAGACTGCCCTGATCCTCTTTAGATGCTCCGCCCAGGTGTTACTATGGATTATGACATCATCCATAAATGCAAAAGCATAATTTTGGTGGGGTCGAAGTACCTGATCCACTAACCTTTGGCAGGTAGCCGCTGCTCCATGCAGTCCGAAAGGCATCCTCTTGAACTGGAAAAGGCCAACGGGGGTGCTGAACGCAGTCTTCGGCTTCGACTCCCTGGTTAGAGGGATTTGCCAATATCCTTTTGTCATATCAAGGGTGGTTAAGTATTGAGCCTGTCCCAGCTGGTCCAACAGCTCTTCAATTCTTGGCATTGGATATGCATCAAAAACTGATATGGCGTTTACCTGCCGGAAGTCAATACAAAATCTTAAAGATCCATCAGGCTTCGGCACCAGGACTATGGGGCTATTCCAGGGACTCTTTGACTCCTCTATTACTCCCATGTCCAACATCTCCTGGACTTGTGCCACTACTTCCTGTCTCTTGGCTTCAGGCAAGCGGTATGGCCTTTGACGAACTAATTTCCCAGGTGGAGTTATTATTTCATGGGCAACCAAATGTGTCTCCCCAGGTATGGGTGTCAACACATCTGGGAATTCTTTAAGCAATTTCCTAATTTCTTCCTGTTGTACCACTGTCAGGTCCTCACCTATTTGGGGCTCTGATTTTTCTTTACAATCAGATACCTGGGGTCCCAAATCTTCCTCTTCATTCACCTCCCTCTCTCGGGCACAGGTGGCAGCTAGGCTTTTAACCCCTTTGACATCAGTAGAACCAAAGCCTTTGGTTCCACGCTCAGAATTTTCCAGGGATGTGACCTCCTCCACAGGTGGAAAACCCAGCCTCTCACAGATCAATTGGGCAATTCTGTCTCCTGTCTTCACGTGATAATCGTTCTGTCCAAAATTAAACAACAGAACTTTAATATTGCCCCTGTAATCGGGATCAATTACTCCCGCACCCACATCGATGAAATATTTAAGGGCTAATCCGGACCTTGGGGCTACTCTCCCATAGCATCCAATAGGTATTTCCACTTGGAGACCGGTGTCAACCAGGGCTCTCCCTTGGCTAGGTACAGTCACATTTTCTATGCTGCACAGGTCAAACCCAGCAGCTTGAGGGGTTGCCCGCTTAGGAGCTTGGGCCTTCTCTGTGACCCTATGGTACTTTAGGACGAATGTCTGCTTTGGAGTAGCTTGGTCTTCTGGACGCTTAACCATCTTTTTAGCTGGGGTCTGAGGACTTCCAAATAAAGGCCCGGGAGCTATTACCATTAAACCTTCTCCCTCCTTCTTTCCTAGTCCTTCCACTAGACCCTGCTTAAATCTTGGCCAGTCTCTTCCTAGAACCAAATCAAAGGGTAGCCTAGGCACCACTGCTAACAGGACTTCCTCTTGTTCCCCCAGGCACTTAACCTTTAGCCTATAGGTGGGATATGATGTTGCAGCACCATGAATGCATCTGATGTGAACTTGGCTTTCAGGGGTTTTAGGCACAAATCCTTCTTGGGCCTCTATCCTCTTCCAAAGCCTTTTTGACATCATACTCTGGTCTGCCCCAGAGTCTAACAAAGCATTTGTGGTAATTCCTTGCACATCAACCATCAAAAGAAATCCTTTGGGCTGTTTTAAATCCACACCCATTAAGCTAGTGTGTGTCTGGCATCCTTTTTTTAAATGTCCCCATTTTCCACACTTGAAACATTTCTTTCTATTCCACTTTGTCATCTGGTTTGATACAGTACATTCATTTTCAGAAACATTTTTAATTATTTTCTTTTCTGATACAGCACATCTTGCCTCAGCACCAATCTTCAGAGGGCCACCCATTCTATGGCAAGCCTGCGTGGCTTTCAAGAATCTCTCTGCTAGCATGGTTGCCTCTCCAAGATTTTGGCAATTTTGCTGTACAGTCAAACCTCGGTTTTCGTATGCCCTGGATTTCGTACGATTCGGTTTTCGTTGATTTTTTTCATCAAGATTGTGTTTCGGTTTTCGTACGTTGTCTCGGTTTTCGTACAGCATTTTACCCCCCCCCCCCCCCGTACCTGCCATGGATTAGCGTGAGCCAGCGATCTCCCACGGAGCTTGAGTCAGCGATTCTGCGGGACCTCTGGGGAGCCGAGGAGTTCAACGCTCCAGCGTGGCCTGCCCGAAACTGCTTCCTGCCCCGGACTCTCCCCCGATTGACGTCTGCCTGCTGCCTCTTCCCCTGCACATCCCTTGAACCGGGACAGGAGCTGGTGACCAAATCTGCTTCTCCTTGGCGGCCCAGTCTCCCGCCGGGGCCCCTGCCCTCCCGATTGGATTCTGGGTGTCCTGCAGGCCTGCACACGCGGCCTCTCCTTGAAACCTTGCAGTCTGCAGCTGCAGGCTCCTGCTGGCACAGCCCCACGCTGTTCTCTGACTCTCACCTGTGTCAGGCTGCTACCTTAGGGGGGCCGGAGGCAGCCTAAGACTCTCTGTCCCACTGTTTCTCAACTGCCTGCTGCTTGGCTGACACTGCCTCTCCACCTCTCCCGACACTGTGTATGCCAACAAAAGTCTTCAATAAAGGTAAAAGTGATGTTACATGCTCATTTATCCATTTCATTAGTCATTTATATGTATTTCTCATTGTTTTCTGTATGTAAAAAGATAGTTATTCTCTATAAAATGTATTTTTTGTCAATATTTTTGGGTGTCTGGAACGGATTAATTGAATTTACATTATTTCTTATGGGAAATCTTGCTTCGGTTTTAGTCCGTTTCGGTTATAGTCAGACTTTTTTGAACGGATTAATCATGAAAACCGAGGTTTGACTGTATAAGGAAAGTGTGCAAATCTTTAGGGACCGCAGACATAAATTGTTCAAGCATTATAATGTCTAATAACATTTCTACCGTCTTTTGCTCAGGCTCCAACCATTTTACAGCTAAACCTCTGATTCTCTGACTCAGAGCCCTGGGTGTTTCACCCACTCTCAATGTAGTAGCTCTAAACATTCGCCTATACTCTGAAATAGACAACCCTAGGCGATCTCTAATAGCAGCCTTTACATCCTTATAATTCAAAGCCTGGGCTGCTGGCATTGCTCTGTAAGCTGCAAGCGCCTCTCCAGTTAACGAGGCTGCCAGCCTTACTGCCCACTGGGTCTCTGGCCATGCTAATGCTTGTGCCACTCTTTCAAAAGACTCTAGAAAATCATCAACATTATCATCTGGAGTTAGCTTCCCAAAACTAAATGCCCCAATTCCCTGATTGAGTCCCACACTGTCCACATGTGGTGTACCAGTATTCACTTCTGGTCTTGCATCTGGTCCACTTTGGTTCTGCAGCTTAACTAGGGCTTGCACCAGATCAAGCACTGGCCTCTGCTGGTCCATTAAGGCTTTCATAGCAGTGTCCTGAGCCTGCTGTGCTAGCTCCTGTTGCCTGCTAAACTGGGCTGCCATCCATTCAGCTAGTTCCCTTGGATCCATCTTGATCCCTGCAAGAAACAAAGAAAAAAAACAAAGTGCACCACCTTCCAAACAGGTGTGTTTTTTTTCTCCTTTTTTTTTTCAATTACCCCTGTGCCTTACTCCCATCCACCACTAGACATGCCCAGGTACTTATTACCTTGTGTCAGTGATGAATCCAGCTCTGCACAGGGTCTTTTCCTCCTGGGACATCCACTTCTCCTCCAAAGTGCAGTTGAGGGAAAATCTTTTTTTTTCAGCTTTAAACTTGAACTTTAGTTGTAATCCTCAGCAAGTAAATCCCTTTTGTGCAAAAGCAATCCAAAAAACTAAGCCATTTGTCAGACGGCTGCCTGGGTGAGAATCTTCACAGTCTTGGCAAGTGCATATCTCTATATGATTTGCAAGGGATTGTGGGCAATGCAGTTCATTCACACCAGACATAGCTGCTCACAATAATTAGTTGTGCTTTTGGGTAAAGCCAATAAGATATTTATTTATGGGGTTATTTCTCCCAACACAGATATGCTTGGTAGCACATAAATCAGGTTACTTGCTTTCAGTGTTAACTTGAAAAAAACAAAATCAGGAAAACAACCTTTAAACTTGTCAGGCAATTAAAGGAAAAGAAATAAGACCTGGTTGGTACAAACTGGTCTTTTCTGTAGGCATTAGCTAATGTTTTCTTAGCATATATCAAACAACAAACCAAAAGCCACCAAGAAAGAAAAAAAACTGTTCTTCTCAGGTTAACTTCTTGTATCTTCCCACATAGATTCAGAAGTGATTCTCTCCTAGCTCACAAACAATTAGGTAAGGCTCAATTGCTAGCAGTTATCCAGCTGAAACCCCTTAGCTGGCTTGCTTTCTACTGCATTGCTAAAAACCTTACTCAGGAGCTTTTCTGAGTAGATTAAAGAACAAGTTTATATTTCTTTGTGATGGTTGCTGTACTTTATAACAGAAAATCACCAAAGGAGTTTAGACAGAGAGCAGTCCATGTAAACAGATTCTTCATCTGCTATCATTCCCCCTTCTTCAACAAGCATGGGTTCAATATCATGGATTGGCACAGATGAATCTCTCAATGGAGCACTTTCAGGAGAATACTTGTTTCCCTGCTGTCTTTCAAGGTTATAGCTAGGGCATAGATCAGTGTTCATACCTGAGTTTCCATTGCTTTTAGAGTTCCTCTCTATATAGCCTGGCCAGTATGTAGTCCAGTTCTTATGTCCAGCCTTCCAATCCAGATCCCTGGACACTGGATCTCTCTTCACATACCTTCTGGCACGGGTCTTAGGGTCCCTTCCACGTGCAGCCGTCTCCCTCACAGGTAGCGTCTGAAGATTCCTAGCTCTGCAGCACCATTCCTCTGGCTTTCCCCAGTCCAATGGTGTATGCTGGCCCTTGAAATGCCTCCCAGTATACGTACTGCTCTGGACTCTTCTAGACCTCTCAAAGGCTTTCCTCTTCCTTCTTCCAAAGGGTTTCTTTCCCTCTCTGTCCGTCCGGTTTGACTTCTGCTTCTGATGATCCTTCAGATGAAACTGATGATCAAGCTCAAGCTGATTCTCAGGATAATGAGGATAATTCTCTGTAGAATAAACTCTACCTTTATTCTGCCTAGATGAGTGCTCCCCCCTAATACAGCGCAGCTGTGCTGAATCAGGCCCTGCCCTTTCAGATGAGTGCTTAGGGATTACCTCATAGCCCTCCTGATTGAACACACGTTTCCCCACTTCAGCTCCTCTAATGGCTGTTGGAAACCTGGTGCATTCTGGGACTGGTAGTCTTTTATGGGAAAATTCTGTTTTCTTATTTCTACCAGAACTGACAGGTTGCTTGTTCAGAGTCACTTCACCTTTTCTATAGCTCCTTCCTGAGCTATGATAAGCTTCCTTATCACAAACCCTAAGAATCAAATTCTCAGAAACCCTGAAGGGAATAGACAGACTATTGGAACCTAGGTACTGTGCATTGTTCTTTAGAGAGTTTAATGTAATTTGCATGATCTCCTTGAGTTTGTATCATCGTAGAATCTCGTCTTTCAGCATAAAATGTAAACAAATGCTACGCAATGGGAGCAGGAGAATAATAATAGAAAGAGAGAAAGTATATGAATATATACAAAAACGATATGTATAAAAAGTATCTCTTTTAAAAAGATTATGTATGAAAAGCCACCTGCATGTGGGTCCAAAGCGGGTGGCAAATCAATAATTGGGTGGCAAGCGACCAAAGGCCCAAATACAAACTCAAGGAAATCATGCAAATGACATTAAACTCTCTAAAAGTCGTAAAATTTAAATTTTAATATCACTGAAGAAATCATGTCCACAACCCTCAAGGGGCTAAACCACTTTGATTGAAGGATAAGGTGGTATACAAATCTGTCTAAATAAATAAATAAAATAAATAAACCTAGACCTGCGTCACAGATGTCACAATGCTGAAGTAAGGTGAACAATTCATGGTGCAAGATTATCATCATATGTACTAGGATCACTATATTTATAGACGTACCAAATTCATGTCTTCCATTGCTGATATTCTTAAAAACCAACTCTTAAGAAATGGATCAATCTTAGCATTATAAAATAGGAGACAAATCACATCAGAACCAAGACAGATGATATTAATCCACTGAATCAACCATTCCAAGCACTAAAGGCCCAGTTCTGAGTCGCAGCTTATGGGACTGCCCAGATTCCCCCACTGGCTCTCCCCACATGGCTAGAGCAGCAGGACAGGGAGAGCTGGAGGGGGGCAGGGTCTGGACGGTGTGAGGGGCGTGCCAAAGTGGCAAGACGTACAGGGCCCTGTATGTCCAGAGGGAACGTGCTGATTATTCCACCTCAAAAGTGTAATAATCAGCACTGACCCGGTGATTGGGGCCAGAGATACCCTCGGGGCTGGGTGCAGGGGGGTCCCTGCTGCCCGATCCAGGCCCTGGCTAGCCAGGTATGGGTTGAGCAGCAGAGAAGGGGGGGGGGGGTCTGAGCCACAGGAGCCAGGGGATCCTGCGGGGAGGATGTCCCCACAGGCATGCAGTGGCATGCTGGGCCGTCCTCGGACCCAATTCTGTATAGCGTGGGAACGTTTTGTTCCCACGGTACAGAATCAGGTCCTAACGGCCGCATCCTGTCAGGGCTGTCTGGATGGCCTGGACGTGCCCCTTTCGGAATCGGGCTCTAAGATGATAGATGAGGCAATGGAGGGTTAAGTGACTTGCCCAAGGCCACAAGGAGTGCTGGTGGAATTTGAACCCTCATCTCTTTGATCACCAGGCCGCTGCTTTAACTACAAGGTCCTCTCAAACCATACCCAGAACATGCCTTCTTGAAACTGTGCAAGCTGGATATGTACAAGCAGGAACTCTTCTAAAATCAGAATCACTGTATTCTAGTGGTTTATGCATGTAAATTGTCTCTTACATACATGCAGCCAGTCGCCATTCTGAAACTACATGCATTGAACCGATCACGCATACTTTCAGGGTGAGCATGCAAATGGCAGAATGCATACTTTACAAGTGTGTTTTATAGATCATAGCCGAATACACATAAAATAGGCACAGTCATTTACCCCCTGTTCATGTGACTGCAGCTTCGTTTACATGCATTAGCGGGGTTGCATGCTGCTATTCTATAAAGTCAAATTCTTGTGCATTTGGCTTTATAAAATAGGCATGTTGAACATGTATTAATCCAGTTACCCCTTACAGAATAACCCTCGACAGCTGCGGGATGGTACCGCTCATTAAGGGGCATGTTTACTAAAGGTTAATGCACACTAATGAATTTAATGCACATTTAGAGCAACTGCGCCCATAGAAATAAAAGGGTCGTGGGAACTTAGCGTGCATTAATTTAATTAATGCACATTAAAATCTTTAGTAAACATGCCCCAACTGTTAACAGAGAAGATAATCAAGGTTTCCAGGCCAAGATACCCATGTTATTTATGGGATTTTTCAGTTTATTTAGGTTTTTAATTTTTTTTTGTATTTTGGTGGCAATGTCATTAATAGTGCATACTACTGCACAATAGTATACTTTATTGTGCACCTTAGTGCTCAAAGAGCATTCACTATTAATGGTGCACATTATTGAGCAATTCTATGCACTATTAACCAATAGGGCATGCTACTAAGCAATAGTGTGCACTATTTAGGCAATAGTGAATATTATTATGCAATAGTGCACACTATTGACAATACAGGAAAAAAATTGGAATTTAGAGATGCTCCTGTCATTCTTAGTTAAGAACAACATGAAATGTCATGGGAAACAAATGCACATCCCTAGCAGATAACACAGAACATTTAATGCTATCCGAGTCTGTGGCGTTAAGTGCATCTGTTTTATCTATAGTAAATAAGGCTAATTGTATTTTCTCTGCTTTAACTGCATAGACAGATGCTGGGCATACCCCCAGCAGTTAAAAAAGAAGACTTGGCAGTTGCTGCTTGGTAATTTTGACAATTACTGCATAGTAACTGCAAAATATTGCCTTGTTTTAGTTAAAAGGCCCCACAGTGTAATTGAATGTGTAAACATTGCATGATATAATAGATAACCAACCTGGAATAAAAACCCTAGAGTGCTTACTTTGTACACCTTAAATGTGATGATAATTAAGTCATTGTGGCTTTTGTGGATTAGATGAAGTAGGCACAGGGCCGACAACAAGTGCACAGTTCCTCCCACCTTATCTCATGTTCTATTGGTCCCGAAAACCAAAGGCTGAGAAAGGATACTACAGCAAGAGTGTAAGCAATGTAAAACAGTGGGGCCAATATTCAGCTGCCAGACCACTAAACAAAGATAAGTGAATGAGTTATTCACTTACAGGAAAATACTTCTGTATGGAATGTAATTTGCTTCAAGCTATTCTTGAAAAACCTGCAAGCTAAATCCAACATCCCTTCCCCTTCCCTCTTATCTTTGTGCCAGACATTCATTGACTTTATCTGTTCAAAAAAGATTGCTTAATATACATACCAAACAGTAAACAGATACGTTATCCAGTTATGGTAGGACACCAAAGACCCCCTATTATTAAAATCCAGTAACTGCTTAACGTGCGGTTTAACACATGGCGACTGTAGCTGGGAACACTAATGTGCCAGTATGCCAGTGACCATGTGGTAAAATGAACAGCAATCAGTTATGACACAGAATGTAGGCATAGAGAGTACATTGCTGCTAATGTGAGGACTATTGCCTGCTTGTTCAGTGACAATATGGATCCAATTCAGTCCTGGACATCCCAGCCCTCTGTGCGCCCGGTTGGAACCAGACACACAGAGTTAGTTGGGATTCTGATCCCGCGGGGCACATCTAGCCCCCTGGGACCAGAATCATGTCCAAGCCTGTACGTGCAGGCTGGGACCCTGATTCCAGTTGGCCTGCATGTACAGGCCTTGCCTAGCTAACTCAGTCAAGGCTCCTGAATGGAGCCGCGGTTCCATGGCATCCAGTTACCATGGCACTGCGGCTCCATTCAGGATTTGCGATCCCCGGCCGCCGAAAAGAAGTTTCATTCCCCACAGCCCCAAACCTAATTTGGCTTCCCAAGGCCAAAGTCAGGCTGCGGGGAATCTCCTCTGCCCCCTCCCAGCTTTGCTGCACCCTGGGTGTGTCAGAATCACCCATCTAGGGGAACTTATTCCACCTCAGAGGTGGAATAAGTTCCCCATTCAGGTAGCCTGCCTCAGATGTACAGGGCTGACATTGGAATCGGCCTTTACATCCAGGGCCACAGACCACCCTCCACCAGCTCTAACTCTGCCAAGTAACTCGCCTTTCCCTTCCCCCCCCCCCCCCAAAATACAACGTGAGGGGAAGTTAGTCGGGGTTGGCATAGGGGCCAAATAGCAGGGATGGATGTCCCAAAGGGATGTTCACCCCCACTATTCACACCAATCCAATTAGCAGCTGCATATCGCCGCTAAACTGATAAGTGCTGATAACCAGATAAGCTCCATCCACAGACTGCCCTGAAACTAACCACCATCGAGTGGTGGTGAAACTAACCACCTTTTGCATATCAACTGTCATGGCTTATTTTGAGGGGGTATGCCATGATACGGACCACTGGCACCTTTTCATTGCCTGCTAAAATTAACCCCCCATGGTATGCATTTATTAAAGAAAGAGCTCTACATATGAGTACACCTTTTTTTTAGTAAAAATGCACTGTCGACCCCAGTATATAATAAGAACATAAGAACATCAGATATGCCATACTGGGTCAGACCAAGGTCCATCAAGCCCAGTATTCTGTTTCCAACAGTGGCCAATCTAGGTCATATGTACCTAGCAGTTTCCTCAAGAGACACAGGTTCCACAATGCTTGTATTGGTTCAAGCATTGATATCCTGGGTCCCTTCTTAATAATGGTTTATGGACCTTTCCTCCAGGAACTTGTCCAAACCTTTTTTAAACCCAGCTACACTAACAGCCTTTACCACATCCTCCGGTAACAAATTCCAGAGTTTGATTACACGTTGAGTGAAAAAATATTTTCTTTTATTAGTCTTAAATAGTTTACCCTGTAGCTTCATTGCATGTCCCCTAGTCTTTCTATATTCTGATAAGGTAAACAATCAATCTACATTTACCCGTTCCATTCCGTTCATTAATTTATAGACTTCTATCATATCTCCCCTCAGCCGTCTCTTTTCCAGGTTAAAGAGCCCTAACCTTTTTAGCCTTTCTTCATAGGAATATCATTCCATCCCCTTTACCATTTTGGTGGCTCTTCTCTGAACCTTTTCTAAAATCGCTATATCCTTTTTAAGATACGGCAGCCACAATTGCACACAATATTCAAGGTGCGGTCTCACCATGGAATGATATAGAGGCATTATAATATCTTTTGTTTTATTTTCCATTCCTTTCCTTATGATACCTAGCATTCTATTTGCTCTCTTGGCTGCCGCTGCACACTGGGCCGAGGGTTTTAACATGTTATCCACAATGACGCCTAAATCTTTTTCCTGGGTGGTGGTTCCTAATGTGGAACCTTGCATCGTGTAACCATAGTTTGGGTTGTTCTTCCCTAGGTGCATAACCTTGCACTTGTCCACATTAAATTACATCTGCCATTTTGATGCTCAGTCTTCTAGTTTATCAAGATCCTCTTGCAATTTTCCACAATCCTCTTGGGTTTTAACAACTTTAAATAGTTTTGTGTCATCTGCAAATTTGATAACCTCACTCGTTATTCCACTTTCCAGGTCATTTATAAATATGTCAAAAAGCAGCGGACCCAGCACAGATCCCTGGGGTACACCACTATTCACCTTTCTCCATTGGGAAAATTGGCCATTTAGCCCTACCCTCTGCTTTCTATCTTTTAACCAGTTCCCGATCCACAATAGTACACTGCCTCCTATCCCATGACTCTTTAGTTTTGCCAAAAGTCTCTGATGAGGGACCGTCAAAGGCTTTCTGAAAGTCCAGATACACAATATCAACCAACTCACCTTTGTCCACTTGTTTATTCACTCCTTCAAAAAAACATAACAGATTAGTAAGACAAGATCTTCCTTTAAAGCCATGTTGGCTGTCTCCCATTAGGTCATGACTATCTACATGCTGAGTAATTTTATTCTTTATGATGGTTTCTACCATTTTTACCGGTACTGATGTCAGACTCACCGGTCTGTAGTTTCCCGGATCACCCCTGGAACCCTTTTTAAAAATTGGCGTTACATTGGCGATCCTCCAGTCTTCAGGTATTAAAGATGATTTTAATGATAGTTCACAGATTACTAATAGCAGGTCTGCAATCTCATATTTCAGTTCTTTCAACACCCTTGGATGTATACCATCCGGCCCAGGTGATTTGCTACTCTTCAGTTTATCTAATAGTTGTAATACATCTTCCCAATGTATCGATATTTCCTTCAATTCTTCCGCACCTTTAAATACCACTTCAATCATGGGTAACATCCCTGCATCTTCCTCAGTAAAGACCGAAGCAAAGAATTCATTCAGTCTCTCCGCTATCGCCTTGTGGCCTCTTAGTGCTCCTTTAACCCCTTGATCATCTAATGGACCAACTGACTCACAGGTTTTTTGCTACGAATGTACTTGAAAAGGTCTTTATTTCGCGTTTTTGCCTCCGCAGCAAGCTTCTTCTCAAATTCTCTCTTTGCCTGCCTTATCAATGCCTTGCATTTGACTTGCCAGTGCTTGTGCTGTTTCCAGGTTTCGTCATTTGGCTCTTTTTTCCATTTCCTGAAAGATGCTTTTTTGGCAACAACAGCCTCTCTGACCTCACCTTTAAACCATGCTGGCGGTTTTTTGGACTTCCTTCCACTTTTCTTAAAGCGTAGAATACAGCTGGTCAGGGCTTCCAAGATAGTATTTTTCAACAACACCCAAGCTTGATGGACATCTTTAACCTTTGCAACTGCTCCTTTTAGTTTTTTCTTAACTGTTTTCCTCATTTTATTATAGTCTCCCTTTCGAAAGTTAAAAGGTAGAACTGTGGATTTCCTTACTATCCCTCCTCCACTAATTAAATCAAAGGTGATCATGCTATGGTCACTATTGCCAAGTGGCTCAAACACCCTTATCTCTTGCACTAGATCTGGTGTTCCACTAAGGACTAGGTCTAATATGACTTCCCCTCTGGTTGGTTCATGAACCAGCTGCTCCAAGAAGCAGTCATTTATTTCATCTAGGAACTTTATCTCCCTAGCATGTCCTGACGTGACACTGACCCAGTCGATACCGGGGTAATTGAAATCACCCATTATCATTACTGTGCTGTAACGTTTGTTAGCTTCCTTGATTTCTTTGAGCATTTCATCATCCATTTGGTCATTCTGTCCAGGCGCTCGATAGTACACCCCAACTGCCATTGCCTTCCCCATTTTACATGGAATTTCAATCCATATAGAATCTACAGCAGATTTTGTTTCCTGCAAAACTTTAATCCTTTCTGACTCAATGCCCTCTCTAACATAGAGAGCAACCCCTCCACCAATTTGATCAGCTCTGTCATTACAATATAGTTTGTACCCAGGTATCACAGTGTCCCACTGGTTGTCCTCCTTCCACCATGTCTCTGATATTCCAATCATATCTAACCTTTCATTTACTGCTATATATTCTAACACTCCCATCTTATTTTTTAGACTTCTAGCATTTGCATACAAGCATTTTAGAGAATGTATTTTATTCATATTAATTTGGCTATTGTTAGACATGAGTAATTTGGGATCTTTAAGCTCTGTCTGCTCCATACTTGAGGGCATTTGGGCTATTTTACTCTTTTGTGGAACCTCTCTGCTTTTGGTAGTATCCTTCAAAGATACATTCTTCCGAACCATCCGCTCTTGGGCGACTGTCGGCTTTCCCTTATATCTAGTTTAAAAGCTGCTCTATCTCCTTTTTAAAGGTTAATGCCAGCAGCCTGGTTCCATCCCTGTTAAGGTGAAGCCCATCCCTTCGGAAGAGCCCCTCCTTTCCCCAGAATGTTCCCCAGTTCCTAACAAATCCAAAACCCTCATCTCTGCACCATTGTCTCATCCACGCATTGAGACTCCGGAGCTCTGACTGCCTTTTGGGTCCTGCGCGTGGAACAGGAAGCATTTCGGAGAATGCTACCCTGGAAGTTCTGGATTTCAACGTCCTACCTAGAAGCCTAAATTTTGCCTCCAGAATCTCCCTACCACATTTTCCTATGTTGTTGGTACCGACATGTACCAAGACAGCAGACTCCCCCCCAGCACTATCTAAGACCTTATCTAGGTGGCGCGTGAGGTCCGCTACCTTCGCACCAAGCAGACATGTTACCAGGCGATCCTCATATCCACCAGCCACCCAGCTATCTACATGCCTAATGATCGAATCACCAACTATAACGGCTGTCCTAACTGTTCCCTCATGGACACATGGCCCTGGAGAAACTTCCTCAGTGCAAGAGGGTTTTACATCACCTGGAGGACAGGTCCTAGTTACAGGATCACTTCCTGCCACACCAGGGTGATGCTCTCCTGTCACGTGACCTCTCTCCTCCATGGCAACAGGGATGCTTCCAGACTGGAGGTGGGACTTCAGGACTATATCCCTGTAGGTCTCGTCTATGTACCTCTCTGTCTGTCTTATGCTTTCCAAGTCTGCTACTCTAGCCTCTAGAGAACGGACTCATTCCCTGAGAGCAAAGAGCTCCTTGCACCTAGTGCACATGTAAGACCTCTCACCAACTGGGAGAAAATCATACATGTGACACTCAATGCAAAAGACTGGAAAGCCCCCATCCCGCTGCTGGACTGCTGTCTGCATCTTAGTTTTAAGTGTGTGTTTAGATCTAAGTTCTTTACTTACTAAGGGTTGCTATGGATATTTATACTAATAAAACTGTACCTAATACGTGTAATATACCTTGTTCACCTGAAGCTTAAGTAATCTCAGGTCCTTAGTGTATGACTGATTTGGGTAATGAGCTTCACCTGAAAGCACCTCCTGTCTTTTAAGATGTGTAAGTACCTATAAAGCTACGATTATCCCAGGGGTGGGTGGGTGTGGGGAGGGAGGGAGGGAAATAACACTTAGTAAAAGAGTGCTGCTACACAGTACCCTGTCTTGTGCTTCTGAGGTAAGCTAAATTCTGATTTGATTTAAATTATAGCTCTTACCTGCTGCTAGGCTCTAACTTCTTATGAAATTTAAACTGCAAGCTCTCTGCTGGGTTCTAAATTTAACCAAAAGTCTTTCTTCTGTGTTTTAAATTTAAGCTAAAAGTACTTTGCTGATGCTAGGTTTAATGACAAAATACAACAGTGATTATACATGAGATAATAATCAATATTTATATGAGCACATTTCCCTAGACCTTTCAACCATAACTAGTGAATTTGTATAAAATACATTTTGTTTCTTGTTTCCGAAGAACTTGTCAAATGAATCATTGGTGACATAAGACAGTTTAAATTGCAGGTCACATTAAGCTGAAAAACGAAAATGCAATAAAAAAGAAAGATGAAAGACCAACTGCTGCTGGTTTCTTGATTTCAGAATAATTGGGAGGCGAATTATAAAAATGTCATTGCAAATGTAGATGCCTGCTCATAACCTGTACGTGCAGGATAAGGTTACCAGGAAAAAACTATTGCAAATCTAGTTTTTTTTTAAATTCTTTATTATTGATATCATATTTCTAATATATTTTCAAGAAAACTGTCTTGAACAGAAAAATAGACCAAGGCCAGAAAAGCAATTTAATATAATATACCAGAAAATACTAATATCCTACTTTAGCATTCCACAACAAAATGGAGTTTTTCCCTGATTCCTTTAATCAGAACTAGGGCTCCAATTCAGTACCAATGGGGAAATCTTTTCACTGCTTTTAAGATCATTCCAAACCATACCCAGAATACCCCCTTCAGACTGCGCATGTCAGATGCATACATGGGTAAGTAGTATCTCTTTTAAAATCACTGTTTATATGAGCTTAATGATTTATACATTTAAACAGCATTTTTAACATGTGCAAACTTTCTAAAATCATCTCCAAACTATGTCAATTACATTACAATAAGCAAATCAATTAATAAATAATAAATCAATGAAAACACTGCACATAAGAGCCATTTTACTTAAGCCATATTAAGCAGTTGACATGGGAATTAGCTCTTGTTAACATAGAGACCGATTCTGTACTGTACTGGTCACTATTACCAAGTGGCCCCAAAACCCTTATCTGTTGCATCAGATCCTGTGTTCCACTAAGGACTAGGTCCAAAATGGTTTCCCCTCTTGTCAGTTTATGAACAAGCTGCTCCAAGAAGAAGTCATTTATTTCATCTAGAAACTTTATCTCTCTGGTATGTCCTGCTGTGACATTGACCCACTCGATACCGGTGTAACTGAAATCACCCATTATTACTGTGTTGTAATTTTTGTTAGCTTCCCTGATTTCTTTCAGCATTTCATCATCCATCTTTTCATTCTGGCCAGACGGTTGGTAGTACACACCCATTGACATTACCTTCCCCTTTTTACATGGGACTTCTATCCATAGAGCTTCAACAGTGTATTTTGTTTCCTGCAAAACTTTAATCGTATGTGACTCAATGCCCTCTCTAACATAGAGCAGAACCACTCCATCAATTTGATCTGTCCTATCATTGTGATATAGTTTGTACCCAGGTATCACAGTGTCCCATTGGTTGTCTTCCTTCCACCAGGTCTCTGAGATGCCAATCATATCTAACCTTTCATTTAGTGTTAAATATTCTACTGTGACTCTCCCATCTTATTTTTAAGACTTGCATTGGATGGAGGCATTTTAGAGGTTGTATTTTATTCATATTAATCTGGTTATCATTTGACAGGGGTAATTTGCAATCTTTCACCTCTGCACCTAAGGGCATCTGGATTACTTTATTCTTTAATGGAATCTCTCTGTCGGGATGCTGTAACTTCCCTCTTTTGCTAATATCCTTCAAGGATACATCCTTCCAAACCATGTGCTCCTGGGTGACTGTTGGCTTTCACCTATTATCTAGTTTAAAACTGTTCTATCTCCATTTTAAAGGTTAATTACAGCAGCTTGGTTCCATCCTGGTTAAGATGGAGCCTATCCTTTCCGAAGAGCCATCCCTTCCCCAGTATATTGCCCAGTTCCTAACAAATCCAAACCCCTCTTCTTTGCACCATTGTCTTATCCATGCATTGGGACTCCGGAGCTTTGCCTGCTTTTTGGGTCCTGCTCATGGTATGGGAAGCATTTCTCAGAATTCTATCCTGGAAGTTCTGGATTTCAACTTCCTACCTAAAAACCTAAATTTGGCCTACAGAATCTTCCTCCCACACTTTCTTATGTCATTGGTACCAATATATAGCAAGACAGCAGACTCCTCCACAGCACTATCTAAAACCTTGTCTAGGTAGTGTGTGAGGTCCACTACCTTTGCACCAGGCAGGCCTCATGTCCACCAGTCACCCAGCTATCTACATGCCTTATTGAATCACTAACTATAACAGTCTTCCTAACCTTTCCCTCATGGGCACATGGCCTTGGAGAAACCTCCTCGGTCAAGAGGGTTTTAAATCTCCTGACAGACAGGTCCTAGCTACAGGATCATTTTCTGCCACATCAAGGTGAACCTCTTTTCTCATTTGACATTTCTCCTACTTGGCATCTGAGAGACTGCTAGACTGGAGATGGGACTTCAGTACTACGTCCCTGTAGATCTCGTCTATGTACCTCTCTGTCTTCCTCATGTCCACCAAGTCTGCTATTCTAGCCTCCAGACATCAGACTCATTCCCTGAGGGCAAAGAGCTCCTTCCACCTAGTGCATACATAAGACCCCTCACTAACTGGGACAAAATCACACATGGCACTCACTGCAAAAGACTGGATAGTCCCCATCTCGCTGCTGGACTGCTGTCTGCATCTTAGTTTTAAGGTTTTGTTTAGCTATTTAAGTTGTTCACGTAAAGTTGCTAGGGATACGTGTACTGTTACAACTATACCAATAAAGTTTAAGGAACTTTGTCCACCTAAGAACATACGAACATAAGAAATTAATTGTATTTATTTTTATTTATTTATCCAGTTTTATATACCACCTTTTCCTTCAAATCAATGTGGTTCACAATGGGAAATTAAATACAATTTTAGTAGGGGTAAAGGGAATAAAAAGGCTGGTTATGAACATTGAGAGGAACCATAGTGCTCAGAAAATAGAAGCGCTTTCAAGATCTTGTGGGTTCAGACTAAGGTCCATCAACCTCAGTATCTTGTGTCCAACAGTGGCCATTCGAGATCACAAGTATCTAGCAGTTTCCAAAAAAGACACACAGGTTCCATAATGCATGTATTGGGGTCCTCCTGGGTCCTCTTTAATATTGGTTTATGGACCTTTCCTCTAGGAACTTGTCCAAATATTTTTTAAACCCAGCTACACTAACAGCTTTTACTACATCCTCCAGTAATGAATTCCAGAGTTTGATTACATTTTCTGAAAAACTATTTTCTCTTATTAGTCTTAAATGAGTTACACTGTAGCTTCATTGCATGTCCTGTAGTCTTTCTACTTTTTAACAGCGTAAAGAATCGATCTATGTTTACCAGTTCCACTGCATTCATTAATTTAGAGACCTCTATCATATCTCCCTCTATCATATCTCCAGACTGAAAAGCCCTAACCTTTTAAGCCTCTCCTTATAGTGGTATCCTTCCATCCCCTTTACCATTTTGGTGGCTTTTCTCTGTACCTTTTCTATTTTTATTTTATTTATTTAGACAGTTTTGTATACCGCCTTATCCTTCAGTCAAAGCGGTCAAAACACAATTGGGGGATACATTTAACATACGGGGATATGAGACACATACACTAATACTTACAGGGAACATGGGCAGTAGATGCTATATCCTTTTTAAGATATATCCTTTTTAAGATATATCCTTAAGATCCTTTTTAAGATATATCCTTAAGATATATCCTTTTTAAGATATGGCAACCAGAATTGCACACAATATTCAAAATGCAGTCTCACCATGGAATGATACAGAGGCATTATAATATCCTTTGTCTTATTCTCCATCCCTTTCTTTATGATTCCTAGCACTTTATTTGCCTTCTTGGCCACCGCTGCACACTGGGAGGAGGGTTTCAACATGTTATCCACAATGACGCCTAAATCTTTTTCCTGGGTGGTGATTCCTAATGTGGAACCTTGCATCGTGTAATCATAGTTCAGGTGGTTCTTTCCTAGGTGCATAACTTTGCACTTGTCCTCATTAAATTTCATCTGCCATTTAAATGTCCAGTTTTCCAAGTTATCAAGATCCTCTTACAATTCTTCACAATCCTCTTGGGTTTTAACAACTTTGAATAATTTTGTGTCATCTGTAAATTTGACTACCTCACTCGTTATTCCCATTTCCAGGTCATTTACGAATATGCTGAAAAGCAGCAGATCCAGCTCAGATCCCTGGGGTACTCCACTATTCACCTTTCTCCATTGGAAAAATTGGTCATTCAGCGCTACCCTCTGCTTTCTATCTTTTAACCAGTTCCTGATCCACAGTACACTGCCTCCTATCCCATGATTTTTTAATTTCACCAAAAGTCTCTCATAAGGGACCTTGTCAAAGGCTTTCTGAAAATCCAGATACTTTGCTTTATGTTCACACCTATATATTATAATAATCCTGTATTTCGAGATCTTTCAAATGTTACTATTGATTCTCTCCAAATAATTCAAAATCTTGCCCCTCATCTAATTTCTGAAAGTAGAACATTTGATCACATAACACCCATTCTCATTCAATTACAATGGCTACCAAAAAAAGGCAAATTCACTTTAAAATGGTTATGATGGCATTTGAGATTAGATGTACCTATGCCCCTAGTTTGTCCCTTTTTGTTTTATGTTCCTAATCATGTTTATGCTCGCAGGATCAGGGCCTTCAGGATCTATCTTCACTGAAATTCTCACAACATGTGCATGCTTGTCAAAGGAGTAGAGGAGTGGCCTAGTGGTTGGGGCAAGGTACTTCAGGTTGGAAGTTCAAGTCCCACTAGAGGACAGTTACCTTGGGCTGGAAAGACTAGGGTTTCTAGTCCCACAGGTGCTCCTTGTGGTCTTGGGCAAGCCACTTAACCCTCCATAGCCCATGTTCCCTGTAAGATAGTTACCTCCAAGTTATAATGCCCTGTTCAATGTAAACCGCACTGATGCAGAATAGCATGGTATGTAAGAGAATGTAAATAAATAAAGGTTTTTATCAATTGTTAGCCCAAAATTATAAAATTAATTACAATCTGATTTGTATTCTGAAAAGGATATGATTGTTTTTACAAAAGAGGTAAAAGCATTGGTGGGCATATTCAAAAGGGCTTTGCTGGTCAGCAGGACCAGCTAACCAGCTAAACTGCAGTGATCCTGATATTCAGTGCACTAATCAGATATTCCCACAGACCACAGAAAAGATGCCCAGTTAAAATGGAATTGTCTGTGGGCAGATCGGGGCTGTCCCGGCAGCTATCTGGTTAGCGGCGACCAGATAGTTAAACCGAATAAGTTAGTATAGGTCAGTGGCTGCCCTTACTTTATCCACTTTGTGCTGAATATCACTGCTAATGGGATAGAAGCAGTGCTTCTCAGTGAAACCGAATATTCATCACTGGACGCCAGATAGGCTCCGGTGCTGAATATCTGCGTGTATTTCAAGTATAGTAGCCTAGTGGTTAGAGCACTGGCTTGATAACTAAGAGACCAGCATTTGATTCCTGCTAGCACTCTTTGTGTCCTTGGCAAGTCACTTAACCCTCTATTGCCTTGAAAGAAAGGCCTGGCAAGCTACTTCTGGTTATACTGCCAAGAAAACTCAGGAGCTACTGGGTTGCCAGGACTCAGAATTTATTTGAAGGCACACATTGCAATTGCAATTAAAGTAGTGGCAGCTAGGTGTTATGAAAGTGCTGACCACTGCTGCTGAATATTACCCCCCTATTATGTTAGCCTTTGATGTATTTAATATGAATATTTGCTGCAGGTTGCTGGGCTGGTGTCCCTGCGTAAGTAACTGGGTACCCAGCTTGGGGGCCCCTAACCCTTCCTTAAGTTAGGTTGGGATTTTGAGGGGTGCTAGGGCAGGTGAGGTCCTTAAGGTTGAGGTAGCAGGGGAGGTAGTTAGGTATCGAAAAAGGGAGGGGGAAGTGAGGACTGGAAGGAAGGGGGCAGTAGGGAATTGTCTGGGTGGGATATTGATTTGAAATCCCTTCTCATCGGTGTGGGAAGGGATTTCATTGGGTCTGAAGGAGTAACATGGGGAGCTGAAGGGGTGGGGGGGGGCGGCTAGCAGCAGAGCTTATTTACCTGTGGGGCTTGACTCCTCTCCCATCCCAGTCCTGTTAGGGAGGTTGGCATGGGGAGTGGACGTTCAGGGCTATTTGTTGCAGCTGTTTGGGCAAGGGTGGTTACCTGATCCAACCTAGTACACATGCGTCTGTTTTGGCTTTATGCTGTTGGGCTGAGATCAAGTGATCTCAGCTTGGAAGTTGGAGGGACAAGTGAATTTTGGTCTCAGGGATCCTCACTTCGGGGTGCTAGCCTCTGCTAGTAATATGGCAAGGCCAGTGGTGGGGCGATGGACAGCTGCTTGGATTGCAATGATATTGTTCTACCTTGCTAGTATTATGGCGGATAGTAAACTTTATCCATTGGGGATGGGAGAGGGATTTGAGGCTAATGTTGTAACACCTATTGCTTTGGCTTGAATTGTTTAGTGTTTGTTACTAAATTTAAATAAAGCTGCAACCAGTTGTTTTTTTTTTCCAGAGTCTAGTGATGAGTCATTGAATGGGGGCAGTTGGGGTGAGGGGGGAATGGGTGGGGCAGGGGCCCCCATATATGAGGTATGGACTGCCCTGGTTATGTAAAATGGATGCTACGCTTGAAATGGAAAGCAACTTTTAACCTTTTTGCATGTTTGTGTTGCACTGTTTTGTGTTCATGGTATGATTATATTTGTATGTACACTGCTTAGAACTATCAGTGCTAGGTGATTTAAAAAACAGTTAAATAAATAAATAGGGGTCTGACTGCCAAATAAAGGCTGAAGACTTCTGCTAGGGGTCAAGTGGTGCTATTTTGAACCCTGGTGATGAAAGGACAGAAACATCCAGGGATTGTTCCTGCTGCCTCACTAAATACCAAGAAAACCCCAATAGGTGCCAGAGGGTTCAGAGGCAGGGCATTATGTCTTGGCTACTAGAAAGGGGGATCAGGGGGCTTCTTCACGTGCTGTCTTTTTAAAAGATACTAAATCCAGCTTTGGGCGCACTATCTTTGCATTGCTGCAGCCAGGAACGTGTGATGTTCCCAGCTGCAGCAACATAAATTTATATTTGCCATGGAAGTAACTAACCTGCAGTACATGTTAGTGACTTGCACAGTAAATTGAGCTGTAGTATAAAATGTAATATTTTATTATGGATTCCTATGTTGTCTATTTAAAATAGCCCCACAATAGATGCCTACTTGGACTTCCTATTCATGTGACTTGTTGTAAAATTACCCTTCAGTTTGATCTTATTCAGGAAAGGGAACTGCATTAATGTGCGTTATTTGCCACAGATCCCATTTAATTAATTAAATGGGACCTATTTTAATAATAATGGTTAGCACATTGATGGAGTGGAGAAATGTATTTATTTATTTGTTACATTTTTCTATACCGCCCCTTCTAGAGATCCGGGGGTGGTTTACATAAAAAATAGCTACTGTACCTGAATGTAACTTGCCTTGCTTACTGGAAAGATGTGAGCTAGATACTAGTAAATAAACAATGGTGTTCACATATGCTCAATGGTAATACACTTAAGTAAGTCTAGCCCAATATATAAAGAAAATATTCAGGAATCAGAACAAATCACCACAATAGCAGAAGCAGCTTTCAGTGTCTGAATTTTCTAGAACAACGGTTAAATGTATCTTCAAAAGTCTCTCCTTTTGACTGATCCTTTATCTTTTTCTTTAAAGCAAGAACACAGAAAATACCGGACACAAGTGAACTTGAAACCTCTGGGGCGTTCAACACTTCAGTTAAAAATATCTCCAATAGGTAGTTGACCTCCTAGTGGCTAGGTTCTTGGGGGTTTTAGGAAGTAAGAATGTACATAAATGTTGCTGTTCTAGTCATTAACTCACACAAGTGGCGACTTACGCTCATAAATGACCGCTCATAAAATACCAACTAGTGTAAAGCACGTGCATTGTTTATATCATGCATACTTTCACTGTGGACCGGCACATAGGTGGAGTTTGGGCAGAGCATGGTAGGTACGAGCAAGTAGGCACATTGATTATAGAATACTACAGTTTATGAATTACTTACAAAAGTAGGCCTGGCCATTTCAGCTGCTCTAGGGCTGTGTGAGACATTAAACCTTAACTTAAAGCATGTTTTCTGCCACTGGCACTACTTGACTTTATAAAATAGGTGTGAAATATGTGTTTTATAAAATTACCCTCCATGAGTGGAAAATCTTTGCATTTATCACTCAGGGATATTTTCTCAAAACTATAAAGTCATAATGCACCACATGCTGTCAAACTGCAAAGCTGAATATTGTTTATCCAAAACTCAACAATGGGAGGCAAATCTGTCATCATGCTTCAGAAAAGGTGTTGTCAAATCTCACTGAACTTTAAGCATAAATGGACTATTCAGTCTCAAAAAATGCTCTTCAGGCTATAGTTGTGCTTCATTTCTAAAATGCTTTTTCCTTAATATTGTTACCAGAAAATATCATGCTATACTGTATGATTTCTTATGCCACAGGACTGCAGTCTTTTGTACGTTACAATGTTTTTTATTGAACCAGTGTAAGAGTAATCACAAAGTGTTCTAGTACATGACCTTGCAATGCCGCACTCTTCTTTAATGTGATTCTAGGAGATCTCTGAGAGAACAATTGTAAAAGCCATTCTTATAGGTAAAAAAGCACTTTCGCTGTAGAAATGCACTTTTAGAAAATTGCCCACCACATAAGACTGGTAAGTAAAAGGATGTGCACATGTCCAATACACAAGTCCTTCTACCCACAGAGAGAACTACAAGCCCTATTCAAGGTTTCAAAATTGTCCACAGCTTATCAGAAGTATGACAAATTCTTTCAGCTGTGTTAATGAGCTTTCCTTCAGTCAACCTGGAACGTGGATTCTCTGAGGCTGCTATTCAAATGATTAATGCTCCTTGAAGGTTCACTGCTATCATACTAGTGCTGCTATTTCGGACTGTAACCACTGCTTATGGTTGTACCTGCTGCTTTATGTAGGTTGCCCAATGCCCTTCTGGGAGTGAACTGCTGCTTCCTTCAGATTACGCCAGTACTTCATTTCATTCTCTTGGATCCTTGTGTCTATCCCACAATTTTTTTTAAATTCTTCAGAGTAGATGCTTTATGTAATCAATTAGCCTAATAAAACAGTTCAGACAAAAACGTATGCCGGCCTTATCAATAGTAAGGATATCTGCAAGCTTACCCAAACAAAGGATACCACTGAATCTGTGACCAGCATACCAGATAGCACTGATATGGTAGAACATTGCATCCAGGAGACTGAAGAACCAGCACGAAAACACTGCATGGATAACTGTATAGGAGGGGAAGGTTTACCATTTGGGTATTCCTACAAGCAAGGGACCACTGCAAGCATAGTACCAGGGCCAGTGCAAGGCTATTAGATACTCTAGGCAAACCTTCAGCCTATCTCAGCACTATCCATCCCAGAGCAGTCCAGTAAAAGTGCATAGATGGACATTATAGTTTTAAATATTCCTAAGAGGGGCTCTACAGGTCAAACAACGGTAAGGATTTGAGGGTGTATTTTTATTAAATTGCTAGCTCTCTGATTGGGAGCTCTTAAAAGGGTTGTTGTATATTTTTTAAAGCAAAGTTACTTTCTTTTTGGTGCTTTAGTAGAAATTTCCTTGAGCAGAGTAGGTTGTTGAATTCTAGTAACCTTCTCAGCTTTGGGAACTGCTGACACCTAATCAGGAGTTAGTGGGCCTGATTACCTGAGAGCAGCTGAGGCCTGCATAAAATGCTCCAGAGCCTTGCCCTGTTGAGGCATTCCTAACAGGGACTCTACAGGTCAAACAACGGTAAGGATTTGAGGTTTTATTTTTATTAAATTGCTAGCTCTCTGACTGGGAACTCTTAAAAGGGTTGTTGTATATTTTTTAAAGCAAAGTTACTTTCTTTTTGGTGCTTTAGTAGATATTTCCTTGAGCAAAGTAGGTTGTTGAACTCTAGTAACCTTCTCAGCTTTGGGAACTGTTAGTTCCCTCCCTAATCACCCCGACTCCCACTCACCCCTAGTGAGCAGTCTTGCTTTATAGGGCACCTCCCCATTTAACAAAGCACAGAGACTTGGAGCAGCACATTTTCAATATAATTAAAGAGATTTAACTATTTTTTCTCTGAAAGGACAGCTGGGAAACCGGCTGGTACTTGGTAGATCTCTCTCTTTTGCTTTAACAGATACCTAAGCTCCATGAACAGAACAATAGCTGGGAAAAATTGTATCGCTAAAGCTGTTGCCCCCATCACAGCTTCTGCCTCTGTCCAGACAGAGGTCCTAATGCCATTTGAAGGACCGGTTCCATGTGCAGGGTGCCTGCATGCTGAAGCTCTGAGGAAACAAGTGGAGGAACTCAGAGAGGAGGTGGTGAGGCTGAGGAGCATTCAAGACAGTGAGAAGTACATTGATGAGATGCTTCTTGCAGCAACCAAGCTCTCCAGCAGAGAAGAAGATGGGCGCCAACAGAATGTCGATGGTTGGACACAAGTCACCAAGGCCTGCAGAATCACCAATCCAACTTCTCCAGCCTTTGAATTGAAGAACCATTATGCAGCCCTGGAAGTGGAGAAGGTGAAAGCATCCCTGGAAAGGGAAGAACCAGAGCTCAAGTACCCCAAAGTTGCAGAATTAGTGACCACAAGCGAAGGGTAGTGGTGGTTGGAGACTCTCTTCTGAGGGGTACTGAGGCATCTATCTGCCGACCAGACTTGATGTCCAGAGAGGTATGCTGTCTGCCTGGTGCCAAAATCCAAGATGTTACGGAGAGTTTGCCGAGACTCATCAAGCCCACTGACTATTACCCAATGTTGCTAATCCATGTTAGAACAAGTGATACTGCCAGGTACCCCTTGGAACCTATTAAAAGTGACTTCATGGCTCTTGGACAGGGTGAAGCAGTTAGGTGCACAGGTGGTGTTCTCTTCAATCCTCCCTGTTGAGGGTAAAGGCCAAGGCAAAGAGGCTCGCATCCTGGAAATGAATGCATGGCTGCTTGGATGGTGTCATTGAGAACGTTTTGGTTTCCTAGACCATGGGATGCTGTTCCAAGGGTTGCAGAGCAGAGATGGCATCCATCTGTCCAAGAAAGGTCAATGCGTCTTTGGTAGTAGACTGGCTAATCTACTAAAGAGGGCTTTAAACTAGATTCATTGGGGATTTATTTATTTATTTTATTTATTTAACATTTGCTTCTATACCGCGCTATTAAAATCAGCGCGGTGTACATCAAACAGGCATACTACAATGTATACAAACAACATTGAGTTGGGATGGGTGAAGAAAGACCCCAGGTAGGTGATACATTAAATACCTTTATGGAAATGGGTAACAGGGGTAACATATGGAAAGCAGTGTGTATAAATTCCCGTAGCATGGGAAATAAGATCCCTGATGTTGAAGCTTTGGTGGGAGGGGCTGACTTGGATTTAGTGGCAGTTACAGAAACATGGTTCACAGAAAACCATGATTGGGATGTAACTATACCTGGCTATACTTTATTCAGAAAGGACAGGGTAGGAAGAAGGGGAGGAGGAGTGGCACTATATGTAAAAACTACTATTAAAGCTTTGGAATTACAGAGCTTAAAAGGGAGAGAGAAGGCATTGTGGATTAAACTAGAAAGAGGGAAAGAGAAACCTATTTGCATTGGTGTGATATACAGACCTCCCTCACAAGAGGAAGAGGTGGACAGAGAGATAATTGAAGACATACGCAACATTGCTAGGAAAGGGGAAGTGCTACTGATAGGAGATTTCAATATACCAGGTGTTGATTGGCACATTCCTGCTGCAGTATCATCTAGAAGTAAGGAGATCCTGGATTCTCTACAGGGAGAACTATTCAGGCAATTGATAACAGACCCCACACGTGAAGGGGCCATACTGGACTTGGTGCTTACCAACAGTGAAAGTGTTTCTGATGTTGTAGTGGAAGATCATTTTGCATCCAGTGATCACCAGATGGTGTGGTTCAGTATTAGGACTAGAGCTGTTAGAATCAATTCAAAGGTGAGGATCTTAGACTTTAGGAAAACTAACTTTGCCAAGATGGGCCAATACCTCAGGGAGTCGTTAGTGGGATGGGAACAGCTGGGGGATGTAGAAAAACAGTGGGCAAAACTGAAAGGGGATATTTTAAGGGCAACCAACCTTTTTGTTAAAATGGTAAATAAAGGTAAAAGGAAAAGGAGACCGTTATGGCTTTTGAAAGAAGTAGCTGAAAAAGTGAAGAAAAAGAGGGAGGCCTTCATGAAATACAATAGATCACAGAGAGAGGAAGACAGGCATCTCTATTTGGAAAAACATAGAGAAGCTAGCAAAGTAGTAAGGAAGGCAAAGATTCAAAAGGAGGAGGATATAGCCAATGCAATAAAATGGGGGGACAAGCCATTTTTCAGATATGTTAGTGAGAAGAGGAAGGGCAAAAGTGATATTGTCATACTCAAGGGTGCAGGGCAGGAATATATAGAAGCTGATAAGGATAAAGCGGAATTTCTTAACAAATATTTCTGTTCTGTGTTCACAGATGAAGAACCAGGAGCAGGACCTCAGAAAACACCCACAAACAGGAACAGAAGCAAGGGACATCTAGAACAATTTTAAGAAGACAGTGTTCATGAGAAACTAGCTCAACTTAAAGTAGACAAAGCTATGGGACCAGATGGGATACACCCTAGAATACTGAGAGAACTTGGAGATATTCTAGCAGCTCCACTGACTGACCTTTTCAATGCCTCGTTGGAGTCGGGAGTGGTGCCAAAGGACTGGAGAGAGGCTCATGTGTTACCTTTACACCAAAGTGAAGGAGTGGCCTAGTGGTTGGGGCAAGGTACTTCAGGCTGGAAGGTCAGGGGTTCAAATCCCACTAGAGGACAGCAACCTTGGGCCGGAAGGACTGGGGTTTCTAGTCCTACAGGTGCTCCTTGTGATCTTGGGCAAGCCACTTAACCCTCCATAGCCCATGTTCCCTGTAAAATAGTTAGCTTCAAGTTATAATGCCCTGTTCCATGTAATTTCAGTTTGTTCAATGTAAACCACAGTGATGCAGAATATTGTGGAATATAAATAAAATAAAATAAAAAGCAGAAGTAAGGATGTGGTTGAAAACTACAGGCCAGTTAGTTTAACTTCAGTGGTGAGTAAATTATTGGAAACGCTGCTGAAAGAGAAAATAGTGAGGTTTCTGGAGTCCAGCGGTCTGTGCCTTTTGGGGCCGACCCAACCACCAGACAGACTATACAGTTGCCTAGGGCAGCAGGGTCTTAAGGGGGAAGCAAAGAGCAGTTACAGTGAAAGCAAAACAATGAGTCCTAACAGCCGCACAAACTTAGACTCATTAGTGCTTTTTAAGAACATAAGAACATAAGATACGCCATACTGGGTCAGACCAAGGTCCATCAAGGCCAGTATCCTGTTTCCAACAGTGGCCAATCTAGGTCATACGTACCTAGCAGTTTCCCCAAAAGACACAGGTTCCACAATGCTTGTACTGGGTCAAGCATTTATATCCTGGGTCCCTTCTTAATAATGGTTTATGGACCTTTCCTCCAGGAACTTGTCCAAACCTTTTTAAACCCAGCTACACTAACAGCCTTTACTACATCCTCCGGTAACAAATTCCAGAGTTTGATTACATGTTGAGTGAAAAAATATTTTCTTTTATTAGTCTTAAATAGTTTACCTTGTAGCTTCATTGCATGTCCCCTAATCTTTCTATATTCTGATAACGTAAACAATCAATCTATGTTTACTCGTTCCACTCCATTCATTAATTTATAGACTTCTATCATATCTCCCCTCAGCCATCTCTTTTCCAGGTTAAAGAGCCCTAACCTTTTTAGCCTTTCTTCATAGGAGTAATGGATCCATGGAATAGTCTCCCAGTGGAGGTGGTAGAGAGCCATAACTTGCAGGAAGAATGGGTAATTTGCATATAGTCAGTTTATCGTTGTAAGTGGTTTTTGGAAATCTCCCTCATTATGTACATACTTATGAAACAAATGTAATAGAAACAGAAACATAGAAATATGACGACAGAAAAAGACCACATGGCCTATCTAGTCTGTTCTTCCATATAAACAACTACAACAGTCCCCTTTTTATCTTTAGAGATCCTTTGTGTTTGTCCCATGCTGTTTTGAATTCTGTTACTGTCCTCATCTCTACCACCTCCACTGGGAGACTATTCCATGGATCCACTACTCTTTCCGTAAAGAAATATTTCCGCATATCACTCCTGAATCTATCTCCCTTCACCTTCATCCCATGTCCCCTCGTAGCAGAACTTGGTTTAGAGTTGGTAATGGGCTGATGGGGGGGCTAGCACTGGAAATGGGCTGATCAAGGGTGGGATAGGACTGGAAATGGGCTGATTAGTGGAGGCTAGGACTGGTAATGGTCTGATTAGGAGATGCTAGCACTGGTAATCGACTGAGGGGGGACTAGCACTGGAAACGGGCAGATTGGGGGACTAGGACTGGCAATGGGCTGATTAGGGGAGGCTAGAACTTGTAATGGGCTGATCGGGGAGGGCCAGGATGTAATGGACTGATGAGGGCTAGGACTGGTAATAGGCTGATCGGGGGGGGGGGGGGCTAGTACTGGAAATGGGCTGATTAGTGGAGGCTAGGACTGATAATGGGCTGATGGGGTGCTAGGACTGGTAATGTGCTAATTAGGGGAGGCTAGTACTGGTAATAGTCTGAGGGGGGACTAGCACTGGAAATGGGCAGATCAGGGGGTGCTAGGACTGGTAATGGGCTGATTGGGGGGTTATGACTGGTAATGGGCTGATGGGGGGGCTTGACTGGAAATGGGCTGATCTGGGGGGGTTAGTACTGGAAATGGACTGATGGGGGGCTAGGACTGGAATGGGCTGATTGGATGATAAGACCGGAAATAGGCTGGGACAGGAAATGGGCTGATGGGGGGGCTAGGAATGAAAATGGGCTTATGGGGGAAGAAGACAGCTGCTGGCTCTAGAAGAAGGTTGCGGGATAGAACTGGAAATGGGCTGATGGCAGAGAGGGGAGGATAGAGCTGCTGGCTCTGGAAGAAAACTGGGGGCTAGGGCTACAAATGGGCTGATGCAGTGGGATGGGAGAATGGGATTGGAAGTGAGTGTATGCTGAGAGGGGCTGCCAGTGGAAGGAGAGGGCAGGAGGGGAGGCAGGAAAGGTGCTGGCATGTGGAGAAGGAGGAGGCTGGAAGGGAGCTGATATGGGGGGAAGGAGGAGGCTGGAAGGGAGCTGATATGGGGGGGAGGGAGGAGGCTGGAAGGGAGCTGATTCCTGAGGATGGTACTGGAGGGGGACTGGAAGTGTGATGACACTAGGGAAGGGAGTAGTGGAATGGAAGGGAGCTGACACCTGGGGATGGTACTGGAAGGGCTGGGTAATGGGGAGGACACTGGAAGGGAGGGGCCACTGGGGCTGAAAGGGAGCTCACATGTGGGGATAGCTCTGGAAGGGGCGTGGACAGAGAGTAGGGTGACTGGAATGGAGCTGAAGGGGGGTTAGCACTAGGAGTGGAAGTGAGCTGACACCAGCAATGGTATTTGGACTAGAAGGGACTGTACAGTGGGGAAGGAGGGGGACTGGAAGGGAATGGACACTAGTGGCAGTCATGGGAATGCAAGAGGTTTGACATTGGACGGTTCTGGGAGGGGAGGACTGGAAAGGGGGCTGATACTTGGAAGGGTTACTGGGACTGGAAATAGATTGATGGAAGGAAATGAAGAAAACAAAAGAAGAAATAAGAAATGGCAGATGGAAAGAGAGCTAAGAGAAGACAGGAAAGCAGAAGCCTCACATCAGGACCAGCATGATCAGAGAATAAAATGGTCAACTTTGACTGACCAAACTCAATTAAACAGCTGGTCCACTTTTTATCCAGTTACTGAAGACCATTGCATCAACCTACTCAAAGCCCTAAACACATCCACTTCTCCGCTAGATCCATGCCCAACTACCTGAATAAAGACAATGGCGCACGAACTAGCTCCAACACTCTGCATGATAGTTAACGCCTCACTAACTCAAGGAACCATACTACCTCAACTGAAAATCTCATCTATCAGACCTCTATTAAAGAATAACACAATTGACCCAACTTCCCCCGCCTCTTACTGACCTATCTCCAGTATTCCACTCCTTTCTAAACTAATAGAGAAAGCGGTTCAACGCCAACTGCAAGACCACGTTGATGCCTCAGCCCCAGTCGACATCCAACAGCATGGATTCAGAGAGTATCACAGAATCGAAACTTTACTGACATCTCTCCTGAACACAGTAATCAAGGGACTTGAAGAATCAAAAAGGGACTTATCTTATTATTTCTGGACATAACAGCAGCTTTCGACTCAATCACCCACTCCATACTACTCGACAGGCTAAGTGAAATAGGAATAAGTGGCACACCTCTGGCATGGTTTTCACTCCTTCCTAGCAGACAGAAAATCTCAAGTCAAAATAAAAGGCAACACTTCTCAACCTTTCCCTTTAAAACAAGGGCTTCCTCAAGGATCATCTCTTTCAGCCTTATTCTTCAACCTTTACTTACAGCCAGTATGTAAAATCCTACAAGACTACAACATATACTACCACCTATATGCAGATGATCTTATGATATACACTGATCTAGACACAAAGAACCCCAACTTCTCCAGCATCTCTTCATGCATGTCAGCAATAACCGAATGGCTAAACCTATGCAACCTCAAGATCAACTATAAAAAATCAGAAGCTGTTATAGTCACAAGGGACACCACATTCAAATCTACAGAAAACATAACAAGTGGAAACAGATCCATCCCAGTAAAAAATGAGGGAAAGTACCTGGGAATCCACCTTGACCAGAGACTCAACTTCCAGTCCCACATTAACAAGACTACGGCTAAGGTCTATTACAAAATGAAGCTCCTACAAAACCTCAGACCTTTACTTGATCAGAACCACTTCCGGTCCATCTGCCAGGTGCTAATTACATTGCACTTTGATTATTGCAACCTAATTCTACACGGCCTACCCAATCGCACAATCCAAACCTTACAACTAGCCCAAAACGCAACAGCCTGACTAATCACAAGATCCAGCAAGCACGACCATATCACTCCCATACTTGAGTCTCTTCACTGGCTCCCCATCAGCTCTCGAATAAAATATAAAGCCATAATGATGGCATTCAAGATTCAACACGATCAATCTGCCAGCTGCTTAAAAAACACAATCAGAAGAACCCTCGACAACAGATCAAGGAGAACCCAACACCAAAACTCCCTTACAAGCACCACATCACACATAGGCATCTCTCAGAATACCCTACACAGAGTATTCAAATTCTACATCCCTTCTCTATGGAACTCTATCCTACCCCTCCTGAGAGCCACCATAGACACCACAGACTTCAAGAAGCTATTAAAGACACACTTATTCACTGAGTATTTCCACAACCCACCAGTCGTCTAAGCCATTACCTATAACACAGACATAGCTTGTAGTTAATTGTTAAATGTAAGCACTGTTAACAGTTTTGTACATAGTTCTAATGAAATGTTTTATGTAAACAAGTTCTGTTCCATGTAAACCGCGTTGAGAAGCTGAAAGGTGGTATATAAAATATGTTAAATATATAAATAAATAAATAATTTTATCTTCATTTTACTGATTGGACTTTGCGCTATCTTTATATTTTACACAGTATGGGGAACTGTATCTCTATCTGATGTTGCACTGCATGCGGAGTCTGGTTTCTTAGGGTTTCAGTTTAATTTTTGTCTACATATTTTTATTTTTACTTTAGGTGGTAGTCACTTATTCTGTACTTGGTGAGGGTTTGTGTTCTGGGTATGTGACTGAGGTTGTATGAGTCTGGAAGTTTATGCTGGTAATGGTATGATAGATTTGGCCTTGTAGATCTTAGGTGACTTTTGTAGAGTTTTATATTAGTTCCCAATATGCCTGGTACTGGAGAATGTTTGTTAGTGAGGTGACCAGAATCAGATTTATTTAAACTATATTGAGTTCTGTGGGTGAACGTCTTACTTCTGCTCTGCACCCATTGTCGAGGGAGAGGTTTCTATGGATGCAGAATATATATTCAAAAAGAAAAAGTGAGAACAAAAATGCAGTTTATAACAGAATGAAATGAATTATAATTTGATCTTATAACCTGTGCTGTAGTTCTCACTTTTTCTTTTAGTTCCTTGGTGTGCGGGCATCTTGCATTTCCTTTGTTTTTATGGAATATATATTTACACCCCTTTCATGGCTGTTGTTGCCACCAAAATTTTCACCGGATTCTATATTTCCAAAAAGTCTGCACACTGTGTGCGAAATGTGATGTGTATCTGTGCTTGACATCTGAAAAAAACTGTTATTTAAACTATCACACCCAGCAGTAAATGAAACTGATGCCAAGACTGTTTTTAATTTTTAGCCATTCAGGACTGTAGTTGCCAAATGGCAACAGTAAATATTGTTTTGTAGAAATAAATTTTTTTTCAAAACTTTATATTCTGCATCATTTAGCTCAAATCTTAATAAAAAGACAGAAAAAAAAATTTCAGTTACAAAACAATTATGTGGACGCAAAAGTACCATGCTGGTCCAGTGTGCAGTTTCAGGAATTATGTTGGGGTTGCCAAGCACTTCTTGGTGTTTATGTTGGAGTGGGAGGTGTTGTATTGGGGTCACAAAGTCCCTCTTGTTTTTCAGAGGGTAGGAAGTGCTGTCTTAGGTGCCAAGTCACTCTTGTTTTTGTGGAAGTGGGAGATGCTGCATGGGTGCTGTTGAGCCCCTCTTGTTTGGCATATTTAGCAGCATGTGTCCTAGGCTCTGCACTGGTAACATATAAACATAAGAAATCCCATACTGGGTCAGACTAAGGTCCATCAAGCCCAGTATCCTGTTTCCAACAGTGGCCAATCCAGGATTCAAGTACCTGGCAGGGTCTCAAAAAGGCACACAGGTTCCACAATGCTTGACCCCAGGCAAGCAGTGGATTGCCCAGGTCCTCTTTAATAATAATAATAATAATAATCATAATAATAGTTTATGGACCTTTCCTCCAGAAACTTGTCCAAACCTTGTTTAAACCCAGCTGCACTAACATCTTTTACTGCATCCTCTGTTAACTAATTCCAGAGTTTGATTATGCAGGGCTGTAGGCTAACTGCAGGGAGGCAATTACATCCCCCTGGAGTTACCACATTTCAGCGTAGCAAAACAACTGCCTGTGCAACTAAGGCCACCCTCTGAGGTGGCAATAGTTGCACTCATGCAACTTGTGCTGAGCCGTTATGGTAGTTTTTGCAGACAATGCAGATGCCTGTGTGAGAGAGTTCTTTCTCTCGCCTCACTCTACAGTAAAGTATAATTTTGGGAAAGAAATCCTGTAAACCTAACAGTAATGGATAAAAACATTTTTTGACTACATATGTCTGTTTTTAGTCTGTACTGATATATTCCCTACTTGGTGAAGATCTGTCTCTGTTCTGCATATGTGTGACTGACGCTACATATTCTGGTAGCCTGGAGTTTCTATGTAGGGAGCTGTAGTAATCTGGCACGTTCAGTTTTCTGAATAGGAATATGGATGTTCTAGGGCCCACTGCAATATTTATGGTGTTGTCTTTTTCTGAATACACTCCATGTTGTGTGAATTTGGAAGTTAGTACTGTTTTGGAATAGTAGATTTGCTCCATGGGTCCTGTACTCTGGGTTCTTGGTGAGGTCAACTTTAGGGTGTTGGTTGGGGGGAGGTACTGGAATATGTATTGTTTTTGAGATTTGAAGTTTTACATTCTTTATGCTGCCAGACCAAAATTTAAAATATTTTGTTAGTTCAGATTCAAGGAAATTTCAAATTTTCAAGGAACATCTCAGTTTAATTTTGTTTAGTAGCCTCATAGCTTTACTGCTGCTGAGTTCTGGACTTTTCCAGCTCTAGCACAATCCAATCCAGCATTTGAATTCATGGCTACCAGTATTAGTTTCTCATTTTATATCTTCCCTCCTCATCAATAATCTGGTCATAGCAAAATAAATCTGATGTGCAGATATTTATAATGGTTTCACTGGGGGGGGGGGGCTGTGTAAGTGGCTTTTCATTAATCAAATTTCATGTTTTACTATTATGTTTGTTTTATTGTAATATTGTTTTACTAAATTGCATGTATATGTTTAGAAGCCACCTAGGATTTTAAATGGGCGGCATATATATTTTAAAATACAAAATGTATGCAAATGATGCCACAGGGAGTCTCCGCACATGGCTCTGCATCACTCTTATGCTGTCCCTGGGGGGAAATAGACAGGAGGACGCACTGGGAGACAGAGGAAAGCAGAAACCTCAGATTGGGACCTAAATGATCAGAGAATAAAATGGTCAGACAACAAAGTTAGAAGAGAATTTTATTTTCAATTTAATGATATGACGGTGCTATTTCTATATACAATACACGGAAATGCATCTCTTTCTATTTCTCTGGAATTGCATTGTATGCAGAATCTGGCTTCTTGGGTTGCAGTTTAATTTTTATCTACATATGTTTATTTTTAGGTTATGGTCACTTATTCTGTGCTTTGTGATGGTCTGTGTTTTGAGTGTGTGACCAAGACCAGGTGTTCTGTTAACATGGAGTTTGTATGTAGGAATCTGTACTGTAGTAATCTGAATTGTTTAGCTTTCCAAATAGGTGTTTGGATGTTCCAGGGTCCACTGCAGTATTTACAGTGATGCTTTTTTGGATGGCCTCCTTATGTGAGTTTTGGAAGTTAGTGCAGGTATGGTAGATTTGCTCTGTAGATACTCAGTAACTTTGTTGTAGAGTTTTGTACTAGTTCACAGTATGCCTGGTACTGGATAAATTTTTTTAAGGTATTTAGTTCTGTGTGCGAAAGTCCTGGTTCAGCTCTGCACCCACTATTGAGGAAAGGGGTTCTTTGAATGTGAAATATATGTTCAAAAAGAAAAAGCAAGAACCATAACGCAGTTTATAATAACAAAATAAAAATGAGTTATAATTTAATTTTATAAACACTGTAAACTGTGCTGTGGTTCACACCCTCTCTTTTAGTTCCTTGGTGTGTATTTCTTCCATATAATCTAATTGGCTTTTTGGTTTGGTTCAGAATCTGATTGGAGTTTTGAGAAAGCCACCCCCCCCCCCAATACAGGGGGGGGGGGGAACCATCTCATCCCTTGCCTCAGGAAGCAGATTGCCTTAAGCCACCCCTGGGGGAACCCTCTGCGATGCTTAGAGGCTCCTTTGCTGCATTGAGAATGTCCTTTACCTCACTGGGAATAATGTAAGGCTCCAGAAGGAGGTAGTGTTTATTCAGACTCCTCAGATACTGCTCTTGACCTTGCTCCATGACTATTAAATCATCTAATCGATTGGGGGGGGAAAGGGGGACAAAGATGACAAATCAAGAGTCTGCAATAAGTAGTTCATAGCACTGTTTTTGATGGCAGCACTGTGCATTTTAACGCATGAAAATGTTAAGTAGGTGCGCAGACATACAAAGAGAAACAGCAGTGTAGCACAATGGTTAAGACACTGACTCATGATGCAGGGGTCATGGGTTTAATCCCCTACTGTGCCCAATGAATAAGGCTGGTTGAGGCACTACCTGTTATGTGTAATATTGCATTATGAGGCATTTTAATTACTGCTGCTAGCAAACGCACTCTCAAAGCACTGTAACATAAGGTGCTCATAAGGTACCCCAGAGGGCACATTTTAAAGTGCACTGTCCGCCACGGCACCCTACAATGTTGCATAAAGGGTGGCATATAGGGTGCCCTATGAGGCACGGCAAGGTCATAGCACTGTTTTTGATGGCAGCACTGTGCATTTTAACACATGAAAATGTTCTGTAGGTGCGCTGACATGTACAGAGAAGCAGCAATGTAGCACAATGGTTAAGACACTGACTGATGGTGCAGGGGTCATGGGTTCAACTCCCCACAGTGCCCAATGAATAAGGCTGGCTGAGGCACTAACTGTTATGTGTAGTATTGCATTATGAGGCAATTTAATATTGTTTTAATTAGTGCTGCTAGCAAACACACTCTCAAAGTGCTGTAACATAAGGTGCCGCATCAGCGGCCCTATAAGGCACTCCAGAGGGCATACTATAAAGTGCACTGTCCGCCCAGGCACCCTAGAATGTTCCTTATAGTGCGCTTTATAGGGTGTATGAGGCCCCGCAAGGTCATAGCACTGTTTTTGATGGCAGCACTGTGCATTTTAACGCATGGAATTCTTAAGTAGGTGCACTGACATGCAAGGAAAAACAGCAGTGTAGCACAATGGTTAAGACACTGACTGATGGTGCAGGGGCCATTAGTTCAAATCCCCAGTGTACCTAATGAATAAGGTTGGCTGAGGTGATTCCTTTTTCTGCTTGCAACTGTACAACAATCTGTGCTGCCATCTAAAAAGAACCCCACCCCAGTGCCATAAATTAATGCACCCTTTAGGGTGCACCAGAAGGCACATCCTAAACAACCATGTCAGCAAAGGCGAGTTATAATGTTCCCCAGAGGCCATGTTGAAAGGTTGCCAACTCCTAAGGCACCATAGTAGGCACCCCATAAGCTGCCTGAATAGAAGGTGTGGCGTAAGATGCCCCAAGGATGTATAGGTGAACCCAAAAACATTGGCCAAGAGCAGTAAGGTCCTCCAATTTGAAGGGCAAGAGAGGTATGTGGCAAACACACACGTAACCCAAACACTGCACAAAGCAGAAAGGAAAGACAATGCATAAGTAAAAGAAGGACGTAAATCAGAGCTGATGGACCACACAAATCAGCTGCAGCCCATGTGGCAGCTAGAAAAATGGACAAACATATTGGGGGCAGCTGTAGCTATGCACAGAGTGATGGTAATATACCATGCTATAATGACAGTGTGTGACAGAGGATGGGAAGATGTGTGCAGCAGAGGAGCCAGAAATGGCAGGATAGGTGAAATATCAGGATGACAGTGGAGTAGCAGTGCTATGCAGAGCACACACAGGAGAGGCAACCAGGGAGTGCTGCAATGCAGGAATGTGTAGGAGTGCAGGATGTGGGGTAGCAGCATGCACATCAGGGTAGGATGGCACACAGCTGGCAGACAGAAGATGGACAGAAGGATGGTTCACAACTCTGATGAGGGTACAATGTGCTCACAGCACAGATCTGCACAGATATGACTGCCACACGAATGAAAACTAGTTCTGCAGGACAAGCATACAAATGAAAGAGAACAGAGAGGAATCACACCTATGACCACTACCACAAATGGCAATGCACAAACCGGTAGGCCACATCACCAACGTGAGCTCATTAGCAAAGGCTGCATACAAAAATAGTGCAGGGAATCACACAAGATGCCTGCTGGCTGTCAGGACAGGCAAACCCCCAACAGTAACCATGACCAAATGCACATGCAGATCTGCTGTGTACAGATCAGATCACAGTCTGTATTTGGGACCAGAGACACATGCACACAAACAATGAAATGTTATGCAGTGGATACAGCATGCAAAAGAGGAAAGAAACTAAACCCCAAGGGCAGCAGAGGATGCTCTGTGGAGCTGGTGAAAAATCTGGAACAGGACAGGAGAGAATTTAACATGCAAACAGGTGTACCACACACCAGCTGAACCACAGCAATACAAAACCCCCAAGTGCACTGCCATGTAAACACCATAAAGAAAGAGACCTATGTAACAGATAATATGTGATGGCTAGGCAGCACAGAGGGCACACCTTGGTGTTCAGTGAAGAGAGGGAAGGGTGTGTGTAGAGGTGATGAACCTGCTGGTACCTAATGGTCCAGTTAGCACAACAGAAAATAAAAACATGAACCACATGTGGGGATCAAACCTGCAAACTAGGGAGCTAAAACACATGTCTCTAACCACTACCCCAAACAGCACACTGAGTGCAGCACAAAAAAAATACCCCAAAGGGAGGGTGTGTATGGGAACTTGTAATACCCAGTGATGTGGCAAATGGCTGGCAGATACACAGCTGCCACCGTACAAGGATGTGAGCACAGGTGGGCCATGTACATGACCAGCAAATCAGTAGATACAAGTGTCAATGTGAACAAAGAGTGGAGGAGTAGCCTAGTGTTTAGAAAACTGGCTTGGACACCAAGCAGCCAGGGCTCAATTCACACTAGCACTCCATGTGGCCTTGGGCAAGTCACGTAACCCTCCATTAACTTGGAAGAAAGACCTGACAATCTACTTCCAGTGACACTGACAAGAAAACCCTGGAGTCTCTGGGTCACAAGGAGTCAGTACTGACTCAAAGGCACACATTGTATTGCAAGTTTGTCACCATGATCAAGCAGCAGCAGAGACAAATATATATCAAACACATATGTTTATTTGGGTTCATCTTCACAGATAGTGTAGATCCCGCCATCATAATATCAAGGTGAGTGGATCCAAGGTGAAAGACAGAAAGATCACTGGACCGTCTACAAATGAAGGGCAGGAGACATAATCTGCAGCACTATGCATTAGGCCCCCACCCCCCACATGCTGACGCACGCCTCAAATGTGTTACTCACATATGAGTGCATGTAGACAGTAGGCGGTGCATGATGAGGGACCAACACACATCAATCCTGATCTGTTCCCTAAAATATATCTATCTGGCAACACAGGAGGCACACATATTAAAACAGCATATGTTGTTGAAACGTTGTAACTTTAGAACCACAGATTGAAAATAATGTTACAGCTATCACATAATGCCTGATATAGGAATCCAAGGTGCAACAATGTAACCCTAAACAATCATCAAATGCACAATGAGGATATGCTAACAGGTAGCAGAGGCACATGAACGCAGACAGAATTCAAATGAAAACTACCTGCAGAAACATGCAGAGATAACACCATGCAGGAGGTCCCCCTGCACCGGTTGGTGTGTAGACAGTGTCTGTACACATATATCACCGTACATGGAATGCACAATTGAAGGAAGACAACAGACACTCACACTGCGACACTCCAAATATAAAGTGGCAATGTGAGTGTCGTCACCTCAGGGGATAAATAGGACTGTGCAGACATGCAATGCAAGGTTTGTAAATCAATGCAGAGCGTCACGTCTGTACAGTAAACAAACACAAGAAACAGTATATAGAGAGGGAAATTAAGGGCAAATATGTTACAGTAAACCACACAGAAGCCATATTGCCACGTGCTGTGTTTTGCCAACATAGTCAGTCATATGCACATGCACCATTGATATTTCAACATGATTCAGTGATGCCACACATGCACGCAAAGACCCTTGTTGATTGAAAACATCAATCCAGGATGCTGGCGTGCATTAAAGTGGTATTGTTGCAAAACCTGTATCAGCTCCAGGTGGAGATTAGGTGGACATAGACAACAGGACCTCTCCATCGCTACCCCTATGCCACACGTATGGCTGTATGCTTGTGTTGAAACAAACAGATGAGCATATCCTGTGTTCCATGTCACACACATGGCCAAAAGAAACAACTGTGGAGGAATGTGCAACATACAGTGACAATGGCAGTCCCTGATTCACACGTGGGGACCAGTACACAGTGTGCAAAGTCCAAAGTGTATCTGCAATCCAACACGTCAGGTTACGACTATCCTTGCAACCCTGGGCATGCATAGTCAAGTGTCACATCCCAATATGCCACAGTACATGAAAGGTCCTGTGTGTCTCCTGCGATGAGCACGACTCCCAACCAGAGCACAGCAGCAACAGTGTGTTGGACAGGTCTGTCATGGGCAAAGTAGCAATCCAAAAATAATACTGTCCATCCTAGGCATGTGTCGCACTCGCACAGGTCAAACATCCTATGGCACCATTTTCCAGGGAAAGTTCCATGGTGTTGTGTCCCCCAACAGGTGGGTGATGGCGATGCCACATGCACTGTAATAGATGTGTCTGCTTTGTTCTCTGCCCTGTGTCAGAAGAGGAGAAATATTGTATTGGTATGCGCCTTGCAACATCAGCACCAATTGCAGAGAGTCAATCATTAAGAAGCACATAATGAAGGGACACACAGGCAAACATGACATGATCACAACACAATAAACATTGCATGTTGGGGACATTTAGAATTGGAAGCATACACAAGGGTGTCACATGGATATGTTTCTGTCCATGCCCATGTGACACAGGCGTTTCAGAGCTCCATCCTATGTGCATCAGCATTCGTGAACACAGAGCCAACATGAAATGTATATGACACAAACAGTAAATCATTAACATATAAAGGCTGATGTCATTACCAAAAGAAGAAAGGTGCAAACTACCTTGTGCTTGCATCAGGTGTATGTCTTGGATCCTCTGAGCCACTCAAAGGCCATAACAGGTCACAGTGAAGGGACACAATGTCAGCAAAATATGTAGAATCTCCATGTCACCATGTCACACCGATATCTATGATACAAAAAGCAGGTCAACAGTGGTATGTCAGAACACAAGACACAGTTCTGTTCCCAACACACAACACATGTCCACAATGGTTACATGGTAAACACCAGTAAGGTAGAGATAGCACACTCACCACCGCCCCCCAGGTGTACAGACCCCTCACAACACATGATAATGTAAAAAGCCTGAACACTGTATCATCACACAGCCAACACAAGAACACACACAGTATGCAAAGGGCAGCATGCCAGCAGTAGCATATGGCCTGTATGTCCACAAGTGGAGATTTGTACACATAAAGGCCCTTTGAAATGCAATGATACCCTGGTGTTGGCTCATGGTACAATGTCAGGGAAGGGTGCACATGTAGGCCACCACCCATAAACCTACAACCTCCACACACATGCAGCTCTGTTGGACATGTCCCAGAGACAGTGTTGCTGAAGACATACTGGAATAGGAACACATGGGGATATGTGTGTCAACAGCAAAATATGGTTAAGGCAGGTGCAGGGAAAAGAGGTGAACCACAACATCTGGACAATAGGAAAGATCACCGAGGACATGTGTTCCCCATGACTGCTGGCACAGACAATATAGCTGTAGGTCCACCTACCCCAGCCCACAGCATGTTGGCTGATGTACAGTCCCCTGCCAATGCACCACAGCACCAGGAGCTTCAACAACTATGTCCTGTGCATTGGGAAACACAAGGAAAACATACATATGTCATGTTCTAGCTGTGCAACACACAATGCACATTCCTGTCCCCAGCTTCCCCACCCCCCAACATCCTTTACAGACTCACTGTTCACCATCACACTGTACACATCTCTCCCATGTGAGAGGCATCAAGGACATGTCTTTGCCAAACTACAGGGGTCTGTACTCTGTCTGTCCCCTCCCTCACCTCCCTGTTATCACACACACTGGTGAATATAAGTGTTTTTTCCCTACCGTGTTCCCAACTCACTCCAAGGCTGCAGTGTTATCCTGGGTCCCCCATGTTGCTCCCAATGGCCCTTCACTGTGTGTACTGGTGTCCCAATGTCGTCTGCTACCCCGCTGTCAATTGCTGTAACACATGGAAATATGCAGGGGCACCTCCGGGATCCTCTGTCCAAACACATTTCCTGGTGTGTTTATCTCATACCTTGACTAACATTAACAGCTGTGTGCTACTGAGTTGCTAAACATATATCTCAATGTCTGCGTTATGTCCGCTAAACCACACCCCGATGTCTGCTTTTGACGTGACCCTGATGGCTGCATGTCAGCCCACTGTGAGAAAGTGATAATGGCAAAGCATGGATAGCCTATATGTGCACCTAATAACCCCCCTCCCATCAGAGCCTCTTTGTGTATGTGGCCATTACGTTCCTTCTCTAGGGTATGCAATGTAGTTGGTGTCTTGGCATGCACTCTCCTCCTCTGTGCACTTATACAGCCTTTAGTTGAGTCATGGGTTTATGTTGACATGTCATCAGCTGGATTAGCTTTAAAAAATTTGATGAGAACAATTATTTCATTTCCCTGAAAACAACCCTAAAACCCAATCCACCCCCACATTGATCTCTCAGCTTGCCTACTGTAACCTACACCTTGTTGATCTTGCCTGAATCACTTCTGTTTGTGTGTACATATGCAACACTGCACTGCATGTCTATTCTGCAATGGAAAAATAAAAAAAACCCTGGCTGGACAATGCACACTTTCCCTATCCTTCTCCGCATCCATGTTAGGGCTACGTGATGACTTATACAGTCTGCCACACTGTGTTGTTCCACTAACTCCCCGTAAGGGTTTCAATTACCATTATGACAGATAGTACTGAGCATGTATATAGTGCTACATAGCACATGTAGCGCTATACAAAAATTACAGACCAACACATCCAGCTTACAATAGCATACCACACACACAATCAGCTCAAAATACCAAATGAAAAACACACACAGCTGCACAAGTGGCCCCAAACATGGTCCTCTCTCCCAGTGTGAAACCCACACCACATGCCGCTCACCTTGCTGAACCCAAAGCATAACACAAACTAACAGTGGTTGCACAGCATCCGCTATCACAATCATCCACAAACCACGAATGTCACCCCAAAACCTCCCACAAGCCTAAAACCACCCACCCACATCATCCACCTCAGCCCTCTGTTCTGCCCTGCCCACATCGTTTGGTTCCCAGTCATGCTGATATTTGACGTTGGGATGGCCAGCCAGTGTCTGTCACATGTCAGTGCAGTGTTGCATCCTACTGATATTGGTCTACAAATGTTAATCTGTATTAGCACTACACACATATAGCAACAAATGTGGGAACATATGCAGTACATACATGAGAAGAGCTGTGCAATCACCTGCCGCCTGATTGCTGTGCCCTCACGTGTGTCCTCACGGGCACGTACAGGGGGGCACGTCGGATCATCCTCCAGACCCTCAGTAATCTCTGCAGGGATATTGTGCCTGAGAGCAATGTTGTGCAGGATACAACAGGCTATGATGATCTCTGCCACAGTCTGTGGAGTATATTGTAAGGCGCCGCCTGTCCTATCCAGACACCTGAAGCGACTCTTCAAAACGCCAAAGGTGCGCTCTATGACAGAGAGGCTGGTGGCATGGGCCTCATTGTATCTCCACTCTGCACGTGTCCGTGGTTGACGCACAGGGGTCAGCAACCAGGGGTGACACCCATATCCTGCATCACCTGTAAAAAGACATGAGGTAAGTTAAAGCATGAGCTCATGTCCTCTCAAATGGACACAGGTATATATGTGCAAAACAAATGCATTACACATTCTGTAAGAAACATATGACATCACAACTATGCAGCATTGCAACATTGAAATATAATGACACAAAAGGACCACATGGCCTATCTAGTCTATCCGTCCATATCAACAGGTACAACAGTCCCCTTTTTACCTTTATAGATCCTCTGTGTTTGTCCTATGCTGTTTGGAATGCAGTTACTGTCCTCCTCTCTACCACCTACACTGTGAGAGTATTCCATGGATCCACCACCTATTCAGTAAAGAAATATGGTGGCATATCACCCCTGAATCTATCTCCCTCCACCCTCATCCCATGTTCCCTCATAGTTGAACTTGTGTACAATTTGCAGAGGCTCTCTCCCTCAACACATATGCCATGGAGGTATTTCTACATCTCCTTCATATCACCTCTATCCCTCCTTTCGCCAAGGCGTACATCCTAAGATCCCTCGGTCTGTCTTCATATGCTGTATAATGAAGACCACTAATCATTTTAGTAGACACCCTCTGCTCCGACCCCATCCTGTGCACATCCTTTATGAAGGTGCAGTCTCCAGAATTGCACACTCTACTCCAAATGAGGTCTCACAAAAGACATATACAGAGGCATTCTCCCTTCCTGTTTTATGCTAGCCATTCATCTCTGTATGAACCCAGCCAGCCTTCTAGCTTTTTCCCTCGCCTATTCAACCTGTTTAGCTACTTTGACATCAGCAGAAACAACCATACCTAGGTCCCGCTCGTCTGTAGTGCACAAGAGTACTTCACCCCCTATACAATAGTGCTCCCTTGGATTGCTTCAGGCCAACAGCCTGACCTCACATTTCCTACCATCACATCCCAGCTGGCCAATTTAAGACCATTCATCAAGCTTAGCTAGATCACTCCTCATGCTTTTTAGAGCTTCCTGGGTGTCTACCCTATTACAGATTGAGTGGGTGAACCTAAGAAACACCAGACAAGGGGTAGGTGTATGGAGTGGCAACAACATAATATGTAACAACCACACAAATGCTTGCATTCAATCAACCAGCATCACACAGCACCATAGCAGGGCGCATTTGGAGGGCAACCCCCCCCCCCCTTCCCCCTATATCCCACACAGGCAGATGAGACACACACACAATGAGTGATCTACTGCAAGACACACATTTGCACATACGCCTAGTCACATGAGCACCATGTGCATGTCAGAAATGGGAAACACCCACCCAGCAATATGCAGTCCTCATACTGTCCTGCCTCAAATTGTTGGAATAGTGCCAAGTGATGCAGGATTTAGGCGTCATGGGTGGACCTTGCAAACCTGGGGACCACATTCAGAATATGCATATTTGCATCACATACAACCTGAACATTCAGGGAATGATAGTGTTTGCGGTTGCAGAACACTACCTCCCTGTCTCTAGGCGGGACCAGGGCAACATGTGTGCAATCAATAGCTCCCATCACATGTGGTATCCCGGCTAACGCTTCAAAGGCCTGGTTCAAGGTCCATCACTGTTGCCTAGTGTGTGGAATGGCAATATAATTCCGCACCTGGCTGACCATGGCACGCAGTACTTGGTGGAGACAGCGTGAGAAGGTGGGGCTGCTCATGCCACCCACTGCAGCCACAGATGACTGGAAACAGCCAGAGGAAAAGAAATGTAGGGCAGCAATGAACTTGGCCAAACCTGGTATGGCATGTGACCGATCAGTCAGGGGCTCGAGGTCAGGTCTTAGATCCTCATAGAGCTCCCTAATAGCCCCTGTGCTCAGTCTGTACAGGGAGATGACCTGGTCCTCTCGCATGCCCTGGAGCTGGGCCCTGGGCCTGTAGAGGCGTGGCTGGTGAGCTTGCACCTCAGCACGCCTCCTGCGCCATGCGTGCACAGCCCCTGCCTGCCCTGCTCCCACAGCTGCAGGTCTGATTAGCTGCGGGACTACACCCATGCCCTGTGCCTCAGCCCCATAGACACCATCTCCCCTGTCACGCAACCGCACCACCTGCCCACCTGGCGCTGCAGCTGCAGCAAACACAAAGGCCGCCATAACCTCCACCCACCCTGCTCCTCTAAATAAGTCAAACACAGACAACACTTCCCTAACCAAGACACACACCTTACACACCACACAGAAACACAGCCACACAATACAACCAACAACAATCACAAACCCAGTCACGCTCCACAATACACCTGATTCAGACTCGCTCCTTCCTTCACTGCCAATGCACACCTTCTTTTTCCCTCACCTACAAAAAAAACCCTCAACGTGCAACATGTGCTCAGGACAATTTATAGAGTTTTTTTACGTAGCGCGTGTTGCACGTGCACGACCGCTGCGCATGCGCAGTTGGCTGTGCGCATGGTGCATGCACCGCACACACGCAACACTGCGCATGTGCCATGGCTCACGCGCTAATGCACGCACCCACGTTCTGCGTCTGCGTGGTGCATGCGCAATGCCCACAGCCAACTGCGCATGCACAGTGTGCATGGAAGCGCACGCGTGCGTGTGCTGCATAGTTGACTGTGTAACGCACAAGCACCCATTTCCTGCCTCTGGGAGGGGCATGCACGATGCGCGTGGCCAAATGCGCATGCGCAACTACGCAACCAACGTGCTCACGCAACTGCACACGCGCAACATAAAAAAACCTATAAATAAACCTCTACACGTGCTGCACGTTGAGGGGTTGTTGGTAGGCGAGGGAGAGAGAAGGTGTCAGTGAGAGAGAGAGAGAAGCAGGTGTCTAGGAGAGCTAAGATTTTGTGGTGCGGGTCAGAGTGTTAGAGGCTTGGTTGTGGAGGATAGGTGTGAGGTACAGCAGGGGATACAGAGAGGAGGGGAGGCAAGGAGCAGGTGAGTGAGAAAGGAGGTGAGGTAAAGAGCAGATAGCAGGGAGAGGAGGGAGGTGTGAGGTGGAGCAGAGAAGGGCAAGAGAAGGAATGTCTGACAGGGAGGGAGAGGACAGGGAGATGGAGCCACAGGACAGGGCAGGAGTGGAGAGGGAGAGGGACAGGGAGAGGGAGAGGGAGGTGGGGCCATCTGTTGGGGAGGAGACAGATATGGCAGGGAGTGTGGTGGAGGCTGCAGGGCCATCGGCCCAGCCCACACAGGGTCCTCTCACTACAAAACGTAAATGCATACCGGTGCCAGTTCTGCAAAGGAAGAGGGCCCAGAAATTCACACCACAGTAATATCACATCCTGCTGGCGTCTGTTCTAGAAAATTATGATGTCCTATACGGACGACTAAGCAACACCACCACTGTTGCAACATGCACCCAGGTGTGGGAGGAGGTGCAGGAGGCGGTGGCACAAGCAGGGGGACCAAGCAGAGACCTCGACAGCCTCAGGAAGAGGTTTAACGACATAAAGAGGGGTGTGCATGCACACATGATGGCAGAGCGGCGGCATGCCATGGGCACTGGAGGGGGAGGCCCCTTTATACCCTCCCTAACACCCCTGGAGCAGGAGTTGGCAGAGCGGCTAGGGCCAATATACCTCTATGGACTGCCAGAGGCACTGGACACTGCCCATCCCCAGGCAGGTAGGTACCCAAATCACACCTTGCTGCTCCCAACCCATTGAGTACCTGCCCTTTGGATGTGCATCAGGCTTTTTATTAACACCTTCTCATACCTGCTCCCCTGGATCATCTCCCACCCTCTGCCTTTGGCTCATTAGTGTGCTGTCCCCCATTCCACCCCTTTTACTTTGTGTTTTGCTGCCCTCCAAACACATGTTTCATTAGCATCATCCCTTTTTATATCTGCCCTGCACATGTGGCTACATGTCTGCTACAAGCCCCCTCTCAGACCTGTACGTGTTATGTCTGTGTCTAATCTAAGCACTGCTGAGCAGGGATGGTCCTTCTGTGAGATAATGCATACCAAGGGTCCTCAAACATTCTAAACAGGGGGCCAGTTCACTGTCCCTCAGACCATTGGAGGCCCGGATTATAGTGGTAAAAAAATATATGAACAAACCCCAAAGAACACTGCAGAAATACAAAAAACAGAGAATGCATCCAAACATTTTGGTTTTGTTTTTCCAGTGGCAATTGCTCTAGCCACGTTAGTCTGGTTTCTTTGGGTCTTCTGCTAACTCCCCATCATCTGCTTTCCATTTGTCCTTTCTTCACACGTCTAGTATTGTTTCCATTCTCTGTCTACATCTGCTTTAACATAGTAATCTTTCTCCTTGTGCTCTTTCCGCATTCCTAGGTCATCCACCCAAATGTTAGACCCCCATCCTCAATCCCCACTATCTGTCCAATTGTAGATATCTCTTACCTCCCTCAAAATGTTTTTTTCCCTCACCATTTCATTTGTCCAGCTCCATCCCATTCTGATCCTCGCACAACCTCACCTCCTGTCTATTTCCAGCCACACCCAGCATCCGCTCCCCTCTAGTCCATGCATCAGCCCATTTGCAGTCCTAGCCCCCCATCAGCCCATTTGCAATCCTATCCCTGGCCCAACATCAGCCCAGTACCAGTCCTAGCTCCACACCCAGGTCGAGTCCTATCCAAGTTCCTCCAGAAGTGCATTTCCAAACCCCAGCCCCCCCAAAAGCTTATTGATAACCCTCTCCTAGCCCAACCATCAGCCCATTTGCAGTCTTAGCACCCCCAACAGCACATTTTGAGCCCTATCCTAGGCCCCCCATCATCCCACATCCAATTTTACCACCACCCATAGGCTATGACCTGTCCTAAACCCCTCCCCCACATCAGCACACTTCCAGTCTTACCTCTCCCCCCCATAGCCAATTACCACTCCAAACCTCCTCCACCCCCCTCAGGCAAGATAATGTACGAAATAACCCAAGCACGCCTACTGCTGCTGCTTCCACTGTGGCAGCAGGAGATTCAAGCATCCCGTGGGGCCCCCCCTGCTCTGCAGCGTCCTCCATGCGGCTTCAGTGTGGGCTTGTCAGAGCCGCGTGAAGGGAGAGTATCCCTTTCTCACGGCCATGTCAATGCCGCCATGGGCCTTATGGAAAATACCATCAGGCCCATGGCGGGATTAACAGAGCCACAAGAGGAGAAGCTCTTTCTGTTTGCGCGGCTCTGACAGCCAACACTGAGGCTGCATGGAGGACAAAGCAGAGCAGGGGGAGGCCCGCGGGATGCTGGATTATTCCGCTGGCACAGCGGCAGTGGCAGCAGCAGGTTTGTAAGGTGTTAACTTAGCTGGGCTGCTGCTAAATGAATGCTGCGGTCCTGTGTAGAGCTGCCCCTGAGGACTGGCAGCGGTGGCAAAAACACCCGTCGGGCTGCATACATCTCCTTGGCGGCCCACATGTGGCCCTCGTCCCATAGTTTGAGGACCCCTGATGTACACATCAATGTGTCTGCTAGGTACTGGCCTATATATGCCTAATAGTGGTAGCATGAGCTGTAGTGGTAGCTATTTAGCACATGTACAGGCCACGGCCAAACACACATTGATTGTGGGGTGGATTTGTTAAACAGTTGTATGTAGTTGAACCATGCAAACCAATCTGTGCTGTGCATGGTTTCCACAACCCAGGTGACTACACAACCATGGCCCCAGCTGAGGAGGAGGAGGTGCAATTGTCCGTGGATGTTGCAGAGCCCCAGCCCACAATGTCTGGGGGCAGCACCAGCAATGGTGACGGGACACCAAGCACACACGTACAGCCTGAGCCACAGGACCACACCCCAGACGTCACTGCCACAGAGGGCTCCGAGGAGATCAGACGACAACACCCCATTCATGCAACAGCGCCAGATGAAAACCTTCCACCATCACTGGACCCAATCATTGAAGAGCTGCGCACACACACTGCTGCAGCATGGCGCAATGCAGAAGGTGGGTAACAGCATACCCCACGATCCCGACGGGGTTGTCCTAACATCCCCAAAATTATTGCATATTGCCCACATAGCATAGCGTTCTGATGTTGGGGGGGTTGTCTTATGTCCTCTATGATTCTACCTCCTGTAGCATGGCTTGTCAGGTGTCAGCATTTGTGAGGGGCTCATACACATGCACACTGTGCTTGCCCATATATCCCACATAAGCCCCAAGAGAAGTGCAATGATCGCAGGTCACCCAGACAGCCTATGTGACAGAGACCTCGTCATGGGTATTGTCATGCAGTATCGTTTGACAACATAATCTGCAGTGTGCGCCAGCATTATAGAAATTGGGGCACCCCAGATATGTGTATGTGTGTCTTAGGCCCCCTCAGATCATCTGACCAATCCCAGACAAGCAGTGTGCAGACCTGGCATTATCATATTAAACTGTGGCAATGTGCCATGTGTGAGATCTGTGCTTCTCACGACCCCACATCCAGACCCCTTCCAGAGATGGGGATGGCTCATGGGAGACAACAGATGTAAACGTTGGTAGGTTTGGCAGGCATGACTGTTCTTCAGACTGCTCTTCTGGGATATGCATGACATGTATATGTGTGACAGCTGGTAATGGAGAGGAAGCTCACATATCACCCTCTGTCCCACCCACAGGCACTCATCAGGCACTCCAGCGTCTGTACATGGCAATTGGAGAAAATAACAGGGAGCTGAGGATGATCCAGGAGGAGATGCGGTTGGGGGCGCTTGCCCGCATTGCGGATGCCATGGAGGACATTGTGGGGCTAATGCGGCAGCAAGCACCAGCACCAGTACCAGCACCAGCACCAGCACCGACACCGGCACCTGAGGCACCAGGACAAGGTGCAGTTCCGCGGGGGGTGGTGTGCCTTGGGAGGCACGGGCGGCCACGCAGGAGGTGACTCCGGGTCCAATAAATAGCTGTTAACCAGTACATACGTGTTTTTTCCAATGTGTGTCCCTGTGCTCCCCTTAGGTAGTGTACAAATGCATGTTGTGTCACGCACACAGGCCCCTCGATGGTGGGGTGTCTGTACTGGCATGTATCACTGCACAGACACCAACACATGCCATGTGTGCCATGCACTGTGTCAGATCCCGGCCCCTGGGCTGCAGTGTGGTGGTTTACATATCCTCCCGGGTTGCACAGGGGGAATGTCCTTGAGCTGCATGTCCAGTGTTGGGAGCCGTCACAGTTAAAATCCTGCCATACCCCCTACATTGGACGCACATGTGTGACCCTTGTCCCTGCCTGCAACACTGCCTATGTGCCTGCCCCCCCACAAACGTATGCGGTTACTCACCAACCATCCCTGTGACTTGTATTGTCCCAGGACACACTCAACAGCTTTACCCCTGAGTAGCTCCTGGGCTCATCAGTACATCTTACCCTGCCAGCACAGACGTACTAGTTTGCAAGTTGTACTATTGGCACACAGGCATGTTGCATCAGAAATGGTTCCCACACATTGCACACAGCATGCACGTGCCTCAGTATACTGGGCCGTCGTCTACATTTCTGCATCTCAGGGTCCACCCTGGTCTCACACACCTACACACGTGGTCATCCCCCACGACTGCATGTGGAGCCAGTCCACGCACGATACCCATGTCTACCTTTACAACACATACCTGTCTACAAACATATCCCATGCTTGTATCCATAGTGTGTTGCTAAGGGAGACACGTGAACATTTTGAATTAACAAACAGTGTGTATATTTTAAAAAAACATAGGGAATATAATACAATGTTAGGGAAGGGGACAATATCCATCACCCTCCCCCCCCAAACACCCCCCTCCTCCCCCCTGCCACCCCCACCCGCCCTATACACCCTCCACCACCCCTCACCCCACCCCCACATCAGCCACACCCTCTCCCTGCATGCTGCATGCCCAGTGATGGAACACAGGACAGCACAGGGCACATGTGTGGACGTCACAGGTGCCATCAATGACTCCTGTGACGCCCTTCAGGGGATGGCCGCTGACATGGCAGCCGCTCCACCTCGGCGGCCACCTGCTGAATGGCTCCCGCCAGCCACTGGTGTGAGTGCACTAGGAGGTGCACACGCCACTCCAAGGCATCCAGGGCCACATACAGGTCCGCCACACACCTGCCACCACACACACACATAGTCCCAGGGGTCTGGGTGGTGGCATGTGCATGCAACCTGTGTGTGGCCCTGGATGGTGGAGCAACATGGCATGGCTGGCGGGAGCCCACAGTGCCCTGTGCTGCACTGTGTTCCCCATCACTCTCCCACACCCACCCATCCCCCTCCCCCCCCGCCACCTCCCACCCACCCTCCACACCCTCCTCCACCCCTCCCCCCACACCCACATCAGACACACCCTCTCCCTCCCCTGCCACCCCGCCACCCACCCCTTCCATGCCCCCATCAGCCCCCTTCTCCGCTGCACTCTCCACCAGGTCTTCCTCCTCCTCCTCCGCCTCCACCTCAGGTTCCTCCTCCACCACCACCACCTCCACCTCTGGGGCATGGTGGGCAGGGGGGCACCTCAGGGCATACGCAGATGTGGTAGGCTCTTCATCATTGTCATTACCCTCTGTGGAAGATGACAGTCATCAGCACATTATCAAGTGTGTCACATAACACATGTACATATGCAGGCACCACACAGGCTGGTGGGCCAATGTGACATTTGTTACTGGGCAGCAAGGTTGTCAATACTCACCATCACACTCTGCCTGCACCGCCCTCTGGAGGCGGGCAAGGTAGTCGCTGTGGTGGAGCCGCAACTCGCGCCCCTTCTTCCGGAGATCCTCTACCTGTGGATGTGAAAACAATATGTGGGGGCATCAGTGACTGCTTACCTCTGGTGGGTGGGCAACATAAACAAACATCTGTGTGGCCCGCATCTTGCTGCTCCTGCTCCACTGCTCTGTGTGTCATGTACAGCATAGTTAGTCACGTGTAACAGGTGATCTCCAGGAACACCAGGAATAAGTCTTCACATGTGGGTAGCGTCGGTACCAACTGAGCCTGTGTGGGAACGCTCCCCAGCGTCCTATATGAAAGCTTTTGGGAGCATCCCACAGTGCATGTGTGCTGCCTTCCCGCCTTTCCCAAATGCCTCTCTCCAGTTGAGTTTAAAGCTGACAGAAGGAGAGAGAGAGAGAGAGATAGGGAAAGAGAGAGAGAGAGACACACACAACCCGCTAGGGGAGATGGGTGGGTCGTGATTACCTCATCCTGCTGTTCCCGGAGATCACCTGTTACAGGTGATTAACTGTGCTATCACCAGGAACAAGCAGGACGTGGTCGTCACATGTGAGGAAACCCTAGATGTAGATGCCAGGGAAGGATCCCCAGAGTGGTGAGGGCCTGTGGAGGGCTTCCACTTCCTCCCATGGATCTCTGGCATCCTGTAAGAGAGGCGGCTAGGAGTGGATTACGTATGGAAGAGGTTTTGGAGAGCAGCCTGACCAACCATAGCATGCCTGCGGGAGCCTTTATCCAAGCAGTAGTGGGCCGTGAACCGAGGACCAGGTAGCTGCTCCACAAATGTCGTTAATATAGACGGAATGGAGGTGAGCCTGTGAGGCTGCCATGACTCTCACATTGTGAGCGGGAACATGGGCCACCAGTGAATGGTGTTAGCTATGATAGATAAAAGGTAATACATTGAGCAATCCAGTTGGATAGAGATCTTTTTGAAACTGCTGTACCCAAATGCGAGGGATCAGAGACTCAGAATAGCTGAGGGGACCTTGTGTGTTGCTGGGTCCTCTGCAGATGAACAGCCACAGTTCTTTCACAGTCCAAGGTATGAAGAGTCTTCTCTGCATTTGAAGCATGCGGCTGTTGAAAGACTACAGGTAACTACACCTCTTGTTTCAAATGAAAGGAGGAATCCACCTTAGGCATGAAGTGTGGATGTGTCCTTAGGATTACCTTATCATGGTGAAACGGTGTGTAAGGTGGATCAGCCACTGGAGCTTGAAATTCACTGATACGACTTGCTGATGTGATTGCAAGAAGGTATTTTACTTTCCAGGTCAGAGACTTTAAGGAAGTAGTGTCTAAGGGCTCAGAAGGTGGCAGCATATGCTGCCCTAGAAGCAGATTGGGATCCCATGCCTCTGGAGGTGGTCTAAGGGCAGGTTTTGGTAGATGCAGGCCTCTCATGATTCTGGATATGAGAGGATGGGATGAAATGGGTTGTTCATTGATGGGTTCAGAAGGAGCAGCAATGGCACTTAAATGGACTCTGACTGACTCAGTTTGGAGACCATTGTTTGATAAGTAATGGAGTTTGTCAAAAACATGTTTATATACGGATGACAAGAGGGTTGCAGGCCTTTTGTTATCACCAAATGAAATGTCACGTCCACCTGATGGCATAGGACTGCCTTGTGGAAGGTTTCCTGGAAGCATAACGGACATCATGCACTTCCTGAGTGAGGGGAGGGCCAAAGCAGTTACAGACGTCAGTAGCCAGGCTCTGAGGTGCAGAGACGGGGGGTTTGTATGCCATACATTCCCCTCCTCCTGCGACAGTAAGTCTGGAGCTGACCCTACGTACAGGGGTGGAACCTGGGACAGATGTAGAAGCAGAGGGTATCACACCTGTTGTTGCCAGAGTGGGACTATGAGGATCATGTTGCCTCTGTCCCTCAGGAGTTGCAATAGGGTCTTGGCAATCAAGGGAATGGAAGGAAAGGCATATAGGCATTCCTGCCCCCAGTTGAGGAGGACAGCATCCCTCGCTTGGTAGCTCTGAGCTGGGATTCGTGAACAGAACTGGGTAGGTTTGGCATATGATGGACTTGCGAAGAGGTATGAATCTTGAGTTCCCCAGAGTTGCAATACTCTACAGAGTTGGTCCATGTGTAGAGACCATTTGTGCGGAAGCAGAACATGACTGAGTTTGTATGGCTAAGAGTTCTGATTGCCAGGGAGATAGACTGGCAGGAGATGGATCTGCTGCTGTCTGGCAAACGACCACAGTTGAAGAGCTTCGTTGCAAAGGGACAGAGAGCCTGTTCCTCCTTGTTTGTTCACATAGACCATGGCTACCTGATTGTCTGCGTAAAGTAGTATTCCATTGGCCTGTAGAAGGGAATGGAAGACATGAAGAGCCAGGAAAATTGCTCAGAGCTCAAACAGATTGATGTGGAAATGACTCTCCTGACAATTCCAGGTGGCTTGGGTGGAGGTGTCCAGTACATGTGCAGCCCACCCCACTTTGGAGGCATCTGTTGTTAATGGGATCTGAGGAGGGGTTTGCAGGAAAGGTGACCCCTCCAACAGGTTTTGTGCTGCCCGCCACCAGTCCAGGGACAGGGTATGGCGGTTTGAGTTTACTATCACATCTGAGAGACAGCCTGTTGCTTGCGTCCACTGGGAAGAGACGGCCCATTGGGCTGGTCTCATGTGGAGACAAGCATAGGGGACCACATGCACCGTAGATGCCATGTGACTGAGCAGCTGATGCATCTCTCGAGGCGAGAGGTGAGTTTTTTGTAGTGCTGTCCAAACACGTTGCACAATGCGAGGACAGCGAGGCTGAGTCAGGTAGGTCTTTGGCAGTCTGGTATCTAGCCTTGCTCCTATGAGCTCCAGCGTTTACGTGGGAGTCAGAAAGGATTCCACGAGATCTCTGACAGGGCCCAGATATTGGAGTCCACGCATTGTGTACGAGAGAGAGGCCTGGGCATGTGTTTGTGACTGTGCCTGGATGAGGCAGTCGTCCAAGTAGGGGCACAAAAATATTCCCCTGGTACGGACCAAACCAGCTACCACATACATGCACTTTGTGAATACTCTGGGTGCTGAGGCACGGCTGAAGGGAAAACATTTTTTGGATAGTGGTTTCCTTGATGGAGGGACCAAAGGAACTTTCGCTGTGCTTGTTGGCAGAGAAGATGGGTGTACGCATCCTTGTGATCTAGAGAACAAAGGCAGTTCTGCCTGTGTAGGTCAGGAAGTAGGTTTCCTAGAGAAATCATTTTGTATGTCTTTTGGAACAGGAACTTGTTCAGTTCTCTGAACTGTCAGATGTGTCTGTGACCTCCTTTTTCCGTTGGTATGAGGAAATTGTGGGGGGGGGGGGGGGGGAGGAGAACCCAGAACCCTGTTGGAGATGAGGTACCTCTTCCATTGCTCCTTGAGGTAGAAGATGTTTTACCTCTGGATTCAGTTGGGGGGATGTTTGCAAACTGAATGTCCTTACTATTGTAGGAGGCGGCAGGCTATGTGAATGACGCCTGTACCCTCTTCTATGATGAACACAGTCCAGGGTTCTGATGTTATTTGCCTCCATCTGTGGATGAGGTGACCTAATCTTCCTGGGATTGTTGACGGTTGCTTTCCCTGGAGGGCCAGGAAGGGCAGGTACTCCATCACAGAGTCAAAGGCCCTGTGGGGGCTGAGGCTGCTGGGTCTGCTGAGGCAGAGTAGCTCTCGGCTTTCTCTGCTTAGTAGCTTGTTTACCCTTTCTAGCAGCTTGTACTGCAGGTTGTCCTTGCTGAGCATAGGACTGATAGTATCCTTTCTTTTTGGAGAGGAAGCGCTTTTCTAAGGCTCTCATCTTTGCAGGATCTACAATATTTGAAAGCCTTGTCAAGGTATAATTGTCCTGCCGGTTTTTAAAAACCAGTTTTCACCACTACAGGGGGTGTTGGCCAGTTTATCCTGTACCCAGTGTTCCAGGTGAGAGGCTTGCAGCCGGCCAAGTTTCCTTGCCCCAATAGCAATGGCAGAGACTCTGCCTTTGCATGAAAAACAGTCAAAAGCTGCCCTGTTCACAACTTTTGAAATGTTCTGGGCATGCTTGACAGGTGCTACATAGTAGTGAGCTCTGTGATCTGCGAGATGTGGACTTAACAGTTGTAGATCTCGTGTGACCTCCATCAGGAACATTCCCATGTACATGATATAGGAACCTGTCCTGTCTGAAAGCTTGAATGTGTGGACGACACAGCGACCAAAGGCATCTAATGTCTTACACTCCCTACCAGGAGGGTTGGTGGCATGTTGTTTGTAACGTTTAATTCTCCTCCTAGCACACTCCACCATGATGGAGTGATCAGGGAGGTGTCCTTTCTGCAAACCAGGCAACGGAGGCACACGATAAATAGTAGGCACATGTGAGAATGTGGAGAGGTGGTAAGAGGAATCTTCCACATTCTCAAAAGAGGATTCCTTAAGATCTGATGTATTGGCAGGATGTCTGCCTCCTATGGAGTTTGGTGATATTGGTGAATCTCTGTCTCCCGTGGCCTGTGCTCACATTGAGTTACTAATGAAATGAAGAGGCCCTTGACTACATGTGTGTAGAGATGCAGGAAGGACATATCCTGAGGAGGGGACATTCTCCTCTTGGGAGAGGCAGGCTTGTCCTGGAGAGGTACATCGTTACCCTCTGAGCTGTCAGAGTCATCAGACCCCTCAGGAGATTGGATGTATCTTCTCTACGGAGGCTCAGGTGAAATGAGGTATCGGTACCAATTGGCCTCAGTATCGGAGTGACACGGTACCGGTGTGTGGATACCGGTACTCATCAGCACCAATGTTGTATTTGCCAATGCCGGTCCTGCAATTGCTGCACATACCAGTGCTGCACTTTGCAGGGTCTGGGGTGGAACCAAGGTCTTTGATGCCACAAGGAGAGCTGCCAGATTGCATTTGATGGCCACGATCCTCTGGTCAATCAACACTGACGATGTCTGTGTATGAGTACTGGCCAAAGCCAGGACCCCAGAGCATAGCACCAGGTGGTCGGACCAGGTTGAGGTCTCCAGAACTTCATGGAGTCCCAAAGTGGCTTTGGAGGCCAGGGACTCCCACTGGGGCTGTTTGCCCAGAGCGTGCTCCTCAAGGGCAATGCCAGTAGCAGTCTGAAATTTCGAGGGGGATGTACCCTTTCAGGAACGTACAGATTTGTGTTTGGTTACCTGAGATCCACGGGAGGAAGAGGAAGCCCTTGACGACATGGCTGCCACCGAGGCCACGTTGGAGGGAAAGAGGGTACCGAGCTTGGCTGCTCTGTTCTGCCAACCTCTCTTGGATAACATTCCACAGGCCAAACATTCAGACATGCATTGATCTGGCCATTAGCATTTGCGACACCAATCATGGTTGTCAGTGACTGAGAAGGTACCGGCACATTATCAGCATATGTTCTGCAGCCGAGGAGTGCTTTTCCATGATGGAGGAGGGATTAGGGCCTAATGCCAAACTGGGGGGAGACCTACAAAGGGGATTGTTGCTCTTTTGTTAAAAAGGTTTCTTTGTGTGGGGGAATCTGACCTTTTAGAAAATAACATTAGAAGACCAGTGGTACCAGTAAAGAAAAACAGGCAGACACTGCCACAGGAGTGGCACTACAATAGCTGTTTTTCAGCAATGACAGGAACAATGACCTGCTGGCTCTGTGGAAAACAATGAACTGGAGAGAGCCATTTGGGAAAGGCAAGATGGCAGCACACAGGTGCTGTGGGGTGCTTCCAATAGCTTTCCTATTGGACACTGGAGACCGTTCCCATGCAGGCTCCATCGGTACTGATGATACCCACATGTAAGGACTACCTCGTGCTTGTTCCAGGCGATTACCTGTTCCCAGTGCCACCTGCATGCGTAGCTGTGTCTCTGGACATGTGTGCAATGAAACCTATGTGCAGTGTGCCTGGCACCCTGAACACATCACTCCAGTCCCCTGTGGCCCCCTTGCATGACATTGCATGACCATGTCACATTTTGATTGCCAATGATGGTGTCCATGGTAACCCCCCTAACCCCGTATGTGGCCTGTTGAACACATTTGTGTTGTCATGATCTACGCACATCCTCGGACCCAACCCCATTGGCAACATGATATCCTAACAATCATGGGTGCTGTGTCCATACATGGAACATTGTGTGGGTGGCCATATTCACCTTGCCAGGGGCCACTACCATGACATTTGGGTTTCTACAAGGCCCAGGATAGCCATGCTTGACCCACTACAAGCATTGTGTAACGTGTCTCTCTTGGGGATACTGCTAGGTACGTATAACCTAGTTTGGACACTGTTGCAAACAGCATACTGGGCGTGAAGGATGAGGGAATGACCCAGTATGGGCTATCTTATGTTGTTATGTTCCTATGACCTGGGCCTTGTATGCTTAAGGCAGGTGTGGTTGCCAACACCAGGGGCAGGGGCCATTGCACCAGAATAGGCTATTGCCACCTGTGCTCATGTCAGGGTTTCTGTCTGTGCTGTGCAACCACAACAGGTGCATGTATCCTTCCAGCACCATCAGTAATATTCATCTGCAACAAGGTTTGGGATTCGTAGCAAGTGGGCAGATGTGTGACCTGACTCAGCATACATTTATGGGGACATGGCTCTGTTACAGGCCTTTGTAATCAGATCTCATAGCTCATGGGGGTGGGGTGCTGTTACACACATCCACATCTGTACCTAGCATACCATCTGGATACATCAAAGACGTGTGTGATGAGGTGCTGACCTCACAGACTATGGGAGATGTGCAACCTATCTGCCATAACCTAACACAATATCTGAATGACATACCCACCATTGCAATCAGGTCTCTGGCCCCCTGGGGGTTGAGTGTCCTAGCACACATCATCAGCTGCATACACCATATCAACAGGTTGACTGACAGTACACCTTACACAGGTCTCAGGACTCCTGGGGATAGGGAGAATGTATTGAACTGTTTAGGCACACAGAACCATATCACCAGGGTGAGTGATAGCCCACTTTGATGGGCTCTCAGGACTCCTGGGGATAGGGAGAATGCATTCAACTGTCTAGGCACACAGAACCATACCACCAGGGTGAGTGATAGCCCACTTTGATGGGCTCTCAGGACCCCTGGAGATAGGGAGAATGTATTCAACTGTTTAGGCACACAGAACCATATCACCAGGGTGAGTGATAGCCCACTTTGATGGGTTCTCAGGACTCCTGGGGATAGGGAGAATGTATTCAACTGTCTAGGCACACAGAACCATATCACCAGGGTGCCTGACAGCCCACTTTGATGGGCTCTCAGGACCCCTGGGGATAGGGAAAATGTATTCAACTGTTTAGGCACACAGAACTATATCACCAGGGTGAGTGATAGCCCACTTTGATGGGCTCTCAGGACTCCTGGGGATAGGGAGAATGTATTCAACTGTCTAGGCACACAGAACCATATCACTAGGGTGCCTGACAGCCCACTTTGATGGGCTCTCAGGACTCCTGGGGATAGGGAGAATGTATAGAACTGTCTTTGCACACACAACCATATCACCAGAGTGAGTGATAGCCCACTTTGATGGGCTCTCAGGACTCCTGGGGATAGGGAGAATGTATAGAACTGTCTAAGCACACAGAACCATATCACCAGGGTGAGTGATAGCCCACTTTGATGGGCTCTCAGGACTCCTGGGGATAGGGAGAATGTATTCAACTGTCTAGGCACACAGAACCATATCACCAGGGTGCCTGACAGCCCACTTTGATGGCGGGGGGGAGGGGGGCAGGGCAGGTTCTTTGGACCCATAGGCGGATTCTGTAGTACCACCCAAACTGCCCTCTGGAGCTCAGGATCTCCCACCAACAGATCCACATTCAACATCATTGCAATGGTGCTGGTAGAGGGGACCATCAACCTCAGTTGAGCTGGGGGACAGACAACATACAGGGCAATCCATGCATTTCTGTACGCATCCATACAGTGATAACAGACAGACAGGAGGCCTGGTAATGTTCAGCTGCCCACCACCACTATCTGACATTCTCCAGCAACGAGCACAGTGAATCTGCAGCCGCTGCACCCTGCAAGGTGTTCCAGCCTCACGCATACTAACTGCAAACAGTCTGCTAGCTAGTCTATATTACTGGAATAAATGTGTGCACCCAAAACCGGTATGTCACCAAGCAGATAGGTTAGTGATTGGGCCCCAAAAAAGGCAGCCCATAGATATCACTTCAAAGAGATGTTATTAGCACTATGGGGGACCTAGCCATGCCATGGTGACTGCTCAGTCAGGGTGAGAGTGACCTCCCAGCAGGACATGCAGGGGACACCCTGTCCGTGCAGGTGATGGCCGGCCACTACAATGTCCCAGCCATTGCCCTATGCCCTGTGCTCATGCATCCTGCCCAGGCCACCCTGTCCGAGCTATACCCACAGTACCTTGCTCCTCATTATGCACATTGGCAAGCTAACACTGGACACAGTGCAAACAGTGTGGGCTCAGTAAGGTGTTGCAACCACCACACACTGGATGGACAGACACACACTCCCACACCTATGCCAGCATTGTGCTACTATAGAGAGCTTTTGCAGTCCAGGCCACCTCACAAGCCCTGCACACAGCGCAGGCATGGCTATGGTATGCAATACTGTTGTGGTCACTCCCCAGGGTGGTGAACACTGTCAGAAACCAGACATGAAACACACTCCACAGACATCAGAGATATTGGTATGATACAGCTCAATGAGCATATTGTGCTTAACTTAGGATTTGCTATCTGCCAGTAATCATAGCAACCTTTTGATATATGTGTACCATATTCCCAGGTTTATGGTGGCATTGGTAAGGTATGCACGTACTAGTATTGTGAGATGTACGCAAGGCCCAATATCCTGCCTCTCCGTGGGCTTTCCATAATGGAGCCTGTGGGTGCAGTTCCTTCTGCTCCTGTTGGCCACTGCTCTAGGGCAGAGGTCCACAACTCCAGTCCTGGTGGCCCAAACACTGTTCATGTTTTCCTGCTGTCCCTAATGAATATGCATGAATACATCTGCATACCATGGAGGCGGCGCATGGAAATGAAGCACACACATCTTTATTAGATACAGCATATACGTGAATGATTTGTGGCCCTCCAGGACTGCATTTGAGAGACTGTGCTCTAGGTAATGCGCATGTTTCTGGTGTCTGTGCTCTGTAGGGTAAAATGTAAATGTTCTGGGCATGTTTACGTTATATGCACTAAAGGTTCTGTCTGTATTATCACATTTTTGTGGTGGGTAAAAAGTGGGGACTGGGATGGCAGGAACCCCAGCTGGGACTTGAACCTGTGACCTTCTGCTCCTGAAGGCAGTGGCTGTGTGTGCTGCACCACCGTCTTGGCACAGAAACAGTGCATTCCCTGGGTAGTCCATGGCTGTTCGTCAGACAGGGCCTGTCTGTTGCAGTGCACGGCACCCACGTGAACAGGGCTAGGCCATAGTGTGCTGTGGGCAGCAGCCACTGCCCCCTCCAACACCAGTACTCCTCCGCCACCATGCTGACATGTCCTTATATTGGAGACAGCATAAAACGTGAATGATTTGTGGCACTCCAGGACTGCATTTGGGAGACTCTGCTCTAGGTAATGTGCATGTTTCTGGTGTCTGTACTCTGTAGGGTAAAATGTAGATGTTTTGGGCATGTTTACATTATATGCACTAAAGGTTCTGTCTGTATTATCACATTTTTGTGGTGGGTAAACTATAGGAACTGGGATGGCAGGAGCCCCAGCTTGGACTTGAACCTGTGACCTTCTGCTGCTGAAGGCACTGGCTTTGTGCGCTGCACCACTGTCTTGGCACAGAAGCAGTGCATTCCCTGGGGAGTCCATGTCTGTTCGTCAGACAGAGCCTGTCTATTGCAGTGCACAGCACCCACGTGAAGAGGGCTAGGCCATGGTGTGCTATGGGCAGCAGACACTGCCCCCTCCACCACCGGTACCCCTCCGCCACCATGCTGACATGGCCTGATATTGGAGACAGCATCAAACCTGAATGATTTGTGGCCCTCCAGGGCTGTATTTGGGGGAATGTGCTGTAGGTAATGTCCATGTTTCTGGTGTCTGTGCTCTGTAGGGTAAAATATAGGCGTTTGAACCATGCTTATGTTCTCTGCAATAAAGGTTTGTCTGTACTTTCACGGTTTAGTAGTGATTAAAATATTGGGATTGGATTGGCAGGAGCCCCAGCTGGGACTTGAACTGGTGACTTTCTGCTCCTGAACACACTGGCTGTGTTCACTGCACCACACTGTGGCCACAGAGACAGTGCAGTCCCTGGAGATAGGAAACCTGGCCAATGCGGTCGGAAACCCTGCTCTGGACAATTTCACTGTGGGCTCATTCACCTTGTATGGGGACGGAGCGTAGATCCTTCCAAAATTCTTTTCTTTTTTTGGAGGTTTTTTGGGAGTGTTTTTTGATGTTGCTCATTGATATCACTATTGGCCAGCTTGGTTATGTTTTTTTTCCATTTTGTTGAGGTCATTTTCACTGTTTCTTTGCCCTTTTGTTCCATGCACATGTATCACACTTATCACTTTTTGTAGGTTTCCCTGGTTTTGCTGTACATTGCAGATGGAAATGGTTTCTTTTCCCTTTAAATCGGCTGTAATGCGAGGGCTTCTCTGGCGATATTTTTTTGCCTCGGATTTCACAGCGTTAGTGTGCGGGGAGCCTCTCCCCTCCCACTCTCCACCCATTGACCCCTTCTCTCCGCCCCTGGGGAGCCTTCCTCCGCCCTCCGGGAGCCTTTGCCCGCCTTCATCGCTCGCTTTCGCCACGGCGCGCATTATCGCGCGATAAGGTACCTGTGTGCCGCAAGATGCGACATTAGTGCGCGATAAGGTACCATATCGCGTGCTAACGTTATCAAACGCACATTAAGACGGTTTAGTAAACATACCCCATAGTCCCAAAAAATATATTGTATTGATCAGGGCCTGATAAAAGATATTTGGAACAAATAACTCACCATGAACTACTACTAGAAAGATGTAATCTAAATACTAAAGGGATTATTTTAGAAGGTCTATTTGTGATTTTCACTTGTCAAAATGCCCATTCAAAAAATGCCAATCATATCCAAGTCTCAATAGCTATTTTAGAAAGCGCTATACAGGAGCGTGGTGAAGGTATGTCCAGGGCAGGCCAAGAAAGATCAACCTGCATCTTAGATTTCACAACAGCACCACATGTTTAAACCAGGGTTGGCTTAAGAGATGAGCCAGTGAGGCACTAGCTCAGGGTGCACCTCAAAAGGGGGGCACACTCCTATCCTGCCCTCTGTCTCCCAGAACCATGGCTATTTTAAAGATTAATACAGCCTTGGGAGCATTTGATTTTGCTCCCATGTCTGTATCAGTGCTCAGCACAGCTGCAGGAACATTTGCTTTTGCTCTTGCAGCTGTGCTAAACTCAAGCTGCAGTGCTGGTGGCTCGAGTATAGTACAGCCATGGGAGCAAAAGCAAATGTTCTAGCAGCTATGTAGAGCAGGCATGTCCAACTTCGAACAGGTCGTGATCTACTTTTTCCAGCCAAAAGTGCCGGTGATCTACCACCATGAAAATTAAGTTTCAAATTAAATTTTAACCCAATAGTTGGAGGATTCCCCCCCCCCCACCCCATTTTTAATGAACCTTCTGTCATTTACTTGGATGTGATCAGCTGTTAAGCAAATTAAGCAAAAACAAAACAGAGAGACGAAGATCCAGTAAGAACTGCGAGGGGAAATGTAAAGTACATTTTTTCTTAAAGTTTTATTGAGTAATAACTTTCTTTAACTTTTATTGAGTAATTTATGTTAAATTTAGGTCGAGTATTGATCCAGGCTGATCTTGCACAATCTTTAATATTTCGCTCTTGCTCATTAGTGAGACGTCTGAGCCTGTATTTCATCCACCAGCTTTTTGAAGTTGGGTGAATATTGCGTGAGGCCCAGTCTCATGGAATCCTGGAGATGTTCATCTGTCATGTTGGAACTTTGTGTACTCTTTGTCATTTTCAGATGGGAAAATGCAGATTCACACAAATAAGTTGAACAGAAACAGGACTGTACAGCTTCACTGCATCGTCTCATGTTGGGAAATTTGTCTCTAGGCACTAGCTTACAAAACGATTCTTGCTCAGCACGGGTCTTGAGAAAAATGTCATTTTTAAGGGTTAATATTTTGTTTTCAAGAGATGGCTTGTTCAATGAGTAATTTTTACTGATAGCAGCTGCAGTTTCTTTAATGTCCACATCTACTTTGAATGGGTATGACAAGTACTCCACAACTGTTCCAAATTTTTGGAAGTCACAGAATCTATTTTCGAATTCCTGGATAGCAGAACAGATTTCTGTCACATACTTCTCGTTCTGAAAAACAAAATTTGGATATTGTCCCAGATGGTCCAGCGTATTAGGAAAATGATCAAAAGTGTTGTTTGAAAGGTCAGTCATCATTAGCTCAAATTTGCTCTTGTAGGATGAAACTGTACTCATCATCTCGCCAATGCATTTGTTTGTACCTTGTAGTTCAAGGTTCATATCACTTAGTTCGCCTGTAAAGTCAGCGAGAAATGCCAGATCACATAACCACTCCTATCTTCCAACTCTGCTTGGTCATCTCCACTCTCCTTCAAAAAACGTCTTATTTCATTCAGCAAATCGCGAAATCTTTGCAGAAATTTGTGCCTACTTAGTCACCTTACATCTGTGTGCAAAATGATTTCCGCTGCCCCTTCATCAAGAGTAAGATTAAAAAGCCATTTTGAAGTGATCTTCCATGAACTGAATTTACAATTTTGAAAGTGATGTCCATGACAGCCTTTGTATTGAGTCTCTTGCTTGCCAAAACTTGCTGGTGAATGATGCAGTGGTGAGAAAAGAAATCTGGGAAGTCATCATGCTGTCTACAGAGGGCTATGAAACTGTTAACCTCACCTATCATTACTCTTGTTCCATCAGTAGTGATGGAAACAAGTCTATGCAATGGAAGATTACACTTTGTCACAAAAGAATGGAAAGAACTGAATATTTCCTGACTGGTAGTTCTCCCTTTAAAAGAAATCATTCCAAGTAGTTCTTCTTTAACACTGAAGTCTTCAAAAACCATCCTGATAAAGACTAGTAACTGGGCTATGTCTCTTATGTCTGTAGATTCATCCAGTTGGAGTGAGAAAGCAACACAATTTGAAACATCCTCCAAAAATTGTTCAGTTGTGTCTCCACACATCTTTTCTATTCGCCACACGATGGTGTTTCTTGACAATTTTACATCTTGAATAGCAGCTATGATCTCTTTCTTAATTTTAAATCCTTCAAAAAGATCGTCAGCTGCTTCAAGAAAACAATCTTTTACAAATTCCCCTTCAGTGAAAGGTTTGCATTTCTTTGCGATCAGGTTGCTGACCTTGAAGGATGCTATGGTTGCATTGACCAAATGTGACCTTGGCTTCGCCATCAACTGTTGCTGAGTAGCCAATTTCGATTTAAGTTCTTTGAGCTTCAGTTTACGAATTTCACTTTTGGGTGGAAAATCAGCATTAAACTTATTGCTATGCAGAGCCTTATAATGACGTTCCAGATTACCCTTTTTGGGCAAGGATACTGGGGCGTTACAAATTAAACAACAACACTTGTCTTTCACCATGATGAAGAAGTAGTCCATTTCCCATTCATCATGAAAGTGGTAGGTTTTGCTCTTCTTTCGAACACTCATCTTCGTTATAGTGGGGTGGCTGTCACTGAAGACCTCTGGATGATGTGCAATACAAGAACTGGAGATGCCAAAACCACACATGCAGTTCTAAAAGTAAAAATAAGAATTCATCATACTGGCACCAATAATCAAATACCACCAAACAATCATCAAAAAAACTCAAACACCTGTCCTGCAAACCAGATAAAATCAAATACCGCCAAACAAGTTCAAATACCACCACACACAATTTAATAAATTCTGCACACAGTGTAAAATCAATGCAAAGGCAAGGCGAAATAAAATTGCAGTGTAGAATCAATGCAAAGGCTAGGCAAAATAAAATTGCAGAGGCAAGTAAAAGTCAAAGTGGTTTGAACCAATTCAAAGGCAAGGCATAGGCAAGTTAGAACAATATTGGAAAAGCCCACCAAAATCACCAAATTCTTGACACTTTATTGTGTCTGCCCGAAAACGTTCAATGAAAGCGAACTATAAAGCGACCAATGACCAGCACACGACACAACTAATATGGTAAGTGTATTCAGATAAAGCCCGGGCGAATGGATATCGCCCGGTATATAACATACGTCTAAGGGGTTGGACATGTTGGACATGCCTGGTGTAGAGCATTGATACAACCACAGGAGCAAAAGTAAATGCTCCCATAGCTGTATTAATGTTCAATACAGCCAGAGAAGCATTTTATTTGAAAGAACTGTTATTATGTGATTCCTTTGATGCTGCTGGTATTTCTTCTATTTATTATTTGCCTCATTCTATGACTCCGGAGGCAGAGGATGGATAACCGGAAATGTCAGCTGATATTGATTTGACACAGTTTCTGGAGACCTCCTTAGAAATGGTCTCTCAGAGAGCTACTTTGTTAGTTACTTTTGTCATGGTGAGTGATAAAATGGCTATTATGCATCTTTATTTTTCTAAGAAAAATGCACCTTTTCTAGACCAGCCGTTGACTATTTTTCCTGACGTTGCTAAGGCAACTCAGCTACATCAGAAATCTTTTTTACAGTTGAAGCCAAAGGTGCTCAGGATCGGGGGCATGTTTTATCTTAAATTTCCATGTAAGTGTTATAATACCAATAGAGATAATAAGAATGTCTTTCTGGAGGTATCTCAGCTGGAAAGTTTCTTAGTGGATAAAGTTTCTCTTGTATAGGTTTTGTCCCCAAATTTGTATGGATTGGCTGGATTGTTAATGGGGTTGACACACTTAATTGTTTTCCCACTGTCACCTTCTTGAAGTGGACTTTAGTGAAGGTTTTGTGTATTTTTATTTTTATTTTCTTATGTAACTTTTTCTTTGTTTGTTTTTTCCTATACACTACCATACTTCTTTTTGGTTTGTTTGTAACTAAGTAAAAAAAATAAATAATAAAAACTTGACCGCATCTTTATGGCACTATTAGCCAGTATAAGCATACACAAATCAGACCCTAAAAGCCATAACCACAACAATGTCATTATTGTTATTATACTTATAATAGTAGATGGGATAGTAGATGGGATGTGGGATGTTGATGAATATCTGGTTGGTGAATATGAGAAGGGGAGTATGCCTGGGTCAGGTTACAGAGTGGCTATGTTAGATGATGGGAAATGAAGGGGGGAGAGACTATCAATGACGGTATACTGATGAAGCGTGGCTACTGGGCAGTACTGTGCATTCCCAGAGACAGCGTGCAGAGTTCCTGTTTTTCTTGGGACTGGGTGGTAGTTGGAGGGTGGGGGCACTGTGCAGCACATATAAGATGAGCTCAGAGTGGCCCACAGTGCGTCCTGAGTGACAAGGGCACTGATCAAGTTCCACTACTGGGTTTCAGCAGACCTTGCTAGTCCATTCATAAACAGTACCTCTATCAGATAACTCCAGAGATGTTCTTTCAAGCCTTGATATTCTTTTTATCTTACATAGAAACATAGAAACATGATGACAGAAAAAGACCGCATGGCCTATCTAGTCTGTCCTTCCATATCAACAACTACAACAGTTCACTTTTTACCTTTAGAGATCCTCTGTGTTGGTCCCATGCTTTTTTGAATTCAGTTACTGTCCTCATCTCTACCACCTCCACTGGGAGACTATTCCATGGATCCACTACTCTTTCCGTAAAGAAATATTTCCGCATATCACTCCTGAATCTATCTCCCTTCACCCTCATCCCATGTCCCCTCGTAGCAGAACTTGCTTTCAATTGAAAGAGGCTCTCTCCCTGAACATTTATGCCACGGAGGTATTTAAACATCTCAATCATATCACCTCTATCCTGCCTTTCCTCTAAGGTGTGCATATTAAGATCCTTAAGTCTGTCCTCATATGCTTTATAATGAAGCCCACTAATCATTTTAGTAGCCACCCTCTGCACCGACTTAATCCTGTTCACATCCTTTTGAAGGTGCAGTCTCCAGAATTGCACACCATACTCCAAATGAGGTCGCACCAAAGACTTATACAGAGGTATTATCACCTCCTTTTTTCTGCTAGCCATTCCTCTCCGTATGCACCCAAGCATCCTTCTAGCTTTTGCCATCGCCTTTTCTACTTGTTTAGCTACTTTAAGATCATCAGACACAACCACGCCTAGGTCCCGCTCTTCTTTAGTGGACAAAAGTACTTCACCTCCTATACTGTATTGCTCCCTTGGATTGCTGCAGCCCAAATGCATGACCTTACATTTTTTAACATTAAATCCCAGCTGCCAAATTCTAGACCATTCTTCAAGCTTAGCTAGATCCCTCCTCATGTTATCTACACCTTCCTGGGTGTCTACTTTATTGCAGATTTTGGTATCATCTTCAAAGAGGCAAACCTTACCCGACAGCCCTTCCGCTATATCACTAACAAAGATGTTAAAAAGAATCGGAAAAAGATCTTGTTTGCACACTTTTTAAGGCAACATGACTTCCAAAACCTATGGGGGTACTTTTTACTTATTCAAAAGATGAACTGGATGTGGTTCTTTTGGCACCACCAAAATTTAATGACTCATCAGAGAGCAATAATACAGTATGAAATGGGCTAAGGTGATCCAGCTTCATAAAAAAGTGATTCTATGGAATTGCTTTCAGTGACTCTGATAGAATAGTGTCATGTTAAGAGAATCCCAAGAGGCTCAAAGATGTTAAAGGAACGTAAAATGTACAGTATGTGGAGAGTGCTGTCTTTATTTCTCACAGTAATGCAACACTGAATAAATGCCCCTTGAACCTTATACTTCTAGTAATAGAGATTAAACAGACAGTTGCTACAGAGTTAAAGGATGAGCGTAATGTGAAGTAGAAACAGGGCTGACCCAACCATTAGGCAAACTAAGTGATCCCCTAGGGTGGCAACCTCTGGGGGACAGCAAAGAGCAGGGCATTCAAAGCTTAACAATAGATTTTGACAGCCAGGGAGCCTGTAAAGGTTAAGGTTTGCCTAGGGCGCCAACTCCTTGAACCAACTCTGGGACCAGTCCTGAGGAGAGCATTAAAGCCAGACTTAACATCAATGATTTTGAAATTTTGTTGATGGAATTTTTTTGTAATGTATGTCATCATATATTCCTTAAGCTTGAGAAGTTTTAAAAAGAAGAGGATGGCAATATAAGAGGCTCCTGGATGAATTCTTCTAGACAAGAATCTAAATCGCAAAGATCTACTTTCCTTGGATCACCATCCAAAGAATACGCTAATGATGATCCATCTTGTTCATCATCTTCAACAGTCTGTGGGACAGTATACAAGTGGTTTCATCTTCCCTCAGGCAGTCCATTCATGTTACACCCTCTCAATCACTTTCAGGCAGGACAACATCTGCAGTTGTCAGTTTATCACAATGGTGATTTACTAAAGATGACCTCCAAGTCCCAAACAAGAGGCAACGGTTTGTTCTCACCTCTTTGTACAATCCATTACTAACTCAGATAAAGCTGCACACAATTTTTTTTAAATTTGTATTTAGCTTGTGCCTTTCCCGTAATAGTTCAAAGTGAGTTATATTCACATACAATAGATATTTCTAAGTCTCTAGAGGGCTTACAATATAAAGGGCATGTTTATTAAAGTGCAAAATCTACAGTACGAGGTCTGACATGAGAATAGTGCACATCCTGACCCTGCGGTAGCCAGGAGCATGCGGCAACAAGGCAGCTTTGCTAAAAATGGCATGCAAAAAGACAGAGTTGAGGCAGAGAGTGGGTAGGAACAGCTTGTGCAGCTGTGCTAGTGGTGCTGCAGACCACAAAAGATACCGCTAGCATGGGTACCAATAATACCTGCCTCTGGCCAGGTGCTAGTTTCACCTACTGTGCCAGCTCAGTCTGAACATATGGTATGGATATGATCCCCATATAAGTAACAGTCCAGAGCCATTCCACACCGAAAACAAGCAAGACACACATGTCTGGTAATGTATTGAAAAAATTCAGGCAGTCACCTAGGGCAGCAGCAATTGTGGTGTATCATTGCGCAGCAGCCAGTACAGCAAAACAAATGACCCTGCCAATCACAAAAATCTGAACCATCAGCAGAGGACCGCATGCACTGGGAGAGTGTGCACACATATACCTACAGAGCAATGGTAGTCTGGAAAGTACAGCAAGATGTGCAGGACTGCATATATACTGGCAAGATGTGAGAGGGCAGCTGCTGTGATGAGCTGGGAGATAGGAGATAAGGTATGTGCTCTGTGAATCTACCAAAGTGGGCCACTCGGTCATGGTTGGAGAAGACTGAACACAGTTGGGACGCGGGGCATGTAAATGAGATGTTGCAGCTACAGGTAAATGTTGATCTGGCACAGAAATATGCAGTCCTACCCTCACCTTCCCTTCATGAGTAGCCACGTATCGATGCACATGTGTATCTGGGTGCCATGCTGGTGCCATGGGCTTTGTTTCCATGGGGAGAGGGCACATGGCCACTCATTCTCACCATCAGAGAGTATGTCTGTGGCCTACTGTGTCAGAGCACAGGATTATATGTAAACCTCTGAAGGATGGCTAGCTCTATTAGAGCTCCCTGGTTTGTGTCTACCCACTTGGCATGTTGCAAAAGGGATGAGGTGTTCCATCTATCTGGGGAGCATGTGTGGGCTTCATAGAAGTTGGGGGTCCTCATCTTCCTGAAAACGGGCGTGCTTGGGTTGAGGACTAATTGGTGGTGCCCTGTTCAATGGTGGTTTGTGAGTTGTCCTGCAGTGTTTCCTCAGAGGCCTCAACATGTTAGGAACATGGGTGGCTACAGTGAAGTGCCTCCCACCCCAGGAACATCAGTTGTTTGTGGGGTGAGTGTTCCCAGGAGCTGCATCTGGATAGATGGGAGGGGTGATCTCTGTATTGGAGTAGCTGATCAATGCATTAGACCATTTCCTGTTTCCCATCAGCCCCGGCGGGCTTAACAGAGCCGCGAGAAAGGGAAACTCTCCCTTAATGGCTCTGAAAAGCCCATGCTGAGGGAGCTGATGCTGCAGGGAGGGAGGGAGGGCTCTGCAGTGCAGGGGGCCCCCGTGGGACACTTGATTCTGCCGCTGACATGGCGGCAGCAGCAGCAGCAGCCAGTTTTTTTTTTCTTTTATTTACCTGAGCTGCTGGGGGGGGAGGGGGGTTAGGACTTGTAATAGGCTATGGGGGGGCTAAGAAATGGAAGTGGGCTGATAGGGGGGTTAGGACTAGTAATGGGCTATGGGGGCTAGGACCATAGGTGGGCTGATGTGGGGGTTAGGACTAGTAAGGGTTATGAGGGGGGCTAAGACTGGAAATTGGCTGATGGGGGGGGTTAGAACTGAAAGTGGGTTGATGGGGGGGTTAAGACTGGTAATTGGTTATGAGGGAGCTAAGACTGGAAATGGGCTGATGGGGGGGGGGGCCAATACTGGAAATGGGCCGATGGGGGTGGGTTAGGACTGGTAATGGGCTATGGGGGGGCTAAGACTGGAAATGGGCTGATGGGGGGTTAGGACTGGAGGGGGGCCGATGGGGGGGTTAGGACTGGTAATGGGCTATGGGGAGCTAAGACTGTAAATGGGCTGATGGGGGGTTAGGACTGGAGGTGGGCTGATGGGGGTTAGGACTGGTAATGGGCTATGGAGGGGCTAAGACTGGTAATGGGCTGATGGGGGGTTAGGACTGGAGGTGGGCTGATGGGGGGATAGGACTGGTAATGGGCTGGGGGGGTTGCTAGGACTGTAAATGGACTGAGTGGAAGGGGGCTTGAACTGCAAATAGCTGATGGGGAGGAGGGCTTGGAATGGAAATGGGCTGTGAGGGGAAGGAGCTAGGACTGCAAATTGGCTGAGTGGGGGGGAGCTAGGACAGGAAATGGGCTGATGGAGGGACTAGGATAGGACTGGAAATGGGTTGTTGGGGGTGCTAAGATTGGAAATGAGCTGTGGTGGGGGCTTGGATTGAAATAGACTCATAGAGGGGCTAGAACTGGAAGTAGGCTCATGGGGGGCTTGGATTGTAAATGTGCTGAGTGGAGGGGAGCTAGGATTTGACATGGGCTGATGGTGGGGCTAGGAAAGGACTAGAAATGGGCTGATGGGTGGCTGGGATTGGAAATGAGCTGATGGAGGGACTCGGATAGGCCTGGAAATGGATGGGGGCACTAGAACTGGAAATGGGCTGATGGTGTGGCTAGGATAGGATTGGAAATGGGCTGATGCAGGGACTAGAAGGGTGCGGATGCTGGGTCGGGCTGGAACTAGAAGGGAGCTGATGTTGGGAGAGGATTAAAATGGGATGGAGAGTGAAATGGAGAGGGGAAAAAATATTTTGTGTGGGAGGGAAGACAAATCTACAATTGGCCGGGTATTGGGAGAGTAAGTGGGGATTGAGGATGGAGGGGTAAAATTTGAGTGGATAAAATAGGAATGAGGAAAGAGCAAGAGGAGAACGATTAGTATGCTAAAGCAGATGTAGATAGAGAATGGACAAAAAACTAGAAGAGAGAAGAAAGGACAAATGGACAGCAGACAATGGAGAGTTAACAGAAGACACAAAGAAACCAGAAGAAAGTGGCTGGAGCAATTGCAACTGAAAAAAAAATGCACAAAAGGTAGAAAAATATCTCTTTATTTTGAATTTATTAAATGGAATATGTCAGCTCTGGGAAATGTGCATCATTAATGTCTGCGCTTTATTTAGTACAAGAGGAAATTAATTTATAGTTTTATTTCTACAGTGTTGTTGTACATTCTAAGTTTGGCTTTTGGGGTTCCCAGTTTAATTATTGTCTTCCTGTTTCTAAATTGTGATTCCTTGTTTGGTGATGGTCTATATTCTGCATGTGGAGTGGAGGAGTAGCCTAGTGGTTGGGGCAAGGTACTTCAGGCCAGAAGGTCAGGGGTTCAAATCCCACTAGAGGACAGCAACCTTGGGCCAGAAGGACTGGGGTTTCTAGTCCCACAGGTGCTCCTTGTGGTCTTGGGCAAGCCACTTAACCCTCCATAGCCCATGTTCCCTTTAAAATAGTTATCTCCAAGTTATAATGCTCTGTTCAATGTAATTTCAGTTTGTTCAATGTAAACCACACTGATGCAGAATAGCACTGTATATAAGAGAATTAAATAATAATAATAAATGTGTAACTGAGCTGATGTATTCTGTTTATGTAATTCCTATATGACATTGCCACTTGTTCTCTTTCCCCAGTAGGTCATGTATTGTTATTCTCTAAAATGTATTGGTTTAATATTTGCAGTGTTGCCTTTTGATAGGTAGGGTCTGGTGCTTTGTGAGTCCTGGTAGTGCTGTTAGGATACGGCGGGTTTGCTATGGGTTCTAAATGGGCAATGTTTGCAGTATTTCCTAATGTGCCTGGCGGTTTTATTTATTTATTTATTTGTGCGCTTTTCTATACCGCCCTTACCAGAGATCAGGGGTGGTTTACAGAGAACGTGGTAAACATTAAATTACATAGAACATTTTGAACACATAATAATAACTATATTTCAAAGAACATATTAAACTATTTTACATAGATTGGCACCGGATTATAGTAATGTAGAAATCTTTCAGTATTTCTTTATCCATACACTCATTAAGAGGCATGTTTGCTAAAAGTTAGTGTATGGTAACATTATGCAAATATTTATGCAAATGAGGCCCCTTATGCAAATGAGGCCCTGCACCGAGTCTCTGCACATGGCGCCGCTCCCTCTTTGGGCCGCCCCTGGTACCATCTCCAGGTGTCAGCTCCCTTTGAACCCCATCCTGACACCCTCCCTTCCAGCCACCTCCTTCCCCCCCCCTTTCAGTTCCCTTTCCTGCCACCTCCTTCCCCTCCCCCCTTTCAGCTCTCTTCCAGCCACCTCCTTCACCCTGTCAGTCCCTTCCTGCCACCTCTTTCCCCCCTCTGTCAGCTCTCTTCCAGCTCTCACCTTTCCTCTGTCAGTCCCTTCTGCCACCTCCTTCCCCTTGCAGCTTCTTACAGAGCAGCGGCTGCAATAAAACTAATTTAAAAACAAAATTAAATTTGTGCGGAGCCTTCCGCCCCCCTCCCCTCCCCTCCCTAGTGCAGCCTCATCTTCCCCTTGCAGCTGCAGCTCCTGCTTCTTACAGAGCAATAAAGCTGATTTAAAAACAAAAGGAAACCTGTTTGGAGCACTCTGGCCCTATGAAACCCCTGCTGCAGCGCTTGCGCTCAAAAGGAAGTGATGTTACAGGGGGTGGGACACTGCAGCAGGGGTTTCATAGGGCCAGATGGCTCCAGACAAATTAAAGATATGGGCAAGTTTATGACTATGCTTCCAAAACTGGCTTGTTTATGTGTTTCCTTCTTTGAAGAAAAATGACTTTATTTATCTCCATTTTTGTTCATATACCAGTCTGGCGTCATTATATTGCAGCGAAATGGTAGTGTTCTGAAGAGGACTTTTTTCCATTTAATCAGTCCATCAATCACTGTGATCCAAATTTAAATTGCACATATCAGATTAAATTATTAGACTGTGTATCTTTCTGGAATATAGTGATATCTTTGCATGACTGTGGTTATTCAATTACTATCTTCAGAAAACCAAATGTCAAGAATAATTTCTTCTTGTTTGACAGTTGTCATCCATGCTGACTGAAAGAAAATATTTCTATTGCTCCATTTCTTCACCAAAGTAATTTATGCGGTATCATGAGAGAATATATAGTAGATAGCAGGCTGTTCATCTGGGGAAAGGAACTGCTGAAAAGGACTATCCAACATCTGTCTCACAAAAACAGTACTAAAGGAATTTGCATGATAATAAACTTCTGACAGTTAAACCTAGACAACAGACAAACAGGCACATATATGTGGTACAATTTTCCTCCAGTAGTTAACAAGTTAGCCTGATTATTTGGAAATGCTAGAATACTCTTATTGTGGTTGAAACTCTTTGTGAATGTCCTGTTTTTGTAAACCTCAAGAACCAGGGGAGAGAGTGCATGAGGAGCAGCCTAGTGGTTAGAGCAGCAGATTAAGGGGTATGTTTATTAATTGGCGGTAGCGGTTCCAATCTTGCATGGAAGCCACTACCACCGATTAGTAAACATACCCCTAAGAACCTGGGCAGCCAGGATACAAATCCCACTAACACTTCTTGTGCTCATGGGCTTGTCATTTAGCTGTCCATTGCCTCTGGTACATACTTAGATTGTAAGCCTCCTGGGGACAGGAGAATACCTGTATGTAATTTAGCTTGAACGACTACTGAAAAGGTATGAGCTTGCTCCAGAATCCCTTCTGGAGGGAGGTTCTCTTCCAAGACCATACTATCATTGACACTCTGTGATGTGATCTCTTCAGTCACTCATCCAAAATATCAATGCCTTGGCTAAATAACATAAAACCTAATGAAAGGCAAAGGTAAAGATGGTTCACATTATTAGAAATGTATACAGCACATGATGAAACACAAAGAATAATTTTCTCCTTAGAAACTGTGGATCCAATATGTAGCGACTAGCCATTCTATTGGATAGCTGCCGTCGCTGAACCTTAGACCCAGATATTCAATGCCGGGGCCATATCCGGCTACCAGCATTGAATATCCAGGTCAGCCAGATAGCACAGAAGCTTATCAGGCAGTAGCGATATACAGCTGCTGCCCGGATAGCTTTGGGGGCAAACGTTAGGACAACCTTTACTGTGCTGACTTTCACTACTTACTATTATTACTACTGAACATTTGTATAGTGCTACAAGACGTACACAGACATGTTCAAAAGATGGTCCCTGCTCATTGGAGCTTACATTCTAGTCAAGACAGACAACACAGTAGCTGTAGACATGGGATACAACTAGGGGGAATGGTAAAGAAAAACAAAGGAGATCGGTTGAGTCAAGGTCGGAAAGCGGCAGCGAAGAGGTGAGTTTTCAGCCTGGATTTGAAAAGGGTCAGAGAAGGCACCTGACATACAGACTCAGGTAGCTTGTTCCAAACATAAAGAGCAGCAAGGTGAAGTCTGGAGTTAGCAGGGATAACCTTAGGGATAACAGGGGAGCGGCTGAATATCGCTGCTCTCCAATTATCCCCAGGTGCTAGTCCTGGAATGCCTCAGTGCTAGCTGATCAGCATCAGGCGTGCAGCAGAGGCCTCCATGGATATTTAGTGGCACTAATCGTCTTAGAGCCACTGGATATCCTAGCCAGCATGGCCAGATGCAATGGAGCCAAAGGAGGTGAGTCCATGCCACCCGATCCCAGTCCTGGCAGACCCCGCCAAGGGTTGGACGGCGGGAAAACTGGTCTGGTGGGCTGTCTGGCCATTGCCGCTCCCGCTGAGCATCCTGGTGCCATGGTGATAAGACACCATGGCACCAGCACACCAGCAGGAGCAGAGGGATGCCTGACTGTCTTGCTGCCTGGACATCTCTAGTGGCTGCTGCCATCTTAGTGCTCCCATGGTGCAGAATCGGGTACAGTCCGGCCCGGACAGTGCTTGGCTGTCCAGATGGCCTGAAATGTGCCCCTTATGGGATCAGGTTCCGTGCTTAAATACGGGCCTGTACATGCTGTCTTGCTAATGTGGTAGCAATTGCCGTGTTCATAGCACACTTTTAGTTAGAGCCCTTAATGTACGTTAAAAAAGGCCAAACTAACTAAACTGAACATTTTTGTCCTGGGCACATCCTTTCTATTTTCATTTTCGCCTACTAATGTTGTGGTAATCCCTCTGCAGAAATCAGAGGGTTAACTGCAATCATAATTGAAAAAGAAGTAAAAAGCAGAGGTGGAAACAGCCAGACTGTAATTTTGCTGACAGATGAAAAACCTTCAGTAAGATTTTTAAAAAGTATTTGTCTCAGCTCTGAGATGTTTCAGGTCATCCTGTCATGTATATCCTAAGAAACATAGAAGCAGAGGAAAAATGATGGCAGATAATGGAAAAAAAATCATAACTACAATGGGAAAGCACACAAAGTAGAGAACCTGACATAGGAATAACTATGGAGAGGTGAATTTAAACCTAAAGATGAGTGACTGATAATTGCAATACAGGACAGGGAACAAGGAACCAGCCAGCACAGAGAACATTAACAAATACTACTACTACTACTAATAATAATAATAACAAACACATAGAAATGGAAATGGTTGCACATCTCACTGGCGTATGCGCAGTATAAGTGGGGAACCGGTTGATATAGTGCATCTGGATTTTCAGAAAGCTTTTGACAAGGTCCCTCATGAGAGACTCTTGGCCAAATTAAAACGTCATGGAATTGGAGGCAGTACACAGCTAAAAAGAGCTACGAAAAATTTAAAGGAAATGGAGACAGACAAAACAAACAGACACTCAGATAAATTTCATGAGCAAAGTAATAGAATATCGGGACAGTATTAATAAAAACAAAATAGAGTATCATACAAAACTCATAATGTCCTCTATAAATAAACCTAGAGAATTTTTTGAGATTGTCAAACTATTAGCCAGCCCTCCGAACCATGACAGATCAATAACTGCTCCCAGTTCACAAACAATGGTTAAGTATTACATGGGTAAAATAGGGAATTACACTCCACTGACCCACAATACTTCTACAACTCTGCAATCCCTACTTGGGAAACATTCTCATTAATCTCCTCGAACCAGCTAGAGAAGATAATAACAAGCCTGAATACAACCACTTCAGCTATTGATCCTTGTCTAGTAAGCTGGGTGAAGATATCATGACAATGAAATAGCCCAAATGCAGCTAATAACAGCTCTCTCTCACACCCACAGAAGGAAGACGAGTCAGACAGACTAGAATGCAAACAGAATCTTTTATTGTGTGCACACAGCCTCAGAGACAGAGCTGGCCACCCTGAACAAAAGATCTGAGTCCCTTCTCCAAGTCATACATTGTCTTATATACAGTATATTTTCAAGCTCATTCTACTTTCTGATTCGCCTCGGATATCTTTTGTCCACCAATCAGTAGTCCCTGGGGGGGTAAGGTGGGCTATCATAAAGCATTCTCAGTACCTGTCCAAACTGGTATTCTCTGGTCTGCTGTTATCTAGGGGAGAGGGTATTGTGCTTAGGTTCGTTTCACTGTAGCAGCTTTGGCTTGGGGGAGGTGCCTGCTGAGATCTCTGTGTTCCCGTTTAACAAGCTGATCCTTATGTAAAAACTGCATGGCTGGGGGGGCAGCTACCTTCCCGGCTGCCTCACTCCCCCCTCTTTTAGGTGTGACCTCAACCTACCGGTTGAGGGCACCATCACAGGTGGCAAACTGCAGAGGAGTGCATTGGGATAGGGCCATGACAGTGGCAGCCGTTTTGCGCTCTACTAGGGTGTCGAGGGCGGTGGTTATGAAATGGTGCAGAATGGGGATACAACATGTTAAGAGGGCACATACCAGGAGAAGGAGGATAACTCTGAAAACTAGGGTTTTAAGGCCTCCTAACCAACCAAACCATTTGACGAACCAACCCGTTCCCAATCCCAAGGACGGGTCTGAGATGTGTTTTGCTAGGTCACGTAGGTCTTGGATAGAGCGTTCAATGGATACGCTCTCATCAGTGAGGTTAAAACCACACATACCTTCAAAGTCCTCACACCCATGGTTGAGGCGTAAAAGTAGGAAGTCTATGGTCATTCTATTCTGTAGGATTGCTGTACGTAGGCCGGACAGCTCGTGATTCATGGTAGCTAATACCGTTGAGGTCAGATTAAGGGATTTGGCTAGAGAACAAGCAAGTCGGCTTATTTCCAAAGAGTTGTGTAAGGCTAAACCAGGTGTTCCAAAGATTGATAGTGACAGCCCAAGGGCTGTCCCATCACTGTAGGGCTCTACATTTGAGTTGCAGGTCGAGGGCATAGGGATAGAGCGGGGATGTCTGGGGGGGTGGACCCTAGTGGTACGGGGGTGTATGAAGGAAGGCTGCAGTTGTGAGCCTACCAAATGTACATGGACCTCCGGTGGCATTGGCGGGGACATAAGTATACGCTATCTCACCACATACTAAAAACCAACCTAAGGGAAGATACATTTCTGAATATGCATAGGATACCTTAGTTACAGAGTTGCATGATAACACAGTATTCGAGACATTGACCCTCCCTTTCTTGGCATTTACAAAAAAGAAGCAATCAATAGCATTCAGGGTGGAAACTACCTGTAAGGAAAAAGGCACCTGGTTAAAACGTGCAGAAATAGGTCGGGTAACCCCAATAAGATAGAAGAATGTGGAGTAATCTATTCCAGGTTGTCCACAGTCCAGATTAGCAAGTATAGTAAGGTTCTGCATTTCACATAAACTAGACGGTACAGCAATGAGACAGATTAACAGAAAAATCCCAGTTTTTGGAGAAGTACGTATGCAAAAGTCTGTCATATTCAGAGCTGTTTGGGCAAGTAATACTGCTGTGTTAGTAGTCTCTGCAGCTGTTAGAAAGTGGGTCCATATCAGGGGTAGGAATAAGGCTAAGGCACATTTTCTCATTCTCTCTGGTTGTCCGGAGTTCGTTGGCAGTCTGTTAGAACCTCTCACTGGATGGTGGTATCATTTTTCAATTTCAAATGCAGGGGTTGATCTGGGATCGGGACTGAGGCCCAGGCTGGAACAACTTCTGGTGCAGCGGCCTTGACGCGAGAATGATGGATCCACGAAGCAACTTTCACCACTTTGACAGCCGTGGGGTTGGTCAGCAGAACGGTATACGGACCTCGCCACTGGGGGGTCAATGGATCCTTCTTCCACTCCTTGACCCACACTCGGGAACCAGGCTGATGTGTATGGAGCGCTTCAGTCAGGTTGATGGGGAGCCGCTCCTGGATCCACTGGTGCAATTTCTGCAAAACAGAACTGAGAGCCAACAGTTCCTGTCGGGTTATTTCTGAACCTATCTGTATTAAATCTCCGTGGATGCCCTGTATGAGGGGTGCAGGGCGACCATATACAGCTTCAAAGGGGGAGATACCAATACCCTTTCGTGGGGTAGATCGTATGTGGAGCAGAGCTATAGGGAGCAATTGGGGCCACTTTAGCGAGGTTTCCTGACACAGTTTTGCTAGTTGGCTCTTTATGGTACGGTTCATGCGTTCTACTTTCCCCGAGCTCTGCGGACGGTAAGCTGTGTGCAGCTTCCAGTCGATCTGCAAGGCCTTAGCTACTTGTTGCACTACCTGGGCCACGAAGGCAGGTCCATTATCTGATCCCACTGCTATGGGAAGCCCGAAGCGGGGAATGATCTCATGCAGCAACACCTTTGTTACCTCCCTGGCTTTTTCTGTGCAGACTGGAAAGGCCTCCACCCACTCTGTGAAAGTACAGACTAACACTAGCAGATACCGGTACCCATTTGCTCGGGGCATGTCTGAAAAGTCAACCTGGATGTTTCCCATAGGGGTGACCCCATAAGATTGGACCCCCGGGGGTTGGCATGGACCTTGACGGGCGTTATTTTTAGCACATGTTGTGCATTGTCTGACAACAGCGGCCACTAAAGAGGACAGGCAGGAGATGAAGAAATATGGGCGCAGGGTAGTTTCCATTGCTGTCTTACCCATATGAGTGGCCTGATGGAAGGAGGATAGGAATGCTGGGGCAAGGCTGTCTGGGATGACTATCACTGGAGCTGTCCCTGTTCTGGATAACCTTATCCAGCCATCCGTGTGTAACACCCCTCCCTCCTCTTGGCAGAAGAAATCTATTTCTCGTGTTGTGTATCTCTTAGACCATTGGCTCAGTGGGACTGGAAACAGTGGGGCTTGTAGGTCCTGGGTGCCCTCGGGGAAGGACTGGGACAAGGATATGGTTGCAACCCGCCGGGCCTCTGCATCGGCCCGTCTATTCCCCTTAGCTATTTCAATGTCCCCTCTTTGGTGGCCTCGGCAGTGCATAACGGCTACCGCCTTAGGACGCCAGACTGCTTCTAAAAGGGCCAATACTTGGGGGCCATTCTTTATTTCTGAGCCAGCTGTAGTAATTAACCCTCTTTCCTTGTATAGGGCCCCATGGGCATGGAGAGTGGCAAAGGCATACCGGGAGTCTGTGTATATATTCACATGAAGGTTAGTCCCAAGGATTAAGGCACGGGTCAGGGCAATGAGTTCCGCCTTCTGTGCAGAAGTGCCGGGGGACAAAGGCTGAGCCTCAATGGTCACCTCCATCGTCACCACCGTGTACCCTGCACACCTGCGGCCCTCCAACACCAGATTGCTTCCATCTACGAAGTAGGTCTCATCCGGATTGCTTAACGGTACATCTGTTAGATCAGGGCGACTGGAGAAGATTGTATCCATCACTTCTAGGCAGTCATGGTCAGGTGGTCCCGGGCTGACAGGTAGGAAGGTAGCAGGGTTTAAGGCTTGGCTGGTGGTTATCTGCACTCTGGGATTTCCCCATAGCATGCTCTGGTATTTCAACATCGGGGAGCTGGTGAACCAGTGACTTCCTTTATGCTCCAGTAATGTTTGGACCGCATGTGGGACGGTGACTAAAAGGTTTTGGCCCATGGATGGTTTATTTTTTTATTTTTTTATTTATTTATCTATTTCTTCTATACCGCCCCTACCAGAGATCAGGGGCGGTTTACATGGAACAATTGCATACATTTGCATAACATTACATAGAACAAGAACTTCTTAACTTTTTATCCGATTCCTCCACCAACAAGGCTGTTGCTGCTATTGCTCTCAGGCAGGGCGGCCATCCCTTGGCCACTGGATCCAGCTGTTTTGACAGGTAGGCGACTGGCCGCGGCCAAGACCCCAGTTGTTGAGTCAAGACCCCCAAGGCTGTTCCTGCTGCTTCATGTACATAGAGGGTGAAAGGTTTAGGGCTGGTGATGACAGCAGTGCCCTTTTCAGATGCTCGAAGGCCTTCTGTTGGTCCCGACCCCATTCAAGGGGGCTCCTTTCTGGGCCTTTTGTAGACTCATAGAGTGGCTTCGCAATCTTTGCGAAGTTGGGAATCCAGATACGACAGTACCCTGCAGCCCCAAGAAAAGCGTGCACTTGCTTGTGGGTTGTTGGCACAGGGTTCCGACACACTGCTTCCTTCCTTTCACTCCCCAACCGTCGTCTTCCTTTCGACAGATGGAATCCCAGATACTTCACTTCCGACTGGCATAACTGAGCCTTTTTCCTTGAAGCCCGGTAACCTGCATTGTACAGGAGTTGGAGAAGCTCTGTGGTTGCCAGTATACATTCGGCTTCAGAGTCGGCTGCAATTAGTAGGTCATCAACGTACTGTAGAAGTACTCGTCTGCCAGGCTCCCCTGGGGGGAAACTGGCAAGATCTTGGGCCAGTGCTGTGCTGAAAATGGTCGGGGAGTTCTTGAATCCCTGTGGTAAGCGAGTCCAGGTAACTTGGGACTTCCTGCCAGTAGCAGGATCCTCTTTCTCAAAGGCAAACAAATGCTGGCTTGTAGTAGCCAGGCATATACAGAAGAAGGCATCCTTTAGATCCAGTACTGAGAAGTGAGAAGCAGCAGCCGGGATGAGGCACAACAGCGTATAAGGGTTTGGTACTACTGGATGCAGGGTCACAGTGGCTTCATTGACACGACGGAAGTCCTGAACAGGTCGGTAGTCGGTGGTTCCAGGTTTACGGACAGGCAGCAAAGGCGTGTTCCATGCCGATTGGCAGGGCCACAGGATACCATACTGTAGTAGCCGCATCAAATGATGATGAATCCTTTCCACAGCTGCCCGCGGCAGCGGGTATTGTCATACATGTACAGGGGAGGCTCCTGGCTTCATTTCAATGCTTACAGGAGGAATATTGATGGCCATTCCAGGGGGGTTTCCTTCAGCCCACACTCCAGGGGGCACTGCATCCCACTTATCCAGGGCGGCCACATCAGATCTAGGCCTGTCCTCATATAACCGCCATTCTTCTTCTCGGGGGACGGACAGTACCAAAACCGCTGGGCCCAGGCTGGGTATTTCGAGCTCAGCCTGGCCCTCAGCCTTGGCTTGAAGTTTTGCCAGAACATCCCGACCCAGCAAGGGTATCGGACATTCAGGCATATACAGGAACTGGTGGGTGATGGTCCGTCCCCCCAATTGGCATGTGTGGTTTTGCAGAAAAGGTCTCTGGGCCCTCTCTCCCGTGGCTCCCACAATAGTGACTGATTTGGTAGAGATCGGGGCCACTTGTTGGGTGACCACTGAGTGTGTTGCTCTGGTATCGACCATGAATTGCATTTCTTGGTCCCCTAAATTCATTTTGACCATAGGCTCCTGGGGACCCAACAGAAACTTGGAGCCCGGTCTGGCCTAGTAGTCGTCTGAGTCATAATGTTCCATAGCCGCAAGGCCTTCAATGGCTGGTGTCGGTGGAGGCGGGAAATCATCATACTGGTCTTGCCCCCGTGTAGTACGTACAGGTGCCCTAGCGCCCCTCATGGATGGATATCCTCCTCGTCTTGAGTTACGGTTTGGACATTCATTTTTCCAATGTCCCTCCTCTTTGCAGTAGGCGCATTGATTGGGGCCCAGGGGAACCCTCGGCCCCCCGTATCCACGGCCTCGTCATCATTCCCTGCTCCCTCCTCTGGCCCAGGCTGGAACCGGTGGTCGCTGGTGGTCGGCTAGGGCGGCTGCTAGGAAGTCCGCCTTCTTCTTCATCCAACGCTCTGATTCGCGCTTCTGTTCCTGATCACGATTTACATATATTTTCTGTGCTACTTCCATCAGTTGTGCTGCATTCATGCCCGCAAACCCTTCCATTTTCTACAGCTTCTGCCGTATATCACCTTGTGCCTGTGCCACAAAGGCAGTATTCACCATACGAAGTTTCTCAGGAGCCGCTGGATCGTAGGGGGTGTATAATTGGTATGCTTCAGTCAGACGCTCATAAAATGCTGCCGGGCTCTCATCAGGAAGCTGGAGAACTTCCGCGGTTTTACTGATATTCATAGCTCATTGTCCCCCCTTCTTAAAGCCCTCAAGGAGCGCAGTCCGTAAACGAGTGAGAGCCCGTGCTCCAACAGAGTCATTCGGGTCCCAGCGGGGGTCTTCATTCGGGAAATCTACCATTGCCTGCTGCCGTGGATCTATAACTCCCTCATGGGCAGAATGCGCCTCCAGCCACGCGAGGGTGGCCAGTACAATGCGCGCCCGTTCTTCTGTACTGAATAAAGTGGAAAGCAATTGCCTAGTGTCCGACCAGGTAGGCTGATGTGTTTGCATAATACTGGTCATAAGATCTGTCAGTTCTTGGGGCTTTTCAGTATAGGAGGCATAGTGGGTTTTCCAGTTCAACAGGTCCGTGGTGGAGAAAGGGACATAAATCAGGCTGGATGGTCCCACTACTACTTGCCCAGCGGCATCAAGGTACGGGAGCCCCTGTACTTGGCGTAGTGGCATTTGGAGATCATGCGACCGCAGGCAGTGGGCCAGCGGGGTGGATGTTTCAGGCTTAGCCAATGTGCTACCAGGGGATGCTACGGTGGTACTGGAGATATCCGGAGTGGGTGGGGTCAAGGATGTTGGAGGGGTCTGAAGGGGTGTATCCCTATGTGGGGAGGAAACAAGAAAGGAAGAACTGGAATCCACAGAATCTTCCTCAGACCTGGCGCCACCCACCTCTGGAGGAGGTTCTTCAACTACGGGTGGATCCTGTCGCGGTGCAGACGGGACAAGGGGGCGCAACAGAGGAAGGGGGCATGGAGGGATATCCGGGGAGTCCCGCCCCTGATAGATGGGGGTGGGCGTTCGTCCCTTCTGGCGATCAACGGCCGCTATCATTATCTTACACTGATCCTTGTGGCAGCACTGGAGCCATTTTGGCTTGTGCTGGCATATAGCCAGCCATGAATCAATATAAGGGAACTGGTCTGGGTGCTCTTTCGCTACAACTTGATGTACTAAAAACACGGTGGGCAGATCAGTTGACCCCCCGGGAGGCCACAGCTTAACTAAAGCTGGCCACTCCTGCTCACAAAGAATAGACAGGCAAGAAACATAGAAACATAGAAACATGATGACAGAAAAAGACCACAAGGCCCATCTAGTCTGTCCTTCCATAACAACAACTACAACAGTCCACTTTTTACCTTTAGAGATCCTCTGTGTTGGTCCCATGCTTTTTTGAATTCACTGTCCTCATCTCTACCACCTCCATTGGGAGACTATTCCACGGATCCACTACTCTTTCCGTAAAGAAATATTTCCGCATATCACTCCAGAATCTATCTCCCTTCACCCTCATCCCATGTCCCCTCATCGCAGAACTTGCTTTCAATTGAAAGAGGCTCTCCCTGAACATTTATGCCACGGAGGTATTTAAACATCTCAATCATATCACCTCTATCCCGCCTTTCCTCTAAGGTGTACATATTAAGATCCTTAAGTCTGTCCTCATATGCTTTATAATGAAGACTACTAATCATCTTAGTAGCAACCCTCTGCACCGACTCCATCCTGTTCACATCCTTTTGAAGGTGCGGTCTCCAGAATTGCACACCATACTCCAAATGAGGTCGCACCAAAGACTTATACAGAGGCATTATCACCTCCTTTTTTCTGCTAGCCATTCCTCTCTGTATGCACCCAAGCATCCTTCTAGCTTTTGCCGTCGCCTTTTCTACCTGTTTAGCTACTTTAAGATCATCGGACACAACTACGCCTAGGTCCCGCTCTTCTTTAGTGGACAAAAGTACTTCACCTCCTATGCTGTATTGCTCCCTTGGATTGCTGCAGCCCAAATGCATGACCTTACATTTTTTAACATTAAATCCCAGCTGCCAAATTCTAGACCATTCTTCAAGCTTAGCTAGATCCCTCCTCATGTTATCTACACCTTCCTGGGTGTCTACTTTATTGCAGATTTTGGTATCATCCGCAAAGAGGCAAACCTTACCCGACAGCCCTTCCGCTATATCACTAACAAAGATGTTAAAAAGAATCGGACCAAGGACAGATCCCTGGGGCACACCACTGGTAACATCCTTCTCCTCAGAGTAAGCTCCATTTACTTGTACTCTTTGTCGCCTCCCACCCAACCAATTTCTAACCCAAGCAGTAACTTTAGGGTCCATCCCTAGGGTGCTAAGTTTGTTTATAAGTCGCCTGTGAGGAACAGTGTCAAAGGCTTTACTGAAATCTAAATACACCACATCTAGAGCTCTCCCTCGGTCAAACTCCCTGGTCACCCAGTCAAAGAAATCAATCAGATTTGTCTGACAAGACCTGCCTCTGGTGAATCCATGCTGCCTCGGATCCTGTAATCCGCTGGACTCCAGAAACCTCACTATTTTCTCTTTCAACAGCGTTTCCATTAATTTACTCACCACTGAAGTTAAACTAACCGGCCTGTAGTTTTCAACCACATCCTTACTTCCGCTTTTGTGTAAAGGCACCACATGAGCCTCTCTCCAGTCCTTTGGCACCACTCCCGACTCCAACGAGGCATTGAAAAGGTCAGTCAGTGGAGTTGCTAGAACGTCCCCAAGTTCCCTCAGTATTCTAGGGTGTATCCCATCCGGTCCCATCGCTTTGTCTACTTTAAGTTGAGCTAGTTTCTCACGAACACAGTCTTCTGAAAATTGTTCAAGATGTCCCTCGCTTCTGTTCTTATTTGTGGGTGTTTTCTGAGGTCCTGCTCCTGGTTCTTCATCTGTGAACACAGAACAAAAATATTTGTTAAGCAATTCCGCTTTATCCTTATCAGCTTCTACATATTCCCCCCCTGTACCCTTGAGTCTGACAATACCACTTTTGCCCTTCCTCTTCTCACTAATATATCTGAAAAATGTCTTATCTCCCCATTTTATTGCATTGGCTATTTCCTCCTCCTTTTGAATCTTTGCCTTCTTGACTACTTTGCTAGCTTCTCTAAGTTTTTCCAAATACAGATGCCTGTCTTCCTTTCTCTGTGATCTCTTGTATTTCATGAAGGCCTCCCTCTTTTTCTTCACTTTTTCAGCTACTTCCTTCGAAAACCATAGCGGTCTCCTGTTCCTTTTGCCTTTATTTACCATTTTAACAAAAAGGTTGGTTGCCTTTAAAATACCCCCTTTCAGTTTTGCCCACTGTTGATCTACATCCCCCAGCTGTTCCCATCCCACTAATGACTCCCTGAGGTATTGGCCCATCTTCGCAAAGTTAGTCTTCCTAAAGTCTAAGATCTTCACCTTGGAATGGATTCTAACAGCCCTAGTCCTAATACTGAACCACACCATCTGGTGATCACTGGATGCAAAATGATCTCCCACTACAACATCAGAAACACTTTCACCATTGGTAAGCACCAAGTCCAGTATGGCCCCTTCACGTGTGGGGTCTGTTACCAATTGCCTGAATAGTTCTCCCTGTAGAGAATCCAGGATCTCCTTACTCCTAGATGATACTGCAGCAGGAAAGTGCCAATCAACATCTGGCATATTGAAATCTCCTAGCAGTAGCACTTCCCCTTTCCTAGCAATGCTGCGTATGTCTTCAATTAACTCTCTGTCCACCTCTTCCTCTTGTGAGGGAGGTCTGTATATCACACCAATGCAAATAGATTTCTCTTTCCCTCTTTCTAGTTTAACCCACAATGCCTCCTCTCTCCCTTTTAAGCTCTGTAATTCCAAAGCTTTAATAGTAGTTTTTACATATAGTGCTACTCCTCCTCCCCTTCTTCCTACCCTGTCCTTTCTGAATAAAGTATAGCCAGGTATAGTTACATCCCAGTCATGGTTTTCTGTGAACCATGTTTCTGTAACTGCCACTAAATCTAAGTCAGCCACTCCCACCAAAGCTTCAACTTCAGAGATCTTATTTCCCATGCTACGGGCATTAATACACACTGCTTTCCATATGTTACCCCTGTTACCCATTTCCATAAAGGTATTTAATGTATCACTTACCTGGGGGCTTTCACTTACCTGGGGGCTTTCTTCACCCATCCCCAACGAATCTAGTTTAAACCCCTCTTCAGTAGATTAGCCAGTCTACTACCAAAGATGTGTTGACCTTTCTTGGACAGATGGATGCCATCTCTGCTCTGCAACCCTTGGAACAGCATCCCATGGTCCAGGAAACCAAAACGCTCTCGAAGACACCATCCATGCAGCCATGCATTAATCTCCAGGATGTGAGCCTCTCTGCCTTGGCCTTTACCCTCAACAGGGAGGATTGAAGAGAACACCACCTGTGCACCTACCTGCTTCACCCTCTGTCCCAGAGCCATGAAGTCACTTTTGATACGTTCCGAGGTATACCTGGCAGTATCATTTGTTCCAACATGGATTAGCAACATTGGGTAATAGTCAGTGGGCTTGATTAGTCTCGGCAAATTCTCCGTAACATTTTGGATCTTGGCACCAGGCAGACAGCATACCTCTCTGGACATCAAGTCTGGTCGGCAGATGGACGCCTCAGTACCCCTCAGAAGAGAGTCTCCAACCACCACTACCCTTCGTTTCCTTCTGGTCACTGATTCTGCAACTATGGGGTACTTGAACTCTGGTTCTTCCCTTTCCAGGGATGCTTTCACCTCCTCCACTTCCAGGGCTGCATAATGGTTCTTCAATTCAAGGGCTGGAGAAGTTGGATTGGTGATTTTGCAGGCTCTGGTGACTTTTGTCCAACCATCGACATTCTGTTGACACCCATCTTCTCCTGTGCTGGAGAGCCTGGTTGCTGCAAGCAGCATCTCATCAATGTACTTCTCACTGTCTTGAATGCTCCTCAGCCTCGCCACCTCCTCTCTGAGTTCCTCCACTTGTTTCCTCAGAGCTTCAGCATGCAGGCACCCTGCACATGGAACTGGTTCTTCAACTGGCAATAGGGCCTCTGTCTGGACCGAGGCAGAAGCTGTAACGGGGGCAACAGCTTTAGCAATACGATTTTTCCCAGCCATTGTTCTGTTTGTGGAGCTTAGGTATCTGTTAAAGCAAAAGAGAGAGATCTACGAAGTACCAGCTGGTTTCGCAGCTGTCCTTTCAGAGAAAAAGCAGTTAAATCTCTTTAATTATATTCAAAATGTGCTGGTCCAATTCACTGTGATTGGATAAAGGGGGAGGTGCCCTATAAAGCAAGACTGCTCACTAGGGGTGGGTGGGAGTCGGGGTGGGTAGGGAGGGAACTAACACCTGATTAGGTGTTAGCAGTTCCTGAACCTGAGGGGGTTACAGAGTTCAGCAATACTACTGTACTCAAGTACAGATTCCCCTAAAACAGCAAAAATGAATTTAACCTTGCTTTAAAAAAAATATACACAAAACCCTTTTAAGAGCTCCCAGTCAGAGAGCTAGCAATGTAACAAAAAACACCAAACAAAGAAACCCTCAAAACCTCACTTACTGTTTGATGTGTGGAGCCCTTGTTAAGAAAGCCTCAAAAGGGCAGGGCAAAGCAGCCTTTTTATGCAGGCTTCAATTGCACTCAGGAAACAGGCCCACTAACCCCTGATTAGGTGTTAGCAGTTCCTGAACCTGAGGGGGTTACAGAGTTCAGCAATACTACTGTGATCAAGTACAGATTCCCCTAAAACAGCAAAAATGAATTTAACCTTGCTTTAAAAAAATATACACAAAACCCTTTTAAGAGCTCCCAGTCAGAGAGCTAGCAATGTAACAAAAAACACCAAACAAAGAAACCCTCAAAACCTCACTTACTGTTTGATGTGTGGAGCCCTTGTTAAGAAAGCCTCAAAATGGCAGGGCAAAGCAGCCTTTTTATGCAGGCTTCAATTGCACTCAGGAAACAGGCCCACTAACCCCTGATTAGGTGTTAGCAGTTCCTGAACCTGAGGGGGTTACAGAGTTCAGCAATACTACTGTGCTCAAGTACAGATTCCCCTAAAACAGAAAAAATGAATTTAACCTTGCTTTAAAAAAAATACACAAAACCCTTTTAAGAGCTCCCAGTCAGAGAGCTAGCAATGTAACAAAAAACACCAAACAAAGAAACCCTTAAAACCTCACTTACTGTTTGATGTGTGGAGCCCTTGTTAAGAAAGCCTCAAAAGGGCAGGGCAAAGCAGCCTTTTTATGCAGGCTTCAATTGCACTCAGGAAACAGGCCCACTAACCCCTGATTAGGTGTTAGCAGTTCCTGAACCTGAGGGGGTTACAGAGTTCAGCAATACTACTGTGCTCAAGTACAGATTCCCCTAAAACAGCAAAAATGAATTTAACCTTGCTTTAAAAAAAATATACACAAAACCCTTTTAAGAGCTCCCAGTCAGAGAGCTAGCAATGTAACAAAAAACACCAAACAAAGAAACCCTCAAAACCTCACTTACTGTTTGATGTGTGGAGGCAGAGAGGGGTACCCCATAATCTTCCCCAAACCCAGCCTTGAAATTACGAAGCATGCACTGCAGGGGCATTTGCACTTTGGATTCCCCTGTCTCCATGCTCTAATCCCAGTACAATAAATAAGTAAAATATGCAGTATAAACGCTCTAATCTCACTGCAAAGAATGCAATGTACAGTGTAAATTCAGATAACAGACAGAGACCAATTGCACAGGACACACACACAGGACTACAAAAGGGGAGAGAAATACAAAACGACAAGGGGAACAGAGACGTCTCAGCAACTCATACACTCCCTCTCTCTCTAGTAATCTTCAGCAGCTGCCGTTATATACAACATCACCACACTCTCACTTTCTCTCTAGTAGCAGCTGTTACAAATGCACACGCTCTCTCTCTCTCTCGCTCTAGCTGCAGCACAACCCCCCCCCCCTTTTCCCCCTCTCCCTCTTACCTAGCACAGACTGAACAGGCAGCGGTTTCAGGTTTCAGCAGAGATCCCAGAGCCCTTACTCGGGCTGCCCGTGCGGGTGATCAGACCACAACAGATTACAGAGTTCCAGAGTTACAGTTACCGAATATCCCCAAAGCAATAATGTAGAGTACTCACCAGACCTCCGATCAGAGAAGTTTGGATGCCAGTCTATCCAGCCAGATTTCAATCGGAATAATCAGCCTGCCGGGACAAACCAACCAGACAAGTCAAGGTATCCTTCCGGACAAAAGGGCCGGGTGGCGCCAGGACCGTTAACGTCACCCGGGGAGCTGGTCCCTGACTGGCCGAGGCCCGATGCTGCAAGAGCAGATGACCTCCCACCGTGGGTGCAAGGGGAGAAGCTGATATTTTAACAATTTCGTCCCATTTGGGTCGCCAAATGAAATAGCCCAAATGCAGCTAATAACAGCTCTCTCTCACACCCACAGAAGGAAGACGAGTCAGACAGACTAGAATGCAAACAGAATCTTTTATTGTGTGCACACAGCCTCAGAGACAGAGCCGGCCACCCTGAACAAAAGATCTGAGTCCCTTCTCCACGTCATACATTGTCTTATATACAGTATATTTTCAAGCTCATTCTACTTTCTGTTTCGCCTCAGGTATCTTTTGTCCACCAATCAGTAGTCCCTGGGGGGGTAAGATGGGCTATCATAAAGCATTCTCAGTGACCTGTCCAAACTGGTATTCTCTGGTCTGCTGTTATCTAGGGGAGAGGGTATTGTGCTTAGGTTTGTTTCACTGTAGCAGCTTTGGCTTGGGGGAGGTGCCTGCTGAGATCTCTGTGTTCCCGTTTAACAAGCTGATCGTTATGTAAAAGCTGCATGGCTGGGGGGGGGGGGGGCAGCTACCTTCCCGGCTGCTTCAACAGGAACTGTCACCCAAAATACTCAAGCTAATACATCTATCGTTATTACAAGGTTATATGCCTAAGGAGCTGAAAATTGCCCCCACATGCCCAATTCTAAAAAAACTCTTCATTAGACAAATCAAACCCAAGCTCTTACAGACCAATCTCTTGCCTCCCATTCTTAGCAAAAATAATAGAAAAAGTGGTGCAACATCAGCTACAGGAACACATCGACAAATACGTCCCACTTGACCCTCAACAACATGGTTTCAGAATTGATCACAGAGTAGAAACAGTACTTATTACCCTCATGGATAGACTCATAAAGGGACTTGATAAACAAAAACCAGGCTTCATCCCGATATTTTTGAACATTGCATCCGCCTTTGATTCAATTTGCCACAACCTCCTTCTAGATAGACTACAACAGATTGGAATTAAGGGCACAACATTACTATGGTTCAAATCATATTTAACTGACCAGAAACAACAGGTAAAAATAGGAACCAATTTATCTAAACCATAGAACGAACTACAGGGAATCCCACAAGGATCTGCACTATCATTATTATTTAATCTCTATATACAACCAATCTGTAACATAATACAGAAGCACAAAGGTTTTTACCACATTTATGCATATGACAGTATGTTGTACACATCACTAGATACAAAAAGCCCAACCACAGGGGTGGGGCCTGCTGCTAGAGCAAGATGACCGCATAGGTCCTTAGCTCGTGAAGAGCTGGGCAAGAATTCTGATCCCTTGCCTTCCCGGGTAGACCTTCCTGGTATCCTGACACATTGGCTGGCTTGGGAACATGTTTGGAAGTAAACCGGTATGGCTAGAATACTCGGCGGGAGCTAATATTGGTACAAAAAGAATGAAATCGGATCCCCTGTCCCCCCACAAGGTGGCGGTCTCGAGAGAGGCAACTGGGGGAATGCAGGAGCTCCTGCAAGAAATACGGGCTGTGCGAGTCTTAGTGGCAGCCAATGGGGACTCGCAAACATCTGTGCAAGCTGATATTGGGGAGCTAAGGGAAAAAATGGCTATCTTTACAATACTACTTGACAAAGTGGACACTATGGTTCAAGCGCATTAAGAGCGCTTCAAGCAGGTACAAAAGAACTCTAAGCACATAATTCAACTGGAGAAGAGCGTTGAGGACTTAAGCAACCTGTCTAGTAGGAACAATGTACTCGGTGTCCCTGAGGGAGCGGAGGCAACTGATGCTGTACAATTTCTGGAGGATTTGCTTCCTAAGCTGCTCCAGCTCGATTTTACTCGAGCCCTGGAGATTGAGCAGGCCCACGGGATCCCGGCCTTTCTTTCTCAGCAAAATGGTAGGCCGCCACGCCCTCTGAACTTCCAGATGCTTCGGTACCAGCATGTCATGCAAATAATGGCAGCAGCAAAAGTTTTATCTACAGTCATCTTTGAAGGCCACAAGTTGTATTTTTATCCTGATTTCAACAAAGCCACAGTTGAGCAACAAAAGCAGATGCTGGCATTCAGACCTCGTCTCCAGCAGCTACAGGCCTGCTATGGTCTATTTTTTAAAGCACGGCTCACAGTCACATTGCACAACCAAACTAGAACATTTGAGGATCCGGAATTACTGAAAGCATTAACTGAAGAGAAAGAAGTAGCTGTGATGTAAGATTACGGTCCTGATGCCTGGAGTTACAATCTGCCTTAAAGCTGGAAAAGAGAGGCCATGGATGCAGTGACTGTGCAGTCTTGCTGGGGCCCTAGGTTACAATATGGATAGATGGTTATGGCCAGGGTCGCAAGTGCTGGGAGTTCTGTGAGCGGAATCGTCACCCTGGTATTTAGCGGGGATATACATCCAACCCAGACGTATATCCTCACTAAACATGAATCAGAATGACTCCCTTAGAGAAGAACAACCCAAACTAAGGTCATACAATGAAAGGTTTCACATTAGGAAGCACCATCCAAGAAAAGGATTTAGGCGTCATCATGGACAATACGTTGAAACCCTCTGCCCAGTGTACAGCGGCGGCCAAGAAAGCAAATAGAATGCTAGGAATCATAAGGAAAGGAATGGAAAATAAAACCAAGGATAATATAGTGCCTCTGTATTGCTCCATTGTGCAACCACACCTTGAATAATAATAAATAATAATAAAATAAATATTATGTGCAATTCTGGTCACCATATCTTAAAAAAGGTATAGCAGAACTAGAAAAGGTACAGAGAGAAATCACCAAAATGGTAAAGGGGATGGAAGGATAGCCCTAAGAGGAAAGGTTTAAAAGGTTAGGGCTCTTCAACTTGAAAAAAAACAGGCGGCTGAGGGGAGATATGATAGAGGTCTATAAATTAAGAATGAATGGAATGGAACTGGTAAACATAGATCGTTTGCTTACTCCATCAAAAAGTAGGAAAACTAGGGGACACACAATGAAACTATAATATAACCCATTTAAAACTAATAAGAGGAAATATTTCTTCACTCAATGAGTAATCAACCTCTGGAATTTGTTACCGGAGGATGTGGTAAAAGCTGTTAGTGTAGCTGGATTCAAAAAAGATTTGAACAAGTTCCTGGAGGAAAAGTCCATAAACAATTATTAAGGAGGACCAGGAAAATTCCCTGTTTACCCCAGGATAAGCATCTGTGTATCTTTTTGGGAACCTGATAGGTACTTGTGACCTGGATTGGCCACTGTTGGAAACAGGATACTGGGCTTGATGGACCTGGATCTGACCCAGTATGGCATTTCTTATGTTTTTATGTCCCTGATTAATTTAATTTAATTTAATTCAGTTCTTATATTCTGCACCAATCTAAGGTAGTTGAGCTCAGGGAAGATTACAAAATATAAAATCCTGCAACTTCTGCTTCTTACTGTTGTGGGTAAAGAAGAAGCATTTATCATCTGGGGCATTCACATCCCAACTGATAAGAAGATTCATGGAAGAAAACTGGACATGGCATAAGTGCCCTTGGCTTCAATATGGCTGTTATTTCTGCCTGTTTATTCTTAGTGTTTTATAAAGATACAAATGGGGTCTTTTAGTAAAGGGCACTAGCTGTCAGCGCGAGTTTGATGCATGCTAAAAGTGTGCTTTGGGCTACATTGATAACTAGCTTGTGGCCATAACAGTGCCGCAGGATTTTGGTGCTGTCCATGGCTTGTTAGGGTTGCAAGTGGGGGTGTTAGTGGTAGAGAGTAGGCGAGGTGAGCGCTATGCAAACAGAACACCCGCGCTACCTGCAAAGCAGACTAGTAGCGCACTTACACTTACTGCAACCTCCATAGGAGGTGTTGAGGGCACCCATGCTCTTGTAGTGCTGTGGCAGGGCCACCTATACTGCGGTCATGGCCAGGAACATGCTTTCCACTTTCCAGACAGTTAATTCTGTGGTATTGCCTTAGCACACCATGGCTTTCGCACTTTATGGGCACACAGCTGAAAATGCATGCCTTCTCAACTTTCAGACCTAGGCAACTTGATATAAAATTGCTCTCCACATGCAGTGGCTATACTTTCAATATACTGTAGACCTAATATTTAGCAGTCCTAAACTTAGCATAACACTTACATATGAAGAGTGGCTGAAAATTGCCTCTATCCAGATCATTTTTTTAACTCCACCTTACTGTTCTTCTGCCCTTTTACTATAAGATAGTCTCTGAGTGCTCAGATGGATTTTCAGTCCAATACTATCTGTATAAGGTATTGGATTTTAGTTTATGCCTTTCTCAGAGTTCTAGGTGAGTGACATTCAGATACAGTATATTCCTGTCCCCAGAGGGCTTACAATTTAAGGGGCCCTTTTACTAAAGAGCTCTAAGGAGTTGCAGCTGATACAGCAAAAGCGCAAAAACGATGGTGCGTTAGGTGTAACACCACTGCATTAACTGTTGAGGGCGTGGAAAGCATTTCCCTGACAGTTAACTCAGAGCCTTGGCAATTAGCACATGCCAAATTAGCACAACTACACTTAACTCCTCCTATTGAGGTGGCATTAGGTGATCCTGCGCTGATGCATTTAACATGCTGTGTGTACCCGGCGCTAACAGCACAGCGCATACCATGCCCACTCTCTAGCCCTACCCCCACCCACTTGCCACCCTACCGTGAGTTAGACAGCACGAGAATCTTACAGTGCTAACTGCCATGGTCCTGCACAAGCTTGCAACGCATGTCCCAATGTGCATTCAGCACACTCCAGAATGCGCTTGTCAGCTGGCGCCCTTTAGTAAAAGACCTCTTGAGTTTCTATCTGAGGCAAGAGAGTTAAGTGACTGGCCCAAGGTCACAAGGAGCAGCAGTGGGATTCAAACTCATATGAAAATCTACAGATAGTAAGTTATATGTTCGCTGGCCGCCATTGAATGTATCATTTCCCGATGGAAGTCGATGAGCCGTTAAAGTCTATGCAGAAAGGCTGCATGTTTACTTTTGAATCCAGCCAGCCTGGAGCCAGAAAGGAGATGTGGAAAGGAGCAGGATCAAGCCCTTCAATACAGGTTTCTATTCAGCTATCCCAGTTTGCCGAAAAGCTACAATGGGTGCCATTTCACAGTTACTTATTTGTATGAGAGCTTTCAGAAAGCAAACACAGAAGTTCAGAAGCTCCTTGATTCTCAGAGTTGAAGGAAAAAGAAAAACATTAAAACAAAAAATTCAGAGAATGACTACCAGTAAGATGTCGAAGGGTGAGAACCTCTTCACGATCTCATCAGGACTGAAGTGCCACAAAACAGGTCTGACTATGCCCAAGAAAATGGTGGTGGGAGATAAAGACGCCACTCCGGACACAGCGATGGCTGAGATCCCGCAACTGAAAGACTTTATGCGCATCCAGCTTGATGTATCGAAGTCTGTACAGGCTGATTTGGATGTGCTTCACACCCAGCTGATGGAATTTCAGCAGCCTGTGGAACTTCTTGAAGGACACACTGGGAGGTTGGAAATGCAGTGCAGTCTGATTGAAAAGAACATGATGCCATTCTTTGTATCCAACTTGAGCTGGAGAACTTATCCAACCATAACCACCGCAATAATATCCACATGCTTGATGTGCTTGAGGAGCTGGAAGGGTCAGATATGGTAGCATACCTGGAGCATACTATCCTTGAGCTTTCATCTGATCCATCTTGAGGCCCCATCTGATCATGGCTAAGCTGCTGTGCTATCCACAGACGCTTCAAATTCTCCAGGTTCTCAAGGCCAAATCCTCTTTGCTTTTGCAGGGTCATAAACCTATTCCCGGCACAGCGAGGGACTCTCAAGGACTTAGGCACCAAGTACAGTCTTTTTTTATCTGGTATGGATGCAGGTGACCTATCAGAATCACACTGTGTGGTATACAGACCCGGCAAAGTGACAAGAGGTTTTGGATATGCATGAGATGCCTTAAATGAATTTTTGGAAAAGACCCTATTCCTATTTCATTTACGACTGTTTGCTCTGTGTCAGGGCATTGTTTCAACTGGAGTCAACACTCTTGACTCCATTGCATTTGGTAATTGCTTTACTGATCCTCTTGTAGTATGTTGGTATGCTGTGGGAATGGTGTCAGTGGTGCGAATTGGGGTTTGGGGATAGAATGCTTATTCTGTGCCTGGTGTGGTTGTCTTTCTTCTTGATACCTTACATAGGAGACATTATGTGTTATGCCAATAGTGCGGTATGGGAATGGCTGTTCTGAGATGGAGGCCTGAAACACCTGCACTGCTCCTGGTTATATGGCTCCACACCCAGCTGGATTATTGGGTGTGCTTGTGGCCCTTACCTGTAATGGGAGCCTAAGGATTTCTTTGTTCATTGTTTCTGTGGAAGTTTCTAGAGTGATGTACTATTGTCATATTTCCTTATTGAATGTGGATAGTAAGATCCTAGCTAAAGTACTTGCAATTCACTTACAGAAGGTTTTGGGCTCCTTGATCCATCAGGACCAAACTGGTTTCATGTCAGGCTGCCACATTGGGACGAGCGTTTCATTTCTTCAATTCTCTCAGCATCTGGGCAGAGGGCAGACATTATGGTGGCCGCCTCCCTGGATACTGAGAATGCTTTTGATCATATCGAGTGGCCCTACCTTATGCAGGTGTTGGATTGGATGGGTTGCAGTTCCGAATTCATTAATTAAAAACTCATCAGATAGGAAGCAGTGCATTATTGTAGATTGGAAACTGGTTAAAAAGTAGAAATCAGAGCATAGGGTTAAATGGCCAATGTTCTCAATGGAGAAAGGAGAATAGTGGGGTACCCCAGGGTTCAGTGCTGAGCCCACTGCTTTTTAACTTATTCATAAATTACCTGGAAATGGAAATGAGTGAGGTGATCAAATCTGCAGAAGACATAAAATTATTTAAAACTGTTAAAACACAAGAGGATTGTGAAAAATTGCAAGAGGGTCTTGATAAATTGGAAGACATGATGTCCAAATGACAGATGAAATTGAATGTACATAAGTACAAAGTTATGTACCTAGGAAAGAACAACCCATACTATAGTGACACGATGCAAGCTTCCACATTAGGAACCACTACCTAGGAAAAGAATTTAGGTGTCATCATGGACAATACATTGAAACCTCCAGTGTGCAGCAGCATCCAAGAAAGCAAATAGAATGCTAGGAATAATAAGGAAAGGAATGGAGAATACAACCAAGGATATTATAATGCTTCTATATCACTCCATGGTGCAAGCACACTTTGAATATAGTGTGCAGTTCTGGTCACCATATCTAAAATGGATGTAGCAGAATTTAAAAAGGTACAGAGAAGAGTGACCAAAATGATAATGAGGTTGGAATGATGCTCCTATGAAGAAAGGCTGAAAAGGTTAGGGCTCTTCAGCTTGGAAAAGAGATGGCTGAGAGAAGATATGATAGCAGTTTATAAAATAATGAGAGGAGTGTAACGAGTAAATTTAGATTGGTTATTTACTCCTTCCAAAACTAGAAAGACTAGGGGACATGCAATGAAGCTACAATGTAGCCCATTTAAAACTAATTAGAGAAAATATTTTTTCACTCACTACATAATCAGACTCTGGAATTCATTACCAGAGGATGTAGTAAAAGTTGTTAGTATAGCTGGGTTTAAAAGAGGACAAGTGTAGCTAGGTTTAAAAGAGGTTTGGTCCATAAACCATTTTGAAACTGGACTTGGGAAATCCACTGCTTACCCCAGGGATAAACAGTATAGAATCCATTTACCTTTTGGGAACCTGTCAGGTACTTGTGACCTGGACTGGCCACTGTTGGAAACAGGATACTGGGCTTAATGGACCTTTTGTCTGACCCAGTGTGACATGTCTTATGTTCTTACGTTCTTAAGTATGAAAGTCAAATTCTTGTCATCTGAGCTTCTAGTATTTATTCATTTGTTCTTTGGACAGTCCATGTTATACATGGTGTTCTTCGCCAGCACCACAATTCAAAGGCATCAATTTTCTTCCTATCTTTTTTCTTAACTGTCAAACTTTTGCATCCATATGGCGTTATTGAAAATACCATAGCTTGTAAAAATTGAAGCTTCATATGCAAAGACTTATCTCTGCACTTGAAAATCTCGTCTATGGGGCCGTGGCTCCGATATCACATAGAAGCCGCTACCGCCAATTAGTAAACATACCCCTAAGTTCTTCTTAGCCATTCTGCCAAGAGCAATGCATCGTTGGAATTCTTGACTACTTGTCATTTCTTTTTTGATTATTGATCCAAGCAAGTTAAAGTTGTCTATTATTTCTATTTCTCTCTATCAAGGATAAAATAATTGATTTTGCCAGTTGTTAGAATTTTGTCTTCTTCATGTTAAGATGGAGGCCCAAATTAAGACTGTTCTTTGATCTTGATAAGATGATATTTCAGATCACCTTCACTTTCAGCTGGTATCATCAGCATAGCAAAGACTATTGATGAGTCGCCCACCAATCTTCACACATCGGTTGTCTTCATACAGGCCTGTTTCTCTGATGATTTGTTCTGTGTACAAACTGAACAGGTCTGGGGAGATTATGCAGCCTTGTGATATACCTTTACTGATTTGAAACCATTCCGTTTCTCCTTGTTCCATTCAAACTATTGCTTCTTGATCAATGTAAAGGTTGTGCATGAGAAATATCAGGTTTTCTTGTAAACTTATGCTTCTTAACGTGGGCCAGAGTTTTTCATGATTTATGCAAAGGCCTTGCTGTGCTCAATAAAACATTTATAGATATCTTTTAATTATATTCTTGCCTTTTCAAAGATCCATCTCACATCCACAATGATGTACCTCATTCTTTTCTGAAGCCCACTTGCACTTCAGGAATTTCGCTTCAGGTATGGTTTAATCTCCACTGAATGATCTTGAATAGAATCTTGCTGGTAGGTGGGATTAGAGTAATTGTATGATAATTTTGACACTTTTCTTCAGTATTGGTATGAATGCAGGTCTCTTCCAGTCAGTCAGCCAAATTTCATGTCCCAGCCTTGTAAGTATTGTAACAGCTGCATCTGATTGCTCCCACTTCAATGAGAATGCCATTGGTGCCCAGTGCTTTGTTCTTTGGTAATGCTTTCAATGCTGTTTTGACTTTTTCTTTCATCATCAATGGTTCCTGATCGTAAGGTATGGTTTGAAATGGCTGTTGATCCACTTGATCTTTAAGGTATAATGACTCTGTATATTCTTTCCACCTTTTCTTGATCTTCTCAGCATCATTTAATATGGATCCTTGAGCATCTTTTAGCATTGCAATTCAAGGCTGGAATTTTCTCTTTAACTCTCATAGTTTTAGGAAAGCAGTTCTTGTTCTTCCTCTAGGAGTTTCTGATTCTATTCCCTTGCATGCATCATTGTAGTACTTCTTTGTCTCATCTTGCTGCACAGGAAATCTGTTACGTTTCGTGATTATCTCTCTTTCTCTTCTGACTTTAGCTTCTATGGGGCATGTTTACTAAAGTGCGGTAAACGTGACTAACACGCGTTATACGACGTTAACGACCGTAAGTGCCGTATAACGCGCGTACCGATGCGCTAACGACCGTTAACGTAATACTACGCGCGTTAAGCATAGTTAACGATCGTAAAGTCCCGCGGCACGTTAAAACAGCGCAGAAGGTGGAGAGTGGGCGGAGAGAAGGGGTCAATGGGCGGAGAGTGGGCGGGGAGAGGCTCCCCTCATACTAACGCGCTGAATTCCTGAGCTCAATTCCAACGCGAATGAAAACCTGTCGTTAAAGTAATTTAAAGGGAAGAGAAACCATTTCCGTCAGCAATGTACAGCAAAACCGGGGACACCCACAAAACGTGAGCAGTGTGATACATGTGCACAGAACAAAATTTCACATAAAACGTTAAAAATGACCACAGGAAACATTTTAAAAAGCATAATTCAGCTGGGCAACAGTGATAGCAATGGGCAACAAGGAACAACACTCCCTGGAAAGCACCAAAAAAAAAGAAATGATGTGTGGAAGGGTCTACGCTCCGCAGACCCTTTTAAAGATCATTTCATTGTAATGGAGCTGTCCTGGGAGTGTTGTGTAATGTTTCCCAATGATATCATTGTTGCCCAGCTTGGTTATGGGTGTGTGCCCCTTTTGTGAGGTCTTTTGTGAGGTTTATGTGCACCTTTGTCTGCATACAAGGTAAATGAGACCACAGTAAACCTGTTGCAGAGCAGGGTTTCTGACTCATCAGGCCAGTTTAACTAACTCCAGGGACTGCACTGTCAGTGTGGTGCAACAGACAAGGCCAGTGCCTGTAAGACCAAAGGGTCACAGGTTCAAATCCCAGCTGGGGCTCCTGCCAACCCAGTCCCCATAGTTTTACCCACCACTAAACAGTGATAGTAAAGACACTCCTTTATTGCAGAGAACATACGCATGGCCTATATTTTACCACACCAAACACAGACACCAGAAACAGGCACATTACCTAAAGCAGAGTCCCGCAAATGCAGTCCTGGAGGGCCCCACACCATTCCAGTTTCATGCTGCCTCTAATAAAGATGCCTGTGCTGCATAGCTATGCACCACCCCCATGGTATGCAGATGTAGCTCATGCATATTTATGAGGGACAGCATAAAAACCCGAACAGTGTTTGGAACACCAGGACTGGAGTTGGGGAACTCTGCCGTAAAGCAGCAGCCAACAGGGCCACACACCCACCCACAGGCCCCATTGGCCAATGCCACCTGGAGAGGCAAGACATTGGGCCCTGCCTGTATCTCCCAATACTAGCAGTTGCATACCTTAGCAATGCCACCCTACACCTGGGTATATGGTACACAGCTATCAAACGTTTCCTATGATAACTGTCAGATATCAATTCCTCTGTTAAGCACATTTTGCTCATTGAGCTCCACCATAACAATCATTCTGATGTCTGCGGTGTATACTGCAGGTCTGGTCTCTGACAGTGTTCACCACCCTGGGGAGTGACCCCCCAACAGCCTTGTGTACCATATCCATGCCTGTACTATGCCCATGACTGGTGTGGTGGGTATGGCTGCTTACCACCTCTATAGTAGCACAATGCTGGCATAGGTGTGGGGGTGGCTGTCTGTCTATCCAGTGTGTGGTGGCTGCAAACACCTTCCACAGCCCACACTGCCAGCAATGTTGCCAGTATTGGGCTGCCAATGTGCATAATGAGGAGCAAGGTACCATGGGTATAGGCCGGACAGGGTGGCCTGGCCAGGGTGCATCTGCACAGGGCATAGGGCAGTGACAGGCACATTGTAGTGCCCGGCCACCACCTACACAGACAGGGTGACCTCAGTATATCCTGCTGAGAGATCACTCTCACCCTGACTGTGCAGTGACCACAGCATGGCTAGGCACTCCCATAGTGCTATCTAGTATTTTTCTCATGTGATAAATATGGGTTTCCTTTTGGGGCCCAGTCACTGATGTATCTGCTTGTTGTGTATGCTGACATCCTAGTTCTGGGTGCAGGCATCTCCACTGGGCACTAGCAGACTATTTGCAGCTGGTAGGTGTTGTGATGGAGTGGCTTGCAGGGTGCAGTGCCTGATGGCTTGCACCAGGGGAATATCAGATAGTGGTGGGGTGCAGTATACCATATCCAGGCCTAATGTCTGTCTGCTATTGTGTTATGGCTGTGTACAGAGCTGCATTGACTGCCCTGTGGGGTGTCTGTTCCCCAGCAGGACTGGGGTTAATGTTCCCTTCTACTGCCACCGTTGCAGGGAGGTAGACTGTGGATCTTTTGATAGGAGACCTGTTTGCTGCCCTGGGGGAGGGGTGTGGTGGTACATGGGGGCTACACCTGATTGAAACAGACAGAGATGTCCAAGGTGTTCCTGCAGAAACTACCTATCTCACACAGTAACACTGCTTTGGACCTTCACCATGGCCTCTTTCAGCCATGGACGGTGCTGTGGACCTAGTGCTGGGCGCCTCACTGCACCCTCAGGGTGAGCACAGTACCCGCACAATGTGACGGTGTGTAGCTACTCTGTGTCAGTACAACACACGGTCAGTACCCCCTATCAGGCCAAGGTGCTGTGGGGGTGCACATGGTCAGTTCCCCCTACCAGGCTGAGGTGCTGTGGGGGTGCATTCCCCATGGTGTGTATCTGTGGACAGCTAATTTGCATGTGCAGTGCATCATGGGTGTGACTGGCACAATCCAACCCTGTGAAATTCCAGCACCTGCTCACAGGCTCTGATAAACCATAGACCAGTGTTTCCCAACCCAGTCCTACGGGGCACACCGGCCAGTCAGGTTTTCGGGATATCCCTAATGACTATGCATGAGATATATATGCATTAGAGATATCCTGCCAACCTGACTGGTTTGTGGCCCTCCAGGGCTGGATTTGGAGACCCCTGCCTTACACTTCTGTCATTTAAGATTGTGAGTGGGCAAGGTACAGATGTCCTAGACATCGAAAGGATATATAGAATGTGACACATTCCTCCTCGATTCTCACCACCACCAAAATATTGTCTATTAGACAACTTTTTGGTGGTGGTGAGAATCGAGGAGGAATGTGTCACATTCTATATACCCTTTTGATGTCTAGGACATCTGCACCTTGCCCACTCACAATCTTAAATGACAGAGGTGTAAGGCAGGGGTCTCCAAATCCAGCCCTGGAGGACCACAAACCAGTCAGGTTGGCAGAATATCTCTAATGCATATATATCTCATGCATAGTCATTAGGGATATCCCGAAAACCTGACTGGCCGGTGTGCCCCGTAGGACTGGGTTGGGAAACACTGCCATAGACCATCACACGTACATCTGTTAGCATAATGCATAGGTGCAAGACACCCTACAGAGTCTGTAATATAAGATGCCCACGCTGGTAAAAACACACGTACCCACGCACGTAAAAACACAAGTACCCACGCACGATTATACGCACGGGGCTACGCACGTACCAATGCACGCAACCTCGCACGCACCAACGTACGTGGCTAGGCACACTCCGAGGGTGTTTTTCTGACACCAATACTCAACGTAACGAAAAACATACCTCCTCTTTCCCTCTGTAATGTACAGGGTGATGCCTGGGACAGCCTTCTGTGTTAGGCACACTGGGGACTTGAACCCATGCTGCCTGTAACAGCGGTCACTACCGTAACCATTGTGCTACAGCTCTGTTTCAGTGCTTTGTGTCTGTACGTCTTCTTACGTTTAACGCGCAGTGACGCGCCACGGCACCCGGTAACGCTCGTTAATTTTTTTAACGCGCGTTAGTGGTGACGATGTACCGCCCATGTCCTTATTTGGGGTTTCTGTTACTACCGCGGCTCCTAACGCGAATTGCACTAACGCAGTTTAGTAAACATACCCCTATGTGTTAATGAGAAATTTTCAAATTTTCTTCAGTCATTCATTTTTGCCATTTTTATCTTTTCACCTTTTGCAGAGACTTTTCACTGTCTTCGAGCACAACTGTTTTGATGTCATTCCATAACTCTTCTGGTGTTTTGTCAGTGCAACAATTTCACAGGCACTCTTTAAATTCCAATGATATATTTTCAGGATGCATATTTTGCATGTTTTTCAGCTTTAGCATACTAGTAGCTGGTGATCTGCACCACAGTCAGCTCCAGGTTTTGTCTTTATTGATGTTATTGAGTTTTTCCATTGCTGATTTCCACAGATGTAGTCAATTGGAATTTTGTAAAATCCTTTGAGTGAAGTCCATGTGTATAGTCTCCACTCATGTTGCAGGAAGAAGGTGTTTGAGATGAATAGATTGTTGGTCTTGCAGAATTCTATCAGTCTTTCTCCATCTTCATTTCTGTTGCAAAGTCCATATTTTTAATCATTCTACCTTCGTCTTTGTTCCCAACCTTTGCTCTCCTAACTTTATCTGGTTAACTGTCAGGATAATGGGTTTAATATCCAGTTATCGCTGGTGCTCAGTCTGCTTGCTGAGCTCTGGCTATTGTGTTTGCCGTGGCATTGATGCAGCTGAAGGATGGAACCTGCTTTAAAATAGAAGCAGAGCAGAAGGGGAATGGATTGCTGCTAGACAACTAAGCGGGGCTGAAGTATGTTGGACTGCCAGGGAAGAAGGAGATATTGCTGATCCACAGCAGAGGGGAGGGTGGACAGGAAGATACTAGACTAGGCAGGGATGGTTTACTATGTGGAGGAAGAGAGGGAACAGTGAGATGCTGTACTGTAGAGACTGCACACGATTAAAGGTTTGCCTAGGACACTAGTATACTTGCCCCAACCCTATTCCGGGGAGCTCATTCCAAAAGAGTAGGTGAGGGGTGTCTGGGACCCACTGGCTCACCTGGGAGGGATCGCCTTTTTTAGGAGATGGGGGACTACCAGGCCATTAGTCATCTTGCACTTTATCTCAGATTAACCTGTGCTTCCATACTAGATAATTCTTTATTTCAGCCCTCCGCTGAAATAAAGGCTGAACACTGCAAAAGAAGTAAATATAAATGGCAAAATTTAGCACATATTTTACACTGCAAGTAATTTCAGGTTTGATTTTTGCATGTATTTTACTCTTTAGTGCAATGTTTTTACTACAGATTTTTCTGCACTAAAAATTTGACAACATCTAGAGTAAGAATAATCTGGGAAAACTGAGAGTAAATTACCATATTAAAGGATAATACAGCTATTACATCAGTTCCTCTGTGTGTGTATTCACTGACTATTGTGTACAATGCTGAGGCATCTGGGGTGCAGCCAGTGGGAGCCCCTGCTGTACCCCTCCTTAGACAGCTATCACACAGTGGTGCTGTTAATGGTGGGCAACCCCAAACCCCTTCCCTTCTACCTCTATGTTCTCCTTCCCTCCTCCCCCTTCCATTTCCATCCCACTCCTCCCCTCACACCCAGTACTCCCAGATGCCAGTCCCTGCCCCCTCCCCCTCCCTGTCCCCTCCTCCCTTGCAGTCCATCAGCACTCAGCCTCCAGGGCAAGGGCAGCAAGTGCTCTAAAGGCCTGCAGGCCTCCCACAAATCACAGGCACAGCAGTTGTAGTGTAGTGGCCTCCGGGGTCTGTTCCTCTTCCTCCTCACATGAGATATCTAGGATGAGGCTGCTGCTGCCCCTGCTGGTGCTACTAGGGGGCCCCTCTGCTGCCTCCATGGCTACCTCCACACCAGCTGGCTCCACTGCCTCCTGCAGCTCCTCCTCTGACTCCTTCAATATCAGGCCATTGCCTCTGTGGCATCTATAGCTGCAAGGTCAAGAGGGCACACATTACTATCCTTCCCCAACCTGCCACTTGCGTATCTTCTCACCACAGCCATCGCTACTGTCTTCCACCATGACCCCCATCCTGTTGTTGATAGGTATCAAAGGCACTTTATTCACCAAAACCCCAATGCATTTCGGCCAAACACCTTCTTCAGGGGGTACAAACCTCATGAGTAAACAATAAAAATACAGTAATAAATATATATAATACATAAATGCATCTTAAATGAAACAATATATCCATAAATAAGTAAATGAATAAAAAAAACAAGCATAAGCTAAAATCAATGAAAAGTATAAAACCATCAAAATAGGTGATACCTTAAATATAATCCAGACTAAGAAAAAATATGCGAGGCTGAAAACAATAAGGGTAGCATGAACTACCTATAATATATACAATATACTATAGGATACAGGGAGAGGAGGATTACTAAAAGGGGGTGGGGTGCTATATCAAATAATGCACCATATTCAACTCATCATCTATCAAACATTACCACCACCGAATTATATCCCCTATTCTGAAGATCCTCGCTCATGCTGTTTCCGCCCCATGCCCTAAACAAAGGCATCATGGGAGGTAATATGGAAGGAGCAGCAGTTACAGGGCAGACTAGTTGAGCCACACAGGCCTTTATCTGCGGTCATTTACTATGTTACTATGTTCCTTTTGAAATCCAGCTTAGCAGGGCAAATGCCCAATCTCCAATTTGTGCTACCAATACTTTCTCAATCATTTTTTCCTAAATCAGGAGATTTAAAAGAGTCCTAAAGTTCTTTTTTTGACTAGTGGTCAAATTACTGTTCATGTAAGCTGTAACGAGAAGACACCTGCAGACAACGAACCATTTATATAATACCGGAGAAACTAGCACATCTTCCTTCCACATTCTTTAATTCGCCAGGCAGGAACAGTGTCAAAACTATTTCCAGATATCCACAAAGTGAGCAGTAATCACTCAGCCTCTTCAAACGTCAGCACAGAAAATTTACCACATGAATCTTTCTGAAGCTTTTCAGTCAGCACTAATGCTCTATTGTTGGCTTGCTCATTTCCTTCAGCTCTTCCTGAAATTTATTCTCCCTTTCACTTTTTTGCTGAATTTGTTCAGCTATAAATTCTTGCAGTTTCTCTATTTTATCCACAAAGAATGAAACAAAATCTACCTGACTGAATGCACACTTTTTAGATTTATGATTTTTATATATCTGCTTACTCCCTTATAGCTCATGCATAGCCTGAAATAATACCTTGGGGCCATTAAATTCCCTTTCAGTCTCCTTCTCCATGCCGTCCTGCTTAGCTTCTTTAATTTTTCTATTTTAAGATTTTATTTCTTGGTAATGTTTTTTCTAGGGATGTGCTGTCATTTGAATCAACATTTTGTGTTGTTTTTTGAACGAAAATGAAAGAAGAAAACTCTAAAATGTTATCACTTTCTTTCTGACATTAACAGTGTACACTATCTCTCAACAGTGCTCACTATTCGCACATGTATTATTGCTCAGTATTGCGCTCAGACTGTCATTCCATAGCACATTCCATAGCTTGAATATCTGGGTTGCTTGGATAGCGATGAAGCTAACCAGACAGCTGAGACATTCTGCTGCTGCCTAGTTGGCTTCAGCGACAAAACTTAGGCCCACCTTTGCTGACTTTCGACGCTTTTCGATAACTGGGTGCCACCCCCAGAATGCTCCAATACTAACTAGTTAGCATTGGGGCATGCAGCATCAGTACCCACAGATATTCAGCAGCATTAACCATGTTAGTGCTGCTGAATATTCCGGACAAGGAGATGAACACGGTTAGCAAGTCTGTTAACCATGTTATATAAATGATCCGTAGTAGTAGTAGTGGTGGTGGTAATCTCTTTGAATATTGGGCTCGACATTTCTCCCAAAATGAAATAAAACATAAAACAGAACGAAAATTCCACAAACAACACAGGAAATTAACAAATCGAACATTTTAGACCTGCATACCCCTAGGATTTTTGCAATTAACTTTAAAAGTTTGGTTTCCTACATTCATCTTCTAAATGCCAGCCCTGCCTCTTCACTCTTCATAATTCCATGAAGAACCAGAATATATTCTCTCTCTTACCTTTCATCCACTAATTTTGCAGGGAGTGTGCTCTTCCACAGTTTTTCCCTCCAGTCAGTCCACAAATTCATAAACTCAGCAGTTAGCATAGCTTATTTAAAACTATAAGTATCTAATCCCTGTACAAATCAAGTAGAAGTCTGTCTGTCTCAGTAAACAGTCTTCTGTGCCTTTTGTTCATAAATTTAGATGTTTAAATCACCCAGTGCCAACTTTTCTGGCCTTTGTATTTGTATATCACAAATCAATTGCCTCAGATTCTCAAGTTATTGTGTGTCAATCTTCTGGGGGCAATAGAGTAAAACAAATGTATTTATTTTTAACTTTATCTGCATTCCTTTTATTTGGTTAATAACTGTTTAGGATTCAAGAATATATTATCATTATCACACTTCCCCTCTATTCACCTTTTTGGACTAAGTGCTGAGTGGCTACAAGGCATAAACGTGTCAAGAACATCTAACTCATTCTCACACAACGAACTTTCAGCAACATATAAAACATTCAGTTTTTCTTCCTTAATCAAATCTGCTAATTTTGTTCTAACCAACAGAATATGTATAAGACCCAACTTAATATCACAAGGTGCCCCATCTTATCCTCTAACAATATATGTTTGTTTCCATGCTTCCCTCTCTTTCTTTACAAAAAACCCTTCCAATAGCCGATCCAAGATTAACCCCTGAATAGAAACCCCCAACATCCTTTCCTCAGTATTACTCTGCTGTACCTCAAAAGAGCAAATACGCCCCGAGGAAAAGCCCCTCATAGTCTCTGAAGTAGCAATGAAGGGGTGCACAGAGATATGCCCCTCTGTGGCACTTCTTTGACTGTGCGTACTCCACAGTGCCTTGCCACCAGGAAAGTGCCACTTAGTACGGCTGAATCAGTTTGACTTCACTGTAGATCAGGATTTCCTGGCCTGGTATCCCAGGGAGAACAATAAAGTTCACAGTGTGATTCTATTCAAGGATACAAGCTAACAACAGCAGCTGCAGAGATAAAAGGACTGTGGCTAACATGGGACTGGATATTCAAAGGGATTAACATGGTTAGCATGTCAATCCCCTTGTCTGGGATATTCAGCGGCACTAGCACAATGAAATTTAATGTGGACAAGTAAAACGTTAGGAACCTAGGAAAGAACAACCCAAACTATGGTTACACGATACAAGGTACTTCTTTAGAAACCACCACCCAGGAAAAAGATTTAGGCATCATCATGGATAAATACATTGAAACCCTCCATCCAGTGTGCAGTGGCAGCAAAGAAAGCAAATAGAATGCTAGGAATCATAAGAAAAGGAATGGAGAATAAAACAAAGGATATTATAATGCTTCTGTATTGTTCCATGGTGCAACCGCACCTTGAATATTGCATGCAGTTCTGGTCACCATATCTTAAAAAGCTGAATATAGCTGAATTAGAAAAGGTACAAAGAAGAATGACAAAAACGGTTATGGGAATAGAAGGATACCCCTATGAGGAAAGGCTTAAAAGGCTGGGGCTCTTCAACTTGGAAAAAAGATGGCTGAGGAGAGATATTACTGAGGTCTGTAAATTAATGAATGGAGTGGAACGGGTAAACATAGATCAGTTGTTTATGCCATCAAAAAGTAGAAAGACTAGAGGACATACAATGAAGCTGCAATATAACCCATTTAAGACTAATACGAGAAAATATTTTTTTACTCAACGTGTAATCAAACTCTGGAATTCGTTACCGGAGAATGCTGTTAATGCAGCTAGGTTTAAAAAAGGTTTGGACAAGTTCCTGGAGGAAAGGTCCATAAATAATTATTAAAGAGGACCCAGGAAATCCACTGCTTGCCCCACGATAAGCATTGTGGAACCTGTGTGTTTTGGGAAACTGCCAGGTACTTCTGACCTGGATTGGCCACAGATGGAAACAGGATACCGGGCTTGATGGATCTTGGTCTGACACAGTGGGGCATTTTTTATGTTCTTATGTCACAGTGCCACTGAATATTCAATGCTTTTGCCGCTCCATGTCCTGATGCTAACTCTTTAGCATCAGGACATTCCATGGGATGTCACTTGGTGCTAACCGGGCAGTCACGATATTGAGCCGCTGCCCAGTTATTGCAAAGCAGCGCAAGCAACGTGTAGTAAAGGCTGGCATAACTTTTGCCACTGAAGCTAACCAGGTAGTGGTTGAATATTGCCTTTGCCTGGTTAGCTTCATCACTATCTGGGCTACCCAGATCTTCAATGCCGAGACACGGATATGGCCCCGCCATTGAATATCCTGGTCTAATGTTCAGTGGCTAGCTGTGGAATATGAAGTCCAATATTTTTTAAATTTACTAATAAATAATGTGCTTTTTTAAAATTCCAGTTATGTGCTGCTTCATAGTATTTCTTAAAAGCTTCATATGAAAAATCAAATTAGTCAATGTCATCAAACTTTTTACTAGTGCATGTTTCACTCGTATTAATCATTTTTCACATTGCCAGTTATTAGCACCTTTCATAGTGTAACCACAGACGCAGAGTCCAATTCAGGTAGGGGCATGTCCAGGCCTTCTGGATGGCCCCATGCAAGACAGGCCTGTTTGGACCCAATTCTGGACCGCAGGAACAAAATGTTCCTGCAGTAGCCAGAATCGGGCCTGAGGATGGCCCAGCATACCCCTGCCACTTATAGGGACATCCTCCCCGCTGGCTTCCCCAACTCCCGTGGCCTGCCATGGCCTGGATTGGGCGGCGGGGACCCCCCCCCCTTACCCGGCCCCACCCTGTTGGGGCATCCCCAGGCCTGATCGCCAGTTTTGAGGTGGAATTAGCAGCACATCCCCATGGACCCAGCAGGATGTACAGGGCCATGACCTGAATCAGCCCTATATGTCCTGCCGGGCTGGCCCGCCCCCGCTCTGCCCCAATACTGCTCTCTCCTGTCCCCCGCTGGCTCTCCCCATCCTGATGCTCAGGACATATGGAGGGAGCCAGATGGGGAATAGGGCCCATTGAGCTTGCGGAGCTGCACGTCCCGTCCCGCAACCAGCGTCCCAGAATCTGGTGCATAATAAAAAAATTCTCCAATGCACTTATCTTAAAGAACTTGCTTAAGTTCCATTCGAATAGAAGCTTCATGCACTACTACAGTAAATGGTCATAGCATAACTGTAAACATAATGATAAAATGCTCCACCACCTATTGCCACTATACACTATCATGAACAGACAACCTTAGTCTCCCCCCCCCCATTTAACCTCATTCTCAAATTATTCTTCCCCTAACCAATCCTCAGTCCAACAAAGATCTATTTCCCCTACCCCCCCCCCCACCCCCCCCACCCCCCACCCCCGTTTTTGTTGTTGTTAACCCCTTTATTCTCCAAGTTACTCTCCCTGTTCAATGTAAAACAAAGCCACCAAGATTGTTATTCTGTTCGATGTAGACCACTTTGGACAAAAGCGGTATAGAAAAACTGTTAGATAAAATAAATAAATAAATAGCCCTGGACATGCCCTTCTGCTTGCACTTTAAGATGCGAAAGCAAATTTTGGATAGTAAGTGGGGATTAAAATTGAGACATCGAGGTCAGAACACACACTTTCACAGGTATTTAGAAAAGATTCTGACAAATGTGAAGCCTTTGGTAAAATACGTATAAGAACGTACAGGAGACCACATGTATTTACAGACACATACAGCTAGAGGAGCAATTTTAAAAATCTACAAGTGGAAATAATCAGTGAAGGAAAGACAGCAACTGTCATGTGTAAGTACCGGCATTTCCACGGGTATGTGGGCCATCTTGCAAATGTATGCATATAAATTCCACTAATTGAATGCGGAGGTCACAATCTTTATTTACTTTTAATTTGGAGGGGGAAGTAAACAACAGGGTAGATTAAGGAGCCCCTCTTGTAAAGAGTTAGCCAAAACAAACAATTTTTAGACACCTATATGTGCCAGGAAGCAGCTGTAAATCCCGTGAAAATTTTAGATTCTACACATGCATTCTCTTTATGAAATAGGGAACACAAGTGCAGATTTTTGACTTGCCCATCTGTGGACATATCATGCCCCTTGCAATTTCTATGGGTTATGGATAGCCACATGTAAAACGAACCCATTCTAAAATTGCCATTTGCACGTGGATGCCATTTCCATATATACATACTGGAGTTTCTACATGGAAATTGTGAATGCAAATGTGAATAAAATAATCCCCAAAACGAATAATAACTTGGCCTTAGATCACGTATATCCACTTCGAGAATGCTTGAAATACTTCCATTGCTTTGAGGAAGCATCTATTGTTATTCAGAGAAATCAGTTGCTGAGCATCTGTAAGACAAAGCACCATGCTATTGTTAGGGAAAGTATTCGAGTAGAAAGCTATAAACTAGATTTATTGGGGATGGGTGAAAAAATCCCCCAGGTAAGTTAAAGCTCTGAGGTAAGTAAAACATTAAATACATCTGTAGAAATGGTTAAAAAAATGGTAACTTCTGGAAAGTGGCATACATTAATGCCCACAATGTGGGAAAGAAGAATCTGGGTCTTGAGACTTGGAATTGGAAGAAGCTGACTTGGATTTAGTTGTGGTCACAGAGACACGGTCATGGAGAACCAGGACTGGGATATAATTTATTTTGGAAGGACAGAGTAGGAAGGAAGGAAGAGTAGCATTATATGTACAAAAAACATATTATAGCTACAGAATTGCAGAGTTTATGAGGGAAGGAGAAAGCACTGTGGGTTAAACCGGAAAGAAGGAATGGAGCATCCATTTGCATTGGTGTGATATACAGACCTCTTTCACAGGCAGAAGTGGACAGAGATTTAATTGAAGATATTCACAATATTGCTATGGAAGGAGAAGTGCTACAGGTAGATGATTTCAATATAATGGATGTTGTTTGGGACATCCTACTGCAGTATCATCTAGAAATAAGGAGATCCTGGATTTTCTATAGGGAGAACTATTCTGCACTTGGTAACAGAACCCATACTGAACCCTGTGTTTACAAATGAGGAGACTGTTTCTGATGTTTCAACCACATCACTCTATCAATATCAATATCATTGGCTACCACACCCATAGCAAATTCAATTTAAGATACTCACTTTGACCCATATAAAGCATTTTATAACTATGAGCCCCAATACCTTACTGCCCTGACCATCCCCTACATGCCTTGCCATACTCTTAGATCCCTTTCCGATCATTGTTTGGTCCTCCCTTTACTCCATCGGTTCCATTATGAAGTTACTTGCCACTCAGCCTTCTTCTATTTAGCCCCGGCATTCTGGAACAGTCTCCCAGTATATTTATGACTGGAGGCTTCTTTTCCACAATTCAAATCTCAACTGAAAGCCTATCTATTTATGCAAGCTTTTGGTTTGGAAGAATAGAGGTTGCTGCATGACAGAAGAGACACTATGCAACTATGGAGGTCATTCAGAAACACAAATAGGCTGCCTGGACATGCAGGATAGACGTTTTTCTTGTGAAACATTTAGACCCATATGATGAAACCACATGGCCCTGCACATATACGGCGCAAAAATGGGGAGCTCAGAACATGAGCGGGAGGGGCGGAACAGAGGTGTGGCAAGCTGCAGACAGGTATAAAGCATATTCAGAGAAGGTCTGTGTACGTCCTGAGTGTATCCCATGGACGCCCACGTTATACCAGTGGCAAGGTGGAATAAGGCTGGGACTTAGAAGAATTCCTGCTCTGAACTCTAATGCGTCCCATAGAGATGAATGGCTATGTATGACAAGTTTGTATTGAAGTGGTGTGTCTGCTGTCTGGGAGAGCACAAGATGCAGTTGTAAAGAACAGAATGCACAGGGCACCCCTACATAAAAATAAAGCACCGCAATAACCTTTATTCTGGCACAACCTTTATTCTGGCATAACCATTATTCTGGCATTTGCTGGTTGTACTAAAGGGGCTATTCTGGGCTTCCCTAACAATTGCTGTGATCGCGAATGTAGATATAGGGATGGTATGTGAGTTAATATGAAGTAGAATCAATATGCTATTATGTATTAGCAGCAGTTTTGTGTGTGTGTGTGTGTGTGTGTGTGTGTGTGTGTGTGTGTGTGTGTGTGTGGTGTGAGGGCTGCAGGTTTGCTGATCTGCAACTCTGGAGCTCCATGTATGCCTGGTCAGTACCTGGACCATAGGGCTGACTGCAGCACCACCAGGTGCTGCTGTACATGGGAAGTAAGTTCTGCAAAGCTGCTCTGCATTAACCATTAACATAGAGGGGCATGTCTCTGTTAAAGGTAGGGGACCCTTTGAGTGGGGACATGCCGCAGTGCAAACAGCACAAATACATATCCAAATGCACCATTAGAGGTCTTTAACGTTATGCACATTTGTCAGGACAGATGATGGTGCTTTTGGGCATGTATTGCTGATATTTTCACTGTTGCATGTGTTCTTCCTGATGGGTTCCTATAATTGACAGGAACATGTGTTGACATGTAGCTGTAGCAACTCATTTCAGTGTTATGAGGCCCATTCTTAGCATTGCAATGATGATGGAGTTGTGCAGCTTACTCAGTATGGACCTGGAGCCCTCCAGTTCCAAAAGCCAGGCCCTGCCAGTGGCTGCAATGGTGACCACTGCCCTGGGATATCTGGCAACTGGCAGCTTCTAACGTGATAGGGATGATTGTTGGAATCACTCAGTTCCCTGCCAGCCACTGCTGTGGCGGATTCACCACCTCATAGCCTTCTCCAGGACACAGAAGATGCAGCAAGATGCCAGTGCTTGGATGTATAGACTGCACCCACATTGCACTGCGAGCACCATGGCTGGAGCAGAGATAATACCGGAACAGGCATGGTTACACATCAATGAACATGCAGGTCATTGTGGATGCCAACATGATCTTTACCGATGTGTGTGCCTGCTACCCTGGGTCCTGCCATGATGCATTTGTCCTTGAACAGTTCAGCCTGGGACAGGCAGCAGCCAGGGGCCAGCTCAGAAATGCATGGCTGCTAGGTGAGTGCACACATATGTGACCCCCAGGACAAGCCCAGAACAAAAGGTTGCTGTAGTATGATGCTATGTGTAATGCACACAGTTGGGGATGTATGTGTTACGTACGTATTGCAACACATGATGACCACTGCAATCACATGTGCTGCTGTTCCGCAGATCCATGCACACAGTAGGCCATGTCACACATTATGGAGACAACCAGGGGAAGCCAATGGCCAAGAGCAGACAGCATGCACCAACATCTGGCATGTGGAGGACCGCGGGCTGGCACCATGTAGTGCAGCCACATGGCAGCAGCCCTTGAAGGGCACATCCATGACTGCCCCCATCCCAGCCAGCAGACCCCTCAATCACATCTCCATGCCATGCCCCTGCCCCCCTTTCCAACAGGCTAGCCCATGTCACCATCCCCCATTGCCCTGCCCCAAATGCCTGACTGCCGCACAAGCCATATGTTGGTGACCTCTCACTGTCACAGTGTCCCTGAATGTTTACATATTGCACCCCGCCCTGCTAGCAGATGGTGTGTTGCATGCTGACTGTAACAGCCCATAGACTGTAACCAATACATGTCCCATGCTCATGTGCACATCTCACATTACCCCCAGAGGCAACCATGGATATTCCCTGAGGACCTGGCTGCTGACCCCAGTGTGCCACCCCATGAGCTGGCTGGAGGGGCAGTACAATACCACCCAGCAGCATACCAGGGCAGTTGTGAAGCAAGCAATAGTGGTGCTGAAGAACCGCTTCTGGTGCCTCGACAGGAATAGCAGGCAACACCTGTACAATCCAGAGCATTTATGCAAGATATTTGCATCATGCTGCATACTCCACAACCTTGCATAGGTGCAGGGAGTTCCAGACCCAGAGCCTGCAGCTGCGGAGTTGTGGGAGGTTGCAGGCAGCAGATTGTGATGGCACAGAGGCCGGGAGCCAGCAGCAGGCCTGGGCACTGGCCTAACATGCATTGCTGATACAATACAGTTTCTGAGGTGACTGCCCCACCCATTCACCAATAAAATGCCCACAGTGACACTACAAGTACAGAGTGTTTATTTCCCCCCATGTGTGTCCACTGCCCCCGGGCTCGCAGCCATCCATGGGCACTTGCTGACACGTGTACTGCAACAATTTCTGATGACATGCTGTCAGCGTCATCAGCCTCCCCATCAAGGTAGGCCACCACAAATGGTTCAGGGCTACTAGGTGGCTATGCACCCACCCCCTGGGCCATCAGGAGGCTCACCAAACTGCATAGGGAACCAGAAATTAATGTCTAGTATGCTGTCATCTCCCTCATCAGACAGAGGTGTCCCTCCAGATGGCTCCCACTCACAGTCAGTGTTCCTGCTATGCCTCAAACTCAGCCTCCCTCGCCTGTGTGGCTGCCTGCAGGTCCTGCTGTATACCGTGCAGATCAGCCTGTATGCCCTCTGTACAGGCCACCAGGTGTGCACCCTCCTGCAGTAGCTGGTCCACATCTGTACCCCCTCTATCCACAGGGTCCTCCAGGGTGGCAAACTGTAGCTCAGTGAGTGGGACATCATCTGTCTCCACCTCCCCAGCACTGGCAGACACATGGCCTGCTCCACTGCTCTGGGAGCTGCATTGGCCTACTACCCTGCCTTGGGTGGTGCACCAAATTGCTCCTCTGCCCTAGGTGGCACACCAGACTGCTCTTCTGCCCTGGGTGGCACACCAGACTGCTCTTCTGCCTTGGGGCAGAGTTTTTGGGTGGCACACTGGATTGAACCTCTGCCCTAGCAGGCACAAAGACCCCTTTGGCTGTGCTTCATCCTGGCTGCACACTGGCATCATCCGTGGTGGGTAATGAGGTTCCCCTGACACATCGGTTCAAGGCTGTGAGGGTAGGATCCCTGGCAGGTCTGTGGGAGAGCAAAGGTGGCAGAGGTTAATGACATGGGTTGCCAGGTTGGCCTTTGAGGTACCACTAGGCCCACTATGGAACTGGTAGGTGGATTCCCTGCCAGTTCCATAGTGGGCCTAGTCCCCAACCCACAAAGCCACCAAGGTCTGACAGACTGACAGGCAGACTCTGTGTAGAGGGAACCATGGTGGGGTCACATACATGGTCATCACGATGCCACCCAGGCCATGGGGCACCCCTACTCACCCTCCTGTGTGCCTGGGGTGTAGCTATCAAAACCTGCAACCACTGAGATGAAGACCTCCTCCAAGAACTGCAGTATCTGTTCCTCCAGAGGGGTGACTCTGCGCTGCTGCGCAGGTGGCAGCCTGCTGTTGCTGGCCCTCTTCTCCACAGAGTGCTGTACCATCCGCCACTTCATTTTGATATCCTCCACATCCCTGTTGTGGTGGTGGATGGCATTGACCCTCCTGATGATGTCACGCCATGCTGACAGCTGTGAGCTGGCATCCTCTGCCCCAAAGAGGGCAGCGTGCTGCTTCAGGATGAGCTCCAGGTCCATAGCAGTCTCAGAGGGCATAAGTTTGCCTTCCGGGTTCGCCTGGCTCCTCTCAGCGCCATGTCTGCCATTGTGTAGCTCAAGCACTATGATAATGTCAGGCTACCCGCATAGGCCCTTTAACACATATGCAGATATGATGTGCAGCCACACCACACCCCATCAAAAGGTATATACAGTACCTGCATAAGTTCCTGAGTGCTGATGGTACAAAAATCTGCATGACAGTTAAGCACCGTAGGATGCCATAGCCACATATGCGCACATGAATGCCCAGATGGTAATACCTGGGTAGGACAGATAGCACAGGCAGACCTTGTGCCTCCATTGGGCAAGGGGCACCACCCTTCCTCCCCTTCCCCCTCTTCTCCCTCCCCCTCTCCCTCTCCCCTTACCTACCCCCTTCTCTTCCCTCCCCCTTCCCCTCTTTTTCCCTTCAACCTCCCCATCCACCTCCTCCTTTCCCCCTCCTCCTTCCCCATTCCCTCTTCCCTTCCTCCCCTTTCCCTTTCTTCTTTTCCCCCTTCCACTCTTACCTTTCTCTCCCCTCCCTCTTCCTTATCTCCCCCTTATCTCCCTCTTCTCTCCCCATCCCCTCCTTTCCCCCTCCACTTCCCCCTTTCCCCTTCACCCCTCCACCCTTCCCCTTCACTCCATCCCCCTTCCCTTTTTCTCCTCCTTCCTCCCCTCCCCTTTCCCCCTTACCCTTCCTCTCCCATCCCCTTCCCCCTCCCCTTCCTCCCCTTCCTCCCCTTTTCCCTTCTTCTCCTCCCCTCCCCTCCCTCCTCTTCCCTCCCCTTCCTTCCCCCTACCCTTCCCCTCTTCTATTCCTCTCCCCCTTCCACTCCCCTTCTCCCCTCCCCCTTTCTCCCCCTTCCCCTCCCCTCCCCCTCGCCTTCCCCTCTTTCCCGCTTCTCTCCCTTTCCCCCATACCTGCCCCTCCCTCCCTTTCTCCCTCCTCCCCCTCCCCTCACCTCCCCTCCTTTCCCTCCCTTTCCCTCCCTTCCCCTTCCCCCCTCCCCTTCTCCTCCCCTCCCCTCCTTTCCTTTGCCCTCTCCCCCTTATTCCTTCCCCTCCTTCCCCTCCTGCCCTGTCTTTGCCTTTATTGTTTATTATTTATTATTTATTATCTATTATCTATTATTTTGTATTTATTTATTTAGCATTTTATTTTCCAGAGGAAAATTGATGTACCTCATCATTTTTAATGCCCCCTCTTTCCTACTCAGCCATGTGAAGTTCCCCTATTTGTTTACATTGCATTTTTATCATATGAGTATTCAATATTTTAATAATCTAAAGGGTATGTTTACTAAACCGTCTTAATGTGCGCTCTGTGACATTATCGCACGATAAGGTACCTTATCGCGTATAATGGCGCTTTATCAGTCGCACAGGTACCTTATTGCGCGATAACGCGAGCAGCGGCCCAAACGAGCGCTGAAGGCGGGGAAAGGCTCCCGGAGGGCGGAGGAAGGCTCCCCAGGGGCGGAGAGAAGGGGTCAATGGGCAGAGAGTGGGAGGGGAAAGGCTCTCTGCACACTAATGCTGTGAAATCCGAGGCTGAAAACTAACGCCAGTGAAACTCTGGCGTTAGAGCTGATTTAAAGGGAAGAGAAACCATTTCTGTCAGCAATGTGCAGCAAAATCAGGGAAACCTATTAAAAAGTGATGTGTGATATATGTGCACGGAACAGAAGTGCAAATAAACATAGAAAATGACCCCAACAAATAAAAAAAAAACATAACCAAGCTGGGCAATAGTGATATTAATGGGAAACGTCTAAAAACACTCCCAAGAAAGCTCCAAAAAAAGGATATGAATTTTGGAAGGGTCTACGCTCCATCCCCATACAAGGTGAATGATCCCACAATGAAATAGCGATGATCAGGGTTTCCCTCTCCATTGGACAGGTTTCCTATGGCATGCACATGTTCCACAACAGCAGGGCGGGCATGTCGGAATGGGCAACTGGACAGATGCTGGGAAAGGGGACACAGAGGGCTGCAGACGGCACATGCTGTGCTACAGCTGGGCCACAGTGCGGACTAGGGTGATGCCTAAGTGGCCCATAGGAATGCTGAAACAGTAGAGCAGCCAGACAGCAACTGATGAGGGACCAGCATGGGCGCGAGTGTGCTTCCCACAGTGTCACAGGGGATAGTACCCAGCAGGTACTGTGGGGCCTGGCACTGCAGTACCCCCAAGGGCACAGAACATCGGCAGGCGGTGCTGGGGGGAAGCATGGACATCTATGCAGGCACCCCTACCCCAGAACCTGCACCATAGGCAGCCGTCTACCCGCACAATGGATGGCCTGAGACTGCGCTCCACCAGTACCACCAGAAGACGGGCATGTCAGCAGGGTGGCAGAGGGGTACTGGTGGTGGAGGCAGGGGCGGCCCAAGGGGGGTGCGGGGCCATGTGCGGAGACTCGGTGCGGGGCCTCATTTGCATAAGTGGCCTTATTTGCATAAATATTTGCATAATGTTACCATACACTAACTTTTAGTAAACATGCCTCTTAATGAGTGTATGGATAAAGAAAGACTAAAAGATTTCTACATTACTATAATCCAGTGCCAACCGCCAGACACATTAGGAACTACTACAAACGCTGCCCATTTAGAACCCATAGCAAACCCACCGTATCCTGACAGCATTACCAGGACTCACAAAGCACCATACCCTACCTATCAAAAGGCAACACTGCAAATATTAAACCAATACATTTCAGAGAATACTGGGGAAAGAGAACAAGTGGCAATGTCAAATAGGAATTACATAAACAGAATACCTCAGCTCAGTTACACATGCAGAACATAGACCATCACCAAGCAAAGAATCACAATTTAGAAACAGGAAGGCAATAATTAAACTGGGAACCCCAAAAGCCAAACTTGGAATGTACAACAACACTGTAGAAATAAAACTATAAATTAATTTCCTCTTGTACCAAACAAAGCGCAGACGTTAATGATACACATTTCCCAGAGCTTTCATATTCCAGTTAATAAATTCAAAATAAAGAGAAATCGTTCTACCTTTTGTGCATTTTTTTTCAGTTGCAATTGCTCCAGCCACTTTCTTCTGGTTTCTTCATGTTTTCTGCTAACTCTCCATCGTCTGCTGTCCATTTGTCCTTTCTTCTCTCTTCTAGTTTTTTTTCCATTCTCTCTCTACATCTGCTTTAACATACTAATCTTTCTCCTTTTGCTCTTTCCTCATTCCTATTTCATCCACTCAAATTTTACCCTTCCATCCTCAATCCCCACTTACTCTCCCAATACCCGGCCAATTGTAGATTTTTCATCCCTCCCACACAAAATATTTTTCCCCTCTCCTTTTTACTCTCCCAGCCCCATCCCATTCTAATCCTACCCCAACATCAGCTCCCTTCTAGTTACAGCCTCACCCAGCATCCATTCCCTTCTAGTCCCTTCTAGTCCCTGCATCAGCCCATTTCCAGTCCTAGCCCCCCATCAGCCCATTTCCAGTCCTAGTTCCCCCATCCATTTCCAGTCCGAGTCCCTTCATCAGCTCATTTCCAATCCTAGCCCCCCATCAGCCCATTTCTAGTCATTTCCTAGCCCCACCATCAGCCCATGTCAAATCCTAGCTCCCCTCCACTCAGCCCAATTCCAGTTCAAGCACCCCCATGAGCCTACTTCCAATTCTAGCCCCTCCATGAGTCCATTTCAATCCAAGCCCCCACCACAGCCCATTTCCAATCTTAGCTCCCCCAACAGCCCATTTCCAGTCCTATCCTAGCTGCTCCATCAGCCCATTTCCATTCCAAGCCCCCTCCCCATCAGCTATTTGCAGTTCAAGCCCCCCTTCCACTCAGCCCATTTCCATTCCAAGTCCCCGTCCCCATCAGCTATTTGCAGTTCAAGCCCCCCTTCCACTCAGCCCATTTCCAGTCCTAGCAACCCCCCAACCCATTACCAGTCCTAGCCCCCCATCAACCCACTTCCAGTCCTAACCCTCCATCACCCCATTTTCAGTTTAAGCCCCCCCTATAACACATTACCAGTCCTAACACTCCATCAGCCCACTTCCAGTCCTAACCCCATCAGCCCATTTCCAGTCAGCCCCCCATAGCCCATTGCCAGTCCTACCCCCCCCCCCATCAGCCCACAGCCCATTAACAGCCCTAACCCCATCAGCCCATCTCAAGTCCTAACCCCTCCCCATCAGCCCATTTCCTGTCCTAGCCCCCCCAAAGCCCATTATCAGTCCTACCCCCCCCCCATAGCCCATTACCAGTCCTAACCCCCCAGGGAGGAGTAGCCTAGTGGTTGGGGCAAGGTACTTCAGGTCGGAAGGTCGGGGGTTCAAATCCCACTAGAGGACAGCAACCTTGGGCTGGAAGGACTGGGGTTTCTAGTCCCACAGATGCTCCTTGTGGTCTTGGGCAAGCCACTTAACCCTCCATTGCCCATGTTCCCTGTAAGTATTAGTGTATGTGTCTCATATCCCTGCGTGTTAAATGTATCCCCCAATTGTGTTGTGACCGCTTTGATTGAAGGATAAGGCGGTATACAAAACTGGCTAAATAAATAAATAAATAATAAAAATCACCCCATTTCCAGACAGCCCCCATAAGCCCACAGCCCATTACCAGTCCTAACCCCATCAGCCCACCTCAAGTCCTAACCCATCCCCATCAGCCCATTTCCTGTCCTAGCCTCCCCCCCATAGCCCATTACCAGTCCTAACCCCATCAGCCCACCTCCAGTCTTAACAACCCCATCAGCCCATTTCCAGTCCTAGCCTCCCCCCCATAGCCCATTACCAGTCCTAACCCCCCCCCACATCAACCCACAGCCCACCTCAAGTCAAGTCCTAACCCCCTCCATAGCCCATTACCAGTCCTAACCGCCCCACATCGGCTCAGGGAAAATTTAAAAAAAAAAAAAAAAAGCTGGCTGCTGCCGCCGCGGCAGCAGCAGAATGGAGTGTCCCGCGGGGCCCCCTCTGCCCGGCTGAGCTCTCCCTGCCCAGCTGAGCCCCTCTGCGATGGCTTTCGGACCCACGAAGGGAGAGTGTCTCCCTCGTGTCTCTGTTAAGCCTGCATTGGCAGATGGGGCCATCGCAGAGGGGCTCAGCCAGGCAGAGTGGGCCCCGCTGGACACTCCATTCTGCTGCTGCTGCGGCAGCAGCAGCAGCAGCCAGCTTTTTTTTTTTAATTTAATTTTTAAAAAAGCAGAATGTTCTTTGCGCGGGGCCCCCTGAAACGCAGGGCCCTGTGCAAAAAACATTCTTGCTCAATGGAGGGGCTGGCCCTGGCTGGAGGGGGCAGTGGCAGCTGCCCAGAGCAGAGCGTAGCCTAACCCTGTGTAGGTGGGTGCCATGCACTGCAACAGACAGGCCTGTCTGATGAACAGACATGGTATCCCCAGGGAATGCACTGTCTCTGTGCCAACACCGTGGTGCAGTGCCCACAGCCAGTGTGTTCAGAAGCAGAAGTCCTAGCTGTGGTTCCTGCCAACCCAGTCCCCATATTTTACCCACTACTACAACGTGCTAATACAGACAGAACCTGTAGTGCAGATGACGTAGACATGCCCAAAACACCTACATTTTACCCTACAGAGCACAGACACCATAAACATGCGCATTACCTAGAGCAGCGTCTCCCAAATGCAGTCCTGGAGGGCCAAACACCATTCAGGTTCTATGCTGCCTCTAATAAATGTGGCTGTGCTGCATTGCTATGCACCACCCCCATGGTATGCAGATTTATCTCATGCATATTGTGATAAGGAAGCTTATCATAGCTCAGGTAGGAGCTATAGAAAAGATGATGTGACTCTGAACAAGCAACCTGTCAGTTCTGGTAGAAGCAAGAAAACAGAGTTTTCACATAAAAGACTACCAGTCCCAGAATGCACCAGGTTTCCAGCAGCCATGAGAGGGGCTGAAGTGAGAAAATGTGTGTGCAATCAAGAGAGCTATGAGGTAATCCCTAAGCACTCATCTCAAAGGGCAGGGCCTGATTCAAGACAGCTGCGCTGTGTTAGGGAGCAGCACACATTAGAACAGGATAAGAGTAGAGCTTATTCTTCAGATAACAGCTACAGAGGGAGGAAGAGATACAGAGACAGCAACGGCTACAAGCTCAAGCACCAGTATCACCTGGAGAAACAGAAGCCAAGCCAAGCGGATAGAGAAAGAAGGAAACTCTCTGGAAGGAAGAGAAGAAAGCCCATTGGAAGGTCTGGGAGATTCCAAGGCAGTACCCATACTGGGAGGTATTCCAAATGCCAGCAGAGTCCATTGGACTGGATTCAGCCAGAGGAATGGATTGGCAGAGATAGGAATCACCAGTGGCTACCTGGAAGAGAGAAGACTGCATGTGGAAGGGACTTTCAGACCAAGGCCAGAAGGTATGTGAGAGGAGATCCAGTGTCCAGGGATCAAGATTGGAAGGCTGGACATCAGAATTGGATTACATATTGGCCAGGCTTTACAGAGAGGAATTATGATGGCAGGAGAGGCTCAGGTATGAATACTGATCCAGACCCTATCTATAATAGAGAATGGCAGCAAGGGAATAAGCATTCTCATGATAGTGCCTTAATGAAAGACTCATCTGTGCCAATGTATGATATTGACCTTATGATTGTTGATGAAGGGGGGATACAGCAGATGAAACTATTTATATGGACTGTTCTCTATCTAAATGCTATTGCTAGTTTTCCGTGAGCAAACCCATCAGCCATCACAAAGAAACCTAACTTTGTTCTTTATTTCCACTGCAAACAGCTCTTAAAGCAGGATTTGGGCTCACACAGTAGCAGCCAGCCAGCTAAAGGCTTTCAGCTGGTCCATTGATAGTAATTAGGGCTGCACCTGATTGTGTGTGTGAGCAAGGGAGAATCACTGCTGAGATCGGCGTGGAAAATAAGCAGAAGTTAACCTAACCAGCAAAGTTTATTCTTTACTTTGTGCCTTTGTATTTGGTAATTATTTGCTAAGAAAACATTAGCTAATTGCCTGACAAGCTGAAGGTTGTTTTCTGGTTTATTTTGTGATTTTTGTTATCCATTTTAAACACTGCAAGCAAGTAACCTCATTTATAGTGCTATCAAGCATACATGTGCTGGGTGAATTAAACCCCATCAATAAAAGAAGTATTTTATTGATCTTACCACTTGGTTTCACAACTCAAATTATTGTCATCAGCTGTGTTTGGGAGTGAATGAACTACAATACCCACAATACCTTGCAAGAATCATATGAATATATGCATCGTCAAGATTGTGTAAGTTCTCACCCTAGGCAGCCGTGTGACAATATTCATTAGGGACAGCATGAAAACCCGAACAGTTTTTGGCCCTCCAGGACTGGAGTTGGGAACTTCTGCCCTAGAGCAGCGGCCAACAGGGGCAGACACACCCGCACCCACAGGCTCCATTATTCCAAGCCTCCTGGAGAGGCAGGATGTTGGGCCCTGCATGCATCTCCCCATACTAGCACTTGCATACCTTAGCAATGCCACCCTAAACATGGGAAAACGGTACACAGCTATCAAAAGGTTGCTATGATAACTGGCAGATAGCAATTCCTACGTTAAGCACAATTGGCTGATTGAGCTGCATCATAGCAACCTTTCTGATGTCTGTGGAGTGTGCCTCAGGTCTGGTGTCTGACAGAGTGACCCCAACAGTATTGCTTACCATAGCCATGCCTGCACTGTGCCCAGGACTGGTGTGGTGGCCAGGGCTGCCAAACACCTCTATAGTTGCACAGTGCTGGCACAGGTGTGTGGAGTGTGTGTCTGTCTATCCAGTGTGTGGTGGCTGCCAACACCCTCCACAGCCCACACTGCTAGCACTGTTGCCAGTATTGGCCTGCCAATGTGCATAATGAGGAGCAAGGTACTGTGGGAATAGCCTGGATAGGGTGGCCTGGCCTGGCCGCATCTGCACAGGGCATAGGGCAATGGCTCGGACATTGTAGTGCCCGGCCACCACCTGCATGGACAGCGTGGCCACAGTATGTCCTGCCTGGGAGGTCACCCTCACCCTGACTGAGCAGTGACCACGGCATGGCTAGGTTCCCCCATAGTGCTATATAGCATTTCTCCTATGTGATATTTATGGGTCCCTTTTTGAGACCCAACCACTAGCTTATCTGTTTGGTGTGTATGCTGACATCCCAGTTCTGGGTACATGCATCTTCTCCAGGACCATGCACTATGGACTAGCTAGCAGACTGTCTACAGCTAGTATGTGTCTTGCTGGAACACCTTGCAGGGTGCAGCGGCTAGAGGCTTGCTGATGGAGAATGTCAGATATTGGTGGGGGGCAGCTGAGCATTTCCAGGCCTACTGCCTCTCTGCTATTGCTTTATGGATGTGTACATTTCTGCTATGCCTGCCCTGTAGGGTATCTCTTCCCCAGCAGGACTGGGGTTGATGGTCCACTCTACTGCTACCATTTCAGGGAGGTAGAATGTGGATCTATTGGTGGGCGATCCTGTTTCCCACCCTGAGCCCCAGAGGGTGGGTTGTGTGGTGGTACATAATCCGTCTATGGGTCCAAACCACCCCTACCCCAGGGGTGGGGAACCCTGGTCCTGGAGAGCCACAGACCAGTCAGGTTTTTGGGATATCCCTAATGAATATGCATGAGATATATATATGCATTAGAGATATCCTGCCAACCTGACTGGTTTGTGGCCCTCCAGGGCTGAATTTGGAGACCCCTGCCTTACACCTCTGTCATTTAAGATTGTGAGTGGGCAAGGTGCAGATGTCCTAGACATCGAAAGGGTATATAGAATGTGTCACATTCCTCCTCGATTCTCACCACCACCAACTGCTGATTTGCATGTGAAGTGCATCATGGGTACGGGTGGGTTAACCCTATCCTGGTAACCACAGCAGACAGTTTGTGTGGTGACGTGCAGTCCTTCTGCAGCCAGCCAGGGATTTGTTAGCAGCTGTAGCCCACTGGTTACTTCACTGTTTGTAAAGCCAGAGGTCATGGGTTCAAACCCATGGTGGGGTTATTTGATAGGGGTGTCTGAGGCATTGTCTATTTTTAATGTACATTAGTGCTGCCAGCAAAAACACCCTCAGAGTACTGTAACCTTAAGGTGCCTCATAAGGCACCCCATAAGGCACCTTATAGGGCGCCCTATAAGGCGCTTTATAAGGTGCCCTATCAAGCGCCTTATAAGGTGCCTTATAAGGTGTCCTATAGGGGACATTATAGGGTGCCTTGGCGGACAGTGCACTTTATAATGTGCCCTATGGAGTGCGTTATGGGGTGCCTTATGAGGCACCTTAGATTACGCCACTGTGAGGGTGTGTTTGCTGGCAGCACTAATTAAAATAAAAGTAAAATGCCTCAAAAATCACTACTTAAACATAAAGGGTGATTCCTCAGCCAGCTTTATGCATTAGGCACACTGGGAGATTGAATTCATGACCCCTGTACCATCAGTCAGTGTATTAACCATTGTGCTACACCTCTGCTTTTATGTCTACATGTCTGCGCGCCTACTTAAGATTATCGCGCGTTAATGTGCTTAGCGGCGTTTCGCCTGATAATGTGTGCAGCACGCGTTATCGCGCGATAATTCCGTTTTGCTACGTTAAGACTGAAATGCCCACTCCTTTTAAGGCATCCTGCACACTATCGCCGGGCACACGTTAAGACTGCTTAGTAAACATACCCCTAAGTCGTCTTGTCCTTTTTTAACTCTACACCATTCATTTTTTTTACTCCAATTTATTTTACATACCACCTGGACGATCATATGAGCATATATGGAACACTCCATGTATATTTTGTTTCTTCTTTTGGTTTTCTTTTACTTTTAATTGTTGATTACTTTTTAGGGTTCTTGTTCCCATTTAGGTTTTGTTCTTAATATATTTTTATGTTTTTAGTTTTCTTATTTATTTATTTATTGTTTTATGGTCACTACTTGTTAGGGTTTCAATCCAACACATTTTAGTGACAATATGTTCAGTGGAATGCATACAGTTTTTTCATCCGATAACAGGGGTCTATTTTGCACTCGCATCTTCTGATAAATTGCATGTTTGGTGGATGTCTTTGCATTTTTGTTAGAAGAACCGCTTTGACCCGGTGAAAAGCGGTATATAAATGCAGTTAAATAAATAAATAAATAAAATAAGATGCAGATATTTTGGTGTACTTTAATTTTAGCCATCTTTCAATAGAACATTTTAGAATATCCTTTAAATTCAACCGCAGTCCAGTGTGCCCACATATGCGCGGTATACGCTACATTAGTATTACATGCCTGTCCGGTTCAAACCTCTTTTTTATAAAAATATAATCATTTTCTTTTTTACATTTGTTGTCATGCCTGCTGCGGTTTTAGTATACTTATATTTTAATACTTTAACTTTTATAGTTTCATTATTTTCTCGTCAATCATAGATGACCTTTGACCATCTTTTTCTTGGCAAGAATTCCCTTTTAAAAGCCGCCTTCTGCCATGGCTGTTTTTTCACTTCTTGATTGCTTCCTGCCGTCGGCACAGTAGGTATGTGGCTTTTAGCTATTTTTAATTTCACTTTTACACTGTCTAGATATCTATTAAATTTCACAATGAGATAAGATTCCCGTTTCATTGTAATGTGTTTCCATACAATTTAGTCGCACTCAAGATGCAAGAAATAATTTTAAGTACAAACAGTGGTATATTTTATTCACTAATCAGGCAGGAAATGATTTCTGATACTTTTGTTTATTGTGCAGGCTCTGTTATTCTTATTATTTAAGTAGGGAATTAATTTATGTTCATTATAGTAGGTTTTGATACACTTTGATATACATAGCTTATACTTTTAGGCATATTACCCCCGATATTTTAGCAAACTTTTGTGCATGTTCCAGTACAATCCAAATTTCCTGTTATTTTAAGATACAGACTCAGCATGTTCTCTCATTTTTTTGTAGGTTTTATTTATTAATTTAGTTTTAGATCTTAGTGACTCTTTTTCTGAATAATAGCTGAACCTACAAGATATTGTGTCTTTGGTGCACACTTGCTCAGCTACGTCATAGGTAACTGTCACCTTCCTGGATTGGTTCCTTCTTTCTTGGTCCTCTGCTCCTCCTCTCCCTTTGAGTGTTTGCAGTTTCATGACACTCTCTCATGCATTTGCGCTTTTAATGTTATAAGCGTAGTCATGCATATGTTGTAAAGCTTTTGATCATTTATTTATTCATTTATTATACTATGGTCTTACTTTATTTGTATTTATTTATTTATATTGATCATCAGCCATGCTTCTCTATATTATATATTTACTTCTTTTTAGATATGTTATTGATATAGAGTATGTTATTTTATGTTTTAGTGAGGTTCTTGTACCCTTTATTTTTTGTATATGTTTTGTTATTAATTGTCTCATCTTTGGTTATATTTTGAGGTTTTGTACCCCCTGAAGAAGGCTCTTTGGCCGAAATGTGTCAGGGTTTGATAATAAAGAGCCTGCCATCTGTCTTACAAACCTGATGCTTTGTTGTTAATGTTCCCTGTGTGGGTTCCTTGCTCTTTGTGGTTTCCACACAGCAAAAGGGACATTGCGCACCCATGTCTGTGGCCATGCAGTCCACCCCATTATGGCCATCACAGGCAATCCCTGGCATGGGGTCAGCCTTTGGTGCAGGAGGTCCTGCTTTTGCCCTGTCACAGCAGCAGTGAGGGCATCTAGGTGCATGCCAATGGTCTGTGCTGTGATCTGCACGTCCTCTCTGAGGAGCTGCACCTCTGTCACCAGGGCGGCCAGAACCCAGTCATCAGATGGATGAGTGGGTGGTGGCATAGAGAGGCCTCTTGCAGTCTGGCCATGGCATGCCCGTGGGTGCTGGGGTGGCTGTGAGGCCCATGGCTGCAGAAGGTGGACTACAGCTCCACTACCCATTGCACTTGGTCCATGCCAAGCCATATGGTGGGCACATGGCCCCCAGTAGGGATACAGCAGACATGGCTGAGGGCTGCAGGGCACAGCCAGGGGGTGCAGCTCCTCCTCTGGCCCCCCTTCCAGGTGTCTGCACCACAATGCCATACCTGGGGCATTTGGATGGTGGTGCTTTCATCCCCCCTGCATCCCCCTCTGATCCCTTCTCCTCCTCAGACTCCCTGCCCTCCCCCTGCCCCTCTGATCCCTCTTCCCTCTCTGACTCCCTGCCCTGCCCCTGGCCCTCTGATCCCTCATCCTCCTCAGACTCCCCATCCTGCCCATGGCCCTCTAATCCCTCCTCCTCCTCAGACTCCCCATCCTGCTGCTGTGCCATCACCTCCTCACTGCCCTTCCATTCTATGGTGCTGTCCCCTGATGCAGTGTCACTGGACTCCTCCTCTCTGTCACTGCTGGAGGTACCACTGGGCTCTTCACCTTGGGCTGGCTGTGCTGTCACTGGATTGCTACACCTGGGTGGTACCCATAGTGGCCCAGCAGTGTCTGTGGCCTTCCTGGAAACAACTGTGGGAGAAGAGGGAGGGGGTTAATGATCCATATAGGTGTGGCTCTGGGGTGGGACTGGCATACCTCCAGGTGGTCCACACATGCATTACGCACCCACCTTCAGGCCACAGGGGTGTGCCAGCCCACAGTGCACACTGCACACCCTCCCCTTTGCCCACCTCCAGCCAGTTCTGTTCTCCCCCTCACATGCCCAGCTGTGGCTTGCTGCCACCCCCTGGGCAATGGGCACACACAATGAGCACCTGGGGCCACTGCTGGTGGTATGTGCCCCTGTACCGCCCATCCATGCTGTGCCCTAGCCATGTGTGTGTGCACCTGCATATACTGGGTGCCGGTGGAGCACACATGGGATAGTGGCACCGGGGAATGGCACAGCAGCCCCAAGCACATCCCCATCATTGCATATGGGGGATCTGCCACCAGGTGGTCTGCCAGCACCTGTCCAGCAGCCATGGCTGCCACCCCCCTGTATCTGCTGGGCTTCACTATGTACCCCACTGACCTTCCTTGGGAACCAGCTGCTTCCTGATACACTGAAGCTAGTTCGGTCTCTTCCAGTGTAGTGTCTTATAGTGGCACTTCAGGGCCTCCAGGGTGCATTGCATGCCATATCACCATGGGAGAGAGGGGGAAGGGATACACATGGGCTCAGTTGTGTGCTTCCATATCGCCTTTTGTGCATACCTGTATCCTGCCTCAGCGTGGTGGCCTGGCCATCCTGGGGGCAGGGGCATATCCATGGGCCGCAGGTGTGGGGTGCATGCGATGGTACACCTCTGGGGTCTGGCACTGGATTCCTACCCACCACTCCCATGGACCTTTGACACATGCCTTGTGCCACCAACAACAGTGCATCTGGGCAACTGTGTCACCTCTCTGGCCCCTTCTGCCACCGCTACAGACCTACCCCCTTTTCTTACTCCCATCTGTTGCATGCAGGCTTGCCTTGGCACCATGGTACATGGTTGTGAGCCGTGCATGGCCTTGACTGTGGGCACATGTCATGCCAGGGGGCATCCACTGCTTCAGGGGCCACATTACTGCATGGTTTGTTTGGCACCATGCAGGACAAGGCATCGTGGTTTGTACATGCACACCATTTCACATCTGTCAGGTTCTGTGGCATCACATCATCGACATGCCACAGCTGAACAGTGGATGGTGGGCAGTGGAGGCAGATCTGCTTGTAAGGACAGATGGACAGCACATATGTGGATTCTGCACTGGCCCCCTCAGACCCCTTGGCCAGAGTCACAGGGGCTGGGGGGTGGGGCACATGTCCAGGGTGTCTGCACTGGTCATTGGTGTCCCCTAGGGTGGGCAGCCCAAACACAACTCCCTATGCACCAGCCATTGCCATTGCTGTTTGTGCCCTGTGGTGCTGCTGCCAACCGCCACCAGGGGGTGCAGTGTCCTTCCTGTCTGCTGTGTCTGGTTATGCCTCTTGCTGTGAGCAGCTGGGGATGGCACCTGTACCAATGCATGGCCCGTCACCCAGCTGACACCTGTTCTGCAAACATTTGGGCTGCTACCAGCATGTGGCTTGGCACTACAGCCCTGTCTCCCTGTGCAGACACACAACTGTGCCTTTCAGGGTATGCATGGCCTAATATGGTGCTCAGCCTCCCCCAGCCCATTCAGGCCTCCTTACCTGTGCAGGTGGAGTTGGATGGATGGCCCTCCATATGGCCTTGGCCAGCCGCAGGTTCAGTCGCTGGCCTCCCCTAGGTTATAGCACTCCCTCATACTGCAGCACGGATTGGCCAAGGGTCTCAGACTCATAAGGGCTGATGTTTGCTGTCCTCCTTGCTGCCATGCCACTGGTGACTATCTGTCCAGCCACAGGGGGTTCTTGCACAGGCATCCCACGGGGCCTGAGTGTGGTGTCGTCAATGCATGGGTATGCCAGATGGGCGATACATGGGTTCATGCATAGTTGCCGTCTCGTTTCTCTGTCCACTGGTTTGGACACATAAAATGGGTATTGCATGCTAACCTTAAGCGCTGAGCCCGGATTTCAGATCCTGCGCCTACCCATCTATGCCACACTGGGCACCTGCCACTGTGCTCGGTTTGTGCTGCATTTTCAATGCTTGGCCATTTTGAAGGCATATGACTCATGATTCAAGTAATTTCCTGAGAGCGTATCTTTCTGCAGGCATGGCATGCCTCAGCGCCTTGTTGAAAATCGGGCCCAGTATCTCTGTTCTGTGTTCACTTATGAAGGGCCAGGAGCAGGACCTCACATAACACCGATAAATAGGAGCGGAAGTGAAGTGGATCTTCAATGATTTTCAGAAGACTATGTTTGTGAGAAACTAGCTAAACTATAAATAGATAAAACAATGGGGCCTGAAGGGATACATCTGAGAGTATTGAAGTATTAGGGAAGATCTGGGGGATCCCCTGTCTCACATTTTCAATGCTTCTTTAGAGTTGGAAGATGACTAAATTTAATTTAACAAATTCCGTTCCTTACCATTGCCCATTGATATCACTGTTGCCCAGCTGAATTATAATTTTTACAATTTTTCTTGTGGTCATTTTAAGGTTTTATTTGATATTTTGTTCTGTGCACATGTATCACACTGCTCACGTTTTGTAGGTTTCCCCAGTTTTGCTGTACATTGCTGACGGAAATGGTATCTCTTCCCTTTAAATTGGCTCTAACGCGAGGTTTTCACTCGCGGTATTTTTTTGACCGAAATTCAGCCCCGCTCCTGTGCGGGGAGCCTCTTCCCTCCCACTCTCCATCCATTGACCCCGTCCCCCTGCCCCTTGGGAGCCTTTCTCCGCCCTCGGAATGCCTTTCCACGCCTCTATCTCACATCAGCGTGCCGCGCATTGTGCGTGCGGCGCGCACGTGTGCGGGGCACCAAAAATGCACTATTAGCATGCGCTAAGGTACCTTAGTGCACGCTCAAGTGCGCCCCGCACAATTGCGCGGTTTAGTAAACATACCCCTAAGCAGGTAGCATCGAAAATCTCTGCTACCCATTTAGCCTAGGCAGCTGTTGGTGCATCCAGACAAACTCGGATTTTCACTTCTGCTACCGCAGAAGTGAAAATCTGGATTAAGGGGATTGGTAGGCAGAAAATCGAGCCCCTTGTTGACAATATGTAATGCTAGAAAATACAAGGTCATGCATTTGAGCTTCAAAATTCCAAGGGAGTAGTACAGTATAGGGAGTAAAGCACTTCAATGCACAAAAGAAGTGCGGGACCTGGAGGTAATCATATCAGAAGATCTTAAAGTGGCCAAAGAGGTAGAAAAAGTGATGGAAAAAAAGCCAGAAGGATGTGGTGCAAAGGAAAAGGAATGGCCAGCAAGATAAAGGAGGCAATAGTGCCTTTGTACAACTCTCTAGTAAGCCCTCATTTGGAGTACTATGTACATTTCTTGAAACTGCACCTTCAAAAGGATATAAACAAGATAGAGCTGGTCCAGAGGGCAACTACTAAAATGGTCAGTGGTCTTCATCAGAAGACATATGGAATAGGCTTAAAGATCTCAATATGTACACTTTGAAGGAAAGATGGGAGAGGTGTGATACGATGCAATGCAATGTATGCCTTCGAGTCAGTTCTGACTCCTGGCGACTCAGAAGCTCCTGGGTTTTCTTGGCAGTGTCACTGGAAGTAGATTGCCAGGCCTTTCTTCCGAGGCAATGGAGGGTTAAGTGACTTGCCCAAGGTCACAAGGAGTGCTAGCGGGAATTGAACCCTGGTTGCTTGGTTACCAAGCCAGTGTTAATGTTTAAATACCTCCATGCTATAAGTGCAAAGGAGATGACCCTCTCAAGCTAAAAGGAAGCTCTAGAATGAGAGATCATGGGATGGAGGTGAAAAGAGATAGGCTCAGGAGTAATCTAAGGGAATGTTTCTTTACAGAAAGGGTAGTGGATGTATGGAACAGCCTCCCAGTGGATGTGGTGGAGTTGAGAATTGTATCTAAGTTCAAGACATCAGACAAACATAGAGGATCGCTGAGGGAGACAAAAGGATTATAGAACTCATTAGTTCTGATGGGTGGGCAGGCTGGATAAGCCGTATGGTCTTTATATATCATCATTTTCTATAAGTACATGACAGCTTTGTCCCAGCTCTACCCTAAGTAGTCCCTCAGGAGTGCCTGTATACCCCACACAATTTTATAACAGTCATGTTCTATATATAAAGCATGTTTTGCATGTAGAAAAATGTTTTATAAAATTACCCACATAATGATTGTGTTTGCATGAAATGTTCAGACCCTATTGAAACTTCTCCACTGCTGCAAACAAGCTAACAAAAAACATTCCAGAGAGTTCTTTCCATTTTTAGCACCAAGTGATACATTTTATGGGAAAGCCATTTGGGTGGTAGACAATGAAACATATCAAAACTCATCTTCACATCATGTGAAACTAATTGCTCTGTGCACAATTTCTAGGATGATATTTTCCAATTCTGTGACCATTATTTTAGCCAATTTTTTTCTATCTTTCTTTAACGGTGTAATGAAGCAAAGTTACTTTCCCCACTTCAATATCTGATTTTATGACCAAACACATCACTGAAGTAGTACCTCCCTTAGTGACTTGTATTACTCCACAGGCATGCCAGATGGATCAGCAACCTTGTTATTTTTAAGATTTTTAATGACTTGCAATATTTTTTTCAAAAGAGATGGGTTTTTCTTAATAAAAAAATCCTTCTGTGTTTTCAGCTAGAATGAACCAACTGATCTTATCCAAGAAAAACATTAATTTTCCCCTTAGCTATAGTCATTTCTGACTTTAAAAGATTGTTGTATAAGCCAAGAAAGCCAGCCTCAATCTCCTCAGGCTTATCAGGCTGCTAAACTTCAGCAGATTTCAATTTCATGATAAGGGTCCCAGTCCTCTTTGAAGCTGTCAAGCAAGAAGTCTGCCAGCTTTGTTTCTGTTTTCAGCTGTTCATAGAAATTGTACCTGATCTTCCTAAATTAAAATTTTACATATCCTATGTCCAGAAGATTAATTTTCTCCTGACCTTGACAAACTTGCAATAAAGTCTTGGAACCAATTAACATTCCGTTTTCTTCTTATTCCTTAAGCTTCTCCAGAAATGACAAAAACAATTTTTCTCATTCACTTTCCTGGTTGCACCCAGTATAATGATTTTTTTCTCATTACTGCTTGGGATACGTGCAGTAAAGTTGACACATTTACTTCCGGAGTACTATCAAGCTTCAAATATTCAAGCCATAGTTGTTCCACTTTAGGAATTACCAGAAGACATTGAAACTTAAGGGGATAAATAATTAAACTGTCCATATTGGTGCAAATCTGTGGCCATTTCTTAACCACAGATTTGCCCCAGGTAGTTCAGGTAGTTCTACTTGATCTATTGACCCAGGCAAAAAAAAATTATTGAAAAGATTTGTATTTGCTTTCTCTGTGGGTTAGTTCTTGCAATGGAAACAGCATGGTTAGTTTTGATTATACAAGGCCACTCACATTGTTGCACAGCCTGCCCTCTCCACACAACCACATACCCTGGCATAGGAGCGAGGTTCATGACTGTCATGGTATGCCCAAAACCAACCTATTTGGAGAAATTGCCCCACAATAACACTTTCAAACAATTCAGGTAAAATAGCCCACATTGTAAAATAATTTAGACTATTTTGCCCTCATTGGGGATGGGCAATTTAAAAAAATTGATTAGTTGCAGAAATGTTTTTCATTTAGCTTATTTGGTCTTTTGATATGACCTCCTTTAGACCTTACAGGGCAGCAATGTTGTTTATAGTTTACAATAATTGCAGGGAAGAAAATAGAAAATAGGGAAATGGTGCACAAATTACTTTAATAGAAGAAGAAAATAAAGCATCAACCTGATTCCAATTCTCCGTGGCGGGAGTCTACAGAGGTTTGGGTAAATAGTAGAGTCTTTAAGGCTGTCTTAAAACAAGCAGTAGTCCAAGTATTGGTTTTCCATCCTCTGCAGTTGCTGGTGAAAATTATCTGAGGGTAATCATCTAACTTTGGGAGTTAGATGGCTCGATTAGCCCCTCTGAAAGCTGATCCAGACTGAATAGTTAAATTTAGCCACCTAGATTCAGGAGGTTGCTAACTTTAACCGATCAAAACAGATGACCTTAAGGAACAAGGTTGAGTTGGAGGAGTAATGAAAGCAACCTATGCTGATTTTCAATAATAGTTGGCTAAGTTAGATACCAAGCTTAGAAGAAGGAATAGCTAACCGAAATCTAACAACTAGTTATATGTCCAAATTTGGTGATTTATCCTCCCTCCTGCTCAATGCCAAAATAAAGATGATCCTTCACAACAGCTCTTCAGAAATGTCCTCCCTCTTACCAGTCTAAAACTAAGGGGTATGTTTACTAAACTGCGTTAGTGCAAATCGCGTTAGGAGCCGTGTTAGTGAAAGGAAAGCCATAAAAGGACATGGGCGGGACATCGTAATGACTAACGCGCGTTCCAAAAACTAACGAGCGTTACAGGGCGCCGTGGCGCGTTAATCATATGAAGGCGTACAGACACAAATCATTGAAACAGAGCTGTAGCACAATGGTTAGTGTACTCACTGCTGTTACAGGCAGCATGGGTTCGAGTCCCCAGTGTGCCTAACGCAGAATGCTGTCCCAGGCAGCACCCTGTACATTACATAGGGAATGAGGAGGCATGTTTTTCTTTACATTCAGTAGTTGTTAGTGAAACACACTCTCGCAGTGCGCATAGCCATGTACGTTGGTACGTGCGTGGCTGCATTATTTTATTTAACAGTATTTCTAAACCGCCTTATCTTAATATGCGTTGTTACGGGAGTAGCAGCCATGCATGCGTTGTTACGGGCGTAGCCCAGTGCGTAGGTACGTGCATTGGTACCTGCGTACAATCATGCATGGGTACGTGTGTTTTTACCAGCGTGGGCACCTTATAGTACAGAAACGTTAGGGTGTCTTGCACCTATGCACTATGCTAACAGATGTACGTGTGATGGCCTATGGTTTATCAGAGCCTGAGAGCAGGCGCTGGATCTTCCCAGGGTTGGATTGTGCCAGTCACACCCATGATGCACTGCACATGCAAATCAGCTGTCCACAGATACACACCATGGGGAATGCACCCCCACAGCACCTCGGCCTGGTAGGGGGAAGTGACCATGTGCACCCCCACAGCACCTCGGCCTGGTAGGGGGTACTGACCGTGTGTTGTACTGGCACAGAGTAGCTACACACCGTCACATTGTGCTGGTACTGTGCTCACCCTGAGGATGCAGTGAGCGCCCAGCACCAGGTCCACAGCACCATCCATGGCCAAAAGAGGCCATGGTGCAGGTCCAAAGCAGTGTTAATGTGTGAGACAGGTAGTTTCTGCACAAACACCTTGCAGTCAGGTGTAGCCCCCATGGACCCCCTAGGTGGCCCATGGACCCCCCCCCAAGTGCAGCAAACAGGGTCTCCTAACAATAGATCCACCTTCTACCTCCCTGCAAAGGTGGCAGTAGAGAGAAACATCAACCCCAGTTCTGGTGAGGAACAGACACCCCACAGGGCAGGCACCGCAGCTCTGTACGCAGACAGACATCAGGCCTGGATATGGTAAGCTGCACCCCACCACTATCTGATATACTCCTGCAGCAAGCCACTCCATCAAGACACATGCCAGCTGCAAACAGTCTGCTAGTTAGTCCATAATGCATGCACCCAGAACTGGGATGTCAGCATACACAGCAAACAGATAAATCAGTGACTGGGCCCCAAAAGGAAACCCATATCTATCACATGAGAGAAATACCATACAGCACTATGGGGGTGCCTAGCCATGCTGTGGTCACTGCACAGTCAGGGTGAGAGTGATCTCTCAGCAGGACATACTGAGGTCACCCTGTCTGTGTAGGTGGTGGCCGGGCACTAAAATGTGCCTGTCACTGCCCTATGCCCTGTGCAGATGCACCCTGGCCAGGCCACCCTGTCCGGCCTATACCCATGGTACCTTGCTCCTCATTATGCACATTGACAGCTCAATACTGGCAACATTGCTGGCAGTGTGGGCTGTGGAAGGTGTTTGCAGCCACCACACACTGGATAGACAGACAGACACCCCCACACCTATGCCAGCATTGTGCAACTATAGAGGTGTTCAGCAGCCATACCCACCACACCAGTCCTGGGCACAGTTCAGGCTTGGATAATGTACGCAAGACTGTTGGGGGTCACTCCCCATGGTGGTACGCACTGTCAGAGACCAGACCTGCAGCACACACCACAGACAGCAGAATGATTGTTATGGTGGAGCTCACTGAGCAAACTGTGCTTAATGTAGGAATTGATTTCTGCCAGTTATCACAGGAAACGTTTGATAGCTGTGTACCATATACCCAGGTGTAGGGTGGCATTGCTAAGGTATGCAACTACTAATATTGGGAGATACAGGCAGGGCCCAATGTCCTGCTTCTCCAGGAGGCATTGGCCAATGGGGCCTGTGGGTGTGTCTGGCCCTGTTGGCTGCTGCTTTACGGCAGAGTTCCCCAACTCCAGTCCTGGTGTTCCAAACCTGTTCGGGTTTTCATGCTGTCCCTTATAAATATGCATGAGCTACATCTGCATACCATGGGGGTGGTGCATAGATATGCAGCACAGGCATCTTTATTAGAGGCAGCATGGAACCTGAATGGTGTGGGACCCTCCAGGACTGCAATTGCGAGACTCTGCTCTGGGTAATGCGCCTGTTTCTGATGTCTGTGTTTGGTGTGGTATAATATAGGCGTATTAACCGTGCGTATGTTCTCTGCAATAAAGGGGTGTCTTTACTATCACTGTTTAGTGGTGGGTAAAACCATGGGGACTGGGTTGGCAGGAGCCCCAGCTGGGATTTGAACCTGTGACCCTCTGGTCTTACAGGCACTGGCTGTGTCTGTTGCACCACACTGTGGCCACAGAGATGGTGCGGTCCCTGTATTTAGTTAAAGCGGCCTGACGAGTCAGAAACCCTGCTCTGCACAGGTTTACTGTGGGCTCATTTACCTTGTATGGAGACAAAGGTGCACATAAACCTCAAAACAGACCTCAAAAAAAGGGGCAAACACCCATAACCAAGCTGGGCAACAATGATATCAATGGGCAACATTACACACCACTCCCAAGAAAGCTCCATCACAATGAAATGATCTTTGAAAGGGTCTACGGAGCGTAGACCCTTCCAAACATCATTTCTTTCTTTGGTGCTTTCCAGGGAGTGTTGTTCATTGTTGCCCATTGCTATCACTGTTGCCCAGCTGAATTGTGCTTTTTACAATGTTTCTTGTGGTCATTCTTAAGGTTTTATGTGAACTTTTGGTCTTTGCACATGTATCACACTGCTCACGTTTTGTAGGTTTCCCCGGTTTTGCTGTACATTGCTGACGAAAGTGGTTTCTCTTCCCTTTAATATGCCTTTAACGACAGGTTTTCATTCGCGTTGGAATTGAGCTCAGAAATTCAGCGCGTTAGTATGAGGGGAGCCTCTCCCTGCCCACTCTCCGCCCATTGACCCCTTCTCTCCGCCCACTCTCCACCTTCTGCGCTGTTTTAACGCGCCGCGGAGGTTTACGATCGTTAACTGCGGTTAACGCGCGTAAAGTATGTTTAATGATCGTTAGCACGTCAGAACGCGCGTTTGGACGTGCTAACGATCGTTAAACGTAGTTTACGCACGTTAATCACGATTACCGCACTTTAGTAAACATCCCCTAAATGTTACTTTGAACAGCCCTTCCTGTTTTCCTCTCCCTCCATCCTACCTCAAAGTACAGAAGCCCTCCGTCCTCTCTCCTTCCTGGCTGTTATCAGAGATCATCTCCTGACATCTTCCTGATCCACCTTCTCTCTTACCTGATAAAGATGATCAGTTCTACCACCTCCAACTGGCTCCAGATTTTTGCTTTTTATTTTATTAGGATTTCAAACACAATGTGCAAATTAAAATTAAGGAGTAGCAGAGGTACTGCATAAATGCAGGAACACTTCATAGAAAACAAGCAAATATCCCACTCAAGTCTACATCAAGTTAGCCACAACAAAATACATCCTATCTAGTTCCAGAGCTCCTGCTCCTAAAACAGGTTAGCAAAATCTAAGAAAACCTTAGTAAACCATTGTTTCATCTTGAAGAAAAACCCCAAGCTGTATTGGATTAAAGAAACTCGTTCTTACCATAGCCGACAATACTCTTAGAGGGGAACTTAAATTTTTGTATGAATGGTAAAAATCAACAAAAATCATGATTTTTTTTCCTCCCAGCATCAACTAATCAAGCATTCATGTTCAAAAAATTTGCATGAATCACCCTTCGTTAACTTCATTTTCATCATATGTTCATGCTCTGCCGGATGCACTGGAGCCATGGAGGGGGAGGGGGTCAAGGAGAGGTCACCAGCCAAGCTCATCCCAACCATTAGGCAACTAGGCAGTCACCTAGGGTGGCTTCTGAGGGGTGGCAAAGAGCAAGCCATTCAAAGCTAAACAATAGATTCTGGTAGCTAGGTGGGGTATACGGTTTAAGGTTTGCCTAGGGCATCAATACCTTGAACCAACTCTTGGGCCAGCCCTATCATCACCGGGCAGCAAAAGGCACTTGAGTCAATCATGCTTCAAATGTTTGACAGGCAGCCAGAGAAACTTATCCCTGCCTGATATCTGCAAATCCCATAGCTGATGAGGTCACAGCAGGACTGAAACACCCAGCCAGCCCAAAGGCAGAGAAACATTTTGGCTCTGACTTTCAGAGAGGGAAGGAGAAGTTTGCTGATGTCAACTTTAAGACCCCAAAGAGAAGAAAGCAATTTGGCCTTAGCTGGAGTAGGATTGCAACCCGGGTCACCACTACCATTAGGTGAACTAAGCAGCTGCCTAGAAAACCAACATTCTGGGGGCTCCCCATTGCTGCCATTGCCGACCCTCTCTGGGGCCTGAAGCAGTGGCAATGCCATTTAAACCACTATTCAGCACTTACCTAAACTCAGGGTCTGCATCATTGATTCCTGCCTTCCAAGATCTGCCGCTTCTGCCCCTCCGATGCAGACATACAGTTTTTGGGAGGGGGGATGGAGTATGGAGCGCTCGCTTAAGGCACCTCCAATCTTTGCATTAGCCCCTAATACGAATGAAAATAAATCCCGTTCCTCCGCCTTCTATTTCCTCGGCCCCCAACTCTGGAACTCGCTTCCCCCAGCCCTCCGTCTTGAGTCATCCCTCAAAAATTTTAAGGCCAACTTAAAAACCCACCTCTTCTGTTCAGCTTTCAACCTTCCTCTATCCCCCCCCATCTCCTCTCTCTCTCCCTCCCCTCGTTGATGCTGACCCCTTCCTCGCTTTTCTGCTCCTCATCTGTCCTCTACTAGCTACTACTCTATTCTTTCCTATCAAACATACTGGTGTTCCTTTCCTTTTCTAGCAGCTTTGTTTTATTTTGTGAACCGCTCAGACGCTATTGTGATGGGCAGTAGATCAAGTTTGCTAATAAACATAAACATAATAAACATAAACCTAGCAACTTGGCTAGTATCTACTGACTACTGGCTACTTCCACAGGGTTTTATCTGGGTCTAAGGAGGAATTTAATGGACGAAAAAACACAGATAGCTGACTTTGAGCCTTTCATTAAGGAGAGCTGTATGGCTGGGGTTTGCTTACCTTTCTACATCAAAGCACAAAAAAAGAAAAAAAGATTCAAGCTGGGTTGTTTTCTGAAAGTGTTTTTATCTTCCTCATTGCTGTGGAGATTCTACCAGACAACTAGGGGCTTGAAAGGATTGGGTAAGACAGGGAATTGCACTTTGAAGCAACACAGAGTCAGTGGCAGGAGGAGAGGTGACTGTAGCAAAATCTCTGTATTCCATCTTTCTACAGACTGGCTGTATTAGGAGTGCTCAATTTTTAAAATCTGCCTTCTTTTTTAAAGTATTTGGAATATAACGGCTTGGATTCACCCACTCATTTTTTCTGAAACTACTTGCCTTAATTACCAGAGAGAGTTTGTGTGCTTGGAGGAGGAGGAGGAATACCCCCCACAGAAGCCCTGTGAAAGACCAGATACCGTATCCGTGAGCCATGTGATTTTACTTTCCTTTTTGGACTTGCCTGAGTTTGGGGAGAGGACCTACAAAGCCAGTCTTAGCTAGCTTGTTACAGACCTCTATAACTGCTTGTTTAGAATTTTTGTTTATTGGTATTTGTTGTTTGCTCTGTATTTGCATTATTTATGTATTTATTTATTTGTACTTGTTTTTTAATCTGCTCTGCTTTCTTAGGACTCTGAGTTGCTCTCCTATACACTACTTCTTGCTTTCATTCAGGTTTAGTGCTGAATCTGTTAATCTCTCTATACCTATATCTCTTAATCACTTGGGAAGAAATTACTGCTGACACTATCACTAAACTTGGTGTCTTCCTTCTAACCTGCTGACTTTTTTATTTCCCTCCCACCCTCTCTTTTCCCGCTCACCCTGTGGTCAAGAACTACTGTACCCTCCTTTATTTTCTCTTCGTCTGTGGAGCAGGAACTGTCTCTTATGTGTTTATATATAATGCTGCATATACCTTGTAGCCCTATACAAAAAATAAGTTATATTAGTAATATTCCATGGACTAGAAGATAAAGTGCATCAGGCAAACATTCCTGCAATGAGTGTCCCAAGTGGGATGACAGGTGATTCCATGGCTGTTTCTCTAGGTCAGTGAGGGTTTGTGGCTGGCCATCTGGTCCTCTCTCCAGAGCTTTGAACTCGGTCCTCCTCTTGACATCCCTCCATTTATGTTTCAGGTCCTCTGACAGATGCCCAGCCAGAGTCTGTTTCTGATACCCCCTCATGGCCCAGGAGCACCCTCTGGTATGTGAGCACTCCTGTAACCGGAATTCTGCGTCACCCTGGCAGAGGTTGTCCCTTCTGGTAGACAATCTTTATTTGGGTGCCATGACTTGGCCTGAGACCAAACTGATCACAGTATTTCTAAAATGGGGCTGCACACGTATATGTTCCAGTTTGATAAATGCGCATCAGGGTTATGCCTGTACATCCCCAATTTGTATGTATGTCATTCTGAAATGGGCCACAGGTACACATGTGTACGGGATATAAACATGCACAGTGACATTTCAGAAACAGAGGGAAAGTTGTATAGGTAAGCTGAATGTGTCCCAATGTAAAATAGACAGCTCATGAACAGCAAGTGGAATGCTACCCAAGTGCATAGTTTGCTTTTAAAATTAGGCCAGATAAACTATATGTACACATTTACAGCTGCTATTTGCTGTGTATGATTTCTCTGATGTAAAATCACCGGTAGTGTGTGATTGGGCTGCCAAATTAGTGCAGAGGCCTGTGCTAAATCCACCTGCTGATAGCATGATGCTAACACAGAGCACTATGCTATCTGGCATGTGGGTGCACTTAATGTATCCGTGCTAATGGCAACAAACACAGTTAGCATGTGTCCAGAATGCCTGTGCTAATCATGATGTGCCATCGATACCCACTTTACATCCCTAACCTGTGCAGTCCCCGCCTATTGCATGCTAACCAGTTAGTGTGGAATGTTTAGCACAGGGCCCTGTACTAACTGTTAACATGATATCCATAGCGCGCATCATACTGCACGCCACCTTAACAAAAATGCGACATACGGGCTGATGCAGAAAACTAGCACGAACTTTAAGCACAGATAGCGTCACTTTTAAATACACTTACTGCCACCACCAAATGCAGACAGACACGCGTATAAACAGCGGTTAGTTCACCTTAACAAAAATGCGACATACGGGCTGATGCAGAAAACTAGCACGAACTTTAAGCACAGATAGCGTCACTTTTAAATACACTTACTGCCACCACCAAATGCAGACAGACATGCGTATAAACAGCAAAGGAAAAACTAGTGCACAAATAATGCCGAGTATTTAATTTTTTTTAAATTAGAGGCAAATGAGCTGTATATAATAAAATGGCATGCAAATATTACCTGTACCCAATGCAAAGAAATGCTTAGAGGATTTCACAATCAGCCTTAGTGCCAATATCTCTATGTCTGGTCTTGAAGTGACTTAAACATCTATCAAATGCCCTTGACGGTATTTTGATGGCATCCAGTGCTTTTCCTAATGCCTGAGTCATCTGAGAAGAAATTTCAAAGATAATCCAGGCATCGTGGAAAGTCCCCAATGCCATCAAAATACTGTTGGGGGCCGATGCCTCCAAGAGAAAATGAATCCCTGGTGGCCCAGAGGCCACGATCCCCCCTCTCAACTAGAAATAAACCTGGTGTCCCAGCAGCCATGAAACCTCCACTCCCCAACTAAAAATAAGCCTGGTGGCCCAGAGTCCCCGAACCCACCACCCACCCAACCAAAAATAACCCTGGTGGCCCAGCAGCCTTGATCTCCCCACCCAACTAAAAATAATCCCTGGTGGCCCAGCAGCCACGATCTCCCCACCAGCACAACCAAAAATAACCTTGGTGGCCCAGCGGTCTCAAACCACCACCCCCCTCCCAGTATCTTTACAAATGAGCGGGAGTGTGGCCCATGCACTCCTGCTCTTGCACCATCATCTTGAAAAATAGCGGTGCCTGGCTCTACCCCGTGCATCCTGGGATGTACCAGGCAGGGTAGCAGTCTGAACAACAGGGATTATTTTTAGTTGGGTGGGGGGACTGGAGTGGCTGGGTCACCAGGGATGGGTAGATGGGGGAGATTGCAGCCACTGAGACACCAAAGATTTGCTCTCTGTTGGGGCACCAGCCCCCCCCCCCCCCCGATAGTATTTTGATGGCATCGGAGATGCCTGGATCATCTAAGGGGAGTTTGACATTTCACCTTAGATAATCCAGGCATCAGAGAAAGCCCCTGATGCCATCAAAATACTGTCGGGGCTCATATACAAATTAGCCATGTGGTGTCCCTGTTTCTCTGGGAGAGCATGCCAAACTTGCGCCGACTTCTGTGTGCATGTGTTTGGCTTGTTCTCCCAGTTTAATTCTGCCATTTGCACGCAGTTTAGCACATGGCTAATTTGCATATCACCCCCTTTCTACATTCTGGTGTCGAAGTCATGTGATATCAGTGCACTGCAAATAGGCAAAAAAAGCTGATAACGCTGGCTTTCTGCATCGACCTGATAATTTTGAATCTAAAAGTGTCTAAAAAAACCACCACCTCAGTCCTGCCCATGGAAAAGCCTCCTCAATCTTCAGATAAATTTATGCACATACATGTTAGTTTTGTTTTGCAAAAATGGGCCTGCAAAACCCTTTTTGTATATTCATTTTCACAGTTCTCATTAGTAACAAACTATTTTGCATGATGTGTCATACTAGCTCATCATTAATAGATTTCAATAAACATTTGTGCATAGTGGACAACACATGAAAGTTTACTATAAAGATGCGCCTTCTTGCAAAATGGGGATTTTGCATATTAAAGCAAACAAAAAGTCAGTGATGTTGTTATTTTCATGTACATTTACCAGCAGTTTTGTCCTTTTTAATGCACAAAGTTCCTTTTGTGAAATAATTCCGCAGCTTAGTACACCAACCTGTGTGTAGGAGGTCAAGTGCTTCTGTAGCTCTGGTCTTGCTCACTTTTGGAAGTATGGTCCTTGTGGTTTAGGCTCTGATAAAACAATTATGTAAATTCTGATCGGTCATTTCACGCTTAACGAAAAAATTCATCTCTTCAGCTCGTATCCAGCTCATCCTGAGATCTGGTGTTTTGGTCTTGACAAACACAATTGATCTCATCAATGACTGTCCAACTCAACCCGCCGTGAAACTTCAGCACTTTGGAATAAAGCTGATTCTTGTCTGCGGGCATTATCCAATTAGTGACTGAATTTGAAGGGCACTAATTTTGAGACATTTCTTTAACCTACATAATATTTAGATCCTGTGACTTATGTTTGATTTCAATTATGTGTGATGGCAGAAAAGAATAAAAAGTACAATAAGTACTTAGATTTAATGATACCATCACATTTAATTGCACAATTACCTACAAGCCCTGCATTGTAGTCAATGTCTTTGCTGTCCTGATACTCCATTTTCTCATTATTTCCTACAGTTTGAGAAATAATACACTTATTATAAATAGCAGGGCAAGTCCATTAATTTTAATAAGCAAGTCTGGGTGTTTGTAGTACTATAGAATTTAAATGACTATGAACGAAGGCATTTTGAACAGCTCTGTTCTGAATTATGTATTTTCTGAGTATTTCCAAGTCATATATTATATTGTTTTAAAATACCAGGAAAGCTAATGATCTGGGGATGTTTCTCATATTTAATAACTTTGTTTGTAGTCTTCATATCCATCGATTTTCTCTGTGGATGTCTGTGCATTAGACTAAAAATCAACTCTTTTTGTTATGAGTAGAAGTGCCACCAAAATTCTTTCCATTTAAATTATTATTAATTTCTATTTTCAGACATTAGAAGCCTTGCACGACATTTAAACTTCTAAAAAGTGGTATTTACACATCAAACTGGCATTCAGCTATAAACACCAGTTTTGCAACTGGCACTACATACAAGTTGAAGCATGGTGGACATATGTTGAGGAGTGGCCCAGCAAGATAAAACTGCAGGACATATTTTGTAAAGCCCGTTGACATCAAGGGTGGAAGTTGTGCATATTGGATTTGCACCTACTATAAATCACCCACAAATTTCAATCACCTTTTCGGATCTAGTGCTTGTGGCACTGAAGGTTAGACGACAATTGCTAGCGATTCATTTCAATGATTGTCTATTGTTCAACACTATTCCTTCCTGCCATTAATTTAAGTCCGAGCGCGGAGTCGCGAGGGACGCCGGTAACCGGGCGGTCGGCCCGGTCCCGGTCCGTCCTTCCGGCTTCAAAGAAGGAGGGGGGGGGGAGGGATGAGGAAGGAGCGTGGAGGCTGCTGACGCCGGCAGCAACGTTTAAATGGATTGGCTCCGCAGATGGGGAGAGCGGAGCCAATCAGAGCTGCCGGCGTTAGACGAAGGTTTTAAGAAGGAGCCACTGATGCTCACCCCCCCCCTTTTCGTCGGCAGCGATTCCGGAGCGGTAAGCCTTGTAGAGAGAGTGCCGGGCAAATAAAAATCGGGCAGCGTGGGAAGCGGGTGCACGCTGGTTGGGACAGCCGGGGACATTTATGGGGCCTGTGTGGTGATATCTGGGGGTGTAGCTGCGGGCTTGGTGCGCTCTACGGCTTTTTTGCGGCGGCGGTCTGGTCAGCTGAGGGCTCGATTTGCAAGGGGTTCAAAGGGTCTTCGGGGCAGCAACTTAAAAAAAAAAACAACAAAAAAAAAAAACCAAAGAAACAGAATAATTAAGCTCAATAAGAGTTTTGCTGGGGGCGGGTCCTCATTGTTGAATGGCACGTGGAGTGAGGGCTGGGGCAGCTGGCCCTGATAGGGCGGCGCAGGCAAAGGGTGCTCAAGCGGGTAATAGGGCTGGGGCTACAGGGAGGGGGGGTAGCGGGGGGCGCCGGGGTCAGCGAGGCACGGCCAGTCGGAGGCTGCCTCAGGCAAAGGCACCTCCGCGTGGTCGGGGAGAAGGGTTGTCATCGCTGCGGGGAAGAGGGGCTGTGGGACCCAGTGCGAAGCGGCAAGTTAGGCGGGGACAGTCTCAAAGGGGTGGTGTGGGAGATGATCCCGGGACTTCGCCTGGGGTTGCAAATGAACTTGGATCTGCTGGGGATGGGGAGGAATTAGTGGGGGGGGGCATGAGCAGGAGCAAGGGTGTTTAACGCGGGGGGGATGGGGCTATGGGTCTATGGGAGTTGGACCTATGGTCGGGCCAGCGGGTGCACAGCCCATAAATACTAGCGACAGGGCGTACTGGGAGAGTGTGCAATGGGGCCATGGTGCCTATGGGGCATGGGGTGGTCCCTCTACATGGGGACACTGGTTAGGGGGTGGGCAAGGTTCTTCCCGAGCTGAATGGTTGGATGCATGGCAGCCGGGGTGGTCTTCGCCTGTTCCCCCTCCCCCTCTTTTTCCTATTATGTCTCCACAGGGTCCGCCGCCATTATCAGGGAGGACCGACAGTGGAATGCGGCGAGTAGAGCGAGTGAATTCGACTTTGATACGGCAGCGGGAGATGCCCAGTGAAGGTGCGGTTCGAGAAGTTGGCGGACAGGAGCAGGATGCGGGGCTCAGTACCGTGGATGTGGGCCCTGATGAGGTGGTGGCGTCGGCGACTGGTGTTGCAGGTGAGTTACAGGTGGACTCGGGTGAGAGGAGTAGAGGGAGTGGTAAAAAGGGTGCAAAAAGGACAGCAAAACGGAAACATTCCTGTAGAAGGCGTCACAGGGACAGTTCTTCGTCGGCTTCGTCCTCGGATTCGTCTTCTTCGGTGACGTCATCGGAAGATAGTATGTGTCGGCAGGGGAAGGGTGATGCAACGGTCTCAGGGAGGAGTACAGAGGGTGGTTTGCCTTCGGCTGTGGTAATTTCTGAGTTATGGGAGGGAGTGCCACGGAAGTTGCGACAAAAAATTAAAAAGCGGCGTTATATAGATATTTTCCGGTTGCTAGACGGTCGCAAACGATCGGGCGAAAGTAGAAAAAAACGTAAGGAGGATGAAAAGGCGGGGCGTATCAAGAAAGTTTCGAGAAATGTGGTCAATTGGACACGGGCTTTTTTGCGTTTGATTAGTGTTTGGGGACAACATTACCCGGGACAATACGAGAGGCTTTTATCCTACGCGGATTCAATCTTGGAGGCGTCGCAGACGCATGAAGGATGGTCATGGTTAAACTATGACGAGAAATTTAGAGACAAGATGGAAGGGAATAGACTTGTGTCTTGGGGTATGCAGGACATTAATTTGTGGTTGACACAGATGTCGGCCAGGAGTGGTGTCGTAGGAGGGGTAAAAGGGGCAGTCGTCAGCGGGGGGGGACGGGTCGGTCCTTTCGTGGGGGAGCGAGTTTCGTACAGCAGCGTACAGGGGGCAATGGGGCAGGTGACCTTTGCTGGAGGTTCAACAAGACCTCGTGCCCTTTCCCAGATTGCAAATTCCGGCACGTCTGTTCCCTTTGCGGGGGAGCGCATCCAGCCGTTAAATGTGTCAAAAAAGGGAGCTCCCTGCCCCCTACCTCTGGCACAAAATAATGCGAGGTTTGGCCTCGCCCCTACGCCTGTTAGAGTGTCAATATTGAATGCATGGTTGGGCCGGTACCCTCGACAAACCGATAGAGAGGCTTTATATTTTGGTTTTAATTATGGTTTTGTAATCCCGGTATGTGGACAGGTGGGGGGGTCGGTGGGGCGGAATTCAGTGTCTGTGAAGCGATTCGCCTCGGTGGTGAGAGAAAAGTTGGCGGCGGAATTGTCGCTTGGTAGGGTAGCGGGCCCATTTGTCAGTCAGCCATTTGAAGGAATGGTGATTTCTCCATTGGGTATCATACCAAAGAAGGAGCCGGGGAAATTCCGCCTGATACATAACTTGTCCAGCCCCATAGGAGCTTCGGTCAATGACTGTATTCCGCGAGAATTATGTTCCGTGCGATATGCATCTTTTGACAAGGCAGTGAACCTCGTACGATCCGCCGGGCGTGGGGCACAGATGGCAAAGGTAGATATTGAGTCAGCGTTCCGGCTACTTCCAGTGCACCCGGCGTTGTTTTACTTGTTGGGTTTTTGCTTCGAGGATGGTATATATTTTGATAAATGCATGCCTATGGGCTGTGCCATCTCGTGTTCATACTTCGAGAAGTTTAGTACTTTTCTACAGTGGGCACTTGAACGTAAAGTTGGTATAGAGCAAGTGGTGCATTACTTGGATGATTTCTTATTTGTGGGATCGGAACACTCTGAGGAATGTCGTGTATTGCTGGATGGTTTTGTGGATTTGTCCAGGGAATTGGGAGTACCGTTGGCAAAAGAAAAGACGGAAGGTCCTACTACGCGGATTACTTTTTTGGGGGTGGAGCTTGATTCAGACTTCATGGTGGCACGGCTTCCACAGGAAAAAATTTGCGGATTGCGGGTGTTGGTGGCCAATGTGCTGGCATCATCGTCCTTGACACTGAAGGAGGTGCAAGCTTTGTTAGGCTCGTTAAATTTTGCTTGTCGGGTGATACCGATGGGCCGGGTATTTTTGAGGCGTTTGGCGGCAGTTACCGCGGGGGTGCGTAAGCCTCATCATCATCTGAGAGTCTCGAAGTCAATTAAGGCGGATTTGCGGATTTGGCAGGTCTTTTTGGAAGAATTTAATGGGACCACAGTTTTACTGGAACCGGAGCTCAGTAGTGCGGATTTGCAATTGTATACTGACGCGGCGGGGGGCATAGGTTTGGGCATTTACTTCGCTGGGGCTTGGTGTGCGGAGCGTTGGCCGCAATCCTGGTGCGAGTCGCAGCTTACCAGTAACATAACTTTTTTGGAACTGTTTCCCATCTTAGTTGCCTTGGAATTGTGGCCTGATAGATTTGCTAACAAAAAGGTTTTGTGGCGGTGTGATAATGAGTCAGTAGTCCAGGTAGTGAACCATTATTCACCGCACTGTCTTTTGGTGACTAACTTGATGAGGGAAGTGATTTTGGCTTGTTTGCGGTTAAATGTGTACTTGAGAGCTCAACATATTCCGGGGTATGCTAATTCCATCGCTGATTCTCTTTCCCGTTTCAAGTTCGAGCAATTCCGTCGATTGGCACCACAAGCAGATGCAGAAGGAAGTGCGGTCCCTTGGAAGTTATGGAGTCTTGGCCATCCGGAATGAAAGACTTGTTGCGGTGTTCTGTAGCAGCTGGCACCTGGGCGGCGTATCGGCGAGGATGTCAGAAGGTGGTGGAATTTTTGGAGCGATCGGGTTGGTGGTCTGGGCCGGTTTCACCTCAGTTGCTGGGGCAATATGTGGTATGGGCGAAAGAGAATGGAGTGACTCGCTCGGCAGTGCGCAGTCATTTGGCAGGCTTCGAGTACTTTGCGAAGGCAGTGGGTTGGGATTTCCCGTCAGGGGGTGCCTTAGCCCGTCGGCTCTTGCAAGGGTGGGGTCGGGCAGTGCCTGTACATTTCGATGCTCGGCGTCCCATCACGCATGATTTACTAGAAAAGATATGCAAGTCCTTGGCGGTGGTGGCCTCGTCGCAGTATGAGGTGACGCTTTTTCGAGCTGTTTTTACTTTAGCATTTTTTGGGGCTTTTCGCATGGGTGAGCTGGTGGCGCGATCGTCCAGGGCAGGAGATGTGGGGATTCTGCAGCGTCAGCATGTTTGCTTTGAAAAAGGGCGATTGAGAATTTTGTTAAAAAAATCTAAGACTGATCCCCAAGGCAAAGGTTTGTGGGTATGGCTGAGTGGGATTCCAGGGTTTCACACTTGTCCAGTGAGCGCAATGAGTGCTTTCTTACGGGTCCGCCCATTGCGGGTTGGGGGGTTGTTTCTGCATGCGGACGGGCGGCTGCTTACACGTTTTCAGGTGGTAGCAGTTCTGCGGTTGGCATTGAAGGCTGTAGGGGAGCCCCCCGAACATTATGCAGCTCATTCTTTTCGTATTGGCGCAGCCTCCAGCGCTGCTGCGGCAGGCTTGTCCCAGCAGGACATTCAGAGTATTGGGAGGTGGCATTCTCAGGCTTTCCGGGGTTATGTTCGTTTATAAAAAAAACAAAAAAAAACAAAAAAAAACAAAAAAAAAAACATAATAATAATAATAACAAAGCGAAATATGGATTAACTCTTGTTTTCTTTTGCAGTTGCAGGAGGGAGTGTCCAGAGCGGTTGGATGATAGGGCACTCTTTCATGTACTGGGCCGGCCGGCGAGCGGCTGAGCGGCCATTGGGGACTAATCTGGGGCTGGATCCTGCTCAAGTGTCGCTGCTATGGCTGGGTGAGAGGGGGTTGAGGTGGTCTCAGCTCCTGCCTTTGCTCCGGCACCATGAGCGAGTGAGGGGCAAGCCACGGCTGCTGCTGTTGCATTTAGGTGGCAACGACCTAGTTACATGGACTTGTAAGCAATTCATACGACTTGTTATCAAAGACTTAACTATGTTACTGCATATGTTCCCGGGAATTCACTTAATTTGGTCGGACATCATTCCAAGGCCTGTTTGTGCGGCCCAGCGGCGTTGGTCGCGGGGTCTTACAAAAATAAATCGTCAAATAGGACGGTGGTTAATGGGACAAGGTGGGATTCAAGTTCTTCACCCGTGGGTGGAAGTGACTTGTACGGGGTTGTACAGGATTGATGGTGTTCATTTGTCACCTGTGGGTGTAGATCTACTGTTGAATGATTGGCAAGAGGCCTTGGAAGGTGTTTTACACGGGGATGCCAACTGGTCGCAGCAGGGCATAGGGGGGGCGGCACAAGGGCATTAAAATGCCAGTGCCGGTGGCGGGATCCCGGAGGTTTCCGGGGCCCGGAGCCGTTTGGTCATACTTGGGCGGGGGCGTGGTGCCCCGACCCGGATAAGCCCTGCTGGCCTTTGCTAGTCATATGGCGAGGTCGGGGAAAGGGCGGTAGGAAATTGGCCGGTGGTCAGACACGGCCGGAGCGGATGCGACCCCACTTTGCTAATTATGGCTGGGGGGGTATCACTCCGCTGGTGGGAGATTGTTTATAGAACGGTTTGATATTGTAAAGTTAATTGTTTGAATTATAATAAAGCTGCGACCGGTTGGTACTTCCAATAAGAAAATTGTGTCTGTGGAATTTGTAAATCTGGGAAAAGGGTGTGGGAGGGGTTGAGAAGAATGAAGGAGGTGGGGGGTGAGTAAGGACGGGCATAGGGCACCGGATGCAACCTGCCACGGTTAATTTAAGTCCGAGCGCGGAGTCGCGAGGGACGCCGGTAACCGGGCGGTCGGCCCGGTCCCGGTCCGTCCTTCCGGCTTCAAAGAAGGAGGGGGGGGGGGGGGGGGAGGTGGAAGGAGCGTGGAGGCTGCTGACGCTGGCAGCAACGTTTAAATGGATTGGCTCCGCAGATGGGGAGAGCGGAGCCAATCAGAGCTGCCGGCGTTAGACGAAGGTTTTAAGAAGGAGCCACTGATGCTCACCCCCCCCCCCTTTTCGTCGGCAGCGATTCCGGAGCGGTAAGCCTTCCCGCCCCCCCTCCCTCCACTTTTTGGTATATAAGGGGTGGTGTTTTTGGGGTGTCGCAGTGGGGTGGGGTGGACAAGGCGGGATCCCGGAGGTTTCCGGGGCCCGGAGCCGTTTGGTCATACTTGGGCGGGGGCGGGGTGCCCCGACCCGGATAAGCCCTGCTGGCCTTTGCTAGTCATATGGCGAGGTCGGGGAAAGGGCGGTAGGAAATTGGCCGGTGGTCAGACACGGCCGGAGCGGATGCGACCCCACTTTGCTAATTATGGCTGGGGGGGTATCACTCCGCTGGTGGGAGATTGTTTATAGAACGGTTTGATATTGTAAAGTTAATTGTTTGAATTATAATAAAGCTGCGACCGGTTGGTACTTCCAATAAGAAAATTGTGTCTGTGGAATTTGTAAATCTGGGAAAAGGGTGTGGGAGGGGTTGAGAAGAATGAAGGAGGTGGGGGGTGAGTAAGGACGGGCATAGGGCACCGGATGCAACCTGCCACGGTTAACTATCTCTGTCCTTTATAGCCATTCTTACCCCATGAAAATCAAAGAACAGTGATTCAAGTATTAGAGATCTCATGCATTGATTGCTGCAATAGCTTATATCCGACTATCCGACTTTGAAAAAATATCACGCAGAGAGATTGAAGACACGATCGCTGCAATCAACCCCACTACTGCACCCAATGACCCATGCCCTGCTTTATGGATAAAGGAGTTACGATGTGACTTAAGCCAATATCTGAGCGAATTAATAAACCAATCTCTTACAACCGGATCGTTTCCACAAAGTCTGAAACAAACATCAATCAGACCACTGCTCAAAAACAACAAGCTGGACCCAACGAAAGTGGAATCATACAGACCAATTTCAAGTATCCCTATGCTTGCCAAAGTAATAGAAAAGTTAGTACAGCACCAAATCCAACAGCATATTGATACTGAAGCCCCACTGGATCCTTCCCAGCATGGGTTCAGAGAAGCACATGGGGTTGAAACCCTCCTCACCAACCTATTTGACCATCTAGTCTCTGGAACTGACAAAATGCATCAAGGATTCGCCCTCATATTCCTCGACATTGCAGCGGCTTTCGACTCGGTGAACCATGAGATCCTCATACAACGCCTCAGCGAGAAAGGAATTCAGGGAACAGCCCTAAAGTGGTGCAAGTCATACCTGACTAATAGATGGCAACATGTAAGGTCAGGCTCCACAACCTCTGAACCATTTTTACAGAACCAGGGTGTACCACAGGGCTCGTCACTATCTGCATTGATGTTTAACATCTACATGCAGCCCATATGTGCCCTAGCACGTTCATTCAAGGTCAACTGTCTAGCCTACGCAGATGACATCCTACTATACATCCCATTCAGGACCAACCAACCAGACCTCTCCCCTCTAACAAGATGTTTTGAGGCAACAGCAGAATGGTTCAGCACACAAAACATGAGAATCAACTACAGTAAAACAGATGTCCTTTTCATCTCAAGAAACCAGGACTTCACCCCTCCACTCTCTTTAAAGATCGGCAACACAGAGCTGAAAACCAAACCCACAATCCGCTACCTTGGCGTTACACTGGATCAACAACTGGATCTGAAAACCCACATAAGAAACACAGTAAAAACAGTATACATGAAAATAAGGACCCTAAAACATCTCCGACCGCTGCTTGACTTCAGCGACTACCGTTCGATCTATCAGGCATTAATATTACCACATTTCGACTATGCCAACGTAATTCTACACGGTCTCCCTCAAGCAACACTGGCTCCTCTCCAGCTTGCAATGAACACTGCGGCAAGAGTACTAACAGGGGCTTCACGGAGAGAGCACATAACGCCAGTACTGATGAACCTCCATTGGCTACCAGTTCAAGCAAGAATCCGCCACAAAGTTCTAACCTTAACTTTCAAAGCCGCAAACACCCTGACCCCCACAGCCCTCAGCAAGATGATACATAAAGTACCACAGAACAGAAACAGAAGACCCATGATGCAAAACACACTAGAGGTCCCAAAAGTAATAACAAAATGCACAAAAGCAACGACAAATAGGGCCTTTACGATTTACGCACCCAGAGCATGGAACGCTCTCCCCACCTCTATTCGAAACATCACTTACCTAATTGACTTCAGGAAGGCATTAAAGCAACACCTATTCACCACATACTACCCTGAATCCAGCACTAGTAATCATACATATGCCCCCTCAGACAATCACTCATTGCAATTAAACAATCAGACTCAGCATGAAAAAGGATAATCAACTGATCGCTCAGAAGATACCCACTGAAATGGAATCAGGACCCCCAGTGTAAATAAGATGTAGATATGTTATACAATGTACATAGTTCCCCCCAGTTACTGCCAAGTTGATCTCCTGTTTATTGTAAATACAACTCAGGGTTCCTGTGTTGTATGGTTGATGTTGAATGTAAACCGCTCTGATCTAAAATAGAGCGGTATAGAAGAACTGTTAAATAAATAATAATAAATAAATAAATTTGGGTCCACCCGAATATGTTATTCATTCATTACAACTTATCCAAAATGCTGCAGCTCATGTTATCACTGGTGTGGGTAGGTCAGAAGACATTTCTCCAATATTGTGCAGTTTACATTGGTTACCATTTCAGTGTTGCGCTATGTTTAAGATTATAATGTTAGGGCCCAACATTCAAAGGGCAGTTACACAGTTTACAGCCCTGTAAACCGTGTAACTGCTGCTGAGAGGATTATTCAACGGCACTGACAGAGATAGTGCCACTGAATATCCCCGATTATGGCCCTTATACATCCCGATGCTAACCGCTTAGCATCAGGGCATGTCAGGAGCGTTCCGCGGAGGAGTGGAGGTGGAAACAATCGATAACCAGGCAGCAGTGATATTGCATGCTGCCCGGTTAGCGACCTGCGCCTAAAAGATAAGCGAGAAAAATCCATGCCTATCTTTTAAGTGCAGGAGCTAATCTGGAAGCATGCAATGTCGTTGCTGTCTGGTTAGCTACTAAGGCTTCTGGCATGTGCAGCGATACCCAGATATTCAATACCGTGGCCGCATATGACCTGACATTGAATGTTCAGAGTTAAGGGTCGGCAGGCACAGCTATACTGTATGATGTAGTGGTACATAGCTTGCCCAAGTGAATATCAGGTCCTTAGTGTTTAAAGCCTTATATCACAAGGCTCCTTGCAGTCTGCCATCTATACGTATGTTTATCATCCTCCTTGCACTTTGAAATCCACAAACACGTTAATGGACGTTTCTTCCCATAGGCAGGTACATTTCAGCATACTATGAGATTACATGTTTGCTATGGTGGCTCCTAAATTGCGAAATGCTTTATTGGTCAATTTGAGGGTTATGTCAGATACGTTTTTATTTTGCAAGCATTTAAAATATCCTTTATTTCAGCAAGCATTTGCAAATGTGATATAGCATAAACTATACAGCAGGCAGTGGTAAGCGATTTCTTAATGAAAAATTGTTTAGTAAGACTATGTCATGTCCAAGTGAGTGTTTTATGTGTTTTATTATGTATAATATTTTATATTTTGGATTAAGTGTGTGTTTTTATAATCCATTTAGATGCTTGGATAATATGGACAAGAAATTTGTTTTAATAAATAGCATATCAACCATCCTGCAAGCATCCCTGTCTTAAGCTAGCCTCCCCCCCCCCCCACCCTTAAACAAGCCTCCATCAGACCTCTCCTAAACCCAAGCTTACAGCCAGCTTACCCTTCCTTGCAAAAATCATAGAAAAGGCAGTCCAAATCCAGCTTCAAGAACATATTGACAAACACACTCCCCTGAAACAACATCAACATGGGTTTCAACCTTATCACAGAGCTGAAACTCTATTGACCTCCTTATTATCAACACTCATCACAAGAACGGAGAGAAGATCAAAAGACTTTCCTGGACATCTCCGCAGCATTCGATATAGTGTCCCATTAAATGCTGCTAAACCAGCTCCACGATATTGAAGTATAGGGCAAGTCTCTTGAGTGGATTCACTCATACCTCTCTCAGCGAAGTCAGTGGGTAAAAATCAGACACAGCACATCATCTCCTTACATGCTGCCACAGGAGTGCCCCGAGGCTCCACACTCTTCTCTCTACTTTTCAATATCTACATTCAGCCTCTATGCACAACCATCCAGGAGTTCAACATCAGCTGACGACATAATGATATACACCCTATTCTCCACAGATGCTCCCAACTACTCCAATCTCTCAGCCCGCTTTAAGTAAATAATCAAATGGCTTCAGCTCTGCAAACTGCCAGTCAGCTTCAGCAAGACGGAAATTCTCCACGTTACCATGGACCCAGCTTTTACGCCCCCCACAACCATCAGAATTGTTAACACGGATCTTATTTATTTTATTTGACATTTTGTGGTAATGAGAGTGAGCAGGAGAAAATGGAAATAGAAGAAAAAGACACTTGTACCTTTAAAACTACTGACAGCCCAGCTCTACACAGAGGTAGGAAAGCTGCTATGAAAAAAAGCCAAGCCAAGCCATGCCCTAGCTCTAATGAGGAGGCAGGCTTAGCTGCTGATTATGAGCACACGTGCCAAGAGGAAGCTCTGATAGGAAGGAAACAGGTTTTTAAACCCATCTTCAAACAGAAGAAGGGAGTTCACAGCTCCAGAGTGAGTTCAGCTTGGAGGAACAGGAGTGTAAGTTCCAGGAGTTCATCTGGCTCAAAGAGTTCCAGCCGTGGGAGAGAAGGTGCCAGTTTGAGTCCAGGTCCTAGGAGCTCATGGATACCTGAGAGACGTGAGTGTGCTGATTTCCAGCTGCTGAAAGCTAAGAGCAGAGAAGGAAACACTCCACGTCTGGGAAAGATTCCTAAATCAAAAGCCAACCAACGTTCTGGGAGAAAGGCTGCAAACCGGTGGGAACAGGTACCTTTATCCTGTATTCAGAATCCTAAGCTGAAAACCAACTGACAAAAGGTGCGTGGATTCGTTTCACTGGGGAAAGAACCAGGACCCAGCCGTTAGCAGGGAAGTTAATTTGAACTCAGTAAAAGCTTTGAAGCAAGCATTTCAGGGAGGAGAAGCTTACTCTCCTTATGGAAATGTTTATGACCAAAAGGAGAAATTATGGAATGAATTTTGGGAATTCTTACAAGCCAGAAAGCCTGAAGAAAGTGCTGAGGCCTGGAGTAGAGATAAACCAGCCGCAGTACCGGAGCCCATGCAGATAGAATTACCTGAGTCACAATCTTCCCCAGAAGATTGCCAGATGGATTGCTCTCTTTGTCTTAGGGAAGCATAAGTTCCTGTGTGCAAGGCTAAGGAAGTTTTTGTAGAAGAAAGAAGGTATTTCTGCTAGAAGGAGCTCATAAGGCTGTGTTATGTTTATTGTCATGAAGACAGCTGCTTGTTTGAAGAGACTTGTTCTGCATTTACTTCAAGTACAATTTCCTTTTGTTTACTCTTCTGTTACTGGAGAAGTTATCCATTTTTGTGTTCATGTACAGAACTTTAATGCATGTGGAAATCCACAATAATAAAAATTATTCTTGTTTGCCTCAACCTTCGTTTGCACAACTACAGTTTGTCTTTTTGAATACAATTTTCTCAACTACAAGTTCCAGAGTGCATTGCTGGGAGCAAAGGGAAAATACAGTTCATTTAAGGACAGACAAGGCAGCCCATATCTGTAAGCCTCTGGCCCAGGCTTGGGTACCACAATTTTTATAACTCGTTTTCCATGTGATCAAACGCGGTTTACAGATAACAACATTGTAGATTGTGCAGGAACAAGTACAAATTATATTACAGAGAACGCTATAAGAACTATATACAAAGAAGCTAATACAATTTTAAACTTTGTACATGAGTGTGCTTAGAAGTTCTAAGCAGCTGGAGCTACTTAATCTCAAATATAACATCTTCAGGTCAAACCCCATGTCAGATACCTTGGCATCACCCTGGATCAGAACTGAACTTCCAAGCGCACATCCAAAACACAACTAAGACAGTCTATTAGAAGCTCAGAACTCTATGTAACTTACGTCCCCTGCTTTCCTCAGACAATTTCTGTGCAGTGTGCCAAGCTACTATCACACCCCTTTTTGATTACTGCAACTCTATCAAAACTACCTAAACACACTATACTACGGCTACAACTTGCTCAAAATCCCACAGCACATGCCATCTTCGAAGCATCCAGACACACCCACATCACACCCATATTAAAATCCCTCCACTAGCTGCCTATTGTCTCTAGAATTAAATGTAAGGTCCTCACCATTATTTATAAAGCTCAGAACAACCTCATCACTTCAAACTTTCAGACATCAATCAGCACCCCTAGTACTGCTAGACCACAAAGACACCTACTTAGATTGCCACTTCAGATCTGTAAGAGCAGCCAATACACTAGTCTAAGCTCATTCACACTCTACGTCCCCTCCCTCTGGAATACATCGCCCCCACCCTATAAAAAATCCAGTCATCTCAAGACTTTAGAAAACACCTGAAGATGTACCTCTTCCAATAGCACTACAGTGCACATCAGCATAACAGCCCATCGCAGGAGCACCCTTCCCTAGCACAGATCATCTCTCCCAACCCAACACCTTAGGAACCCATCAAAACACAACCCCTTTCCTAGTTTTCTCCACATGCTTTAAGGTTCACTTCTTAAAGTTGGTCTGATAGCTGTCACTCTTTATTCTGTAAAGTTTGTAGTAATCTATTGCTGTTATACTTTTGTTTACACCTTGTTAGTTATAAACCATTTTGACTGGTAGAAAAATGGTATACCAAAACCAGTTAAATAAATAAATGCATTAAAGAAATACCCCCCTGTTTCTTCTTTCCATTCTTACCCATATCCCGGACTTATCCATTTCCTGCCATCTGTTCCTCTGGTAATGTCTGTATTTGGCTTTCCCTTGTACTCTCATCCCTACCAAGTACCATAATCTTTCCTAGCTCCCACTTTCAGTTCTTCATTATTGCCTAAATTCAGTTGAATATATTAGAGCAGTACTGTGAATGCTTGGCAGTGTGTGACTGTATGTATGTGTTAGTCCTTAGTGGAACACCAGATGTAGTGCAAGAGATAAGGGTGTTGGGGTCACTTGGCAATAGTGATCATAGCATGATCGCCTTTGATTTAATTAGTGGAGGAGGGATAGTAAGGAAATCCAAAGTACTACCTTTTAACTTTCGAAAGGGAGACTATGATGAAATGAGGAAAACAGTTAAGAAAAAACTAAAAGGAGCAGTTGCAAAGGTTAAAGACTTACATCAAGCTTGGGTGTTGTTGAAAAATACTATCTTGGAAGCCCAAGCCAGCTTTATTCCACGCTTTAAGAAAAGTGGAAGTCCAAAAAACTGAACGTTGACTGTGCTGTTGCTAACTAATTACTCTAACCATTAGGCTATCCTAGATGTCTGGTTCTGTAATACCATTCTAGGAATGTCTAGGTAGATGCCCCCTGCAGATGTCCATATTGGGCATATCCAGGTTTATGAAATCATGTCCACACATGGATGTGCCTGCATTTTCTTTCCTAACGTTTTGGATTAGACGTTCCAGATTTCACTTGGAAGGATCTTCTAAAATGCCCCTCTTAACTGTTTGTAATATATTTAAGGAAGAAGAAAGAGTTAAACTCCTTGTAATATAGTTGTAATCTGTTTCTGAAAAGGCATATTTTTGCTATTATCAGTGACCCTCAATTCTTTAGATAAACCCTTTTGTTTAGAACACACACTCTGGCCTAGACTCAGTTATTTAGAGTAGGAAAGAGAAGTGAATGGAGTTTTAAGTTCCAAGGTCTGCCAGTGTATACTAGTCCCATTCAAAAAAACCTTTAAATTTTCCCAAGAGTAGAGAATGAAAGACTACATTATCCTTGGATGGTTGTGATCACTCTCTGCCAAGCAGCATGAATAGTAATTGCAAGAACTACATATGGACAGGAACAGGGCCGGATTTACGTATACGCCATGTACGCCATGGCGTAGGGCCCACAAAAAAAGAACCAGTTTGTTTTTTTTAAACTCAATTAAAAAAAAAAACCTGGTGGCTGCCGCCGCGGGGGCCCCGTCTACAAGCTGAAGCGGTCCGGTCCGGTCGGGTCGGGTCGGGTCGGGTCCGGTCGGGTCTCTCTCCCTCCCTCCCTCGCTGCAGGCTGCGAGAGACGCGAAGATAGAGCGTCTCCTCGCGTCTGTGTTAAGCCCGCAGGGGCTGATGGGATTTCCCATCAGCCCCTGCGGGCTTAACACAGACGCGAGGAGACGCTCTCCCTTCGCGTCTCTCGCAGCCTGCAGCCTGCAGCGAGGGAGGGAGGGAGAGAGACCCGACCCGACCCGACCCGACCGGACCGGACCGGACCGCTTCAGCTTGTAGACGGGGCCCCCGCGGCAGCAGAGGGGGCCCTGCGGCGGCAGCCACCAGGTTTTTTTTTTAAATTAAATTTTACTTTAGGCCAGGGGGGGGTAGGACTGGTAATGGGCTATGGGGGGGTAGGACTGGTAATGGGCTGTTGGGGGGGCTGGGGCTGGAAATGGGCAGGGGGGGGTATGGGAGGTAATGGGCTATTGGGGGGCTGGGGCTGGAAATGGGCTGGGCTGGGCTGGGCGGGGCTGGGCTGGGCTGGGGGGGGTTAAGGCTAGAGGTGGGCTGATGGGGTTAGGACTGGTAATGGACTGTGGGCTGTTGGGGGGGCTTAGAACTGGCAATGGGCTTTGGGGGGGGGGGTTAAGACTGGTAATGGGCTGTGGGCTGATGGGGGCTGTCTGGTAATGGGCTATGGGGGGGGCTAGGACTGGAAATGGGCTGGGGGGTTAAGACTGGAGGTGGCTGATGGGGTTAGGACTGGTAATGGGCTGTTGGGGGGGTTAGAACTGGTAATGGGCTTTGGGGGGTTAAGACTGGTAATGGGCTGTGGGCTGATGGGGGTTGTCTGGTAATGGGCTATGGGGGGCTAGGACTGGAAATGGGCTGGGGGGTTAAAACTGGAGGTGGGATGATGGGGTTAGGACTGGTAATGGGCTGTGGGCTGATGGGGGGGGTAGGACTGGCAATGGGCTATGGGGGGCTGACTGGAAATGGGTTGATGGGGTTAGGACTGGAAGTGGGCTGATGGGGGGTTAGGACTGGTAATGGGTTATAGGGGGGCTTAAACTGAAAATGGGGTGATGGGGGGTTAAGGACTGAAAATGGGGTGATGGGGGGTTAAGGACTGTAAGTGGTGTGATGGGGGGGCTAGGACTGGTATTGGGTTGGGGGGTTGCTAGGACTGGAAATGGGCTGATGGATGGCTAGGACTGGAAATGGGCTGATGCAGGGACTAGAAGGGAATGGATGCTGGGTGAGGCTGGAACTAGAAGGGAGCTGATGTTGGGGGAGGATTAGAATGGGATGGGGCTGGAAGAGTAAAATGGAGAAGGGAAAAATATTTTGTGTGGGAGGGATAAAAAATCTACAATTGGCCGGGTATTGGGAGAGTAAGTGGGGATTGAGGATGGAAGGGTAAAATTTGAGTGGATGAAATAGGAATGAGGAAAGAGCAAAAGGAGAAAGATTAGTATGTTAAAGCAGATGTAGAGAGAGAATGGAAAAAAATCTAGAAGAGAGAAGAAAGCACAAATGGACAGCAGACGATGGAGAGTTAGCAGAAGACACGAAGAAACCAGAAGAAAGTGGCTGGAGCAATTGCAGCTGAAAAAAATGCACAAAAGGTAGAAAAATATCTCTTTTGAATTTATTAATTGGAATATGTCAGCTCTGGTAAATGTGCATCATTAACATCTGCGCTTTGTTTAGTACAAGAGCAAATTAATGTATAGTTTTATTTCTACAGTGTTGTACATTCCAAGTTTGGCTTTTGGGATTCCCAGTTTAATTATTGTCTTCCTATTTCTAAATTGTGATTACTTGTTTGGTGATGGTCTATGTTCTGCATCTGTAACTGAGCTGAGGTGTTCTCTTTATATAATTCCTATTTGACATTGCCACTTGTTCTCTTTCCCCAGTAGGTCATGTATTGTTGTTCTCTGAAATGTATTGGTTTAATATTTGCAGTGTTGCCTTTTGATTGGTAGAGTATGGTGCTTTGTGAGTCCTGGTAGTGCTGTTAGGATACGGCGGGTTTACTATGGGCAGTGTTTGTAGTAGTTCCTAATGTGTCTGGCAGTTGGCACTGGATTATAGTAATGTAGAAATCTTTTAGTCTTTCTTTATCCATACACTCATTAAGAGGCACGTTTACTAAAAGTTAGTATATGGTAACATTATGCAAATATGTATGCAAATGAGGCCCCTTATGCAAATGAGGTCCGCACCCCCCTTGGGCCGCCCCTGCTGGGGGCCCACAATTTTTGTTGGCGTAGGGCCTCACTCAAGGTAAATCCGGCCCTGGACAGGAAGTTACAATAGCAAGAATGGTGAGCCAGCCCTGGCCAGATATAAAAGGCTCAGCAGCAAATCTATGTGAAAATGCTAGCAAGAAAAGTTGAACACGGTATAGCCGATGTGAATTAATGCAGAGGTGAAATGGCACTCATTATTGTGAATATCTGTTTGGAGGGAACTGACTGCTGTAAGACATTGTGGATAGAAGTGAACCGGAAGGCCGGGGGATGTCTGCCATGATAGAGATTTGTATGAGTACACCAAGGAGTTTCCTAATAGAACAGTTGGATCGGCAGTATAGAAGATTGTGCAGATAGCTGGTATTTAATTTAAAGAAAATATAGCTATGCCTTATTAGCCGCTGAAGCAGGACAAATAGAAACTATAGTGGTGTCTGAAAAATAGCACTGTGTTGAGTGACATTGTGAAAATCTGAATAGCAAGTTTGGATACTTAAAAGACGTATTGGATATATGATTGAAGATAAATTCAAGAGTTTTGAATAAAGAAAAAAATGGACTGTTTTTTTTTTTAAAAAAAAGGTTTTGCTTGGATTTCATTAAAAAGGACAAAGATGGGAAACTTATATAATAATTGCTATTAAGTGTTTTGCAACGGTCCAACGAAAATGTATTTTTCTCCAATTAGTAAATAGGCTTACTTCAGAATTGGAAGCAAGACCCCAGGAGCATACTGTGGACCCTGTATTATATTGAAATGGAGAGTCTGGGAGCTTTGGTCAGGCGCATGACTTGTGGAGCTGATGCATTGGAAATAGTGAGTAGATGTGAACCCAACATGTCCAAGGCAAACTGGATCTTTGGACTCCAGATTTTCAGACAACTGTGCTTTTAGCTCCCTCTCTGCTTCGAATGACATAATCATAAATTTTGCTGGTAATTTGTGGTGGATCAGAGTGATTTAAAAATTCCCTGGCATTTATTTACTTGCAAATTTGGTATACTTTGAATCCATGGAAGGAAAAACTATCTGCTCTTCAGATTTAGTGAAGTTTTGTCATACTTCTAAGAGTCATTTGGAACCCAACAGGATGGCCAATCTAAGTGATTTTGAGCCACTAAAGGACCTGCCACAGCCAGTGGACCTGCCATTAACCAGAGCAGATTGCACAGAGCTAGCGAATGAGAAAAAGGATTTTGAGGGTGGATGCTGCAATGGCAGTAAAAGATTTAAAGGCAGACGTAAAATCCCTGGGTGACTGGGTGCCACAAAATTAAATTAACTGGGGAGAAAATAGATGTGGCAGCTGTCTTGCTCTGACACTTTTCAACTTAGAGACTCTCAGCAAAGAAATCAGGGATAAGTAAGATGACACTCAGAACAAGACAAAGGTAGTGTAACATTCATACTTTTGGTGTCCTGAAGAAAGAAAGTGAGGATACCTTCCAAGTAATTTTGGATCTTTACCATCACTATGTCCCCAACTTGAAAGGCCTGCTTGCCTTTATAAGAAATTAGCTTTCATCCCTGCACAGATTACATCTAGATTGCAAGCATGGGCATAGTCTGCTTAAGAATAGGTGTAAATGTTAGCGCGCACTTTGCGCATACTGTATACAGGTGTAGATACGTAACGGGACTCCATTCATGCTCTGCACAGACTCTGCCCCTGTGCATGCCTACTGTGAAAATACATGCGGGTTTGCACTGCTCATGCTTTGCCTAATATTATAAGAGCCTGCTTAAGTGCCTAAAACAGTGTTTTGTGTAATGAGCTGCTGAGTTGTTGCTTTTGAGACATGCTTTATCAGCCAAAGATGGTGGGTAGATGGCAGAGTTAAAAATAAGTTTGCTTAGAGGGTGAATTTGGAAGTGGTGTGTATTGTGTGGTGTGGTGTGGTGGGATGGGTTGGGATGGTAGGGTAATATGTGCAGGATGGACAGGATGAGTGTCTTTTAGATTTACTTCAGTAGTGGAGATGGGAAGAGTGCTGTGTATGTGACTATGTTCCTGATGGGTGTTTGATCTTTGGTGTCTGGGCATAATTTTGAAGTTGAGAAGGGAGTGAGGGGGATGAGTCAGAGTATCTGTTCTCTTTGATATTTACTTTTGTTGAGCGCATGTTTCTAGCAGCTGGGTTTAGTAGCTGCTTGTGTTTAGGTTTCTTTGAGGGGTCGGGAGTGGGAGGGAGGAGGATATTAAAATATGCTGGGAGAATTTTAATAAATGTGCGATTTGGGTTCTGGCCATCACAGCTTCAAGAGGCTCTACACAAAGCTAAGCTTTTAGCCTTTACAATTGCCTGTTTTTTTATATAAAGTTTAACTTTTGGCTATAAGTTTAGGAATGTTTAGATTGCCTACATTCCTTGCATAACCTTTAAATCAGACATCTGAGTATGCCCTCTGTTCATATAAGGTCTACTGGCCAGGGACACTTAACTTCCTGCCCACTCTACCCTCACCCCACCCACCCCAGGGTTGCATTGCCTAGTCATCATATACATTGGCATCTGTCCTTTAATTAGGTGTTACAACCACTTTTTCTCCCTTTCTTCTTCTTCTAGGATCGCTTTATAATAGTCTTAATCAGCATGTCATGTATTCAATGCGATAACTGTGGCGCTTTCATTCTAAGAAGAATCATTTGGAACCTAAGAGCTTGCCCTATATGCCTCAAGTTATCTGCTATGCTTAAAGAATTGACTCCACTAAGGGAAGAATTAGCTGCAATTAAACATACCTCTTCTAGGGTGCAAACTAAACAAAATCTACCACCACTCCCACAAAGAATCAAACTTTTGAACAAATGGATCACAGTGGGCTCTGGTAGGTTGAGGCCTGTAACATGGAGACACCCTCTACATCAAGAGATATCCCTACATAACTCCTTCTCTGCCTTCGATAATGAGGGTGTCCAATCCATGGAAAATGAAGTGCCCTTAAATGAGAGAGTCAATACCCAATCTACTGATAATGCACCAAATATGAAGAAAAAATCACAAAACAGAAAACTACTACTACTTGGAGATTCCTTCATCAGAGGCGCCAACTTGAGAACACAGTTCAAAGGAGAGAAGACGTCAAATGCCTCCCAGGCTCTTCAGCCAGCAGGAATATGAACCAAATCATTGATATAGTTATACAGCATTAGGGTGACAGCCATTTTTGGACATTAATATGCATGCTTAACACCTTAATGCCTGCCATAACGCTTCCTATCCACCCAGCACCCTTTATGCATGTAAAACCCCTTATTGCCACTATTAATGCCTGCAGCCTTAACACCCTTTAGTGAACATATCCCTAAGTTTCTACCTGAGGCAATGGAGGTAGTATAGCCCTGAAAAAAATGATCCTTTAATAGGGGTCTGCTGACCAATACCCATTGTTTGGAAAAATCAGTGTCAACATGGGAGGAGTTTGCTTATTTTCATTATGATGCAGGGACACATTTCTTTATAATATGGGGGGCAGCAAAGGCAATGCTCAGAGGGTATATAACCTCCGTCTCATCAGTTATTAAAAATAAAGATTGGCAAAAGGGACAGATCTGCACTCACAATTATGGCAATTAAAGTTGAAACACAGACGGAGGGAAATGAAACACTGAAAGATTTGATTAGGGTTCAAGGGGAACTCGCTTTCCTAGAATCTGTACAGACAGAATGCTATTCAAATCTGACTAAATGATCCTTTTTTAAACATGCCAGTAAACCAAATAAAGGGCTACTTTGGCAGTTGAAATGCAGAAATCAAAGGCAGAGTTGACCAAATAAAGAATGACACAGACACATTAAATCCTAAGTCCACTGCTTTGCAGGATGTTTTCCAAAGCTGTACTCCTTTCAGCTTACTACTTCTCACCATTCAATCATTAATTAGTTAGAAATTCAGCCCATCCCATAGACTGATGAAAATGCTAGGGATTTATAGACAGGCCTATTATGCTGGATGAGATGACTACAGCTACTTCCTCTGAAAAACAACAAGGCAGCAGGACCTCACCATTTATTGGCTGACTTATATAAACATTTGAAAGGCCAATTAGGTCCTACAGTGGCACGGCTTCTACCAGCTCACTCTTATGAGGCCTCTGTATCTCTTATAGGCCAATGGCACTGTTCAATATTGATTTATAACATCTTTGCAAACATTTTAAGTCAGGGCCGGCCCGTCCATTGAGCGAGAATGTTTTTTGCACAGGGCCCCGCGTTTCAGGGGGCCCCGCGCAAAAAACATTCTGATCCTAAAGTAAAATTAAAAAAAAAAAAAAAAAGCTGTCTTCTCCCGCTGCCGGGGCCGCCGCGGCAGTATCGAGTGTGCCGCGGGGCCCCCTGCCCAGCAGAGCCTGCCCTCCCCCGTCTCACCTCGCTCTTCGGAGCTGCAGTCAGACGCGCCGGCTTTCAGAGCGAGAGGGGAGAGTTTCTCCCTCGCTGCTCTGTTAAGCCCGCGGGGGCTGTTGGGAAGTTCCCATCAGCCCCCACAGGCTTAACAGAGCCGCAAAAGGGAAACTAGTCCATTCGCGCTCTGAAAGCCGGTGCATGTGACTGCAGCTACGAAGAGAGAGGTGATACGGGGGAGGGCAGGCTCTGCTGGGCAGGGGGGGCCCCGCAGCACACTCGAGTCTGCCGCGGCGGCCCCGGCAGCGGGAGAAGACAGCTTTTTTTTTTTTACTTTTCTCTGGGCTGGGCTGGGCTGGGGGGGGGATTAGGAGTGGTGATGGGCTATGGGGGGGTAGGAGTGGTGATGGGCTATGGGGGGGCTATGGGGGGGTTAGGAGTGGTGATGGGCTGGGGGGGTTAGGAGTGGTGATGGGCTATGGGGGGGTAGGAGTGGTGATGGGCTAAGGGGGGGCTATGGGGGGGTTAGGAGTGGTGATGGGCTGGGGGGGTTAGGAGTGGTGATGGGCTATGGGGGGGTAGGAGTGGTGATGGGCTATGGGGGGGTTAGGAGTGGTGATGGGCTGGGTGGGTTAGGAGTGGTGATGGGCGATGGGGGGGTAGGAGTGGTGATGGGCTATGGGGGAGCTATGGGGGTTAGGAGTGGTGATGGGCTATGGGGGAGCTAAGTCTTTATATGGGCTGATGGGATTAGGACTGGAAGTGGGTTGATGGGGGGTTAGGACTGGTAATGGGCTATGGGGGGCTTAAACTAAAAATTGGGTGATGGGGGATTAGGACTGGAAATGGGCTGGTGGGATTAGGACTGGAGTGGACTGATGTGGAGGTTAGGACTGGTAATGGGGTATGGGGGGGCTTAAACTGAAAATTGGGTGATGGGGATTAGGACTGGTAGTGGGCTATGGGGGGCTAGGACTGGTAATGGGTTGGGGGGGTTGCTAGGACTGGAAATGGGCTGGGGGGATTAAGACTGGAGGTGGGCTGATGGGGTTAGGACTGGTAATGGGCTGTGGGCTGTTGGGGGGGGTTAGGACTGGTAATGGGCTATGGGGGGGGCTAGGACTGGAAATGGGCTGATGGGGGGGTTAACACTGGAAGTGGGCTGATGGGGTTAAGACTGGAAATGGGCTATGGGGGGTTAGGACTGATAATGGGCTATGGGGGGGCTAGGACAGGAAATGGGCTGATGGGAAGGAGTTAGGACTTGAGGTGTGCTGATGGGGTTAGGACTGGTAATGGGCTGTGGGCTGATGGGGGGGTTAGGACTGGCAATGGGCTATGGGGGGCTGACTGGAAGTGGGCTGATGGGGGGTTAGGACTGGGAGTGGGTTGATGGGGGGGCTAGGACTGGTATTGGGTTGGGGGGTTGCTAGGACTGGAAATGGGCTGATGGGGGGCTAGGACTGGAAATGGGCTGATGCAGGGACTAGAAGGGAATGGATACTGGGTGAGGCTGGAACTAGAAGGGAGCTGATGTTGGGGGAGGATTAGAATGGGATGGGGCTGGGAGAGTAAAATGGAGAGGGGAAAAATATTTTGTGCGGGAGGGATAAAAAATCTACAATTGGCTGGGTATTGGGAGAGTAAGTGGGGATTGAGGATGGAGGGGTAAAATTTGAGTGGATGAAATAGGAATGAGGAAAGAGCAAAAGGAGAAAGATTAGTATGTTAAAGCAGATGTAGAGAGAGAGAATGGAAAAAAAACTAGAAGAGAGAAGAAAGGACAAATGGACAGCAGATGATGGAGAGTTAGCAGAAAACATGAAGAAACCAGAAGAAAGTGGCTGGAGCAATTGCAACTGAAAAAAAATGCACAAAAGCTAGAAAGATATCTCTTTATTTTGAATTTATTACCTGGAATATGAAAGCTCTGGGAAATGTGCATCATTAACGTCTGCGCTTTGTTTGGTACAAGAGGAAATTAATTTATAGTTTTATTTCTACAGTGTTGTTGTACATTCCAAGTTTGGCTTTTGGGGTTCCCAGTTTAATTATTGCCTTCCTGTTTCTAAATTGTGATTCCTTGTTTGGTGATGGTTTATGTTCTGCATGTGTAACTGAGCTGAGGTATTCTGTTTATGTAATTCCTATTAGACATTGCCACTTGTTCTCTTTCCCCAGTAGGTCATGTATTGTTCTCTGACATGTATTGGTTTAATATTTGCAGTGTTGCCTTTTGATAGGTAGGGTATGGTGCTTTGTGTGTCCTGGTAGTGCTGTTAGGATATGGCGGGTTTGCTATGGGTTCTAAATGGGCAGTGTTTGTAGTAGTTCCTAATGTGCCTGGCGGTTGGCACTGGATTATAGTAATGTAGAAATCTTTTAGTCTGTCTTTATCCATACACTCATTAAGAGACATGTTTACTAAAAGTTAGTGTAGGTTAGCATTATGCAAATATTTATGCAAATAAGGTCACTTATGCAAATGAGGCCCCGCACCGAGTCTCCGCACATGGCCCCACACCCCCCTTGGGCCGCCCCTGTTTTAAGTATTGCATTGAAAATTATCAGTGGTATTGTCCATACAGATCGGAGAGGCTTCATAAGATGAAGATGTGGCTTGGATAATTTTTGGTGACTCATCAAATAATCTACAGCTCTAGAAAGCTGAAGAAGGTCTTCGCAATCTTCTCATCAGATGTAGAGAAGTGGAGCAGCCTAACAGGGCCGGCTTGTCCATTGTGCGAGAATGTTGTTGGCACGTTTCAGGGGGCCCCGTGCCAACAACATCCCGCATTGAATGGCAGGCAGGGTGGCTTGAGAGGGAGCCAGAGAGGCCCTGGCTCACCTCTAACAGCTGCCGAAATGAAGCACATCTTTTTTCCTTCACTTCGGCAGCTGTACTGAAGTTTAGAAAGCTGCCGTGCTGAGCGCCGGGAAACAGGAAGTCCCCTTTGACCTCAGCGCGGCAGCATTCTAAACATAGAAGCATGACAGTAGTAAAAGACCGCATGGCCTATCTAGTCTGCCCTTCTATATCAACTACAACAATCCTCTTTTTACCTTTAGAGATCTTCTGTGTTTGTCCCATGCTTTTTTGAATTCAGATAATATTCTCTTGTCCACCACCTCTACTGGGAGACTATTCCATGCAACTAGTACTCTTTCCGTAAAGAAATATTTCTGCATATTACTCCTGAGTCTATCCCCTTTCACTCTCATACTATTTCCCCTTGTAGCAGAGCTTGCCTTCAATTGCAATAGACTCTCCTGTGCATTTATGCCATGGAGGTATTTAAATGTCTCTATCATATCACTCCTATCCTGCCTTTCCTCTAAACTGTATATATATTAAGATCTCATATGCTTCATAATGAGGACCATAAACCATTTTAGTAGCTGCCCTCTGCACCGACTCCAACCTGCTTATATCTTTTTGAAGGTGTAGTCTCCAGAAATGCATACAATACTCCAAATGAGGTCACACCAGAGACTTATAAAGAGGCATTATCACCTCCTTTTTTTCTGCTGGCCATCCCTCTCCCTATACACTCAAACATTCTTCTGTCTTTCCCAGTTGCCTTTTCTACCTGTTTTAACCCTAAACCGAAATAGAGTGAAAAAACAAATATTTGAGCTAGCGTGTGAATGTGTTTTTGTCGGAAGATCAGCCCTGAGGATCAAACTAGCCTCTCGAAGCTGTGACTTCCATTTTACTCAGTTTTATTTAAACCATTCAATAGGCCCACAACAGAGCCGTAGATAAGGTAAAAATATCACAATTGGATGTCACCTACACCAAAACCAAAAATTTAAAAAATTTGATTTATACAAATGCAAAGCAAAAAGTGGTACTTATCTCAACCGCTGTCTCCCCGCCTTTAATTCACCTTCATGGGAGAACAGACACTGACCACAATCTTGAAACGTCCATTCTCACTTCTGATCAAATGATCAACAGCAGCAGTTACCAAACAAAAGTACACAGCACTGCGTTTTGGGCAAATATATGCTTTACACGCCCTGTTTCAACGCTTGAGCGGACTGCCAAAAAGTGTTGACACAGCCTTTCCACCTCTCCGAGACGCCGATGCATGCTCATTAGTAACTATCTTGGACGCCCAGACCAGCTGTATTCCATGTTTTAAGAAAAGTGGAAGGAAGTTCAAAAAACTGCCAGCATGGTTTAAAGGTGAGGACAGAGAGGCGGTTGTTACCAAAAAAGAATTTTTCAGGAAATGGAAAAAATAGCCAAACGACGAAACCTGGAAACAGCACAAGCACTGGCAAGTCAAATGCAAGGCATTGATAAAGCAGGCAAAGGGAGAATTTGAGAAGAAGCTTGCTGCGGAAGCAAAAACGCGAAATAAAGTATATTCGTAGCAAAGAACCTGTGAGAGAGTCAGTTGGTCCATTAGATGATAGAGGAGTTAACGGGGCACTAAGAGAAGACAAGGCGATAGCGGAGAGACTGAATGAATTCTTTGCTGCGGTCTTTACTGAGGAAGATATAGGGATGTTACCCATGACTGAAGTGGTATTTAAAGGTGCGGAAGAATTGAAGGAAATATCGATACATCGGGAAGATGTATTACAACTATTAGATAAACTGAAGAGTAGCAAATCACCTGGGCCGGATGATATACATCCAAGGGTGTTGAAAGAACTGAAATATGAGATTGCAGACCTGCTATTAGTAATCTGTGAACTATCATTAAAATCATCACTAATACCTGAAGATTGGAGGATCGCCAATGTGACACCAATTTTTAAAAAGGGTTTCCAGGGCTGATCCAGGAAACTACAGACCGGTGAGCCTCACGTCAGTACCAGGAAAAATGGTAGAAACTATCATAAAGAATAAAATTACTCAGCTTGTAGATAGTCATGACCTAATAGGAGACAGCCAACATGGCTTTAGACAAGGAAGATCCTGTCTTACTAATCTGTTATGTTTTTTTGAAAGTGTGAATAAACAGGTGGACAAAGGTGAGTCTGTTGATATAGTGTATCTGGACTTTCAGAAAGCCTTTGACAAGGTCCCTCATCAGAGACTTCTGGCTAAACTAAAGAGTCATGGGATAGGAGGCAGTGTACTACTGTGGATCAGGAACTGGTTAAAAGATAGAAAGCAGAGGGTTGGGCTAGTGGTGTACCCCATGGATCTGTGCTGGGACCGCTGCTTTTTGACATATTCATAAATGACCTGGAGAGTGGAATAACGAGTGAGGTTATCAAATTTTCAGATGACACAAAACTATTTAAAGTTGTTAAAACCCAAGAGGATTGTGGAAAATTGCAAGAGGATCTTGATAAATTGGAAGACTGGGCATCAAAGTGGCAGATGAAATTTAATGTGGACAAGTGCAAAGTTATGCACCTAGGGAAGAACAACCCAAACTATGGTTACACGATGCAAGGTTCCACATTAGGAACCACCACCCAGGAAATGGATTTAGGCGTCATTGTTGATAACATGTTAAAACCCTCGGCCCAGTGTGCAGCGGCAGCCAAGAGAGCAAATAGAATGCTAGGTATCTTAAGGAAAGGAATGGAAAATAAAACAAAAGATATTATAATGCCTCTATATCGTTCCATGGTGAGACCGCACCTTGAATATTGTGTGCAATTCTGGTCACCGTATCTTAAAAAGGATATAGCGTTATTAGAAAAGGTTCAGAGAAGAGTCGGTAAAGGGAATGGAAGGATACTCCTATGAAGAAAGGCTAAAAAGGTTAGGGCTCTTTAACCTGGAAAAGAGACGGCTGAGGGGAGATATGATAGAAGTCTATAAATTAATGAACGGAGTAGAACGGGTAAATGTAGATCAATTGTTTACATTATCAGAATATAGAAAGACTAGGGGACATGCAATGAAGCTACAAGGTAAACTATTTCAGACTAATAAAAGAAAATATTTTTTCACTCAACGTGTAATCAAACTCTGGAATTTGTTACCGGAGGATGTAGTAAAGGCTGTTAGTGTAGCTGGGTTTAAAAAAGGTTTGGACAAGTTCCTAGAGGAAAGGTCCATAAACCATTATTAAGAAGGAACCCAGGATATCAATGCTTGACCCAGTACAAGCATTGTGGAACCTGTGTCTTTTGGGGAAACTGCTAGGTACGTATGACCTAGATTGGCCACTGTTGGAAACAGGATACTGGGCTTGATGGACCTTGGTCTGACCCAGTATGGCATATCTTATGTTCTTATGAGATAAGGGCATGGGGCCACTTGGCAATAGTGATCATAGAATGATCATATTTGATTTAATAAATGGAGAAAGGACAGTAAGGAAATCCTCAGTACTACCTTTTAACTTTCAAATGGGAGACTATGATAAAATGAGGAAAATAGTTAAGAAGAAACTAAAAGGGGCAGTTGCAAAGGTTAAAGACTTACATCAAGCATGGGTGTTGTATAAAAATACTATCTTGGAAGCCCAGACCAGCTGTATTCCACACTTTAAGAAAAGTGGAAGGAAGTCCAAAAAACTGCCAGCATAATTTAAAGGTGAGGTCAGAGAGGTTGTTGTTGCCAAAAAAGCATCTTTCTGGAAATGGAAAAAAATAGTCAAATGACAAAAATTGGAAACAACATAAGCACTGGCAACATAAGCGAGGCATTGATAAGGCAGGCAAAGACAGAATTTTTTCAAGTACATTCGTAGCAAAAAAATTGTGACAGTCAGTTGGACCATTAGATGATAGAGGGGTAAAAGGGGCACTAAGAGGGGAAAAGGCCATAGCGGAGAGACTGAATGAATTTTTTGCTTCGGTTTTTACTGAAGAAGATGTAGAGATGTTACCCATGACTAAAATGGTATTTAAAGATGATGCTGAAGAAGAATTGAAAGAAATATCGAAACACAGGGAAGATGTATTACAGCTGTTTGATAAACTGAAGAGTAGCAAATCACCTGGACTGGATGGTATACATCCAAGGGTGTTGAAAGAACTGAAATATGAGATTGAAGACCTGCTATTAGTAATCTGTGAACTATCATTAAATTGTCTGTGATACCTGAAGATTGGAGGATGGCCAATGTAATGCCAATTTTTAAAAAGGGTTCCAGGGGTGATCCGGGAAACTACAAACCAGTGAGCCTGACATCAGTACTGGGAAAAATGGCAGAAACCATTATAAAGAACAAAATTACTGAACATGTAGATAGTCATGACTTAATGGGAGACAACCAACATGGCTTTAGCCAAGGAAGGTCTTCTCTTACTAATCAGTTATGTTTGTTTAAAGGTGCGAATAAACAGGTAGACAAAGGTGAGTTGGTTGATATAGTGTATCTGGACTTTCAGAAAGCCTTTGACAAGGTCCCTCATGAGAGACTCGGCGAAATTAAGAAGTCATGGGATAGGAGGCAGTGTACTATTGTGAATCAGGAACTGGTTAAAAGATAGAAAGCAGAGGGTAGGGCTGAATGGCCAATTTTCCCAGTGGAGAAAGGTGAATAGTAGAGTACCCTAGGGATCTATGCTGGGTCCGCTGCTTTTTAACATAAATGACCTGGAAATGGGAATAATGAGTGAGGTAATCAAATTTGCAGATGACACAAAATTATTCAAAGTTGTTAAAATCCATGAAGATTGTGAAAAATTGCAAGAGGACATTGATAAACTGGAAGACTGGGCATCCAAATGGCAGATGAAATTTAATGTGGACTAGTGCAAGATTATGCATCTAGAAAAGAACAACCCAAACTATGCTTACACAATGCAAGTTTCCACATTAGGAACTGCCACCCAGGAAAAAGATTTTGGCGTCATCGTGGAAAACATGTTGAAACCCTCCGCCTAGTGTGCAGCTGTGGCCAAGAGAGCAGATAGAATGCTAGGATTTCTTAAGGAAAAAAAGGGGACTGTTGTAATGGTTGATATGGAAGGGCAGACTAGATAGGCCATGTGGACTTTTTCTGCCATCATGTTTCTATGGTATCATAAAGAATGGAGAATAAAACAAAGGATATTATAATGACTCTGTATCGTTCCATGGTGCGGCTCACCTTGAATATTGTGTGCAATTCTGGTCACCATATCTTAAAAAGGATATAGGGTTTAAAAAAGGTTTGGACAAGTTCCTGGAGGAAAGGTCCATTAACCATTATTAAAGAGGGCCCGGGATATCTACTGCTTGCCCCAATATAAGCATTGTGGAATCTGTGTCTTTTGGGGAAACTGCTAGGTACTTGTGACCTAGATTGGCCATTGTTGGAAAGAGGATACTGGTCCTGATGGACCTTGGTCTGACCCAGTATAGCATATCTTATATTCTTATGTTTGTTTATTTTTGTTTAGCTAGCTCTTCACGAACACAGTCTTCTGAAAATCATTCTAGATCCATATCACTTCTGTTCCTGTTTCTGCATTTTTTCTGAGGTCCTGCTCCTGGCCCTTCATCTGTGAACACAGAACAGAAATATTTGTTAAGCAAATAGGCCAAAATCCCTGACGAAGGCAGTGCTGAAACATGGCTGTGTCGAGTAGTGGTCCCTATAATCTTCCACAATAAAAATCTTTGTTGTTATACACCTTGCTCTACACTGGTATTATTGTGTATTTCAACACTCAGAAAGTATTTGACAAAGTCCCACATGACAGACTCCTGTGGAAATTAAAAATTTGTGGCATAAAGTAGTGGTACATGGTCGATTTTTTAAATGTAAGAAGGTGAATAGTGGAGTACCCCAGGGATCTCTACTGGGATTGATGCTTTTTAACATATTTATAAATGATCTGGATAAGGGAACAAGGAGGTGGTGATCTGATTCACAGATGAAACCAAATTATTCAAAGTCGTTAAATCAAATGTATTTATTCTTTGCAATTTCTTAATCTGTTCTACATCTAAGGATGAGGTAATTTACATTTATTAGAAATACAAAATAGCCCAACAAATTCCAATCCACCCTAAAGCCACTTCCCTAAATACCAGCCCTTCCCCCCTCCCCCACCCCCCAGCAATAGTTCATGCAGGATTTGAGAAATTGCAGGAGGATCTTGCAAAACTGAGAGGCTTGACATCCAAATGAAATTTAATGTGGAGAAGTGTGAAGTGATGCAAATAAGGGTATGCTTACTAAAACATGATAGTTTACCATGCATTCAGCCTCAAAACATAGCAAGGAGGTGGCACTAGATGCACGCTAACGAATGGGGTATGCATGGCATATCCCGACTAGTTAGCACACATTCAGTGGCACTTCTGTACTAAGCCATTTGCTGTGATTACTGTGAATACAGCTACTACTACCCACTTGGGGTGGCGGTAAGTGCACCATGTTAACTGCCACACTGATGATCAGCACATGCTAATTGCATCCACACTAACTGCAATATGCAGTCACTGCCCTCCCTCTCCTCCTAACCCGCCCAGTCTCTGCCCAATCTGCACTCAATGGTTCATGCACGATTTTTAGTGTGGCTGCATTTTCAGCTCACGGTAATGGTTACCGCTGTGGGCTTCGCACACTGTAAACCCCTTGCTATTAGAGATAGTGAAGAATAACCCAAATAATAGCTATACAATGATAGGTTCCGCATGCAGAGTCATCATTCAGGAAAAAGATCTAGGTACAATTGTGGATAATATGTTGAAATCTTCTGCTCAGTGTGCAGTGTGCCAAAAGAGCAAACAGAATGTTATTAATAAGAGAGCAATAGAGAATAAAGCAAAAAATATTATAATGCCTCTGGGCCTCATATAGAGACGTGGGTTGGGGGGCTGCACCTCTCGTTGGGTGCATGTCCCCGCAAGCCATCTGGGCCCATTTTCCCCTTTGGCTCTCCCCATACGTCCTGAGAATCAGGACGGGGAGAGCCAGCAGGGAGGGAGGGCGCGGGATCAGGGCAGAGCGCGGGCGAGCCAGCCCAGCAGCACATACAGGGCTGATTCACGTCACAGCCCTGTACATCCTGCCAGGCCCGTGGGGATGCACTGCTTATTCCTCTTCAATGCAGAAAGTAAGATAGCATAGAAAAACACCAATAAAACAGCCATGCTAAACTGTAGCGTACTGGGCATGGAAATCATATGCAAATCAGTGCATAATAAATTGCACCCCGTGTAAAAAACAGAGACGAAACTTAGCACAGTTTTTTATACTGTATTTAATCCTGGATCTTCATGCCAACTTCAGGCAAGCATAAAGATCCTGCTGGAAGCAAAAACATCAACTGAGGTGAAATTTGACACTTTACCTCAGAGGATCCAGGCATCGGGGAAAGCACCCGATGTCGTCGTCATACTGTCAGGGGGACAGGTGCCCCCCCAGACACTGTTCTCCCCCAGAAACAAAAACCCTGATGGTCCAGCAGCCCTGATCCCCCCAAACATAAAAATCCCTGGTGGCCTAGCGGCCCAAATCCCTCCACTCCCCTCCCAGTACCTCAAATAATGGGGCAGGAGCATTGCCCCCATGCTCCTGCCCCCATGCCACCATCTTGTAAAATGGCGTTTCCTGGCCCCATGCGGTGCATGTTTTACATCAGGGTCCCCACCAGAAAGGAGGGAGTATCAGGAGTACTGAGTCTAGATTTATTTATTTATTTATTTAACTGTATTTATTTATTTAACTGTATTTATATCCCGCCTTTCTCCTGCTGTTTTTCATATACAGAAAACCTAACTGATTATTTTCTGCACTAAGCAACTACATTTAGTTGCCCAGCCACATTAACTATAGCTGGTCAATTCAGCTTCATGTTTATTTATTTATTTATTTAGCAAACACTTATATACCGCTACTTCCAGCGATCAGAAGCGGTTTGATTAAAGTCTTTGGGATATGTCACAAAATCAAGACAGGAATATTGGGGCATAGATAGAAAGAAGAGGGGTAATACACAGCACACATCGCAGGGTCTAGATATAGCCCTCCAGTAGGTATCATTCATATGTACAAAAGCGATTATCCTTTAACTATTTACATTTGACAAACAGCTATTTGTTTCTTTTCATCTTGTTGGATTCACAGCTGGCCATAGTGGCAGTTGAATAGGTGAGTTTTTAATTTTTTTCTGAAATCGAGTAGGTCTTTTGTTGCTCTCATCTCATGTGGTAGGTTGTTCCATAAAGTGGGGGCAGAGTAGGAGAATGCTCTGCGGCCAGTACTGGATTTTACATGTCTGATGCTGTTTGGAACTATAAGTGTGTCTTCGTTTATGGTTCTCCTGCTTCTGGAGCTAGTTTGCAAGGTGATCAGGGTGGAAAGGAATGAAGGGGCTAGGTTGTGAATTAGTTTGAATGTCGTTACCAATGTTTTGTATTGGATCCTGGCAGAGACTGGGAGCCAGTGTAGTTCCATCAATATAGGTGTAATATGTTCGGTGACGCTTGTTCTCATGATGATCCTTGCTGCTACGTGTTGTGCCAGTTGTAATCTGTTGGTCGTTTTCTTTGGTAGACCCTGTAAGATGGCGTTACAGTAGTCGAGGTGAGGCATGATGAGTGCTTGAGCAACTGAACGGAAGTCGCATGGATCTAGTACATTCCGTAGGGGTCGTAATACTCTAAGCTTGTGAAATATGGCTTTGTTGGTGTTGCTGAGGTGTTTTTCCATTTCCAGTTTGCTGTCGATTATGACTCCTAAATATCTAATTTCCTTCTTCGTGTTGTACGTATTGTTGCACAATGTGATTGTTGGTGGCGGTTCGAAGTCAGTTTTACTGGATATAAACATTACTTCAGTCTTCTTATGATTAATCGACATGTTGTTTTGTTTTAGCCATCCCAACATCTCCCCCATGCAGGTTTCCAGCTGATCGTACTTTGGGTCGACGGTTTCTAGCTGTGTGTACAGCATGATATCGTCTGCATATATGTGGTAGTTGATGCCATATTTCCTGAATATTTCACTGAGGGGTTGCATGTAAATGTTAAACAGAAGTGCCGAGAGCGCCGACCCCTGTGGTATGCCTTGAGTTTGAGTGAAGGCTTCGGCTTTTTCTCCGTTGAATTGGACTTGTGGCTTTCTGTCTGTTATGTAGGAGGAGAACCATTTCAGGGTGGTTCCTAATATACCAATTGATGCCAGCTTGTTAAGGAGGGTTAGGTGATGTACAGTGTCGAAGGCTGCTGAGATGTCGATAAAAATAAGAATAAACATTTTCTTCCTGTCCTCTAGCCCTTTGAGGAGGCAGTTAAACAGTGCTAATAGCAGAGTTTCGACCCCATGATTTTTTCTGAACCCGTATTGCTGTTTGTCGAGGGTTTCGTGGTCATCGAGGTGTTCTTGCAGTTGGATGAGGGCTGCTTTTTCTATGATCTTCGCTAGAAGCGATATGCTGGAGATTGGGCGGTAAGAAGATGGGTCTTCTTTGTTAAGCGAGTTGTTCTTTAATATCGGTCTAATTATAGACTTTTTGAGCTGGTTGGGCATGACTCCCTGTGACAATGATTGGTTCACAATGTGTGAGACCTGGAGGCCAATATCCTTTTTTGCTGCTTTAATCCAGGTGGTTGGGCAAGGATCAAGCATGGAGGTGGTAGTATTTATACTGGTTATTATTCCAATTGCTTGCTTATCATCAATTTTGTGAAATTCGCTCCAAATCTGTTCTTTCGTCACTGAAGTTTTCGGGTGGGGTTCGGCCGGGCATAACGCAGTTGCGGTTGTTGTTAGTTTGCTCGCGTAGTGATCTGCGAGAATTTGGGGCTGAATAGTGTCACCCTGTTGTTCTGGTTGTGTTGTTTTGGTTAGTGTTTTCACTATTTGAAATAGTTCTCGTGGTTTATTGATGGCTTTATTCAGTAGGCTGGTGTGGTGTTTCCTTTTTGCATTATCCACCTCGTCTTTGTATTTTGCGAGGATGTTGAAATATTTATCTCTGAGTTCCAAGGTTTTGTTGCGTCTCCACTTTTTTTCGGACCTTCTAAGTTCTCTCTTCCTTTGGGTTAGCGTAGTTGTATACCAGGGCTCTGATTGTTGTTTCCCTGGGGTTGTTGTATTCTTCCATTTCGGGTTTGCTGCAGCCTGTATTCCTTCATCCCAGCTATTTGCTAGTGCATCGAGATCAGTAGATTCCAGGTCAATGTGTGCCTTGATGCAACTTGTGAGGTTATCCAGATCAAACTTATTGAAGGATCTCTGTTGTTGTGTTCCTCGTTGGGCTTTCGCATCTCTTGGTACTGATGGGAGTTTTATCAGTAAGTCTATTTGGTGATGGTCAGACCAGGGTATGGCTTTGATTTTAATCAGGGGTCTATCATGGTTGTTCTGATTGCTCATAGGGGTAAAGACCATGTCCAGTGTATGTCCCTTTTCATGTGTTGGTTCGTTTATTATCTGCTGATATCCAAGTTGTGACATAGCTTCCAGGAATATATTGGCGTGCACTGCTGTTGTTGACGCTAGGTTTAGGTCACCGAGGATGATTTGCAATTTTTTTGGTTGTGTTGAGGAAATGTTTTCTAGTGCTGCAGCAAGTATTTCCTGGTTCGGAGAGGGGGCTCTGTATATTAGGCAGATGGATATTGCAGAGTTCTCCACTTTGAGCATGTCTATGTCTGGGTTAGAGTCCAGTGACGTGCACGAGAGGTTCAAGTGTGACCTGGCGATTATTAGCACTCCTCCACCTCTTTTGTTGGATCGTGGGCAGTTATACAGGTTATAGCCTGGTCTGCTTATCTGGTTCAGTAAGGCAGCATCGGTGCTTGTGAGCCAGGTTTCCGTTATGCAGAGGATGTCTGGTTGCTCATCTTTTATTATGTCAAAAATGATGTGGGTCTTGTTTCTGATTGATCGGGCGTTTATGAGGGTGATGTTACAGACTACTAATGGGGCTAGTGGCGCCTGGCTTTGGTGGGCATGGGGCCGGTTTGGCTTCAGCGACCATGGCATTTTGACTTTGGCTTTCGGTGCTTCTGCGTACCCGCGTGCTTTCTCCTTGCATGTCCTGGATAGTTCGAAAGTGTCGGTATTACACTGGTGGTGAGGTATGTTGGGGGAAGGTGTTTCTGCGGAGTATGGATGGCATAGAGGATGAAGAGTGGGCCACATATTAGTGGGGTAGATTGGTATATGTTTGCTTTGGTTGTGTATGTTGATATTAGGGTGAACAGCCAAATTCCTAGGGCCATTTTTAGCAGCTTCATGTCTGGGTGTGTTTGCGTAACGAGGCAATACAGAAGTCTCTTAGTATCCAACGTTAAATTGAAACAGATAAACATTAAGTTACCTTACCAGTATTCATTAATTACCGTACCCGCAGTCATTAATTACAGTGTAAGCAGGTAGAAGTTGCAGTTCAGCAGGTGATAGTAACAGAGGAAAATGTTTCGCTGTAGGCGGCAAACTTATTTCAGAGGTAAAAGTTCGTGTACCAGCAGGCAGTAATTATAGTATCAATGGTAGTTACAGTACAGCAGGTAATAGTATCAGTCACTATGGTGTGTCAGAGTGACAATAGATAACAAGGGTTACTACGTGATTTTGCAATATTGCTAAGTACAAACATGTATTGTTTGTGAGATTGTATGTATCAAGCATGTAACAGTATTCAACAGTAGATTGTATGTGGAGCGGCAACATGTAACAGCCCGCATGTAATAGTGTTCAACAGTCGGTAGTAGTATCAAGCATGTAACAGTATTCAACAGTAGGTAATAGTATCTAGCAATAGGTCGTAAAGTATCTGTATCAGGGGGATACTTAACAGTCAGTATGTAGCAGTATTCAACAGTAGGTAACAGTATTCAGCAATCTGAAACAGTAACAGTAGGTAACAGTATTTAGCAATGGGTCACACAGTATCTGTATCAGGGGGGATACTTAAAGTGGTTATCCGTCCGAGTTTTGTAGGTAAAGTCAGTTCAATTTGTGCCGGTCAGAGGTCATGAGTTTTTAAAGTAGCTTACCTCCTTCGGAGTGATTCACGTCGTCCCAGATCTTTTGACTTTGCTCGGGTTGGATCTCTTGGTGTTTCTGGTATGGTGAGCCTGTTGGGCTCCTTCCCAGTGTAGCCGAGTATGTAATCCTGTGACCAGACTGAGTCTCGGGTGTTGCCACCAGGCATAGGCGAGCTCGACCCGGCCAAGGGGAGCTCTAGCCACGTGGAGATGTCGCCTTGGTGCCCCGGGTCACAGGGTGATTCTTGAATTTCCTCTTCTCGCTCCTGCGGTACGCGGGTGTTTTACATCAAGGGTGGTGGCGATCTCGGGCCCATTAAGGGGAGCTCCAGCTAGGCTTGCGGTGGTTCCCTTATTAGCTTGACCTCAAATGGGCGGTAGTTCGGTATATTCAGCATTCCTTCAGTGTGTTTGCCTGGGTAAACGTGGCTAAATATCTGACTAGAGATAACTTGGTACATGCTCCCATTTATCTTACTTGCTCAATGCATTCTTGAATATCAGCCTCTCCTTTTCCCTAATAATAACATTTGCTGAGAAGTTATATCCTTCCCTCTTCTGCTCTTGTAGATGTTTCCATTCAAAGTTCCAGAAACAAGCTATAAACCTGCAGGTTGAAGTGCTTAAGATATTTAAAAAGCTTACTTTGATGAAGGGTGCTATAAAAATTCCGTTTATTATGGTTTGTTATGATTTTGTCAGTAATGACTTTATTATAACAGACAAACATCAATAATGATGTACGTTTGAAGTGTAACATGCAGATCTCTCCATCTGGTGCACAAGGGTTCTGCGACGAGGATACTGTAATTTATAGCTTCTTGTTAGGATGAGCATCCGCTCTTAAAGTATTACAGAAGATTGCTGCAAATGGCACCAAAGATAACAGCTTGTAAAGAATGATACATGAACTCGATAGAGAGAAATGACCCCTCCACAACAATTTAATAACTGTTATCCTAGCATCTTTTTCACTCTATTATACTGAAACAGTCATGCATGATAAACTGAAATCATAGAATAGCAATCGTTTCTCTGACAATGTGTTTCAACTATGTTCTATAACAGTGGTTTATGCTTTCCCCCCTCCCCCCTCCCCATTGTGACATAGCTCATTGGATATGTTCATGTACGTGACACTCTGTACACTATAAGCTATGACAGAGCTAAAAAAATCTTATTGGTCTGATTGTTGTTAAAATGATACCCAGAAATGATAAAACACAGCTTTTCTTGTACTTTTTAAAAAATACAAACGCTACACTTGATTCATATGTGACTATGGCTGTACAGATACTTGAAAGTGACTTCCATGCTGTGTTTAGCATTTGAGTAGAAATGAGGGGCATCACAGGTCCCACTGTTATGTAACTACTCTCATAGAGCCCGATTTTCAGCCCATGACGGTCAGCGCTTGTAAAGCACCTGGCTGCCACAGGCAAAAGTGAAACCAGATATTTAGTGCCAGAAGCTGGATTTCCATTGGTGTTGAATATCTGGTTTTGTCATTGACCTCCATCACTATCCAGTCAGGAGCAATATTCAGTCTTTAACCGAATAGTAAAACTATACAAAGTTAGGATGGCCATTGACCTGTCCGGTTAGTGGGTGGAAACACCATAGATCAGATAGGTGTCAAGACTGTGCCAGCCCCATCCTGGCACTATCAGGATTAGGCCACAGTGGTCTATGGAGATATTCAGCGGAACTGGCCAGTTAGTGCTAATGAATATTGGACTGAGCAGAATTTATACCAAAAGGATATCCATATGTGTTTTATTGACTACAGCAAGGCTTTTGACTGTGTAAACCATGATCAACTCTGGGCCACAATAAGCAGCATGGGTATACCAGAACACCTGATCATTCTCTTGCACAACCTTTAAATTGATCAAGAAGCAACAGTTCGAAAAGAACTAGGATAAACAGAATGGTTTAAAATCAACAAAGATGTGGAGCGGCTGCACACTTTCCCTCTACCTCTTTAATTTGTATGTAGAACAAATTATCAGAGAAGCAGGACTGTATGAAGACAACTGAGGTGTGAAGATTGGTGAAAGACTCATCAACAACTTTCGCTATGCTGATGATACCACATTATTGGCTGAAAGTGAAGATGATTTGAAACATTTGCTTCTCAAGATCAAGAAATATAGTCTTAAAATGAGACTGCACCTTAACATTAAGAAGACAAAGATCCTGACAACTGGCAAAATCAATAAGTTCATTGTTGATGGAGAAGAAATTGAAATAGTTGACAACTTTAACTTACTTGGATCAACAATCAATAAAGAAAGGACTAGCAGTCAAGAAATCTGATGATGTATTGCTCAAGATTCTCAAGAGCAGAGATGAATCTCTCCATACAAAGATTCGACTTGTCCAGGCCATGGTATTTTCAATAACATCATATAGATGTGAAAATTGGACAGTAAAAAAGATAGACAGGAAGAAAATTGATGTCTTTGAATTATGCTGCTGGTGATGAATACTGTGTATATCATGGATTGCCCGAAGACAAACAGTCAGTACTAGAGGAGATCAAACCTAAGCTTTTCTTAGAAGCTCAGATGACAAGACTTCAGCTTTCATACTTTGGACACATCATGTGAAGAAAGAAATCATTGGAGAAAGACATAATGCTTGGCAAGGTAGAAGGTCACCGTAAATGAGGAAGGCTGGCAATGAGATGGATCAATACAATAACAGCAGCTATGGATACCACTCTATCAACAATGAGCCACTTGGCTGAAGATCGAACAAAGTTTAGGTCAACTATCCAGAGGGTGTGTGTGTGTGTGTGTGTTTGAATTCTACCCACTCCGATGGGCCTAAAGAAAACATAGATATCATCAGAGTACTATACCCTTGTTTCACCCTTGTGGCTGTAAAGTGTATTGTCATGCCGAGAAAACAATGATTAATTCTCAGCACAGGACTTACGGTCTGAGTCGGTTAGGGTTGGTGATGGAGCAAGCAATTGCAGTCTCTGGGGAGATATTTATAGTAATTTATTTAACAGGTTTTCTATGCTGATTATCCTACAATTGACACCTAGTGAATGAATGAAAGGCTCACGATTGTGTGTTTTTGGAAAAAGTCTTGGTGTATGGTCCCCAATTGAAAGCCATCAGCAAAATGACTGGACTAAATAAGTTTGTTGAGATAAGATATACAATGGAGGAGAAATCCCTGGAAAGTTTCAAATGAAGGCTCATGGCTGAGTGAGCAGGAGTGAATCAGTCAAAATAAAAACAATAATGTACTTTATTAATAAGGCTAATTTTCTAGAGGCTTTACTATAGGCATTTGAATATGGTAGTTATAGATAAGGGAGCATTCAAGTGTGACTGCTCCATAAATTGGAATGTACTCATGGGAAAGAGTGTGCTCAACTGCACCGATATCAATTATGCTTTTGGCTAGATGATTATCCAGATGGCAGAGCAGCGATATTGATTTACTGATGCTCTCCTAGGAATCGCTTACTGTACATAGGTAATCAGGAATGAATTCCATGTCAGCACTCAGGATCATTTCCAGTTCTCTCATAGCTTTTGCTTGGATTATTATGGATTACATCTTCAACACATATCTGTGTCACATAAATGCTGCAAGTAGGAAGTCTGAGATATGTTCATTAAAGAGTAATGGTGCTGGTACTGAACCTAGGACTTTATTCTTCAGGGTTTGAACTCTTTTTTTAATCCTGGACTAGTAGCAAGTCTGAAGCTTCTACTAGTGATCTTGTTCACAAGAACAGAGTGCCAAGTTATCCAGTTCCAGTAGCGAGATTTTAATTGAGACCTGGAATTATAACAGTGTTATTCTGATGAATGATGTGACTTGCATCTTTGATTTCAATGGGTAAAATCAGAGACTACAAATATCACACTGCTATGGAATGTACATTCAAAAACAGAACTGGCTCAAAAATATCCCTCCTGGTATAAGATTCTTTGGCAGCTCAGTGTGGAAAAGTGCATAATTTATAACCAGGTATTATTGAGTGTAGTTTACATTTAAGACTTTGATGCGATAGAATGTCATAGGCAGGTTTATCTATATCTATATACGCTTTCTTGTTTAGTGGCTTGTTGTGCTGTGAGGGCTTGTGTGCATCAGTGATGCTGAGAGCTATACTATCAGTAGCTAAAGTACTGGCAGGGCATCCCAAGATGAACAGGTCTCAGCTGAGGTGCCAGCCTAAGACAAACCATCCATTTGGGCAGCAGCAGTATGGGACACTGTTGGCAGCGAGGATCACATTTCTGTGGCAAAACAGCAACAACATTGGCGTTACCTGTGCAGAAGAAAGGCCTAGCAATCTACTTCTGTACCTTGCCATGGAAATCCAATGGATAGTCACAGCAAAACAAATTGTGAAAAGTCTCCGAAAAGGTGAAAAAAGCAAAATCAGCCAAAATGGATAACTGAAGAAACTCTGAAAATTGCTCAGAAATGCAGAGGAGAAAGAGAGGTAATCATTGAACTAAACAGAGATTTCCAAAGTGCAGCAAGAAAAGTCAAAGACATATTCAAAGAAATAGAATCAGAAACTATTAGAGGAAGAACAAGATTGGCTTTACTAAAGCTAGGAGAGTAACAGGGAAAATTACAGCCTCTAATTGCAATGCTGAAAGATGCTCAAGTATCTATGTTGAATGATTCTGAGAAGATCAGGAAAAGGTGGAAATAATAGAGTCATTGTACCATAAAGATCAAGTGGATTGATAGCCATTTCAGCCTATGCCTTATGAACAGGAAGCTTTGGTGATGACAGAAGAAACTGAAGCAGCACTGAAAGCAATGCCAAAGAACAAAGCACGGGGCATTGATGGCATTCCCACTGAAGTATTACAGCAATCGGATGTAGCTGTTACCATACTTACAAGACTCTGCCATGAAATCTGGAAGACAACATCATGGCCAACTAACTGGAAAAGATCTGTTTATACCAATATTTAAGAAAGATGATCAAATGACTGTGGAAATTATTGCGCAATCACTTTGATCCCACAGGCCAGCAAGATTCTACTCAAGGTTATTCAGTAGAGACTACAACCACAGCAGGAATATAAGAAGAGTTCAGGAAAAGACAAAGAACAAAAGACATCATTGTGAATGTGAGATGGATCCTTGAAAAGACAAAATACCAGAAGGACATCTATATGGTTTTTATTGATTACAGCAAAGCCTTGATGTAAATCATAAAAAATTCTGGGCCACATTAAGAAACATGGGTATACCAGAACACTTGATAGTTCTCATGTGCAACCTTTATATTGATCAAGAAACAACAGTTTGAAGAGAACAAAGAGAAAAAGAATAGTTTAAAATCAGTGAAGGTGTATGACAAGGCTGAATACTTTCCTCAAACCTGTAACTGGAGCAGGCCGGACTCGACGCTCCCTCAAAGCCTTCAACTAGGGCTCCCCCTAGCTTTGCATCCCCCACACCACCACCCCCCCCTTCCACAAATACTCACACACCAACTTTGTGGTCAAACGCATGGTCGCAGCTTTAATTAACCAATACAACATATAACAGTATACATCTAGTAACCATAATTGTTTTAGCCCAACGGAATGAGGCCTCACCCGCCATGTCTATAGCAAGGTGGGGCCCGCCTCCGCTTTCCCCACTTCTCTCCCCCCTCCGGGCACCCGAGTTCGCCTTATCATTAGCAAAAGCCCACCCAGGGGTTCTCCGGGTCGGGGGTACCCTACCCCCGTCCCAAGTTTAGCCAAGGCTCTGGACCCCGGAACCTCCGGGATCCCGCCACCGGCGCGGGCAACCTGTTCACCCACGCGCCGCCCCCCCCTAAAGCTGCGACCAGCGTGCATCTCTCAACACTACCCACTCCAGGGCCTCCTGCCAATCGTTTAATAACAAATCAAGCCCCACCGGGGACAAATGCACCCCATCGTTACCATATAATCCCGCACAGTCCACCTCCACCCAAGGATGAAGCACTTGGTACCCCCCATGTGCGCAGACCCACCGGCCAATCTGCCGGTTAATTTTAGTAAGTCCATGAGACCAACGTCTCTGAGTGCGACAACTCGGCCGCTGTATAATGTCCGACCATATCAAGATGGCGCCGGGAATCAACTGCTTGACCTCTTCCAGATCTCGCTGCACCGCTCTGATCAATTGCCAGCAGGTCCATGTCGTCAGATCATTGCCGCCCAGGTGAAGTAAGATGAGGGCCGGTGCCCGCCGCATTCTCCTGTGGTGCCGCAGCAAAGGGAGCAACTGCATCCAACGTAGACCCCGCTCGCCCAGCCATCGCACCGACACTGCAGAGGGATCGAGTCCGAGATTCGCACCCGCCGGTCGAATCGCCGCTCTCCTGCCCGCCCAATGCACATAGGAGTGGCCGATCAGCCAGCAGTCAAGAGGAACCCGAACTCGATCTGCAAAAGAAAAGAAATGATGAGCCCCCCCCCCACCAACCCCCCACCCTTCACATACGTACATAGCCCTGAAACGCCTTAGAGCGCCATCGCCCAATGCGCTGCACCTCTTGATCAGACAAGCCCGCGGCCGCTGCGCTCGTGGCGGCCCCTATGCGGAAGGAATGGGAAGCAAATTGATGCGCCACCTCGCCCACCTGTCGCAATGCCATGCGAAGCACCGCAGACACCTGGAAACGAGTCAGCAACCGCTCATCCTCGTGTATAAAGATCGCCCCCTCCGCCGTAGGTCGTACCTGCAAGTAGTCCCGCAGTGTCGCCACTGCACAGGTCGGTACGCCTTCTATCTCCTGCAGCACCACCCACTGGCCCCGACCTTGCTGGTCGGTCTTCGAACGGGCCAAGAGCACACTGATCCGCCCATTCTCCACCCGTACATGTTGGCGCTGTAACCCACTCTCTTGTCCCACCTTCCTGGAGGGCGCTACTAATTCCCCCATACGGAAGGCCCCAAAGAAGGCTAGACAAAAAAACGCTTTGAACAGCCGTGCTTCGTAGGCCGAATCCGCCACTCCCGGAAGCACTCTACATAACTTCACCAGCAGGTCGTGCGTAATCGGACGCCTGCAGTCCCCGTGACGCGGGACATAACCTGCCCCACCCCCGCATCAATTTTTGAGTCACGAACCCGGACCCTTCCCGTAAACACCCAGCCGCTCTTGCAAAAAACACAAACCCGGCTACATGGGAACGCACCGCCGCCCTGGACCACCCTTCCTCTTTAGCAGCCGCCACATAACCGGCCAACATCCAATCCGATACCGCATCTAGTCTCCATCCTCGCTCCCGTAGGAAGTCCTCCACTTTCTCACAGCCCGTCAAGTACGCTGTCCAAGTACTTCGTGCCACAGAAGCCCGCAACAACCTCAGCATCTCTGCAGGCCAATCCTCCATAAGTGCTCTGGGACCCGCAGACCACGCTCTTCGGCCTCCGGGGCCAGTCTCCGAAATCGGTCCCACTGAAAACGAGACAAGGCATCCGCTATATTATTAGTACATCCCGGAATATGGCGCACTTTGATCACCACATTCAACCGCAAACACGTCAATACCACCTCCCGCATTAACTCCGCCACTGGAACACTTCTCGGACTGTACTTGTTAACGACGCTCACCACTGCCTCGTTGTCACACCACCATAGTAGTCGCCTGTTACGCAAACGCTCCGGCCACAATTCTAGAGCGACGCGCATGGGAAAGAACTCCAGAAAAGCAATATTGGCGACTAGACCCGCTTCCCGCCATGCTTGCGGCCACATTTCCGCGCACCATGCTCCCGCGAAATATATGCCTAAACCCGCCCCACCTGCCGCATCCGAAAATAACTGCAAGTCCCTGAACGACAGCTCCGCCGACATGAGCACGGTAGTGCCATTGAATTCCTGCAAAAATATGTCCCATACCCGTAAATCTTCCTTCATAACGGAGGACATCCGAATCCTATGGTGTGGCTGCCGCACCCCCGCCATCGCCTCTGCTAACCTCCTCAGAAATACCCTACCCATCGGTATGATCCGGCATGCAAAATTCAGGGACCCTAGCAATGCCTGCAATTCTCTCAACGTCAACTTCCGGGAAGCCATCGCATTGGCCACTAAGACCCGCAGTTTCACTACTTTGGCATGTGGCAGCCTCGCTACCATTTCCCGCGAATCCAGCTCTATCCCCAGAAACGTGATCGTCCTCGCCGGCCCTTCCGTTTTGCTCTCGGCGAGAGGCACCCCCAATTCCCGAGCCAAACTGATGAAACCTTCCAACAGCCGCTCGCAGTCCCCGGACAACTCCTTGCCTACAAAGAAAAAATCGTCCAAATAATGTACTACATTAGCACACTTCACCTCCTTTACCAAAGCCCAATGCAAAAAGGAACTGAATTTTTCGAAGTAAGCACAAGACACTGCGCATCCCATTGGCATGCATTTGTCAAAATAGAAATGACCCTCGAAGCAGAAACCGAGCAAAGGAAAGCTCGCGGGGTGCACTGGCAACAGCCGGAAGGCTGATTCTATATCAACCTTCGCCATCCAGGCCATCTCCCCCGCTGTCCTCACGAGTTCCGCTGCTCGATCAAACGATGCGTACCGGACCGTACAACTATCACATGGAATGTGATCATTGACCGACGCTCCCTCCGGGAAGGAGAGATTGTGTATTAAACGGAATTTCCCCCGTTCCTTTTTGGGAATGATGCCCAACAGGGACACTACTAAGTCCGGGAATGGCTTATGCACAAAGGGGCCCGCAATCTGCCCCCCCTCCCGCTCCTTGGATAGCTTCTCTCTCACCACCGCCGCCCAGCGACGAACGGAATCCGAATTATGCGACTGAGCAACCTCCACCGTCCCTTCTACCGGGATCACAAAACCTTCCCGGAAACCACGCTCCAGCACCTCCTTATCCCCCCGTCACGGGTACAACCGGAGACGAACAAGTAAGGCGTCTAACCGTATCGGGGAGGCTGCCAGGCTGAATTCCGACCCGCTACTTAAGGACCGCCCCGCTAGGCTGGGCTGTCCCCTTCTTAACACATCTAGCTGCCGGATGCTCCCCCCCACAGCTGGAACAGGCATGCCGGAATTTGCAATCCGGGAAGGGGCAGGATGTTTTATTGTACCGCCAACAGACATCCCCATCCCCGAAATGACACTCTTGGGTTGTCCGGAGGGGGCAGCTGGCCGAAAGGACCGCCCAGGACCCACCGATGTCCCGACCCCCGCCTTCCCCCCCGTCAATCCTCCACCTGGCTTTGCGGACATCTGGGTAAGCCACAGGTTAATATCCTGAGTACCCCATGACAAGAAACGATTCTCTTCCATCTTATCCCTAAACTTCTCGTCGTAGTTTAACCACGACCAACCCTCATGCGTCTGAGCCGCCTCGAGAATAGAGTCCGCATACGCCAACAGCATACCGTATTGGTCCGGAAATGCATGCCCCCACACACTAGCTAACCACAAAAATGCTCGCGTCCAGTTCACCACATTTCGAGAGACCTTCTTAACACGACCCGACTTCTCGTCCTCCTTCCGTTTCTTCTTGCTATCCCCGGAGCGCCTCCGCCCCTCCAGCAGCCGGAAGATATCAATATAGCGGCGTTTTTTAATCCTACGCCGCAACTTTCTCGGCACCCCCTCCCATAACTCAGAATACACCGCTACAGACGGAGCGCGCCCCCGCACGTCGTCCGTACCACCCTCCGAACAGCCCACTTCCGGTCTGTCCCCACCCGCCGAAGATGACGCCGACCCCGTGGAAGATGAAGACGAGGAAGAAGTATCTGAACCGCGCCGCTGCCGATATCCATGTTTCCGTTTTTTTTGTTGCCTTGCCCCCCGAGACCGCCCCCCCTGTACTCCATCCTCCGGATCCCTCCAGTGTCTCACCTGATGCTACTGGTCCCTCCACCCGCTCAGGGGCCGCCGCTGCTTCCACTGTGCCCGCCGAGCTAGGAGGCATCTGCCGCTCCGGTCCCCTCAGCCCGCTGCCGCCTGGCATCGCTGCATACGGGAGCATTGCTGGCACCTGCGGGGACATAAAAGAGAAAAATGGGGGAGGGGCCACGGCTGGCCATGCCGGCTGCCAAGCCCCCAACCAATCCGCTCCAGATGAACCTTGTCCACCCCCCAGCCAATGCTGCCAAGCCCCCACCCGTCCCCCTAGCTGTTCCCCGAGTATCCCTCTATTTCACCACTTCCCGGGTGGCAGTAAGGCCATCCCCTTGCCCAGCCGATGCCCCGGGTCCACCCCCCCCTACCCCCACCCCCCCTCCGGCCCACCCCCGTAGCACCCGACACCCCCACCCCTTGAGGACCCACTGAGTCTTGTCGACCCAGACCCCCCCTCTCCTGCCTGTCCCCCATGACCCCCTCAGCAACAGCCCCCTGCACCCCTTCCACAGGCACTGCCAACCCTCCTCTCGCACCGTGCCTCCCCTTCCCCCGACCCCCCCGTGAAGCCAGTGAAGCCCCTTTTTGTGCCCCCTCCCCTCTCCCCCTCCCTCTCCCCCCTCCCCGTCTACCCCCACTTCCTTTTGCCCTTTGAACACTTTTATTTTCTCCCTCACTGCCATCCCTCTGCGTAGCAGGCCCTTCTGAGCCCTTTCGCTGCCGGGCAACCCCCTGAGCCCGAGCCCATTCTCTGCCTCTACCGCCGGACCCCCCCTTGGCCATCCGAACAGCCACTCTTCCCCAATCGGGCCTTGCCTGTTCCCGCCGCACCTCCGCTGTGATGCGATCCGTGCCACGTGTTCAGGCCCTTCAGCACCTTCTTCAGGCAGACCGCCGCTCCTCCGCTGGGCCGTGATCCTTCCCACGTGTCCCGGACCGTTCAGCACACTGCTGCAACGTCGAACATCCGCCGGCAGCTCCCAAGTCCTGGACGCTGTGAGGGATACTGCTGCCTTCCAGGTACCTTCGCCGGTCAGCTCCTCAGCCACGCTCCGCACGTCCGCCGCTCCCAGAAGCCAAACCGACTGGCTGGCTCCCCGTACAGCGCCTCTCCCACCCTGCCCCCGGCTTCGACTTCCCATTGGCTCTCCCCCGCGCACCATACACAGGGAGAGCGAATGGATTTAAATGAAAACCCCTTGCGTCCTCGACCCCCCCTCCCCTCCCCCCAACACTAACCCTCTTCCCGCGTCTCCCCGAGCCGCCCAGTTACAGGCGGCCGGCTCCGGACGCTACCTTTCGCGGCCTTCATTTTAATTTATTTGCAGAAGAAATCATTAGAGAAGCAGGACTGTATGAAGTCAACTAAGATGTGAAGAATAGTGGAAAACCTATCAACAACCTTCACTATGCTGACGATCTGCTTTACTTGCTGAAAGTGCAGAGGATCTGAAATATCTGCTGATCAAGGAATATAGGGGTATGTTTACTAAACAGCAGTAGCGGCTTCCATGCGATATCGGACCTGTGGCCCTTTGATTTGAGATCAAACCTAAGTTTTCTTTAGAAGCTCATGGCCCGCCACAAGCCCTAGATGAACAACTCCATCGTGATGTCATTCAGGTGTACCTCATCCCCCAATTACACCATCTGCCCCCCAGCAATTACATCTGGATGCTCCACAACCACCCTGCCTAAACCCCGCATGAAGGTCCTAACTTCTTTTTTGAGTTTCCTCCTGCTTTTTTCTATGCCCTATGGTCATTGCATCCCCTTCCACTTCTGCCACAGGATGATGTGGGAGCAGACGACCTCTGTCCTGAGCTTGCCGAGAATCTAGGCCAAGTTCGCCTTTATCTAGATGATAAGATCAATGTCCTTTCTGGACACCAGATCATTATCTCCAAGATGCAGAACTATCCAGTCTGGCAGGCGGCCCATCTGTCTCCGGCCGACAAGTGTGGGCTTCAACTGGTCCCACTTTCCCATCCAGTGTATTTGCATGCTGCTGGGGTGGAAGCCGAGCTGTGTACCGAAGTGTCACCTTGCTGCCCTTTGCCCCGCCCAGTAGACATAAGGATGCCCTATGATCCAGACTTACATCACTCCGTGACTACTGAGTGAGAGAAAATAGAATCAGAGGACAGCCTTATGCCCTAACATATAGCTTGTATCAGTCTCATCTCCCGATAGCCTGGATCTGGCCCAGCCCAGGTATAACCCCTGCACTGAGATCACTGCACCTATCCTAAAGGAATGCAGCATGGGCCCCCTGGAGTCAAACCCTGCCTCCTGTACAGCCCTCAGCCACAGTGTCCTAGCTGTGTGGTGTAGCAGTGGGCCACCCAGTGGCGGACCCACCCGCAGATACTCCCGCATGGCCTCAACCAGACAAAGCTCCCAGACCGTTGTAGCATTCAGCCATACCATCTTCCCCTTCCCGTGCTGGTCTGCCTTTGACTAGACCAGAAACAGGCATACCTTGTCCCCCTCCATCGCAGCACCCCGCAAGCATATGGCAGTGCCCATCATGCCTGCAGTCGACCGAGCAGAGCCTCGCTCATGCGGAAGGCTCCAAAGAACATCATTAGAGTGGCCACCTTGAACAGCTGGCATTCAAATCTATCTCTGGTGATGATTGCTACTTGTTGCATGACCCCATACACCATGGGTATGGTGACCGGCCATCGCCCATCTGGTCGAGGCACAGCCTCCCTTGCCAAATCTTCTATCACCTTCATCACCATGAACTCCCTCATCATGTACTCCCTCATCATAGCCCCCCAACTTGAGGAAGAAGGACACCTCCACCAGTATTAGCTTGACTTGCCTAACGGAGGTTCCATCTGCCTGCAAGTGCATCAGGAATTCAAGCAGGAGGCCCACTGACACCCTGTGCCTGAGACTGGCTCCCCTCCATACAATGAAGTTCTGCAACCACCCCCAGGATCTCCCATAGATTTTCCAGGTCCTGACTGACAACGATGCCACCATCAGTCTGCCTGAGCACCGCATCCAAGGGTCCACATCTCCGCTGGTATGCGAGCTGCTCAGGGTGCCACGTTCGGGGTGAGTTGCAGAAGCATTGGAGCTGGAAACGAGACAGAACGTCAGCTATTTCATTGTTTTCTCCCAGAACGTGCCTGCCCGTAACGAACACATTCATTTCCAGGCTCAGCAACACTAGCTCTCACCAGTCTCATCACCCTCACCGCCTTCACTGTCTGCTTGTTGATGGTGAACATGACCACTATGTTATCTGAGCAGAATACTATTCTCCTATCAGCAAGTTGATGTCTCCAGAGGGACTTGGCCACCACGACCAGGAAAGTGATATCCTTGGTCACATCTTGGGCACCGTATCTTAAAAAGGATATAGCATTATTAGAAAAGGTACAGAGAAGAGCCACCCAAATGATAAAGAGGATGGAAGGATACCACTATGAGGAGAGGCTAAAAAGGTTAGGGCTTTTAAACCTGGAAAAGAGAAGGCTGAGGGGAGATATGATATAGGTCTATAAATTAATGAATGGAGTGGAACGGGTAAATGTAGATTGATTGTTTATGCCATCAAAATATAGAAAGACTAGGGGGCATGCAATGAAGCTGTAGTGCAACCTATTTAAGACTAATAAGAGAAAATATTTTTTCACTCAATGCATAATCAAACTCTGGAATTTGTTACTGGAAGATGTAGTAAAAGCTGTCAGGATAGGTGGGTTTAAAAAAGGTTTGGACAAGTTTCTGGAGGAAAGGTCCATAAACAATTATTAAAGGAGACCCGGGAAATTCACTACTTGCCTCAATACAAGCATTGCGGAACCTGTGTCCTTTGGGGAAACTGCTAGGTACTTGTGACCTAGATTGGCCACTGTTGGAAACCGGATACTGGGCTTCATGGACCTTGATCTGACCCAGTATGGCATATCTTATATTCTTATGTTAATTTTTGAATGAAGACATTGATGTAAAAGGATAATGACATATTAGAAGAGGAACTGCTTTTCATGGTGGGCCAGCACCTTTTGGGCATGGACCCCATAACGGGGTGCCCGGATGTGGGAGGGCAAGCAAGGGGGCAGCAGAGATTGGCGGGGTGGTTGTATTTAGAAAAAACGTTTAGATGCAATCTGGGATGTCCAAGCCAAAATGCTCGAATTTAAGTGTGAAGGGACATGAAGAAGTTGGGTGCTGTAAGTGCTATACTTATTTATTTATTAGTATTTATGTACCGCCACTTCCAAAGATCAGTGGCAGTTTACAAGGAACAAAACAGGAACTTTACATTATAACCTCAGAGAACTTATGTACAAGGCAATTGTGGTAACTGCAACACAGTTAACGTAACTATGTACAAAAATTTGTTACTGTATAAAAAGTGGACCTATCCTCACCCTAACAGATAAATGTCTATGGCAAGGGAAAAAGAAAAAGGGCCATGCACAACAATGGATCAGGCACATTCATGTTTTGACTGATTTTAGAAATGTGTTTATGTCAGAAATGGACAGGAGTGAGTCTGGAAACCCAGAAGTCTCTGCAGTTCTATTTCAGAATGCTCCCCTATATCTCTCACCACCTACATGTCCCAGCCTGCCATTTTGCAAACAGAGACGGGCAGCGATTTGGCAGCTAGGAAATGGTCCTCTATTTATTGGTATTCTTGTTTAAAGGAGCAGAAATTATTGGAGCAGTGGGAGGGCATTCTCATCTGCTCTGTACAGTTGTTAGAATGCCAAAATGCAACCAATTCCTAGAAGAGGTTATAGACATGGGCCTGTCTGTTGGCAGGTTAAGATATGCGGTGCCCTTCTAAAGCATCCCAAAGATGCCTCTGCCATACCCCCGTGCGGCATAGACATGATTACGCTGGAAACATGTATCAGCACGTTTTTGCCACGTTCGCTGAAAAAGCCCAACACAGTTTAGTAAACATAGCCTTTGTTGTAATATCAGAACACATCCAAAGTTTTGTCCACTTCATTTCCAGAAGAAAAGTTTGATTCTGCCATCAAGCTAATAACAATAAGTGAAAGTTACTATAAACATGTGAAAGGCACTTAACAAATGTTTTCTTTATCCTTTCCTCATTCCTAACCAAATCTGCTTAGCTCCAACATTAATAAAAGCAGGAAGAACAGAAGATGAGAATTGAAAGATGCTTACAGCATATGTTCATTAAAAATTCATAAAAACGATGCATCTAGAAGCTTGCGGGAGTTCTCATTAAGTAGAAAATTTGCCACAAACAGGATTTTATGGGCCAAGACTTAAACAAATGATTTTAATTTTGAATGTAATATAAATTAAACAGAAGGTTTGGATATATTTGTTGGACATAGCTTTAAAATTAAAAATAAATCTAAAACAAATTACAAAGCATCCTTTAAAAATCATAGCACCTATTATACAAATTAAGGGTCCATACCATACGCTATTATACAAAGGTCTATACTGAACGCTCTGCACTGAGATGGAATAGTCTTATTCAGTGATACTGTGCAATACTGGCATGATTTGACACTCACTGTGGCAGTTTCCATACTGCCCACTTTGGTGAAAGCACATGGTTATTTTTATCCATCAATGTTGTACAAAGTTTCAAAGACAAATACACATAGGGGCATGCTTACAAAAGTATGCTAAGAGGTTACACTTTAACACAATTTGTGAATCAAAGTATCATGAGAAGTGCAACGGCCCTGAGCTAACTTTTGGGGACATGCCCAGCGAGTGCTCTGAAAGTTACTGTACTGAGAAGTACCTCAATGCACTCGAACTTCAACCACAATTAACACAAATGCATATCATATCACCCCTTCAGGTGGCATGAGCTGCAACATTGACAAGTAGCATTTATTAATTACCCTCCCCCCTGCTAACTACAATATGCAGTCAATGCCCACTCTCTGCCCCATCCCACGCTAAGCAGCTACCATGGGATGTTTAACACACTGGCTGTTTTAGCGTGTCTCAAGTGCACTACAGTAAACATGCCCCATACTTTCCTTTGAAAGTTCCTTCAGGTTAAAGTACTACTACTTTTCATGTACTTAGAATTCTTATGGAAAATAATATATTAAATTACAACTGGTACATTAAGTCATAACAGAAATAATACTACTCATAATAATCATCACCGCCATCATAAAAGTTTGCTTCATGCTTAACAGGCAAATGTTAAAAGCATAATAAGAATAAACAATAACTGAACTAACAAACAAAACCCCACTCTGACCTTTCCATTCTTGCTACTCAAAATAAACCAAATGATCAGGATTCGTTTCCGAGTGAAAAATAAACCCTATACCCGATCTGATGGCTAATACTTAGGTGGGCAGCTATCCCCTAGACTACTGGTTCTCAACCAGTGTGTCAGGACACACCGATGTGTCACCAAGAGTTGTGAGGCGTGTCAGCAAAGGTTTGACGGACAGCAAGCACATTCTTTCCCTAGCAACCATGTGGGCCTGCAGGCTAGGGAAGTGCAAAGCTAGGAGTCAGGTACTTGAAATCCCTATCACTGTTCCCTAATTCTGCTCCCTTCCCCTCTTCGATGTTCATTGTTGCCGCCAGCCCAAGCCTTATTATTAACTGCAATAAAATGATACTTGGGCTCTTTTTTTTGTTCATTTTCAGACTAGCATTGTGTGTCACACATATTAATACGGCCTGCCAAGTGTGTTGCAACAGAAAAAAGGGTGAGAACCACTGCCCTAGATCAATCAGGAAAATACTTTAAAAAGCTACTTCTTTAAATTCTAGTGTCTGTTTTTTGATTGAGACCAGCCTTGCATCCTCAGTAGACATGGGTGCCAAGAAGCATGTATACTTGGTTGGTCTAAGGATCTTACAGAGAACGTATTTGATCAGACTTTCCTTCAAATAACGAGGGACAGCTTTATGAAGAGCATTATAAATCATCCTTTGCAGCTTAATGATTGCCGTACATTCAACTAGCAACCAATGGCATTGTTTTGAGATTTGGTAAATATCATGCTCATGTCTACAAACAGATAAAATTCTGGCAGCCATATTTTGTAGGAATTGGAACTTCCTATGATCATTTTAGGAAGCTTCAGATATAGACTAGTTTAGTCTTGGCAAAATAAGTACCTGGAATGGAATAACCATACTATTGCCATCTAAGAGATGTTGCAGATGTCAAATTATATGAAGGTGATGATCTCATCACACTTGAGCTCTGAAAGATCATAGTGAGCTTGTGTTTGGTTCATTTGGACACCCCAAAATTTAAAGTACACACAAATTACTTGTACATGAATTAACACATCTATTGGTTTGCATGCTCAAAACCATTCTAGCACAACACAATGACTACATAAAGAATGAATATAAGAAACCAATATGAAAAATGTCTGAAAATCTGGAAAGGTTTATTTTAAATGAGCAAAAGCCAAACATTTTTGGCCATGGGCGTTTCCACCAGAGAGTCCAGGAGGACCCCTAAGTTCTTTATTCGATGTTTTACAACTATAATGAAACTATCTAGAACCAAATCTGGATTAAATGACTGTAAAGTAGATTTTTATACTTGCAGCACCCTAGTTGGATTCAAGAAAAGTTTATTTTCTAACATCCTAAACCTCGCAGATTTGAGACAAGTACTGACTTTACTTGGTCTTCATCAAAAGCCAAGTGAAGCCACACATTACCAGCATAGATGTTAAAATTTAGCCCTTAGCATCCGATTAAATCCATAAGAGGCCTCAAATGCAGAATAAACAGTAAAGGAGATAGCAGGGAATTGAGGAGAAGCAAAAAAAAAAAAAGATTTAAGAAGGTCCAGTTTTCCATAATAGATCAGAACTGAAAAAGCACAACTCTGTGTAAACCCTGAAGTCGTAAATGGGACAACAGAATGCTGTGATGAAAGATATTAAACAGCACTGAAATGTACAGTATAATGTACAACGTGAAACTGTGCCCTTATTCGTTGAACGATCAAGGGGTTTAACAGGATTTCCAAATTATGATATTCCCTAAAAAACAACTGCCTATTAGCAATTACTCTTTTGCACAAACTTTTGTAATTGCCCTCTCAATCAGTTTTGACAGAAATGATCTAATAGAGAGCAAAGGCTGGTCAAATCATTAAGAACTAGGGAGCTTTATGCAACTATAGGCATACTGCATCTCTTTTCAAAGCTTCTTAAAGCATATAAGCATTAATAATATATTTGAATCTGATAAAATGCAGTCTTTCTAGTTCATTTTAGAAGGCTTGCATGGAATTTCCACATGTAAATAGTATGCTTGCACATGTAAATATCCATAAAAGTTTAATGATCAGCCAGGGAACAGCCAAGGTGAAAAACCCTTTGGGATTGTGCAGGCTCTATTACAGCCACAGGGAAAGGTCCAATAAAAACCTGGCCTGGCCCCTGGAAGGGAGAAAGCTTCCCTATATGGCCCCTGCTTGGAAGGAGCAGAGCCAGTCTGCCAGGAGACCGCTGGATCCTGATCAGGTACAGTACCCATGGCTCACCAAGCAATACCTCTTAGCAACAAAGGGAGGCTGAAAGGGGGAGGGGTGGCCTGTCCAAGCTGCTGAAAAGGATCCTGTGAATCAAACTGAGTCAGGTGGAGGAACAAACCAGGGGGAACCCATGGAAGCATAGGAATATGAGGAAGATACTTCCCTTGAACCCATGGAGGTACTGTGCTTACAGCAGTGGATGATTTAGCCCTGGGGCAGGTTCAGGAGAATTACATAGAACCTGAAGGAGCGGGGAAAGGGCAGCTGCACAGCTACTAAAAGCTGTGTTTGCCGCTATCACCGCTAGTACACTAAGAAAGACAGTTCTGTTTGTTTGTTTCTTGGAAGGAAGAGAGACCCAGGCTAGGGTTGCCAACTTTTTCACAGAGAAAAACCCGACACCTGTGGCTCTCCATGCTCCACCCATTCTCTGCCCCCAGTCCCACCCCGCCCCACCCCACCCACAAAAATGACCGAGGATTCACTCACCCCCCTCCCTCCCTCCCTGCTGGTTCACTCACTCACCCACCCCCCCTGCTGGTTCACTCGCCCACCACCCCTCTCAGTGCTGGTTCGCCCACCCCACCCCACCCCTGCTGGGTCACTCACTCGCCCCCCCTCCCCACCCCTCCCTGCTGGTTCACTCACCTGCCCCCCTGTCACTCACTCACCCCCTCCTGCTGGGTCACTCACACTCACCCCCTCCTGCTGGTTCACTCACACCAACCCCCCTCCACTGCTGCTTCACTCACACCACCACCCCCCCCCACCCCTGCTGATTCACTCACCCACCCCCGTCACTCACTCACTCACCCCTCCTGCTGGGTCACTCACTCACCCCCCCTCCCCTGCTGGGTCACTCACACCAACCCCCCGTCCCCTGGGGGGTCACTCACCCCCCCCCCCCCCCCCCCCCCCCGCCCAAGCCGCTGCTTCTGCTTTGTACAGAGCAGCGGCTGCAATACACTTACTTTGAAAAGTAAAGACAACCTGTGAGGAGCTCTCTGGTTATCGCAGCGCCCGAGGAAGTGATGTCATTGGGGGCGGGCTCCTTACAGGTTGTCTTTCCTTTTCAAATTAACTTTATTGCAGCTAAAGTTAATTTGAAAAGGAAAGATAACCTGTGAGGAGCTTGCCCCCTATAACATCACTTCCTCGGGTGCTGCGATGACTGGAGGGCTCCTCACACAGTTTGTCTTTACTTTTCAAAGTAAGTGTATTGCAGGCGCTGCTCTGTACAAAGCAGAAGCAGCGGCTGCACTGCCATGGGGAATCGCGTTCGCGCCGCAGACTTCGGGAGTCGGGAGAAAAGCCAGTTTTTTGCTCTGGCCGCTCCCGATCTTGCGGCCAGAGCAAAAAAACGGCTTTTCAATGGCCGGTTTTACATCTGTGCCGGCAGCCGGCCTGGCCATGGAAAAACCGGCCAGGCCGGCTGAAAACCGGCCGGTTAGCAACCCTAATCCATGCTGACCCCCTGTGCACTTGGAAAAGAGGAATGAAGAGGATGTTACCTTTTGTTTGATAGGACTACTTATGAATACTTACTTTTGTTTCTTGAAAACTGTTATCGTTTTTGGGCTTTGAGAAGGAAAGGCCACACCAGGTACTGTTGCTGAAGTAAGCACAGTGCTTTCAGGGCTAGCCTCTGGTGGGACGCTCCCACGGCTGGACAGTTTCCAGACTGCTGTTAAATTAGGAGAACCACTTACTGTGTTTTTTACAAAACCTGGACTGGATACAGTACAATTTATAGTGGAAGGACCAAGTGCAAGAGCTATCACTGACACCCTGCCCCATGTACGGCGTTACAAAGTGTAAGCTGATTTTAGAACTGATGCTGCTTACATGTGGAAGCAGAGATGATGTTTTTAGCTGTCCACAGAGGAGGCGTGTTCTGGGTATTCCTGCAGAGTGCACAGGCATGGGGTCACATGATGATGTGGAGCTGAGATGATGCCTATGCTCATAGCTCTGTGGCCAACTCTTGCAAATTATACTTTTCAGTGACACCCTCCCCCCCTCTCCCCCCCCCCCTCAGAGCCAACTCATTGCCAGAAGGGTAGTAAGGGATAGCGAGAAACAGCGAGACGCAGCAGGGTGATTTGGAAGGAGAGCGGAGGCATGGTATGGCTACTAAGGTGCCATGGCCGGCACATGAGAAAATCAATCAGCACACAGGAAAAACGGCGGCCATCAATGAATTCAAGAAAGCTTGGGACAAACACAGAAGATCTCTAAAGGAAAAAAAGGGACTATAGTAGTTGATATGAAAGGGTAGACTAGATAGGCCATATGGTCGTTTTCTGCCCACATGTTTCTATGTTTCTATGAGGCAACCTTTTACAGGCAGAAGTTTGCCTGGGATAAGTCAGGGTGATGTTCACAGTCCATTAGCTATCCTAGACTTCTAGGTTCTGAATTACAGTTCTGGGAGCCATCTATGTAGATACCCCTGCAGTTGTCCATATCAAGCATGTCCACATGCCTGCTTGTTTTTCAGACATTCTAGCTTAGACATCCCAGATTACACATGGATTTATAAGCTACTGTGACTTTACCAATTTTTTTTGGCTTGAGAACAGATCACTTTATTTCTGCATTGAGGTCACATATAGACAGTGTCATCCAGTCAGTATGGATCTTACCTTACAGGATACTTGTAATAGGGCAAATAGATGATAATGTCCTTTTGAGTCAGGGTGGCCAGACTTCACCTTTGGTCACCCTTTCAATGCCCCCTTTTCTAACCAACCATATACTGTCCTCGTGTCCACCACCTCCACTGGGAGACTATTCCATGCATCTGCCATAAAGAAATATTTCTGCATAATACTCCTGAGTCTATCCCTTTTCACTCTCATCCTATATCCCCTCATAGCAGAGCTTGCCTTCAATTGAAAGAGACCCTCCTGTGCATTTATGCCATGGAGATATTTAAAGGTCTCTATCATATCACCCCATCACGCCTTTCCTCTAAAGTAAATATATTAAAATCTTTAAGTTCCTGGTTTCAATTCGCTGGATATTACTTTCAACAGAGTGTTATCTGCTGAGTAGAGCTGATAGTATTTGCAATTTTGTCTAGAAAACCAACATCAGCGATGTCACCTTCTCAGGACCAGGTACAGTTTAAAATCCAGGGCCCTAAGCGGGAAGTATCTGTGCTGGATGATATTTTCAACAGAGAGTGTTACCTATTGCAGAGACTGAGCTTGTTGTATGCTATGTGCTGTCACAGTGCCTCTGAGCAGTCTGAGTAAGAGCTTACAGTTCTCATGGTTAGCGCTGACCACCAACATCAGGGAGGTCATCGTCCCAGGAGTAGACCATCTTAAAATCTGGGGTCTTTAGGCAGCTTTGATAATCACTAGGTGTTATTTTCAACAGAGAGTGTTTTCTTCTGCAAGGCATCAACTTCTCAGGATCAGATACCCCCTGGGCTAACAACTGTAAGTTGGGAGGTTCTGATTGAGCTCATTATGTCTGTACCTTTGGGATTTGACAAATTTCTAGTACTGAGTAATTTTGATCAATGTGTGGATGTGTTATCATCCCAAGATAGCATGTAATTTTTAGAATGTATATCTGTGGGAGGGCTTACACAAACAGTAAAGTCAGCCACCCATCGAGCAGGTCACACTCTGAACCTTGTTTTTGCATCTGAAGTACTGTTGAGGTACAACGGTCCAGAATGTTGATCCTGTGCCTAGCTCTGATCATTTTTTAGTGGCCTTTAAATTTGGTTTTGGATTCTGGTAGGGGTAGAGTGGGAAGAGAGGTAGAGATGTTATAGGGAGAGGCAGGGTCAATGAGGATCAATTTTATGAGAAATGTTTAGATATGAATTTCTCCCAGTGTCTTGGGGAGAGTGGATCAGATTTTTGAGTGGTGAGGTGAGCAGTTTCACGATGTAATAGATAGAGTGGCCATCCATTTGTACTTGATGAAAGAGCCAGAAAAGGTTTGAGTTAAAGTGATTTAATTTAGAATTAAGGAACCAGAAGAAGGAACTGAAATTAGAAAGGTGCTGGCAGAAATTGAGGTTGGAGAATGATAGGTTAATTTGGCATAAGGCAGCAAACATACTTTTTCTGTATAAGAGCAGTAAAAATATGTATTTTTCAGCTTTAATTGAGAAAGCTAAGAATAAAATCTAGCTGCTTATTCCATCTGGTATCCAAATCAATTACACCAGTAATAGATAAGAGCATGTATCCTAAGGCTGAAGAATTGGCTCTGTTTTCCATGATAAAGTTGAGAATGTGCGTTCTCACTGCTGTGTTGTAAATACTGGAGTGCAAAGCTATGTGACAGGAGCAGAGGAGGTTGGTAGGGATGGTAATATTCTTGAACACTTTCAGATGGTCTTTACGTCAGATTTGCAGATCATTATGTCAATATTTGCTCTGCTTATGGATTATCTCCGGCCCCTTCTAAGTTAAGGGGAAGTCTTAGCATACATGAGGGATTTGGGAAATATGTCTTTAAGGCAAGGTCAGTAGCTAGCTTGCCTTAAACAAATACTTGTCATTCCTATTTTGAAAAAAGATAGTCGGGACCCTGCGTTGTGTGTAAGCTACTGTCCCATCTCTAATTTGCTCTTTCTGGCTAAAGTACAGGAAAGGGCATGGGAGATGAGTTGAGTAAGTTTCTGGAATAGAATAACAAATTAGATATGGGGAGAGCAGGGTTTTGGGCAGGCTTGGGTATTGAAGCACGCCTCGTGGCAATGATGGACCAGGTTTGTAAATATATGGATAGTGGAGAGGCTGTATTGTCAGTGACATTGGACTTGACCAGTGTGTTTGGTTTAATAGCCCATTTTCTCTTGTTAGAATGCCGGAAGTGGCTAGGGCTGAGAGGGACAGTGCTGATATGGCTGAATCTTTTTTGCAGGGAAGTGAGAGAAGAGCGCAGGTGCCAAGGGAACTCTCTGGGGTATATACTGCTTGGTGTGGAGTTCAGCAGGATTTCTCCCTCGCTCGTCTACTATTTAATATTTTTTGTGTGCTTTGGGTCTCTTGAATAGGTCATATGACCTTTTCAGGAATCTATATGCTGATGATGTTCCGATCCTGGTCCCTTTAGGGATAGATATTGATAAAGCTCTTGATAACTTAAATGCTTGCTTGAGAGACATGATTAGTTAGCTGGACAAGAAGAGGTTAAAAATTAATCTCCAGAAGACAGAGCTCATTTGGGAAATTTAGATTGGCAGATTCTAGGTTTGAAACTTAAGGTTGGGAATAAGATTATGAACTTATCCCTGGATATTCGGAGCTGGAGGTAGTGAGGATAGTTCTAAGACTTTTTAGCCTCAGATTGCCCTAGTCAATATCATTGCATTTAAATATCATTGTGGTCACTTACAGCAGCTCTAGAGCAAGTATAAGCATGATAGGGCTTATTCTACAAAGCATATGCTCCACTTACACACTGCCCAAATTCCACCCCTATGCATGCCCTATACATTGAGCATATGCACCATTGGTCCATGGCAAATACTTTTAGAATAAAGACCAATTGAACTCAGTGCATAAATGGTCATTTATGCATGTAAATCACTAGAATACTTGCTTTCCAGCATGCAAACTGACATGGAAATCTAGTCCCACCCCATTATAGAATTACCATCTACATCTATAACTTTAAATAAATAAATAAATAGCAAATTAAAAATTGTAGTATGACAGACGGAAGGTGACTCTTTTTGTAACCTATTTTTGGCCACCCTTTTTATTCATTCTCCTGCATGGCTCCAGAACCAATCATCAGCAAAGATTCCCCACCACATAGTTGGCCCAGGTTTCAGTGCATAGGGCTAACTGCCCCCCATCTCAGTTCAGGCCTAACCACATTATGGGAGTTGGTCAAAGAGTGGGCCAAACTCCATGTCAAGGAGGATAGTCCTGAACCTAGCCACAACTACAAACCTTCCCCAGAAATATTCATTTGCTAGCCTTGGAAATGAGAAATGAAAAACAATATCCATTATTTTTGCATTGTTCTATGGCAATAGGAATTATTTTAGCAATTATTCTGTTCCACATGAATTTTTAATTATTGTAGTCTATTAATTCCCTATTACATGACGAACTGCAGTGCTGAAGTCAAATCAAATTCTACTGTTGCAAGCTGTATTCTATAAAATCTTATTATATTGCTTTTAAAATAAATAAAAACATCTTCAACATATCATTCAGTTGAGCAATGTTGGCTTTTTGTGATAATGTATTTTATGCAGATAGAAAATCGTAGCTCAGTTGAAATATGCACTTTATGGAACCATACCCCAGAATAAGCTGAAATGGCAGAAAAAAAACTGAAACAGTCCACTAAACAGCATAAATGTATGACAGCAAGTCCTAAATAATGGTACCCCAAAATAGAGGCTTATATATAAAATTTGTCAGAGTCAGGCAGAATTGATGCTGCACTTTAGCAGCTAAAATTATCAAGCTTGAACTTCTTCCTCAAAGAATATTTGTCATTTAGAGGAGAATTATGCAGGAAAGAATGAAAGAATATTAGAGAGAAAACTGCATTTCTTTCAGGTAGTACATTTTTCTAAGCTGTTTATGTTTATGGTTTAAATACCTTTTACTATATAAAAAATAGAGTAATCTTTGGGATTTGAAGTCTATAACCAAAAGCAGTTGCCTTGAAAAGCAGTTATTCAATGTTCCTCTTGACACTTCATGCAAAATGCAAGGCAAAAGTCGAATGCCTGCTAAACAAAATACTGTAGTAATTTATAAAGTTCATTTAGCAGTCAGCTAGAGAACACAAAGGAAAAGAATCAGGAGAAACTAGAATATGCAAATTCACAATTGGATGCAACATGAGTCATGGAGAGGCAGAAGTAGCACAGCAAAGCTCAGTCAGGTCCTGATAGGAAGGCTCAGGCAGTCCAGTGATGTAAATATGAGACACTATGGGGTATGTTTACTAAACTGCGCTCAAGTGCGCGGCGCACAATAGCGTGTGCTAAGGTACCTTAGCGCACGCTAATGATGCGTTTTTGTGCCCCGCACATGTGCGCGCCGCACTAAAGTGCCCGCTCATGTGCGCAGCGTGCTGATGTGCGATAGAGGCGTGGAAAGGCTCCCGGAGGGCGGAGGAAGGCTCCCCAGGGGCGGAGAGAAGGGGTCAATGGGTGGAGAGAGGGAGGGGAGAGGCTCCCTGCACACGAGTGGGGCTGAAATTCAAGTAAAAAAATACCGCGAGTGAAAACCTCGCGGTAGAGCCGATTTAAAGGGAAGAGAAACCATTTATGTAAGCAATGTAACGCAAAACCAGGGAAACCTACAAAAAGTGAGCAGTGTGATTCATGTGCACGGAACAAAAGGGCAAATAAACATTAAAAATGACCCCAACAAAATATAAAAAAATTATAATCAAGCTGGGCATTAGTGATAGTAATGGGAAACATCAAAAAACACTCCCAAGAAAGCCCCAAAAAATAAATATGAATTTTAGAAGGGTCTACGCTCCGTCCCCATACAAGGTGAATGATCCCACAGTGAAATAGCACTGATCAGGGTTTCCCTCTCCATTGGACAGGTTACCTATAGCATGCACATGTTCCACAACATCAGGGCGGCCAGGTCAGAATGGGCAACTGGATAGATGCTGGGAAAGTGGATTCAGAGGGCTGCAGGCGGCACATGCTGTGGTGCAGCTGGGGCACAGTGCGGACTAGGCAGATGCCTAGATGGCACTTAGGAATGCTGAAACTAAACAGCAGCCAGACAGCAACTGATGAGGGCCCAACATGGGCACGAGAGTGTTTAGCACAGTGTCACGGGATAGTACCCAGTAGGTACCCCAAGGACACAGAACATTGGCAGGCAGTGATTGGGGGATGTGCGGACAGATTTGCAGGCACCCCTACCCCAGAACCCACACCATAGGCAGCAGCCTACCCGCACACAGGATGGCCTGAGACTGCGTACCACAGCACGACCAGCAGAAGGGCATGTCAGCATGGTGGCACAGGGGTACTGGAGGTGGCGGGGGGCAGTGGCAGCTGCCCAGAGCAGACCATGGCCTAGCCCTGTGTAGGTGGGTGCAATGCACTGCAACAGACAGGCCCTGCCGGACAAACAGTCATGGTATCATCAGGGAATGCACTGTCTCTGTGGCAACTCGGTGGTGCAGTGCACACAACCAGTGTGTTTGGAAATAGAAGGTCACAGGTTCAAGCCCCAGCTGGGGCTCCTGCCAATCCAGTCCCCATATTTTACCCACAACTATATTGTGATAGTAAAGACGAACCTTTATTGCAGAGAACATAAGCATGGCTCAAACACCTCTATTTTACCCTACAGAGCACAGACACCAGAAACATGCACAATACCTAGAGCAGATTCCCCCAAATGCAGTCCTGGAGGGCCACAAAACCTTCAGGGTTTATGCTGTCTCCAATCTGAGGATGGAGCGGTTCTGGTGGTGGAGGTGGCAGCAGCTGGTGGCCACAGCAGACCATGGCCTAGCTCTGTCCAGGTGGGTGCTGTGCACTGCAACAAACAGGCCCTGTCGGATGTACCATCATGGACTCCCCAGGGAATGCAGCATATCTGTGGCAACACAGTGATGCAGTGCACACAGACAGTGTGTGCAAGAATAGAAGGTCACAGGTTCAAAGCCCAGCTGGGGCTACTGCCAATTCAGTCCACATATTTTTTCCACAACTAAACCGTGATAGTAAGGACAAACCTTTATTGCAGAGAACACATGCATGGTTAATACGCCTATATTTTACCCTACAGAGCACAGACACCATAAACAGGCGCATTACCTAGAGCAGAGTCTCCCAAATGCAGTCCTGGAGGGCCAAACACCATTCAGGTTGCATGCTGCCTCTAATAAAGATGCCTGTGCTGCATATCTATGCACCACCCCCATGGTATGCAGATGTATCTCATGCATATTCATGAGGGACAGCATGAAAACCCAAACAGTGTTTGGCACACCAGGACTGGAGTTGGGAACCTCTGCCGTAAAGCAGCAGCCAACAGGGGCAGACACACCCACACCCACACCCACAGGCCCCATTAGCCAATGCCTCCTGGAGAGGCAGGACATTGGGCCCTGTGTGCATCTCCCAATACTAGCATTTGCATACCTTAGCAATGCCACCCTACACCTGGGTATATGGTACACAGCTATCAAACGTTTCCTATGATTACTGGCAGATAGCAATTCCTACGTTAAGCACAGTTTGCTCATTGAGCTCCATCATGACAAACTTTCTGATGTCTGTGGAGTATGCTTCAGGTCTGGTCTCTGACAGTGTTTACCACCCTGGGGAGTGACCCCCAACAGTATTGCGTACCATATCCATGCCTGTACTGTGCTCAGGACTGGTGTGGTGGCCAGGGCTGCTAAACTCCTCTAGAGTAGCACAATGCTGGCATAGGTGTGGGTGTGTATGTCTGTCTATCCAGTGTGTGGTGGCTGCAAACACCCTCCACAGCCCACACTGCCAGCACTGTTGCCAGTATTGTCCTGCCAATGTGCATAATGAGGAGCAAGGTACCATGGGTATAGCCCGGACAGGGTGGCCTGGCCAGGATGCATCTGCACAGGGCATAGGGCACTGGCTGGGACATTTTAGTGCATGGCCACCACCTACACAGACAGGGTGGCCTCAGCATGTCCTGCTGGGAGATCACTCTCACCCTGACTGTGCAGTGACCACAGCATGGCTTGGCACCCCCATAGTGCTATATAGTATTTTTTTCATGTGATATTTATGGTTTTTCTTTTGGAGCCCTGTCACTGACTTATGTGCTTGTTGTGTATGCTGATATCCCAGTTCTGGGTGCATGCATTATGGACTAGCTAGCAGACTTTGCAGCTGGTATGTGTCTTGATGGAGTGCCTTGCAGGGTGAAGTGGCTGAAGGCTTGCTGCAAGAGGATATCAGACAGTAGTGGGGTGTAGCTTAGCATATCCAGGCCTAATGTCTGTCTGCTATTGTGTTATGGATGTGTACAGAGCTGCATTAACTGCCCTGTAGGGTGTCTGTTCCCCAGCAGGACTGGGGTTGATGGTCCCCTCTACTGCCATCATTGCTGGGAGATAGAATGTGCATCTGTTGATGGGAGACCATGTTTGCCACCCTCAGCCCTGGAGAAGGAGGGTGGTGGTACATAATCCTCCTAGAGGTCCATGGGGGCTACACCTGAATGAGACAGACAGATATATCCAAGGTATTTCTGTAGAAACTACCTATCTCACACTATTAGCACTGCTGGGGATCTGCAGCATGACCTATCTCTGCTATGGCAGGTGCTGTGGACCTGGTGCTCAGCGCCCCACCGCAAATTCAGGGTGAGCACAGTACCCGCACAATGTGACGGTGTGTAGCTACTCTGTGCCAGTAACACACACGGTCAGTACCCCCTACCAGGCCGAGGTGCTGTGGGGGTGGACATGGTCAGTTCCCCCTACCAGGCCGAGGTGCTGTGGGGGTGCATACCCCATCTTGTGTTCATCTGTGGACAGCTGATTTGCATGTGCAGTGCATCATGGGTACGGGTGGCCTAACCCTATCCTGGTGACCACAGCAGAGTCTGTGTGGTGACGTGCAGTCCCTCTACAGCCAGCCAGGAGCTTACTAGTAGCTACAGAGCTGTAGCCCACTGGTTACTTCACTGCTTGTGGAGCCAGAGATCATGGGTTCAAACCCACAGTGGGGTTATTTGATAGGGCTGCCCAAAGCATTATCTCTTTTTCATGTACATTATTACTGCCAGCAAAAACACTCTCAGCGTACTGTACCCATAAGGTGCCTCAGAGGGCGCCCTATAGGGCACCTTATGGTTACCGTCCATTTAAGGTGCACTATACGTTATCCTGTGGAGCAACTTATAGGGTGCCCTATAGGGGACATTTTAGGGTGCCGTGGCGGACAGTGCACTTTATAATGTGCCCTATGGAATGCCTTATAGGGTGCCTTATGCGGCACCTTTTATTACGGCACGTGAGGGCGTGTTTGCTGGCAGCAATTAATAAAATACAAATAAAGTGCTGCAGGAAACAATATGTACATTGCAAAGCTGATGCCTCAGCCAGCCTTACATATTAGGCACACTGGGGAGGAAACTCATGACCCCTGTATCAGCAGTCAGTGCCTTAACCATTGTGCTACACTGCTGTTCCTTCTTGCATGTCAGCGCACCTACTTCAGATTTCCATGCGTTTAAATGCACAGTGCTACCATCAAACACAGTGCTATGACCTTGCTGTGCCTCATAGGGCACCCTATATGGGGCCCTCTAGGCCACCCTTTCAGCAACATTGTAGGGTGCCGTGGCGGACAGTGCACTTTAAAATGTTCCCTCTGGGGTACCCTATGAGGCGCCTTATGCAGCACATTATGTTACAATACTTTGAGGGTGTGTTTGCTGGCAGCACTATTTAAAATAAAAATAAAATGCCCCCTACAGCAATATTACCTACAACAGGTAATGCCTCAGACAGCCTTCTTCATTAGGCACAGTGGGGGATTGAACCCATGACACCTGCATCATTGGTCAGTGCCTTAACCATTGTGCTACACTGCTGCTCCTCACTGCATGTCAGTGCACCTAATTATGATTTTCATTCCTTAAACTGCACAGTGCTGCCATCAAAAACAGTGCTGTGACCTTGTGGTACCTCATACGGCACCCTATAAAGCGCCCTATAAGCAACATTCTAGGGTGCCTTGGCGGACAGTGCACTTTAAAATGTGCCTTATGGGGCGCCTTATGTTAACACGCTTTGAGAGTGCGTTTGCTAGTAGAGATAATTAAAATAAAAATAAAATGCCTCCTAAAGCAATCTTCCCCATAATAGGTAATGCCTCAGCCAGCCTTCTTTATTGGGCACAGTGGGGGATTGAACCCATGATCCCTGAACCATTGGTTAGTGTCTTAACCATTGTACTGTGGCTCTGTTCCTGTGCTTGCACATCCGCGCGCCACTTATGCTTCCCGCGCAAATTTCTCATGCGCTAATGTGCGGGGCGCACTTGAGCGCAGCGCACATTAGCGCATGATTAATCCCGGTTTTGCTTTTTTCTGACTGAAACGCCCACTCCTTATATGGCATCCGCACACTAGCGCGCCGCGCACCCTAACGGGGTTTTAGTAAACATACCCCTATGGATTATTTTAGAACTATTCATGGCTTGGATGTCTGAAAAAGTCCATTCAGACGTCCAGATCACAGAAATGTCCCTATTTTAGAAAGTTGGCTGTATAGATGTCCCCAGTGGCAGAATATCCATGGTGCATTGGTGTGGGTGGTGGAGAAGTGACCTGGCCAATCCTACAAAGGCGCATGTCCCCACACAATTTCATAACGGCTTGTGCAAGGCTGTCCTGACTGTAGAGACATCCATGCCTTGGGCAAATCACTTAACGCTCCATTGTCTCAGGTACAAACTTAGATAAGCCCTAGAGGGACAAGGAAATAGCTACAGAATCTGATTGCAACTCGCCTTCAACTACTATTGGAAAGGTATGAGCTAAATACTAATAAATAAAAAACACTAATAATAAACCTGCTCCAAACCACAAAGAAGTGTTAGAAAAGTATTCATTTTGTGGCAGTAACACTTGTAGGGGAAAGAAGGAAATGTATTTGCTTCTACTCATTGCCGTAGCAATGCAATCGGCACGTTTATAGGCAGCAAGTTAATTTCACTGTCTCTATGCCGCACACCTGATATTCTAAAATGGCAAGCTAGCCATGTTCCCTGTCTGGAATAACATTGCAGGGACTTCTATGTAGCTGTCCCTGGCAACATACATACAGTGCAGGGTATGTGCACATTTTAAAAATCGTTCCCAACCTTATATGTGCCGGCCTTCCTTTGGGTACATTTGGCCCCAGCATCCCAGATTACGCCTAGCCATCCTTTCTAAAATGCTACTTTATAGGAATTCAGAGAAAATACAAAACACAAGAAGAGCTATGAATGATAGCAACGCTTTAAAATTAAATCTGCATCCCTCTACAGTCCAGGGGTTTTGAAAGACTTTGATCCAAAATCAATCGGGAAAGACAAGAAAACAGAAATTCAGTCTGTGGTTCTCATTCATATTGTCCAGATAGATGGCCACCTGAGTATCAATGGATGCTCTGAATCGTCTCAATGGTTTCCGAGTTCACGTATAAAATATAAGGCAGTAATGATGACATTCAAAATTCTTCACAATCAATCTGCCGGCTGCTTAGAAAACTTACTCAGAAGAGTTCCAGACAACAGATCAAAGAGAACACAGCACCAAAATTCCCTTGCAACCTCTATATCTATGGGCACCTCTCAGAATGCACTACATAGAGTGTTCGAACTCTACTTACCTTCCCTATGGAACTCCCTGCCACACCAACTCAGAGCAACCACTGATATTACAGACTTCAGGAAATACTTGAAAACACATCTATTTACTGAGCACTTCAATACCGTACTACTTAAGTAATTATACCAGCTATTGCAGCATATACACAATTGGTAAAACTCTAAGGGGTATGTTTACTAAAACCCTGCTAATGTGCGGGCCGCGGTAGTGTGCGGGTGCCATATAAGGAGTGGGCGTTTCTTTCTGAAATAGAAAAACCGTGATTTAAATATGCACTAAGGTGTGCGGCGCCCATGTGCGCCCCGCACATTAGCGCATGAGAAAGCTGCGCGGGAGGCATAAGTGGCGCGCTGATGTGCAATCAGAAGAGTAGAGCCACAGCACAATGGTTAAGACATTTACCAATGGTGCAGGGATCAGGGGGTTCAATCCCCCACAGTGCCCAATGAAGACAGCTGGCTGAGGCATTACTTTAGGAGCCAGTTTAATATTGGGCGGCATAAGGTGGCACGCTGATATACAAGCACAGGAACAGAACCACAGCACAATGGTTAAGACACTGACCAATGGTGCAGGGATCAGGGGTCCAATCCCCCACAGTGCCCAATGAACAAGGCTGGCTGAGGCGTTACATATTATGGGGAAGATTGCTTTAGGAGGCATTTTATTTTTATTTTAATTATCACTACTAGCAAACGCACTCTCAAAGCGTGTTAACATAAGGCGCCCCATAAGGCACATTTTAAAGTGCACTGTCCGCCAAGTCACCCTAGAATGTTGCTTATAGGGCACTTTATAGGGTGCCGTATGAGGTACCACAAGGTCAGTGTACTGTTTTTGATGGCAGCACTGTGCAGTTTAAGGAATGAAAAGCATAAGTAGGTGCGCTGATATGCAGGGAGGAGCAGCAGTGGAGCACAATGGTTAAGGCACTGACTGCTGATACAGTGGTCATGAGTTTGCTCCCCAGTGTGCCTAATACGTAAGGCTGGCTGTGGCATCAGCTTTGCAATGTACATTTTGTTTCTTGCAGCACTTTATTTTTATTTTATTAATTGCTGCCAGCAAACAGGTCCTCACGTGCCGTAATTGAAGGTGCCGTATAAGGCACCCTATAAGGCACTCCATAGGGCACATTATAAAGTGCACTGTCTGCCACGGCACCCTAAAATGTCCCCTATAGGGCACCCTATAAGTTGCTCCACAGGATAACGTATAGTGCACCTTATATGGACGGTAACCATAAGATAACCTATAGGGCACCCTATAAAGCGCCCTCTGAGGCACCTTATGGGTACAGTACGATGAGGGTGTTTTTGCTGGCAGCAATAATGTACATTAAAAATAGATAATGCTCTGGGCAGCCCCATCAAATAACCCCACTGTGGATTGGAACTCATGATGTTTGGTTCCACGGGCAGTGAAGTAACCATTGGGCTAAAGCCCTATAGCTGCTAGCAAGCCCCTGGCTGGCTGGCTGCAGAGGGAGTGCACGTCACCACACAGACAGTCTGCTGTGGTCACCAGGATAGGGTTAGCCCACCCGTACCCATGATGCACTGCACATGCAAATCAGCTGTCCACAGATAAACACAAGATGGGGAATGCACCCCCACAGCACCTCGGCCTGGTAGGGGGAACTGACCATGTGCACCCCCACAGCACCTCGGCCTGGTAGGGGCTACTGACCGTGTGTTTTACTGGCACAGAGTAGCTATACACCATCACATTGTGCGGGTACTGTGCTCACCCTGAGGGTGCGGTGAGGCGCCCAGCACCAGGTCCACAGCACCTTCCATGGCTGAAAGAGGCTATGCTGGAGATTGAAAGCAGTGTTAATGTGTGAGATAAGGCAGTTTTTGCAGAAACACCTTGGATATCTCTGTCTGTGTCAGTCAGGTGTGGGCCATGCACCACCGCCCCTCCTCCTCCTCCTCCTCCTCCTCCTCCTCCATCAACATCTCCATGGCCGAGGGTGGCAAACAGGGTCTCCCATCAACAGATCCACATTCTACCTCCCTGCAATGGTGGCAGTAGAGGGGACCAGCACCCTACAGAGCAGTCAATGCAGCTCTGTACACATCCATAGCACAATAGCACACAGACATTAGGCCTGGATATGCTAAGCTGCACCCCACCACCACTATCTGATATCCTCCTGCAGCAATTCTTCAGCCACTGCACCCTGCAAGCCACTCCATCATGACACATGCCAGCTGCAAACAGTCTGTTAGCTAGTCCATAGTGCATGTTCCCAGTGGAAATGCATGCACCCAGAACTGGGATGTCAGCATATACAACAAGCAAATAAATCAGTGACTGGGCACCAAAAGGAAACCCACAAATATCACATGAGAGAAATACTATATAGCACTATGGGGTGCCTAGCCATGCAGTCGTCACTGCACAGTCAGGGTGAGAGTGATCCCCCAGCAGGACATACTGAGGTCACCCTATCTGTGTAGGTGGTGGCCTGGCACTACAATGTCCCAGCCAGTGCCCTATACCCTGTGCAGATGCATCCTGGCCAGGTCACCCTGTCCGGGCTATACCCATGGTACCTTGCTCCTCATTATGCACATTGGCAGGCCAATACTGGCAACAGTGCTGGCAGTGTGGGCTGTGGAAGGTGTTTGCAGCCACCACACACTGTATAGACAGACACACACTCCCACACCTATGCCAGCATTGTGCTACTATAGAGGAGTTTAGCAGCCCTGCCCACCACACCAGTCCTGGGCACAGTACAGGCATGGATATGCTACGCAATACTGTTGGGGGTCACTCCCCAGGGTGGTAAACACTGTCAGAGACCAGACCTGAAGCACACACCGCAGACATCAGAAAGATTGTTATGATGGAGCTCAATGAGCAAACTGTGCTTAACGTAGGACTTGCTATCTGCCAGTAATCATAGGAAACGTTTGATAGGTGTGTACCGTATACCCAGGTGTAGGGTGGCATTGCTAAGGTATGCAAGTGCTAGTATTGGGAGATGCACGCAGGGCCCAATGTCCTGCCTCTCCAGGAGGCAGTAGCCAATGGGGCCTGTGGGTGTGGGTGTGGGTGTGTCTGGCCCTGTTGGCTGCTGCTTTACGGCAGAGGTTCCCAACTCCAGTCCTGGTGTGCCAAACACTGTTCGGGTTTTCAGGCTGTCCCTCATGAATATGCATGGGATACATCTGCATACCATGGGGGTGGTGCATAGATATGCAGCACAGGCATTTTTATTAGAGGCAGCATGGAAACTGAATGGTGTTTGGCCCTCCAGGACTGCATTTGGGGAATTCTGCCATAGGTAATGCACATTTCTATGGTGTTTGTGCTGTGTAGGGTAAAAAAGAGGTATTTGACCCATGCTTATGGTCTCAGCAATAATGGTTCAGTCTTAGTACCATGTTTTCTTCATGGGTAAAATAAGGGGATTGGGTTGGCAGGAGCCCCAGCTGGGATTTGAACCTGTGATTTTCTGGTCCTAAAGGCACTGGCTGTGTCCGCTGCACCACCGTCTTAGCACCAAAACAGTGCATTCCCTGGGGAGTCCATGGCTGTTTGTCAGACAGGGCCTGTCTGTTGGAGGGCACTGCACCCACGTGAAGGGGGCTAGGCCACCGTCTGCTGTGGGCAGCAGCCACTGCCCCCTCCACCAAAGGTACCCCTCCGCCACCATGCTGACATGGCTTTATTTTGCTGACAGCATCACAGCTAAATGATATGTTTGCCTCCAGGACTGCATTGAGGGGACTGTGGTCTAGGTAATGTGCATGTTTCTGGTTTCTGTGCTCTGTAGGGTAAAATAGAGGTGTTTGGACCATGCTTATGTTATCTGCCAAAAAGGTTGGTCTTTACAATCTTTGTTTAGTGGTGGGTAAAATATGGGGATTGGGTTTGCAGGTGCCCTAGCTGGGACTTGAACTGGTGATCTTTGGCTCTCTGAACACACTGTCTGTGTTTCCTGCACCACACTGACAGTGCAGTCCCTAGAGATAGGAAACCTGGCCAAAGGAGTCATAAACCCTGCTCTGCACAATTTCACTGTGGGATCATTCACCTTGTATTGGGACGGAGCGTTGAAATTAATAATTATTATTTTTACACTCCATCCCCATACAAGGTGAATGATCCCACAGTGAAATTGTGCAGAGCAGGGTTTATGTCCCTGCTCTGCACAATTTCACTGTGGGATCATTCACCTTGTATGGGGACGGAGCGTAGACCCTACTAAAATTCATATTTATTTTTTGGAGCTTTCTTGGGAGTGTTTTTTTATGTTTTCCATGACTATCACTATTGCCCAGCTGGTTTATAATTTATTAAAATTTTGTTGTGGTCATTTTCAATTTTTATTTGCTATTTTGTTCTGTGCACATGTATCACACTGCTCACGTTTTGTAGGTTTCCCTGGTTTTGCTGTACATTGCTGACATAAATGGTTTCTCTTCCCTTTAAATCGGCTCTAACACGAGGTTTTCACTCGCGGTATTTTTTTCATCGAATTTTGGCCCCGCTCCTGTGCGGGGAGCCTCTCCCCTCCCACTCTCCACCCATTTACCCCATCCCTCCGCCCCTGGGGAGCCTTCCTCCGCCCTCAGAATGCCTTTCCACGCCTCTATAGCACATCAGCGCGCCGCGCACTTGTGCGGGCCCGTTAGTGCAGCGCGCACGTGTGTGGGGCACCAAAATGCACTATTAGCGTGCGCTAAGGTACCTTAGCGCACGCTCCATTGCGCCCCACACAATTGCGCAGTTTAGTAAACATACCCCTAAGCTTCTTAAGAGCTCAAGCTCCCATGTAAATAGTTAAAATGTTATCTGTTATCTGTAAGCACTGTTGATATTTGACATAGTAAATCGTTCTGAGAAAAATTCCATGTAAGCAAAGTTATTTTCACTGTAAACTGCCTTGAGAATCTGAAAGGTGGTATATAAAAAAGGTTAAATAAATAAATAGCAAAATATGTTTCTGCGTTGTAATTAGTCCAAAATGCAGCAGCCCAATTGATTTATGTTCTCTGAAAATTTGATCATAACTCCATGCATTCGCTGGGTGCCAGTGAGTTTAAAAGTTTAGTGCTGTTGTATAAATTTATATGGCAGGAAAAGGGTAATGAAGTAGATTTATTGAGAAAATATCATGGTATTAGAAATTTATGATGAGCAGATCAAGGCTTATTATTATTCATTAAATGAAGAACATTTTATTTGTACACGTAATAGAGCATTTTCAGTCATTGCTCCCAGGTTGTAGAATGCATTGCCAGTGTTTATTCAATAAGAAGAGAATTTGTAAAATTTTCGGAAAAAGTTAGTCGCATTGAGATATTCAGCTTGATAAAAGATATTTGGTAAAGTAGGAGTATACATTTTGGAGAAGGTAATAAATTGAGAGAAGAATAATAGAGAGAGGAATTTTGGGCAAGTTCGGGTGGGAATGAGGTATGGAAAAGATTAGAGTACTGAAATGGTTACTGCAAGTGGATACACATGATTGTCTTTTGAATGATATCTGTATTAATATGATTTTATTGTTTTATTGTATTATGAATGGTTTTATGTGAACTGCATAGATATTAATGGTATATTGCAGTATATAAATATAATAAATTACATGAAATGAGCATGCTCAGGGTATTCTATCATGTCTTTGTAGCGCAATTTCTAGGAGAAACTTTAAGATGAAGAATTCTATGCGTACTGGATGGAAACGGGGACAGAGAAAAAGCGGGGACAGACAGGTAAGTGAGAAAAGGGGATTGTCCTTTATGTACTAGACCAGGGGTCTCAAACTCAAATTGCTTTGAGGGCCGAATGAGGACTTGTAAAGTAACCCGGGGGCCGCATAAGACACGGGCCTCATTTGCATAAGGGGCCTCATTTGCATAAATATTTGCATAATGTTGCATAATGAGTGCATGGATAAAGAAAGACTAGAAAATTTCTATATTACTATAATCCAGTGCCAACCGCCAGGCACATTAGGAACTACTACTAACACTGCCCATTTGGAACCCATAGCAAACCCCCCGTATCATAACAGCACTACCAGGACTCACAAAGCACCAGACCCTACCTATCAAAAGGCAACACTGCAAATATTAAATCAATACATTTCAGAGAACAATACATGACCTACTGGGAAAAGAGAACAAGTAGCAATGTCAAATAGGAATTACACAGAATACCTCAGCACTGTAGAAATAAAACTATAAATAATTTCTTGTACCAAAGCACAGACATTAATGATGCACATTTCCCAGAGCTGACATATTCCAGTTAATAAATTCAAAATAAAGAGATATTTTTCTACCTTTTGTGCATTTTTTTTCAGTTGCAATTGCTCCAGCCACTTCTGGTTTCTTCGTGTCTTCTGCTATCTCCATCGTCTGCTGTCCATTTGTCCTTTCTTCTCTCTTCTAGTTTTTTTCCATTCTCTCTCTCTCTACATCTGCTTTAACATACTAATCTTTCTCCTTTTGCTCTTTCCTCATTCCTATTTCATCCACTCAAATTTTACCCCTCCATCCTCAATCCCCACTTACTCTCCCAATACCTGGCCAATTGTAGATTTGTCTTCTCTTCCAGACAAAATATTTTTCCCCTCTCCATTTCACTTTCCCAGCTCCATCCCATTCTAATCCTCCCCCAACATCAGCTCCCTTCTAGTTCCAGCCCCACCCAGCATCTGCTCCTTTCTAGTCCCTGCATCAGTCCATTTCCAGTCCTATCCTAGCCTCACCATCAGCCCATTTCCAATCCTAGCTCCCTCCCCTCACAGCCCATTTCCATTCCAAGCCCCCCTCCCCATCAGCCATTTGCAGTACAAGCCCCCCTTCCACTCAGCCCATTTCCAGTCCTAGCAACCCCCCCAGCCCATTACCAGTCCTAGACCCCCCATAGCCCATAACCAGTCCTAACCTCCCCATAGCGCACTTCCAGTCTTACCCCCCCCATCACCCCATTTTCAGTCTTACCCCCCCCATAGCCCATTACCAGTCCTAGTCCCCCCATAGCCCACTTGCAGTCGTATCCCCCATCACCCCATTTTCAGTCTTACCTCCCCTCATAGGCCATTACCAGTCCTAACCCCCCAATCAGCCCACCTCCAGTCCTAACCCCCATCACCCCATTTTCAGTCCTAGCCCCCACCATAGCCCATTACCAGTCATAACCCCCCCCTGCCAATGGCCCACTGCCAGTCCTAACCCCCATCTGCCCATTTCCAGTCCTAGCCCCCACCATAGCCCATTACCAGTCATAACCCCCCCCTGCCGATAGCCCACTTCCAGTCCTAACCACCATCTGCCCATTTCCAGTCCTAGCCCCCACCATAGCCCATTACCAGTCATAACCCCCCCCTGCCAATAGCCCACGTCCAGTCCTAACCCCCATCTGCCCATTTCCAGTCCTTGCCCCCACCATAGCCCATTACCAGTCATAACCCCCCCCTGCCAATAGCCCACTTCCAGTCCTAGCCCCCACCATAGCCCATTACTAGTTATAACCCCCCCCAGCCCATTACCAGCCATAACCCCCCCTGCCAATAGCCCACTTCCAGTCCTAACCCCCATCTGCCCATTTCCAGTCCTAGCCCCCACCATAGCCCATTACCAGTAATAACCCCCCCCCAGCCCATTACCAGTCATAACCCCCCCCCTCCCCCCTCTGCCAATAGCCCACTTCCAGTGCAGTCAGCCCCTCCATAGCTCATTGCCGGCCAACAAAAAAACCCCCAAAACCCTGGCTTCTGCTGCTGCCGTTGCCGCCGTGGCAGCAGCAGAATCAATTGTCAAATTAAAAAAAAAACTGACTTCTGCTGCTCAAGCAGCTGTCCTGCGGCCCCTTTCCCTCTGCCCGGAGATCCGACTCTGCTCTCAGCGGCGTGCTTTTCAAGCCGCGACGAGAGTATTCCCCTCTCGCGCGGTTTTTCAAGCCGCGTGAGAGGGGAATACTCTCTTCGCGGCTTGAAAAGCACGCCGCTGAGAGCAGAGTCGGATCTCCGGGCAGAGGGAAAGGGGCCGCAGGACAACTGCTTGAGCAGCAGAAGTCAGTTTTTTTTTTTAATTTGACAATTGATTCTGCTGCTGCCACGGCGGCAACGGCAGCAGCAGAAGCCAGGGTTTTGGGGGATTTTTGGTTTTCCGCCGTCGCGGGCCGCACAAAGTTGTCTCGCGGGCCGCGTGTTTGAGACCCCTGTACTAGACTATCTGGAGCCATGGATAATTTTCTGGGGAAACCCCAGTCTCAACCTCAGACTTAACCCCTTATCTGGGGAATAAAGAGCTTTTTACTCATCATCTCCTTTGACACAGCTGGAGGAAGAAATTTTGGCACTGCAGAGGATTGAGGTGAGGGGACTGGCTGACAAAGAACCTAGCCAATCTCAGCAGCTAGGGCTGTGGCAACAGCAAAAGCAAGAGTTGGCTATCAGTGGCAAATGAGCAGTTGGTTTTCTTTGTGCCAACAGTGGCTTTCTTTCTGTTTTTGGTTTAATTTCATTCACTTTGGCTTACTTTCCCTTTTGGCCCTGCCATGTATGTTGGAGGCATAAGAATATAAGAACATTAGATATGCCATACTGGGTCAGACCAAGGTCCATCAAGCCCAGTATCCTGTTTCCAACAGTGGCCAATCTAGGTCACAAGTACCTAGCAATTTCCCCAAAAGACACAGGTTCCTCAATGCTTGTATTGAGTCAAGCAGTGATATCCCGGTTCACTTATAATAGTGGTTTATGGACGTTTCCACCAGGAACTTGTCCAAACCTTTCTTAAACCCAGCTACACTAACAGGTCTTACTACATCCTCCGGTAACAGATTCCAGAGTTTGATTAAGCATTGAGTGAAAATGTTTTTTCTCTTATTAGTCTTAAATAGGTTACACTGTAGCTTCATTGCATGTTCCCTAGTCCTTTTATATTCTGATGATGTAAACAATTGATCTACATTTACCTGTTCCACTCCATTCATTAATTTATAGACCTCTATCATATCTCTCCTCAGCCATCTCTTTTCCAGGTTGAAGAGCCCCGACCTTTTTAGCATCTCCTCATAGGAGTATACTTCCATCCCCTTTACCATTTTGGTGGCTCTTCTCTGTACCTTTTCCAATAATACTATATCCTTTTTAAGATACGGCGACCAGAATTGCACACAATATTCAAGGTGTGGTCGCACCATGGGACGATATAAAGGCATTATAATATCCTTTGTTTTATTTTCCATTCCTTTCATGATGATACCTAACATTCTATTTGCTCTTTTGGCCGCCGCTGCACACTGGGTGGAGGGTTTCAACCTGTTATGCACGGTGACTCCTAAAACCTTTTCCTGGGTAGTGGTTCCCAATGTGGAACCTTGCATTGTGTAACCATAGTTTGGGTTGTTCTTTCCTAGGTGCATAACTGCACTCTACCACATTAAATTTCATCTGCCATTTGGATGCCCAGTCTTCCAATTTATCAAGATTCTCTTGAAATTTTCCTCTTGGGTTTTAACAATTTTAAATAGTTTTGTGTCATCTGCAAATTTGATAACTTCACTCCCTTTCCTACGTTATTTATGAATATGTCAAAAAGCAGCGAATCCAGCACAGATCCCTGGGGTACTCCACTATTCACCTTTTTCCATTGGGAAAATTGTCCATTTAGCCCTGCCCTCTGCTTTCTATCTTTTAACCAGTTCCTGATCCGCAATAGTACATCACCTCCTATCCCATGACTTTTTAGTTTTGCCAAAAGTCTCTGATGAGGGACCTTGTCAAAGGCTTTCTGAAAGTCCAGATATACCATATCAACCGACTCACCTTTGTCTACCTGATTATTCACACCTTCAAAAAAACATAACAGATTAGTAAGATAAGATCTTCCTTGTCTAAAGCCATGTTGGCTGTCTCCCATTAAGCCAAGGCTATCTACATGCTGAGTAATTTTGTTCTTTATGATGGTTTCTACCATTTTTCCTGGTCCTGACGTCAGGCTCACCGGTCTGTAGTTTCCCAGATCACACCTAGAACCCTTTTTAAAAATTGGCGTTACATTGGCAATCCTCCAGTCTTCAGGAATTACAGATGATTTTAGTGATAGTTCACAGATTACTAATAGCAGGTCTGCAATCTCATATTTCAGATCTTTCAACACCCTTGGATGTATACCATCCGGTCCAGATGATTTGCTACTCTTCAGTTTATCAAATAGTTGTAATACATCTTCCTGGTGTAATGATATTTCTTTCAATTCTTCCGCAGTATCACCTTTAAATACCACTTCAGTTATGGGTAACATCCCTACATCTTCCTCAGTTAAGACCGAAGCAAAGAATTAATTCAGTCTCTCCGCAATAGCCTTGTCCCCTCTTATTGCCCCTTTTACCCCGCCATAATCTAAAGGTCCAACTGACTCTCTCACAGGCTTTTTGCTACGAATGTACTTGAAAAAGTCTTTATTATGTGTTTTTGCTTCCACAGCAAGTTTTTTCTGAAATTTTCTCTTTACCTGCCTTATCAATGCCTTGCATTTAACTTGCCAGTGCTTGTGCTGTTTCATAGTTTTCGTCATTTGGCTCTTTTTAACATTTCCTGAAAGATGCTTTTTTAGCAACAACAGCCTCTCTGACCTCATCTTTAAACCATGCTGGCCGTTTTTTGGACTTCCTTCCACTTTTCTTAAAAAGTGGAATACAGCTGGTCTGGGCTTCCAAGATAGTATTTTTAAACAACACCCAAGCTTGATGTAAGTCTTTAACCTTTGCAACTGCTCCTTTTAGTTTTTTCTTAACTATTTTCCTCATTTTATCATATTCTCCCTTTCGAAAGTTAAAAGGTAGTAATATGGATTTCCTTATCATCCCTCCTCCATTAATTAAATCAAACACAATCATACTATGATCACTATTGCCAAGCGACCCCATCACCCTTATCTCTTGCACCAGATCTGGTGTTCCACCAAAGACTAAGTCCAAAATGGCTTCCCCTCTGGATGGTTTATTAACCTGCTGCTCCAAGAAGCAGTTATTTATTTCATCTAGAAACTTTGGGGTATGTTTACTAAACCGTCTTAATGTGCGCCTGGCGATAGAGTGCAGGCTGCCATAAAAGGAGTGGGCGTTTTAGTCTTAAAGCAGCAAAATGGGAGTATCGCGTGATAATGCGCGCTGCTGCGCACATGATCGTGCGATGTGCCGCTAAGCACGTTACAGTGCAGTAATCTTAAGTAGGCGCACAGACATCCAAATGTAGAAACAGAAGTGTAGCACAATGGTTAATACACTGACTGATGGCACAGGGGTCATGAGTTAGATCCCCCAGTGTACCTAATGCATAAGGCTGGCTGAGGCATCAGCTGTGACATGTAAGTATTGTTTCCTGAGGCATTTTATTTATTGCTGCCAGCAAACACACCCTCACGTGCCGTAACCTAAGGTGCCGCATAAGGCACCCTATAAGGCACCCCATAGGGCACATTATAAAGTGCACTGTCTGCCACGGTACCCTATAATGTCCCCTATAGCGCACCCTATAAGGCGCTCCATAGGACACCTTATAAGGCACCTTATACGGACTGTAACCATAAGGTGCCTCAGAAAGCGCTTTATAGGGTGCCCTATAAGGCGCCTTATAGGGCGCCTTCTGAGGCACCTTATGATTACAGTACCCTGAGTGTGTTTTGCTGGCAGCACTAATGTACATTAAAAAAAGACAATGATTTGGACAGCCCTATCAAAGAACCCCTACTGTGGGTTTGAACCCATGACCTCTGACTCTTCAAGTAGTGAAATAACCAGTGGGCTACAGCTCCATAGCTGCTAGCAAACCCCTGGCTGGCTTCAGAAGGACTGCACATCACCACACAAACAGTCTGCTGTGGTCACCAGGATAGGGTTAACCCACCCATACCCATGATGCACTGCACATGCAAATCAGCAGTCTACAGATGATCACAAGATGGGGTATGCACCCCCACAGCACCTCGGCCTGGTAGGGGGAACTGACCGTGTGTGGTACTGGCACAGAGTAGCTACACACCGTCACATTGTGCAGGTACTGCACTCACCCTGAGGGTGAGGTGGGGCGCCCAGCACCAGGTCCACAGCAGCGATAGGCCATGCAGCAGGTCCCCAGCAGTGCTAATGTGTGAGATAAGTAGTTTTTGCAGGCACACCTTGGATATATCTGTATGTCTCAGTCAGGTTTAGCCCCTATGGACCCCTAGGAGGATTGTGTACCACCACTCTCCTTCTCCTCCAGGGCTGAGGGGGATAAATAGGTCTCCCCCCAACAGATCCACATTCAACCTCCCTGCAATGGTGGCAGTAGAGGGGACCATCAACCCCAGTCATGCTGAGGAACAGACACCCATACAGGGTAGTCAATGCAGCTCTGTACACATCCACAACGCAATAGCAGACAGACATTAGGCCTGGATATGCTAAGCTGTCCCTCACCACTATCTGATATTCTCCTGCAGCAAGCCTTCAGCCGCTGCGCCCTGCAAGGCGTTCCATCAAGACACATACCAGCTGCAGACAGTCTGTTAGCTAGTCCATAGTGCATGTTCCTGGTGAAAATGCATGCACCCAGAACTGGGACGTCAGCATACACACCAAGCAGATAAGTCAGTGACTGGGCCTCAAAAGACAACCTATAAATATCACATGAGAGAAATACTACATACCACTATGGGGGAGCCTAGCCATGCCGTGGTCACTGCTCAGTCAGGGTGAGAGTGATCTCCCAGCGGAACATGCTGTGGCCACCCTGTCTGTGCAGGTGGTGCCCTGGCACTACAATGTCCCAGCCAGTGCCCTATACCCTGTGCAGATGCATCCTGGCCAGGCCACCCTTTCCGGGCTATACCCATGGTACCTTGCTCCTCATTATGCACATTGGCAGGCCAATACTGGCAACAGTGCTGGCAGTGTGGGCTGTGGAGGGTGTTTGCAGCCACCACACACTGGATAGACAGCCACATACTCCCACACCTATGCCAGCATTGTGCTACTATAGAGGTGTTTAGCAGCCCTGGCCACCACACCAGTCCTGGGCACAGTGCAGGCATGGATATGGTACGCAATACTGTTGGGGGTCACTCCCCAGGGTGGTAAACACTGTCAGAGACCAGACCTGAAGCACACTCCACAGACATCAGAAAGGTTGCTATGATGGAGCTCAATCAGCAAACTGTGCTTAACGTAGGAATTGCTATCTGCCAGTAATCATAGCAACCTTTTGATAGCTGTGTACCGTATTCCCAGGTGTAGGGTGGCATTGCTAAGGTATGCAAGTGCTAGTATTGGGAGATGCACGCAGGGCCCAATGTCCTGCCTCTCCAGGAGGCATTGGCTAATGGAGCCTGTGGGTGTGGGTGTGTCTGCCCCTGTTGGCTGCTGCTTTACGGCAGAGGTTCCCAACTCCAGTCCTGGTGTGTCAAACACTGTTCGGGTTTTCATGCTGTCCCTCATGAATATGCATGAATACATCTGCATACCATGGGGGTGGTGCATAGATATGCAGCACAGGCATCTTTATTAGAGGCAGCATGGAACCTGAATGGTGTTTGGCCCTCCAGGACTGCATTTGGTAGACTCTGCTCTAGGTAATGCGCCTGTTTATGGTGTCTTTGCTCTGTAGGGTAAAATGTAGGTGTTTTGGGCATGTTTAAGTCATCTGCAATAAAGGTTCTGTCTGTATTAGCACATTGTAGTAGTGGGTAAAATATGGGGACTGGGTTGGCAGGCAGCATAGCTGGGACTTGAACCTGTGACCTTCTACCTCCTAACACACTGGTTGTGTGCACTGCACCACCGAGTTGCCACAGAGACAGTGCATTCCCTGGTGATACCATGACTGTTTGTCCGGCAGGGCCTGTCTGTTGCAGTGCATGGCACCCACCTACACAGGGCTAGGCCATGGTCTGCTCTGGGCAGCTGCCACTGCCCCCCTCCACCACCAGTACCCCTCTGCCACCATGCTGACATGCCCTTCTGATGGTGGTGCTGGTGGTGTGCAGTCTCAAGCCATCTAGTCTGCAGGTAGGCGGCTGCCTATGGTGCGTGTTCTGGGGTAGGGGTGCCTGCATAGATTTCCACGCTTCCCCCCAACACCGCCTGGCAATGTTCTGTGCCCTTGGAGGTACCTGCTGGGTACTATCCCCTGTGACACTTTGATAAACACTCTCGTGCCCATATTTGGCCATCATCAGTTTCTGTCTGCCTGCTGTACAGTTTCAGCATTTCTAAGTGCCACCTAGTCATCTGCCTAGTCCGCACTGTGCCCCAGCTGCACCACAGCATGTGCCGCCTGCAGCCCTCTGTATCCCCTTTCCCAGCATCTGTCAAGTTGCCCATTCCGACATGCCCGCCCTGCTGTTGTGGAACATGTGCATGCCATAGGAAACCTGTCCAATGGAGAGGGAAACCCTGAACAGTGCTATTTCACTGTGGGATCATTCACCTTGTATGGGGATGAAGCGTAGACCTTTCCAAAATTCATATCTTTTTTGGGGGGCTTTCTTGGGAGTGTTTTTTGATGTTTCCCATTACTATCACTATTGCCCTGCTTGGTTATGTTTTTTTTTTACATTTACTTCTGTTCATTTTCAATGTTTATTTGCCCTTTTGTTCCGTGCACATGTATCACACTTATCACTTTTTTGTGGGTTTCCCTGGTTTTGCTGTACATTGCTGACGGAAATGCTTTCTTTTCCCTTTAAATCAGCTCTAACGCCAGGGTTTCATTGGCGTTAGTTTTGAGCCTCGGATTTCACAGCGTTGGTGTGCAGGGAGCCTCTCCCCTCCCACTCTCCACCCATTGACCCCTTCTCTCCGCCCCTGGGGAGCCTTCCTCCGCCCTCCGGAGCCTTTCGCCGCCTTCAGCGCTCATTTGCGCCGCAGCGCACGTTATCGCGCGATATGGTACCTGTGCACCTTAAAAAGCACCATCATAGCGCGATAATGTACCTTATCGTGCGATAACATTGCAGAGCGCACGTTAAGACAGTTTAGTAAACATACCCCTTTATCTCCCTAGCATTTCCTGCCGTGACACTGACCCAATCAATACCGGGGTAATTGAAATCACCCATTATTATTACCGTTCTGTAACTTTTGTTAGCTTCCTTGATTTCTTTGAGCATTTCATCATCCATTTTTTCATTCTGGCCAGGCGGTCGATAGTATACCTACACTGCTATCACCTTCCCCTTTTTACATGGAATTTCAATACATAGGGGCATGTTTACTAAACACCGTTGCTGTGCGGGTTCCCATTAGTGTGCTGGTGCCATATAAGGAGTGGGCGGGCCAGGCAGAAAAAAGCAAAAAACCGGACCGTACGTGTGTGCGTCGCGCTAATGTGCGGGGCCCACATTAGCGCGTGGGAAGGCTAAGTGGGGCGCTGCTGCAAAACCAAACAACAGAGCCGTAGTACAACGGTGAAGACACCAACCAATGGTGCAGGGGCAAGGGGTTCAAACCCCCATTGCACTCAACAAAAAAGACCAGCTGAGGCATCAACATTTATGGGCAAAAGTGGTTTAGGAGGCATATTAATTTTGGGCGGCAGAATGCGGCGCACTGTTATTTTTATTACGGCATGAGGCGGCGCACTGTTTAGTGTGGGCGGCAGATGGCGGCGCATTGTTCAGTTTGGGCGGCAGAAGGCGGTGCGCTGATAAATGTGGGCAACAGAAGGTGGCGAGCCGGTAAGCAGAAGGCGGCGCGCTGATGTGTGAGGGGGCAGTCCAATAGTGGGAGGGATAAGTGGCGCGCTGATGTACAAATCACAGGAACGGAGCCATAGCACAATGGTTAAGACACTGACCACTCATGCAGGGATCATGGGTTCAATTCCCCACAGTGCCCATTGAAGACAGCTGGCTGAGGCATTATTTTAGGGGCATTTCCATGTTGTGCGGCATAAGGTGTTGCGCTGTTAATTTAGTGCGCCACAAGATGGCGCGCTGATGGCTACAAGGCTGCGCACGGATGCACAAACACAGGAACAGAGCCACAGCACTATGGTTAAGACACTGACCAATGGTGCAGGGGCCAGGGTTTCAACCCCTCACAGTGCCCAGTGAACAAGGCTGGCTGGGGCAGTATGTATCATGGTGAGGAGTGCTGTAGGAGGCCTTCCATTTATATTTTATTTCCCACCACTAGTAAACCCGCTCTCACAGTGTGTTAACATACATATGCCCGTAAGGCACATGTTACAGTGCACTGTCCGCCAAGGCACCCTAGAATGTCCCCTATAGGGCACCATGTATGTTGCGACACAGGATAATGTATAGTGCACCCTATATGGATGGCAACCATAAGGTGGCCTATAGGGCGCCCTATAAAGCACCCTCAGAGGCACCTAATGGGTATAGTAAGCTGTGTGTGGTTTTGCCGGCATAGACATATGTACAGTAAATAAAAATAAAGCTGTGGACAGCCCTATCAAAGGGCCCCACTGTGGGTTTGAACCCATGACCTCTGGCTGTACAGGGAGTGACATAACCATTGGGCTACAGCTGACAGCAAACCCCTGGCTGGCTGCAGAGAGCCTGCACGTCACCCCACAGACAGTCTGCTGTTGTAGACAGGATAGGGTTAGGCCACCCGTACCCATGATGCACTGCACATGCAAATCAGCTGTCCACAGATGCACACAAGATGGGGAATGCACCCCAACAGCTACCCGGCCTGGTAGGGGGAATTGTCCATGTGCACCCACACAGCACCTCGGCCTGGTAGGGGGTCCTGAGCGAGTGGACTACCAGCAAAGAGTAGCTACACACCGTCACATTGTGCGGGTACTGTGCTCACCCTGAGGGTGTGATGTGGCGCCCAGGACCAGGTCCACAACACCAGCCATGGCTGGATGAGGCCATGACAGAGCTCCACAACAATACTAACCTGTGAGATAGGAAGGTGCTGCAGAAACATGTTGGATATCTCTGTCTGTCTCGGTTAGTGGAAACCCCCATGGACCCCTAGGTGGTCAAAGTACCACCACCCACCCCCCAGGGTGGTCAAACAGGGCCCCCTCCCCATGGCAGTGAGTGGACCATCAAACCCCAGTCCTGTTGGGGAACAGACACCCTACAGGGCAGTCCAAGCAGCTCCACACATCCATAACACAATATCAGACAGACTTTAGGCCTGGATATCCAAAGATGCACCCCAGCACTATCTGATATTCACCTGCAGCAAGCCATCAGCCACTGCACCCTGCAAGGCACTCCATCAAGACACATAGCAGCTGTGAACAGTCTGCTGGTTAGCCCTGATGGAAATGCATGCACCCATAACTGGGGTGGCAGCACACACAAGCAGAGAGTTCTGTGAGGAGGCCCCAACAGAAAACCCATATATATCACAAGAGAGAAACACAATACAGCACTATGGGGGGTGCCTAGCCATGCTGTCATCACTGCACACTCAGGGTGAGAGTGTTCCCCCCAGCAGCACATACAGAGGTCACCCTGTCTGTGTAGGTGGTGACCTGGCACTACAATGTCACAGCCAGTGCCCTATGCCCTGTGCAGATGCATCCTGGCCAGCCCACCATGTCTGACCTATACCCATGGTACCTTGCTGCTCATTATGCACATTGGCAGGCCAATACTAGCAGTAGTGCTGGCAGTGTGGGTTGGGGAAGGTGTTTGCAGCCAACACACACTGTATAGACAGACAGACACTCCCACACCTATGCCAGCATTGTGCTACTATTGAGGGGGTGATTAGCCTTGGCCACCACACCGGTCCTGGGCACGGCACAGGCATGGATATGGTACGCAGTACTGCTGGGGGTCACTCCCCAGGGTGGTGAACACCGTCAGAGGCCAGGCCTGGAGCACGCACCGCAGACACCAAACAGATTGTTCGGATGGGGTCAACTAGCAGTATGTGCGTAACGTAGGGATATCTATCAGCCTGTACTCTTAGCAAACGTTTCAGAGCTGTGTACCTCAGGTGTAGGGTGACATTGCTAAGGTATGCAGGTGCTGGTATTGGGAGATGCACGCAGGGTCCAATGTTCTGCCTCTACAGGAGACATTGGCCAATGGGGCCTGTGGGTGTGGGTGTGTCTGCCCCTGTTGGCTGCTGCTTTACGGCAGCGCTTCCCCACTCCAGTCCAGTTTTGCATCACACTGTTCGGGTCTTCCTGCTGTCCCTCATGAATATGCATGAGCTACATCTACATGCCGTGGGGGTGGTGCATAGATATACAGCACAGGCATTTGTATGAGTGGCAGCATGGAACCTGACTGGTGTGTGGCCCACCAGGACTGCATTTGGGGGATTCTGCTGTAGGTTCTGCCCCTGTTCATGGTGTCTGTGCTCAGTGGGGTAAAAGATAGATGTATTACCATTGCATATGTCCTCGTCACGAAAGGTGTGTCCTTACTGTCACTGTTTATTTGTGGGGAAAATATGTGGGCAGGATTGCTGGTAGCCCCAGCTGGGCTTTGAACCTCTGGTCCTAGAGGTACTGACTCTGTCTGCTGCACCACACTATGGCCACATAGACAGTGCAGCCCCTGGAGGTAGTAAGCCTGGCAGGATGGAGTCACAAACCCTGCTCTACGCAAATTTACTGTGGGCATATGCACCCTGTCTGGTGACAAACGTGCACATAAACCCCGGAAATGACCACGGGAAATGGGGGACAACATATCACCACGCTGGGCAACAGTGATATTAATGGGCAACCATAGCAAACACTCCCAGGAAAGCTCCACAAAAGGAAATGTTGTTTGGAAGAGTCTCCGCTCCGTAAACCCTTCCAAAATTCATTTCTTTTTTCTGTAGCTTTGCTGGGTGTGTTTTCTGTATTTGCCCATCACTATAACTGTTCCCCAGCTGAATTACTATTTTTAATAGTTCTCTTGTGGTCATTTTCTATTTTTATTTGCACTTTTGTGCTGTGCACATGTATCACACTGCTCACGTTTTTCTGGTTTCCCCGGTTTTCCTATACATTGCTGACGTAAATGGTTTCTCTTTCCTTTAAATGCTTTCTACCGCGAGTGTTTCACTGGCGGTATTTTTTCCTTGTAAATTCGGGCACGCTCCTGTGCAGGGAGTCTCTCCCCTCCCAAATTCCACCCATTGACCCTGTCTCTCCGCCCCTCGGGGGCCTTCCTCCGCCCTCATTTCGCCTTTCCACGCCTCTATCGCACATGAGCGCCCCGCAAACGTGCGCGTTTTCGGCGCACGCGTGCCGGACCCGTTAATGTGCCGCGCACGCGTACGGGGCACTTAAGAGCACTTAAATGCATCATTTTAGGGCGCTCAGGTGCGCCCCGCACAAGTGCCCCGTTTAGTAAACATACCCCATAGAGATTCTACAGCAAATTTTGTTTCCTGTAGACCTTTAATGCTTTGTGACTCAATGCCCTCTCTAACCTAGAGTGCAACCCCTCCACCAATTTGATCAGCTCTATCATTACATTATAGTTTGTACCTAGGTATCACAGTGTCCCACTGGTTGTCCTCCGTCCACCTTGTCTCTGAGATACCAATCATATCTAACTTCTCATTTAGTGTTATATATTCTAACTTTCCCATCTTATTTTTTAGACTTAAAGCATTTGCATACAAGCATTTTAGAGACTGTATTTTAATCATATTCATCTGGTTATTGGTAGGCAGGGGTAATTTGGAATCTTTAAGCTCTGTCTGCTCTATACTCAAGGGCATTTGGACTACCTTTGTTTTTAATGGAACCTCTCTGCTGATGTGCCCTAACTTCATTTTTTTGATAGTACCCTTCAAGGATGCATTGTTCCGAACCATGCGCTCTTGGGCGACTGTTGGCTCTCCCTTATTATCTAGTTTAAAAGCTGCTCTATCTCCTTTGTAAAGGTTAATGCCAGCAGCCTGGTTCCATCCTGGTTAAGGTGAAGCCCATCCCTTCGGAAGAGCCCCTCCTTTCCCCAGAATGTTCCCCAGTTCCTAACAAATCCATAAGTAGAGAGAATGGAAAAAAAACTAGAAGAGAGCAGAAAGGACAAATGGACAGCAGAAAATGGAGAGTTAGCCGAAGACACAAAGAAAGCAGAAGAAAGCGACTGAAGCAATTGAAACTAAAAACTAAAATGCCCAAACAACAAAAGGTAGAAAAAACTATTTTATTTTGAATTTATTAACTGGAATATGTCAGCTCCGGGAAAGGTGCATTGCTAACACTAGAGGGCATAACATGAAGCTGCAAGGGGGTAAATTAAAAGGCAATGTCAGGAAATACTTTTTCACTGAAAGGGTGGTGGATGCTTGGAATGCCCTCCTGATGGAAGTGGTGGGGGCAAATACAGTGACAGAATTCAAAATGACATGGGACAGACACAGTGAATCCCTTTACAGCAACAGGATAAAATCAAAATAAACTTAACTACCTATTTTCTCAGCAAATAGGGGTGTCCTACACAGAGCGGTGGGTTCACCCCTAAACAAAGACAGGGGGAGGAGTGGCCTGCACAGAGCAGCAGGTACACCTACTCCTGCCATCTTACTGTGCAGACTAGATGGATCATACTAGTCTTTATCTGCCATCATTTACTATGTTACTATGTTACTATGCTAACATTTTGTATTTTGTTTACGTACAAGAGGAAATTAATTTATAGTTTTATTTCTCCAGTATTGTTATACATTCCAGGTTTGTCTTTTGGGGTTCCCAGTTTAATTATTGTCTTCATATTTCTAAATTGTGATCCCTTATTCTTTGTTTGGTGATGGTCTATGTTTTGCATGTGTAACCAAGCTGCAGTATTCTATTCATGTAGTTTCTATGTGACGGTCCCACTTGTTCTCTTTCCCCAGTAGGAGATGTATTGATATTCTCTGAGATGTATTGATTTAATATTTGCAGTGTTGCCTTTTGATAGGAAGGGTTTGGTGCTTTGTGAGTCCTGGCAGTGCTGTTATGATACGGCGGGTTTGCTATGCATTCTAAATGATCAGGGTGTGTAGTAATTCCTAATGTGCCTGACAGTTGACACTAGAGTATAGGTATGTAGAAATCTTTATCCTCACTGCCCATGCAAATCGTATTGAGACACTCATTAAGAGGCATGTCAGGGAGCTGCTTTACTTGCTGCCTGCTGTATGAAGGTTTGTCATCTGCCTGCCTGCTACTCCAGCATTTCTGTGGTCAGCTGGACTCCATCCAAGGGCCCTATAAATCTCTTGTCCACCCATGGCGTGCAGCTGTTGGCACACGGGCGAGGGTGTGCACTAAGGGGTGTGCAACAAGGGACATGATCTGCCCCTTGTGAACCCCTTTGGAGCAGAGGACTGAGGTGTAGTGAACAAGTGTGTGGTACGTTTGGCTGTGAGAAGCTGGGGAAGAGGAAGGGCAATAAACAAACAGCTAAAGGTTTGGGTCCTATAAACAAGCATTTGGTGCCCCAGAACAGTGTGCCAGATATGGACAAGATGTAGGCGTCCTTGGAAGGACCGTCTTTAAGCACCTTTGAGCAGACTCCGCCTCCTGTACCTTGTCTGTCTTTGCTATCTAGTCCTCGGGAAGTCATTGTAGAGTCAGGCCCTGTAACAATAGGGTCTGAGAGTATTGCCATTTGTCCTAAACCTGTAGTGTGTGCTTTAGATAAGGCTGTTATTCAGGTTTATTTACAAGATATATGGCAAATAGTGTCACATATTGAGATGTTTTTGTGTACTACTGCTTTACAACTTGGCGCTTTCTCCCAGGAAACTGTTGCAAAGTTTAAACAGGTGGATGTTCAGTTGGAGACCTTGGGGAAAAAGATCTCCATACTGAACACCCAGGTGACCTCTCTGAACGCAGTACACATGTCCTCTATCTTTTTTTTCATTAACTGTCAACTATTATAAAGCAACATAATCATACAATGAGAAGGAAACAAAAAAATTGAGGAAAATCCTCCACATAATCACCACATAAGAAAATCCCCAAGCCCACATCATGGGAAGAGACAGATGTCCTAATATAACAACCTCAAAGAAAAGAAAACATAACAAACTACCGGTTCCATATATTAATTAAAACCAATTTATACTTAACTGCAGGACTTAACCAGGACTTTGTACATTTAAAAGCTCCAGTAATTGATTGTGATCAGAAAAGCAATAACTCTTCCCCTGGTAAGTCACTAGGCATTTACATGGGAACTTCAAATAGAATGAAGCTCCCAAAGCTACCACATGAGATTTTAACTCCAGTAAAGCTTTGCGTCAAGCTAGAGTAGCCTGCGAGAGATCGGGGAAGATTTTGACTCTCCGACCACAAAAAGGAATATCTTTTCGAGAGAAATAAGACTTAAGAACTAAATTTTTATCGGATTCCAACAAAAAAGAAACTACTAATGTGGCACATGAGGTAACTGTATCTGAAGATTACTCAAGAAAATTAGAAACATCAAGACTCTCATTACTAACAACTTGGTCTAATTCACCCTCAGGCACCGCACCAGCCCGCTTACCCATCGATACATAGTAAATATTTCTAATGTGCACTGCCACATTAGGCCCTCTTTTAAATATTTATGAAATACTATTGGAGAAAGATATGAGGCCTTTGGAAAACTACGGCAATGCAAATTTTGTGCCCTAGAAACATTCTCCAGCAATTCTAATTGCCAGTGGCAGAACAGATTCTCTAATAGAAGAAGTCAAAGCGGACTGCAAGGTGCCCGACAGGGTTTCCATTCTACCAAGCCTGAAATCTACATTTTCAAATCTGTGTAATATGTCATCTACTATGGACAGCCTTATGATGCACCATTAGCATCCTTTGAAAATTCTCTTTGTAGTAAAAATTTCAGACTTTTGAATTTCCCCATTACTCGGTTGCTTTCAGCAGAGATTCTTCTGTGTAAATACTTCAAGAAAATGTTATGTTTACCTAATAGTGATGACATTTCACTATCTAAATTGTGTTAAGTTCCTGATAATGTGGTAAGGACATCTTCTGGGTGGGAGGGAGAGGACGTTTTAGTCGGAAGACCTGATCTGAGTCTCTCTGCCTTCCTAGAAGATTCCTAGGGTGTTTAGTGGTTTCCTTTGTGGTGTTAATTCTAAAAGGTTATTTTAAGTTAAGGAATCCCTTTTCTGTGGTGCTAGAATACAATTGTTCCCTGATGTCTCAAAAGCCACCAAGGTGAGAAGGAAGGCTTTTCTTTCTTTCATATCTCAAATATTAGCTCTTGCTGGTACCTTTTACCTTAGATTCCCCTGCAAATGTGTGATTACAATGAATGGGGTTAAATGTTTCCCAAGATCCATCCCACCTGGAGAAGCTTTTGAGGGATTGAGCAGCTTACTGCCTCTTAGGATCAGGATCTGGGAGGTAGATAGTGTCATATGCTTTGGTACTATATTGGAGTAGAGTTTTTTGGCAGTAACTGTGTGGTTTGTGCTGCTTGATTGCTTTGCTAAATTATCTTTGTGGTATTTTTGGTTGCTCCCCATGATGTGGGCTAATTTTCCCTTCTTTATTTTCAGGAATTATGATTTCCTTGCTCTTTTCTTTGAGTGGGAATTTGTTTCCTTTGTTCTTATTTGAACTGTAAATGTTTAAATGCAAATAAATTTAAAAAAGAAGCATGTCTACTAAAAGTTAATGCACATTCACAAATGTTAATGTCTGCTAAGTGCAGCAACACCCATTTATTTCTATTGTTGCAGGGCACTTAACACACATTAATATTTAGTAAACATGCCCCTAAGTCATTGCCAGGACAAAAGTCTTGTGAAGGAATCCTTTGAAAGCCACCTAAAATTTTAGATGGGCAATATATACATTTTAAAATAAAATAAATTAAATTTATGCAAATGAGGTACAGTGGCTATGGGTCTATTCTGACCTGCATTTAGCAGGGCTGGACGTCCAATCCGGATGTCCAGACCTGCTAAAAGCCGATTTGCCATCCTGAAGACAGAGCTCCCCACATGTACAGGCTAGTTGTATGGGGATCCCTGTTCGTGGATTGTAGGGGTGGGCCAGAGGAGGGGTGAGGGCAGGGATACCAATGTCAACCCTGTATGTCCGGAGTTGGCCATTTGCACGGGGGACTTATTCCACCTCGGAATAAGTCCCAATAGATGGAGGAGGATGACAGATTAGGGCCGGGAAGGAAGGTGAGGAGGCACAGGGGGGGTTCCCTGCAGCCCAACCCTGGCCATGGCAGCCCGATCAGGGGTCAGGCTGTGGGAATAAGATCTTTGCTGTGGCTGTTGGGGCAACAGGATGCCACAGCGCCACAGCTCCATGGAGGAGCCTGGCTGGGTTAGCCATGTATTGGGCTGGACATCCAGGGCCGAGAATTGTGCCATGGCTTACACATCTGGCTGGTTGAACCTGATTCTGATCTCGCAGGCATGTCTAGCCCCAGCGGGATCAGAATCGGGTGTAACCAGGGCACATCCAGATTCTGGGCGCATGCACAGTTGGGGATGCACATAACAGAATGGGCCTCCTTGCAAATGAGGCTCTGCAATGAGTCTCAGCATATGGCCCCACATCACCCTTGGGCTGCCCCTGCATAGCCGTTTCACCAGAGGTCATTTAGTACGTACAATATAAGCTTTGCCACAAGGACAAATAATAGTATATATCACAAAAGACGCTTGGCAAGATGTTCTACAATGTAGCTCCACAAGACCTTGGTTAGATGGGAAGATCCAATTTGCCCCTTTGATAGTCAAAGAACAAAAGTCACAATGGCCACAGGCAAAATGACCCACTGGTTGTGCAATAGAGTCCAAAGGCATATTCCATGTGACCGATTTGGCAACAAAATAAGCTATGCTATGACCCTTATGATATGCAACAATAGGACGCTCCGCAAAACTATAAGATTGTAAAACATTACAATGTTTGTAAATTACTGAAGCTATAATTGGGGCTTTAACAGTAAATGGTAAAACACACACCAAAGGAGCATTCTCAGTATCCTGGCGATGAGAAAGCAGCAATAGATGTTCCCGCTGTGCATAGAATCCTCTCTTGTATGCTTTTTGTATTATGAATGTATTTATGAGCCTGTTGGTGATATTCTTCCTTTGTGTCACAAATTCATCGAAGCCGAAGAAGTTGATTCACTGGGAGACCCTGTTTTAACTTCAAAGGATGATGGCTGGAAAAATGTAACAGGTTAGTCCATTCTATTGACTTCTGATGCAGGATCTTACTTAACTCCGTATCTGTCTTTACCACTATAATACGATCCCTTCCAAGAGCACACGCTCTCTCAGTCCAACGAAGAAACACACAAAGCACAAAGCACATTGTAACACATTGTAACACACAAAGCACATTGTAACAGCAGCTGGTGTCTAAAAAGCTTTATTAACGAGGAACCCCTATATGTTTCAGCAAAGCCTTCCTCAGGGGAAGAAAAACCTCAAAACGACATAACAGAAAACTGACAAATGCAAAATGTAAACAAAAATTAAAATCAATGAACTTAATTTCCACTATTTAAAAATTTATTATATGTAATAAATAATATGTAAAACCAACCATAAGGTGATTAAACAATAATAATAGATAAATGACAAACGTGGTTAATAAATAACTAATAAAAATAGACACTTTACCCTCCATTGACTCAGAAGAAAAGGCCTGGCAATCTACTTCTGGTCATACCTTGCCAAGAAAACCCAGGGATTGCTGAGTTGCCAGGAGTCAGCACTGACTTGAAGGCACTTAAAAAAATATAGATAAATGACAAATGTGATTAATAAATAACTAATAAAAATAGACATGATATGTAAAATATAAATAAAAAAGGAACTAAAAGAATAAAAATTTATTAAAACCATAAAAATGAAATATCGTTGTGAGAAACTAACTGTATATCTTCAACTTATGGATGAGGAGGAACTAAAGACCTGACTAATGTAGCCATGCTTCACTGAAAATCACATATATACTCACTTTATATGAAACATCTTTGCAATAGTTTGTGTATTCTCAAATGGCAACCTAAAGCATAAAAACCTCCATGAATTTACATTGTGCAGTAAAGTAACCGGGTAGCCGGACCCAGCGCTCCCCCAAACCCCACCCCCAATTTACAACACATCATATTCCCTTTTTTCCTTCCGCCTTATTGTGGTAACAACTGGTCGCAGCTTTATTTTCCAAACAACATATTTACAATAAACAGGAATGCAACAAACCCCAGAGTGGAGCGATGCATCGCCAGCCATGCGACTAGCAAAGCGACCCCGCCTCCGCTTCAGCCCCGGTCCCACCACCGGCAACGTTCCAACCACCCCTATCCGATTTCGCCATATTACTAGCAAAAGTCTTCCAGGGGTAGTCCGGGCCGAGGGCACCCCGCCCCCTTCCCAAGTTGCCTAAAGCTCCGGATCCCAGAAACCTCCGGGATCCCGCCATTCACCCCCCCCCCCAGCTGCAACAACCCGATACAATTACTCAACCCTACCCACCACAATAAGGGGTGGGCGGGTGGGCCACTTGCCTTCCCGTCCGGCCGCATGTGCTCCCGCACGCCCCCGCGCACACTGTAGCACATGGCCAGACCCCTCCTGATTGGCTCCGCTCTAACACGCTCGAGCGGAGCCAATCCCTTCAAAAAATGCACCCGCGCCATGACGCGGTGTGCTGTACGCACCCCCCACGCTGCCCCTCCCCTTCCATCTTGGAGCGAGCAGGGTCCGCATCGGGCCGCGCACCCGGTTACGCTCCGGTGCCGGGACCCTGCCCGCGCCCTCGGGACTTATGATGGAATTTATAAACAGAGCAACAAGAGGTTTGCAGATCAGATGTCATACCAAGGGCTATGTTTACTAAGCAGCGGTGGTGGCTTCCATGTGAAATCAGAGCTGTGGCCCCATTGAATTCAAGGAGGACACGGCTCCAATATTGCATGGAAGCCACTAGCGCTGCTTAGTAAACATACCCCCAAATCTGTCTCACTGAATTACAAAATCCACAATCCTAAATATGTGTATGTACATTTATTTATTTAGACAGTTTTGTATACCGCCTTATCCTTCAATCAAAGCAGTCACAACACAATTGGGGGATACATTTAACACGCGGGGATATGAGACACATACACTAAAACTTACAGGGAACATGGGCAATGGAGGGTTTAGTGGCTTGCCCAAGACCACAAGGAGCATCTGTGGGACTAGAAACCCCAGTCCTTCCGGCCCAAGGTTGCTGTCCTCTAGTGGGATTTGAACCTCCGACCTTCCGGCCTGAAGTACCTTGCCCCAACCACTAGGCTACTCCTCCCTTGTACATATTAGTGAAGGAACCTGAAGAAACCTGGTGAAAATTTAATGTTGCTCAAATGGATTGTGAGTCAGTCAAAATATTAAATCATTACCAGTGGACTATTTCAAAATGGAAAATTTTAGTGCCTCTAATAAGAGCAATCTCATAAAATCCTTCCTAGCTTTTTCGAGTGCCATTAGTATGTAAAAGCACACGAGAGACATAGGGGTATGTTTACTAAACTTTCTTAACGTGCGCCCAGCGTTAGTGTGCAGGATGCCATATAAGGAGTGGGCGTTTCAGTTTAAAGTAGCAAAACGGGATTAGCATGTGATAACACGCGCTGCTGCACACATTATCGGGCAAAGCGCCGCTAAGCGCATTACCGCGCGGTAATCTTAAGTAGGCGCACAGACATCCAAACATTGAAACAGACGTGTAGCACAATGGTTAATACACTGACTAATGGTACAGGGGTCATGAGTTCAATCACCCAGTGTGCCTAATACATAAGGCTGGCTGAGGCATCAGCTTTGACATGTAAGTATTGTTTTCTGAGGCATTTTATTTGTATTTTAATTATTGCTGCCAGCAAACACACCCTCACGTGCCGTAACCTAAGGTGCCGCATAAGGCACCCTATAAGGCACCCCATAGGGCACATTATAAAGTGCACTGTCCGCCACGGCACCCTATAATGTCCCCTATAGGGCACCCTATGAGGCGCTCCATAGGACACCTTATATGGACTGTAACCATAAGGTGCCTCAGAAGGCGCTTTATAGGGTGCCCTATAAGGCGTCTTATAGGGCGCCTTCTGAGGCACCTTATGGTTACAGTACCCTGAGGGTGTTTTGCTGGCAGCACTAATGTACATTAAAAACAGACAATGCTTCAGACAGCCCTATCAAATTACCCCACGGTGGGTTTGAATCCATAATCTCTGGCTCTACAAGCAGTGACGTAACCAGTGGGCTACAGCTCCATAGCTGCAAGCAAGGCCCTGGCTGGCTGCAGAAGGACTGCACATCACCACACCAACAGTCTGCTGTGGTCACCAGGATAGGGTTAACCCACCCATACCCATGATGCACTGCACATGCAAATCAGCAGTGTACAGATGATCACAAGATGGGGTATGCACCCCCACAGCACCTCGGCCTGGTAGGGGGAACTGACCGTGTGTGGTACTGGCACAGAGTAGCTACACGCCATCATATTGTGCAGGTACTGTACTCACCCTGAGGGTGAGGTGGGGCACCCAGCACCAGGTCCACAGCAGAAATAGGCCATGTTGCAGGTCCCCAGCAGTGCTAATGTGTGAGATAGGTAGTCTCTGCAGACACACCTTGGATACATCTGTATTTCTCAGTCAGGTTTAGCCCTTATGGACCCATAGGAGGATTATGTACCACCCCTCCTCCTCTCTCTCTGGGGCTGATGATGGTAAATAGGGTCTCCCACCAACAGATCCACATTCTACCTCCCTGCAATGCTGGCAGTAGAGGGGACCATCAACCCCAGTCCTGCTGGGGAGCAGACACCCTACAACGCAGTCAATGCAGCTCTGTACACATCCATAAAGCAATAGCAGACAGACATTAGGCCTAGATATGCTAAGCTGCACCCCACCACTGTCTGATATTCTCCTGCAGCAAGCCTTCAGCCGCTGCACCCTGCAAGGTGTTCCAGCAAGACACATACCAGTTGCAGACAGTCTGCTAGCTAGTCCATAGTGCATGTTCCTGGTGGAAATGCACGCACCCAGAACTGGGATGTCAGTATACACACCCAGCAGATAAATCAGTGACTAGACACCAAAAGAAAACCCATAAATATCACATGGGAAAAATACTGTGTAGCACTATGGGGGAACCTAGCCATGCCGTGGTCACTGCTCAGTCAGGGTGAAAGTGATCTCCCAGCAGAACATGCTGTGGCTACCCTGTCTGTGCAGGTGGTGGCCGGGCACTACAATGTCCCAGCCATTGCCCTATATCCTGTGCAGATGCATCCTGTACAGGCCACCCTGTCCGGGCTATACCCATGATACCTTGCTCCTCATTATGCACATTGGCAGGCCAATATTGGCAACAGTGCTGACAGTGTGGGCTGTGGAGGGTGTTTGCAGCCACCACACACTCGATAGACAGACACACACTCCCACACCTATGCCAGCATTGTGCTACTATAGAGGAGTTTAGCAGCCCTGGCCACCACACCAGTCCTGGGCACAGTGCAGGCATGGATATGGTACGCAATACTGTTGGGGGTCACTCCCCAGGGTGGTAAACACTGTCAGAGACCAGACCTGCAGCACACTCCACAGACATCAGAAAGGTTGCTATGATGGAGCTCAATCAGCAAACTGTGCTTAACGTAGGAATTGCTATCTGCCAGAAATCATAGCAAACCTTTGATAGCTGTGTACCGTATTTCCAGGTGTAGGGTGGCATTGCTAAGGTATGCAAGTGCTAGTATTGGGAGATGCACGCAGGGCCCAATGTCCTGTCTCTCCAGGAGGCATTGGCTAATGGAGCCTGTGGGTGTGGGTGTGTCTGCCCCTGTTGGCTGCTGCTTTACGGCAGAGGTTCCCAACTCCAGTCCTGGTGTGCCAAATACTGTTCGGGTTTTCAGGCTGTCCCTCATGAATATGCATGAGATACATCTGCATACCATGGGGGTGGTGCATAGATATGCAGCACAGGCATCTTTATTAGAGGCAGCATGGAACCTGAATGGTGTTTGGCCCTCCAGGACTTCATTTGGTAGACTCTGCTCTAGGTAATGCACCCGTTTATGGTGTCTTTGCTCTGTAGGGTAAAATGTAGGTGTTTTGGGCATGTTTACGTCATCTGCAATAAACGTTCTGTCTGTAGTAGCACATTTCAGTTGTGGGTAAAATAGGGGGACTGGGTTGGCAGGCACCATAGCTGGGACTTGAATCTGTGACCTTCTGCCTCCAAACACACTGGTTGTGTGCACTGCACCACCGTGTTGCCACAGAGACAGTGCATTCCCTGGTGATACCATGACTGTTTGTCTGGCAGGGCCTGTCTGTTGCAGTGCATGGCACCCACCTACACAGGGCTAGGCCACGGTCTGCTCTTGGCAGCTGCCACTCCCCCCTCCACCACCAGTACCCCTCCGCCACCATGCGGACATGGCCTTATCTTGGAGACAGCATAAAACCTGAATGATTTGTGGCCCTCCAGGACTGCATTTGGGGGACTCTGCTCTAGGTAATGCGCATTTTTCTGGTGTCTGTGCTTGGTGGGGTAAAATATAGGCGTTTGAACCATGCGTGTGTTCTCTGCAATAAAGGTTTGTCCATACTATCACAGTTTAGTAGCGGGTAAAATATGGGAACTGGATTGGCAGTAGCCCCAGCTAGGACTTGAACTTGTGATCTTCTGCTCCTGAACACACTGGCTGTGTTCACCGCACCACATTGTGCTCACCGAGACAGTGCAGTCCCTGGAGATACCATGGTTGTTTGTCAGACAAAGCCTGTCTGTTGCAGTGCATGGCACCCACCTACACAGGGCTAGGCCATGGTCAGCTCTGGGCAGCTACCACTGCCCCCCTCCACCACCAGTACCCCTCTGCCACCATGCTGACATGCCCTTCTGCTGGTGGTGCTGATGGTGTGCAGTCGCAAGCCATCCAGTGTGCAGGTAGGCGGCTGCCTATGGTGCATGTTCTGGGGTAGGGGTGCCTGCATAGGCATCCACGCTTCCCCCCAACACCGCCTGCCAATGTTCTGTGCCCTTGGGGGTACCTGCTGGGTACTATCCCGTGTGACACTGTGATAAACAATCTCGTGCCCATGTTGGGGCCTCATCAGTTTCTGTCTGGCTGCTGTTCAGTTTCAGCATTCCTAAGTGCAATCTAGGCATCTGCCTAGTCCACACTGTGCCCCAGCTGCACCACAGCATGTGCCGCCTGCAGCCCTCTGTATCCCCTTTCCCAGGATCTGTCTAGTTGCCCATTCTGACATGCCCGCCCTGCTGTTGTGGAACATGTGCATGCCATAGGTAACCTGTCCAATGGAGAGGGAAACCCTGATCAGTGCTATTTCACTGTGGGATCATTCACCTTGTATGGGGACAGAGCGTAGACCCTTCCAAAATTCATATTTATTTTTTGGGGCTTTCTTGGGAGTGTTTTTTGATGTTTCCCATTACTATCACTATTGCCCAGCTTGTTTATGATTATTTTTAATTTTGTTGGGGTCCTTTTCAATGTTTATTTGTACTTTTGTTCTGTGCACATGTATCACACTTATCACTTTTTGTAGGTTTCCCTGGTTTTGCTCTACATTGCTGACATAAATGGTTTCTCTTCCCTTTAAATCGGCTCTAACGCAAGGTTTTCACTCGCGTTATTTTTGGCCTCGAATTTCACCTTGTTAGTGTGCGGGGAGCCTCTCCCCTCCCACTCTACACCCATTGACCCCTTCTCTCCGCCCCTGGGGAGCCTTCCTCTGCCCTCCAGGAGCCTTTCCCCGCCTTCAGCGCTCGTGTGCGCCGCTGCGTGCATGAGCGTGCACTAAAGCGCATTTTTGCCCCGTAAAGCATCATTAGCGTGCGCTAAGGTACCTTATCGCGCACTAATTGCGCAGCGTGCACGTTAAGAAACGTTAGTAAAGATACCCCTAAGACTTAGGGGTATGTTTGCTAAACTCCGTTGCTGTGCGGGTCCCCGTTAGTGTGCTGGTGCCATATAAGGAGTGGGCGGGCCAGGCAGAAAAAAGCAAAAAACCGGACCGTACGTGTGTGCGTTGCGCTAATGTGCGGGGCCCACATTAGCGCGTGGGAAGGCTAAGTGGGGCGCTGCTGCAAAACCAAACAACAGAGCAGTAGTACAACGGTGAAGACACCGACCAATGGTGCAGTGGCCAGGGGTTCAAACCCCCATTGCGCTCAACAAAAAAGACCAGCTGAGGCATCAACATTTATGGGCAAAAGTGCTTAGGAGGCATATTAATTTTGGGCGGCAGAAGGCGGCGCACTGTTATTTTTATTACGGCATGAGGCGGCGCACTGTTTAGTGTGGGTGGCAGATGGCAGCGCATTGGTAAATTTGGGTGGCAGAAGGCAGTGCGCTGATAAATGTGGGCAACAGAAGGCGGCGAGCCGGTGGGCAGAAGGCGGCACGCTGATGTGTGAGGGGGCAGTCCAATAGTGGGAGGGAGAAGTGGCGCGCTGATGTGCAAATAACAGGAGCAGAGCCAAAGCACAATGGTTAAGACACTGACCACTCGTGCAGGGATCATGGGTTCAATTCCCCACAGTGCCCATTGAAGACAGCTGGCTGAGGCATTATTTTAGGGGCATATCCATGTTGTGCGGCATAAGGCGGCGCACTGTTAATTTAGTGCGCCACAAGATGGCGCGCTGATGGCTACAAGGCTGCATGCGGATGCACAAACACAGGAACAGAGCCACAGCACAATGGTTAGGACACTGACCAATGGTACAGGGGCCAGGGGTTCAACCTCTCACAGTGCCCAGTGAACAAGGCTGGCTGGGGCAGTATGTATCATGGTGAGGAGAGCTGTAGGAGGCCTTCCATTTATATTTTATTTCCCACCACTAGTAAACCCGCTCTCACAGTGTGTTAACATATGGATGCCCGTAAGGCACATGTTACAGTGCACTGTCCGCTAAGGCACTCTAGAATGTCCCCTATAGGGCACCATGTATGTTGCGACACAGGATAATGTATAGTGCACCCTATATGGATGGCAACCATAAGGTGGCCTATAGGGCGCCCTATAAAGCACCCTCAGAGGCACCTAATGGGTATAGTAAGCTGTGTGTGGTTTTGCCTGCATAGACATATGTACAGTAAATAAAAATAAAGCTGTGGACAGCCCTATCAAAGGGCCCCACTGTGGGTTTGAACCCATGACCTCTGGCTGTACAGGGAGTGATGTAACCATTGGGCTACAGCTCTATAGCTGACAGCAAGCCCCTGGCTGGCTGCAGAGAGCCTGCACGTCACCCCACAGACAGTCTGCTGTTGTAGACAGGATAGGGTTAGGCCACCCGTACCCATGATGCACTGCACATGCAAATCAGCTGTCCACAGATGCACACAAGATGGGGAATGCACCCCAACAGCTACCCGGCCTGGTAGGGGGAATTGTCCATGTGCACCCACACAGCACCTCGGCCTGGTAGGGGGTCCTGAGCGAGTGGACTACCAGCAAAGAGTAGCTACACACCGTCACATTGTGCGGGTACTGTGCTCACCCTGAGGGTGTGATGTGGCGGCCAGGACCAGGTCCACAACACCAGCCATGACTGGATGAGGCCATGACAGAGCTCCAAAATAGTACTAACCTGTGAGATAGGAAGGTGCTGCAGAAACATGTTGGATATTTTTGTCTGTCTCATGTTAGTGGCAACCCCCAAGAACCCCTAGGTGGTCAAAGAACCACCACCCCCCCCCCCCCAATGGCAGTAAAGTAGACCATCAAACCCCAGTCCTGCTGGGGAATAGACACCAGACAGGGCAGTCCAAGCAGCTCCAAACACATCCATAACACAATATCAGGCAGACTTTAGGCCTGGATATCCAAAGATGCACCATCTGATATTCACCTGCAGCAAGCCATCAGCCACTGCACCCTGCAAGGCACTCCATCAAGACACATAGCAGCTGTGAACAGTCTGCTGGTTAGCCCTGATGGAAATGCATGCACCCAAAACTGGGGTGGCAGCACACACAAGCAGAGAGTTCTATGAGGAGGCCCCAACAGGAAACCCATATATATCAAAAGAGAGAAACACAATACAGCACTATGGGGGTGCCTAGCCATGCTGTCATCACTGCACACTCAGGGTGAGAGTGCTCCCCCAGCAGCACATACAGAGGTCACCCTGTCTGTGTAGGTGGTGGCCTGGCACTACAATGTCACAGCCAGTGCCCTATGCCCTGTGCAGATGCATCCTGGCCAGCCCACCATGTCTGACCTATACCCATGGTACATTGCTGCTCATTATGCACATTGGCAGGCCAATACTGGCAGTAGTGCTGGCAGTGTGGGTTGGGGAAGGTGTTTGCAGCCAACACACACTGTATAGACAGACACACACTCCCACACCTATGCCAGCATTGTGCTACTATTGAGGGGGTGATTAGCCTTGGCCACCACACCTTTCCTGGGCACGGCACAGGCATGGATATGGTACGCAGTACTGCTGGGGGTCACTCCCCAGGGTGGTGAACACCGTCAGAGGCCAGGCCTGGAGCACGCACCGCAGACACCAAACAGATTGTTCGGATGGGGTCAACTAGCAGTATGTGCGTAACGTAGGGATATCTATCAGCCTGTACTCTTAGCAAACATTTCAGAGCTGTGTACCTCAGGTGTAGGGTGACATTGCTAAGGTATGCAGGTGCTGATATTGGGAGATGCACGCAGGGTCCAATGTTCTGCCTCTACAGGAGACATTGGCCAATGGGGCCTGTGGGTGTGGGTGTGGGTGTGTCTGCCCCTGTTGGCTGCTGCTTTACGGCAGCGCTTCCCCACTCCAGCCCAGTTTTGCATCACACTGTTCGGGTCTTCCTGCTGTCCCTCATGAATATGCATGAGCTACCTCTACATGCCGTGGGGGTGGTGCATAGATATACAGCACAGGCATTTGTATGAGTGGCAGCATGGAACCTGACTGGTGTGTGGCCCACCAGGACTGCATTTGGGGGATTCTGCTGTAGGTTCTGCCCCTGTTCATGGTGTCTGTGCTCAGTGGGGTAAAAGATAGACGTATTACCATTGCATTTGTCCTTGTCACCAAAGGTGTGTCCTTACTGTCACTGTTTATTTGTGGGGAAAATATGTGGGCAGGATTGCCGGTAGCCCCAGTTGGTCTTTGAACTTGTGACCTTCTGTTCTTGCATGCATTGTCTGTGTGCACTGCACCACCATGTAGCCACAGCTTGGCTGAATTCCCTGGATAGTCCATGACTGTGGATCCGGCAGGGCCTGTCTGTTGCTGTGGACTGTGCCAGCCTGCACATGGCTAGGCCTCTGTCTTCTGTCGCTAGCAGTCACTGCCCCCTGCACCACATGTACTCATCCGCCAACATGCTGACATGAGCTTCTCCCATAAAAAGCAGGTGACCTGATTGGAATGTGGCAGTACGGGACTGCATTTGGGGTACTTGGCTGTGGGTAATGCCCATTGTTGTGGTGTGTGTGCGTTGTTGGGTAAAATATGGGTGTTTTCCCCATGCTTATGTCCCCTGCAATACAGGGGTGTCTGTGCTATCTGTGTTTAGTGGTGGGTAAAATATAGGGATTGGGCTGGCAAGTGCCCCAGCTGGGCTTTGAACCTCTGACCCTCTGGTTTTAGAGGTATTGACTCTGTCCGCTGCACCACACTATGGCCACATAGATAATGCAGCCCCTGGAGGTAGTAAGCCTGGCAGGATGGAGTCACAAACCCTGCTCTATGCAAATTTACTGTGGGCATATGCACCCTGTCTGGTGACAAACGTGCACATAAAGCGTAGTTACTCACCTGTAACAGGTGTTCTCCAGGAGCAGCAGGAATCAGTCCTCACATATGGGTGACGTCGGCGCCGACGGAGCCCTCGCGGAGCAATTTTCCCCAGCTTTCACAGAAAGCCTTTGGGAATTGCAGCGCGCATGCGCGGTCGCCTTCCCGCCCAAGGGTGCCATCTTAGCCAGTCTGATGACATAGCTAAAAGACAGCATAAAAATTTGCAAAAAAACTAAAGCAGATGATTGCAACTCCACGGGGAGGAGGGAGGGTTGTGAGGACTGATTCCTGCTGCTCCTGGAGAACACCTGTTACAGGTGAGTAACTACGCTTTCTCCAGGACCAAGCAGGAAGTCAGTCCTCACATATGGGACTCCCAAGCTTAAGGCTACCGTAGACCCTAAGCACAAAAATGAGCTCCCTCTAGCTCGGCAGTACAGAAGGAAGGAATCTTCGCTGAATTATTACCCACCGGTAGCCCCCATCTGGGATGGAGGGTAGGAGTTGCTCAAACCTCGAAGAGATTTCGGAGGACTGCCTGTCCGAAAGCACTGTCCCTGCGGGACTCCCTCTCGAGACAGTAATGGACCGCAAAAGTCTGGCTCGAAGACTAAGTAGCGGCCCGGCAGATGTCTGCCAGCGGAACAGAGCGGAGGTAAGCCACTGACGTAGCCTTCGCCCGAACACAATGAGCCGTGACTCGACTTTCTAAGGAGAGTCCGGCTGCCCCATAAGCCCAAGCGATACAGTCAGCAACCCAGATGGACAGGGTACGCTTGGAGACCGGGAGCCCAAATTTATTGGGGTCAAAAGACACAAAAAGCTGAGCAGCTTTACGGTGCTCCCGCGTACGGTCAAGGTAGAAGTTCAATGCCCTTCTACAGTCCAGGGTATGCAGGACTCGTTCAGCTCGGCTGGAGTGAGGCCTGGGAAAGAAGGTTGGAAGTACCACCTCCTGATTGATGTGAAAAGGGGAGACAACTTTTGGAAGAAATTTTGGGTGTGTCCGTAGGACTACCCTATTTTTGTAGAACCGAGTGAATGGAGGATCAGACACGAGGGCCTGCAATTCACTTACGCGTCTAGTGGAAGTGAGGGCTATCAGGAATAAGGTTTTCCACGAAAGAAAACGCAGAGAACAGGTAGCCATCGGTTCAAAAGGCGGACAGGTGATCCGCTGTAAAACCACATTCAGATCCCAGTCAGGTGCTGGCGGGCGCAGAGGTGGTTTTAGTAGAAGGAGACCTCGGAGAAACCGTGCTACAAGAGGGTCGCTGGAAAGAGGTCTGCCGTCCACCGGCACATGGTGTGCTGAAAGAGCACTGAGGTGGACTTTGACGGAGTTGGACTTAAGTCCCAGATTAGAGAGGTAGAGCAGGTACTGCAAGATCACCGATACCGGGCAGGAGAAGGGATCCTGAGACTGCTGTACACACCAAACGGAAAAGCGACGCCATTTTAGGGCGTAGCATTTGCGGGTAGAAGGTCGCCAAGAAGCTAGGACGACCTCTTCCACCTCTGCCGGCAGGAGAAGGGGAGCAAGGACTACCCTTTCAGCCGCCAGGCCATTAGGTTGAGCGATCGGAGGTTGGAGTGGAGCAGAGACCCCTGATCCTGTGTTAGGAGATCCGGTTGAGACCCCAGAGGGAACGGATCCTCTACCGCTAATTGCAACAGGAGTGGAAACCAAGGCTGTCTGGGCCAGCGAGGAGCCACCAGGATCATGGACGCTTTGTCCCGGAGAACCTTGAACAGAGTTCGGGAGATTAGCGGGATGGGAGGAAAAGCATAGAGAAGGCTTTCCGACCATGAGAGCAGAAATGCATCTGCCGCTACCCGAAGGGGATGTGGCTGACGCGAGCAGAAGCGAGGAAGTTGCCGGTTGAGAGGACTGGCAAAGAGATCCATCGTGGGGAGGCCCCACTTCAGAAAGAGTTTCTGGACTACCAAGGGATCCAGACGCCACTCGTGCGGCTGGAGTATCCTGCTGAGTTTGTCGGCCAGGCAATTCTCCTGGCCTGGGAGATAAACTGCTTTGAGAAGAATGCCGTGACTGACGGCCCAAGAGCAGAGCTTCTGAGCTTCTCGGCAGAGAAGGAAGGAGCCTGTGCCGCCCTGCTTGTTCACGTAGAACATGGCAACTTGATTGTCCGTCTGGACAAGGACGGACTGGTGAGAAGTCAGGTGGGAGAAAGCCTTGAGCGCCAGACGAATAGCTCTGAGCTCCAGGAAGTTGATCTGTTGAGCAGATTCCCACGCGGTCCAGAGAACTTGAGTACACGCCCCCTGGCAATGAGCTCCCCAGCCCAGGAGGGAAGCATCGGTCGTCAGCACTTGAGTCGGCTGAGGCGACTGAAAAGGCATTCCGAGCACCAGGTTCGGCCGATGAAGCCACCGCTGTAGGGAAGAGGCCAGCGGTCTGGAGAGGCGCACTAAGTTGGCTAGCCCGCCGGTGGCTTGTTGCCACTGCTTGCGAAGGCACCATTGAGCCGGCCGCATATTCAGGCGAGCATTGGGGGTCACGTGGACGGTGGAAGCCATATGGCCGAGTAGCCTCAGGAAGCGCCTGGCGGAGACCAGGGACTGGCTGCGAAAACGGCCGGCTAGGTCCATGAGCCATTGAGCCCTGTCGAGAGGCAGGAAAGCTCGAGCCTGAGGAGTGTGCAGTCTTGCGCCGATGAACTCGAGATCCTGTGAGGGGAGCAAAGTTGACTTTGCGAAGTTTATGACAAAGCCCAAGTACTGCAGAAGAGTCACCGTGCGGTGTGTGGCATTGGTGACTGCCGGGGGGACGACGCTCTGATGAGCCAGTCGTCGAGGTACGGGAAGACATAGAGGCCGTGAAGCCTGAGATAGGCCGCCACCACCGCGAGACATTTTGTGAAGACTCGCGGTGCGGAGGACAGGCCAAAGGGCAGTACTCTGTACTGGTAGTGATTTCCGGCCACCACAAACCTTAGGTATTGGCGGTGGCTTGGGTGGATGAGGATGTGCGTGTAGGCATCCTTTAGATCCAAGGAGCATAGCCAATCTCCCTGCTGGAGGTAGGGCAGAAGGATTCCAAGGGTAAGCATCTTGAACTTTTCCCGCACAAGGAACTTGTTGAGGTTGCGCAAGTCCAGGATGGGTCTTAGGCCTCCTGTCCTTTTTGGTATTAGGAAATACCTGGAATAAAAGCCTTGACCTCTCAGGTGGTGGGGCACCGGCTCCACAGCCTGGTCCTGAAGAAGACTTGCTAACTCCTGAAGGAGTAAGTCCCTGTGCAGAGGGAGTCGCGGAGGTTCCCCCGGAAAATAAGAGGGAGGGACCTGATGGAAGTGGAGAAGATATCCTTCTCGCACGACTTGAAGCACCCAGGTATCTGAAGTGATGTTGGACCACCTGTGGGCGAAGTGAACCAGCCGGCCTCCGGTGCTGGGAGGAACCAGCTGAGGGGGAGAGGCTATGCTGAGGAAGTCAAAAACCCCCACCCTGCTGAGCAGGGGCTGGTGGTGCAGGCTTGGGGGCTTGCTGCCTACGGGACCCGTTACCCCGTCCCTTGGCCTGCTGACCCTGTTGGGGAGCTGGAGGGGCCTGATATTGGGGGTAGTGTTTGTAGGCAGCCGCCTTTCTCGGGTAAAAGGACTTTTTTCCCGAGCCCTTCTTTTTCTGGGAAGGGGCGGAGGTCTTCCTAGAAAGCCTGGTCCTGGTGAGAGTCTCCGTCTCGATTTGTGCAGCCTTTTCAGCCATGGGCTTGCCAAAGAGGTTCTCACCTCTGCAGGGGACATCGACCAACTTGTCCTGCACCCAAGGCTCAAGGTCAGACGACTGAAGCCAAGCCTGTCGGCGGGCACCGATGCCGGCTGCGGCCACACGAGCCGATGCTTCAAAGCCATCATAGGCTGCTTGGGACATGAATTTGGAGCATTCCCGAATACCAGATGTTAAGGCTAGGAACCTCCGCAAAGGTTCCTCGGACAGTCCAGCAGAGAATCCGGCTAGCTCTTTAGCCAGGTCTCGGAGATACATGCCCATGTATAGCTGGTAGGTCTGGACACGACAAGCCAGCATAGAGCCCTGGAAACACTTCTTACCAAGGCCATCCAGGTTACGGGCCTCCCTGCCAGGGGGCACCGAGGAGTGCATTTTCTGGCTCTTCAGCCTATGCATGGCCGATTCCACTACCATGGAATGGTGTGGTAGCTGTGCTTTTTGGAAGCCAGGACTCTTGCGGACTCGATAGATGGAATCGACCCGCTTGCTCAATACCGGCGACGAGGCCGGACTCTCCCACATGCGGAAGAGTAGTCGTTCCAGCATGGGAGGCACCGGTACAGTAAAGTGCTCCCGGGCGGGAGAGTCGTACTGAAGGGCGTCGAGCTCTTCGGCTCGAGGCTCCTCCTCGGGATCCGCCGGGAAGGCCAAAGCCTTGGCCATATCCCTGACGAAGTCCGAGAACCTGGCATCCTCCGGAGGGGACTGTTTCCGAGGTTCGGACTCAGGTGAGTCCGAGGGGACACACCGAGTCCGAAAGGAATCAGGTGACTCCTCCTCTTCAGACTCCCAGACCGACTCCGAGGAGGAATCAGTGGGGTCGGCTCGGGCAGGCGGAGGCGTCGGCCGCCCCGACGCCAAGGGAGTCGGCGGCGACGACCTCGGTCCCGAACGGGAGGCCGAGGGTGACCTCGACCGAGGATCGACTCGAGTTCGCATGGACTCGAGGATCGGCTCGGTCTCCGGGGTCGACTTAGACGTCGACGTCCCGGCGGTCGGGGCAGCGGCGCCAGCGAGGCTAGCGATCAGTGCCCGCTGCTGGTCCATGAAGGCAGATAGTCTGCTCTCCAAGGCCGTCAACCTGAGTCCGACCTCAGGTGACCCAGCAGTCCCCGACTCGGGCCCCGACGGCGTTGGGCCCGACGTCGGACCTCTCGGAGGCGAGTCCAGAAGGACCACAGGACTTACCCGAGCAGGCAACTCCGACTCCAGGCGAGGTCGCTTCGGGAGGTGCTCCTTCTCCAAAGACCCGGGACGGCTGTCGGGGCTATGCGACCTGGCCCTCGCGGAGCCAGGAGCGTCCACCGACGCCGCCCTCGCGGGTTTTGACTTCCGTCGATGGTCTCCGGAGGGAGAACCCCTGTCGGAGGAGCTTCGGCGATGTTCAGAGCTGGAGCCTCTGGATGCCGAGGCCTCCGACGAGGTCCGGGTACGGCTGGGGTCAGCGAAGATTCTATCCCGCTGATGCCGCCGACTCCTCAACGCTTTGGAGGACATTTTGCCACAGGCTCCACAGATCATTTCTTCATGATCCGGGCCCAGGCAGCGGAGGCAATTATCGTGTGTGTCAGTGAGTGACATATTTCTGTCACACTGACCACACCGCTTGAAACCACTGGCAGCCATCGGGGGAAAAAGGGCCCCTGCAAGGTCAAAGGACCGGGCTGCCAGTGAAACCGAAAACGAAACTGACCAAAATCAGAAAAACCGAAAAATAAGGGAAGGACTCGCAACGGCGTCGCGAGTCCGTGCAGGAAAACGACCGGCGTCGAACCGAATTGAAAAATGAGTAAAACTCACGAAAATCAACTTTTTTAGCGGGGACACGACGGGTACGTCTGTAGGGCTCCGCGGAAAAAAGAAGACTGGATAAGATGGCACCCTTGGGCGGGAAGGCGACCGCGCATGCGCGCTGCAATTCCCAAAGGCTTTCTGTGAAAGCTGGGGAAAATTGCTCCGCGAGGGCTCCGTCGGCGCCGACGTCACCCATATGTGAGGACTGACTTCCTGCTTGGTCCTGGAGAAACCCCGGAAATGACCACGGGAAATGGGGGACAAAATATCACCACGCTGGGCAACAGTGATATTAATGGGCAACCATAGCAAACACTCCCAGGAAAGCTCCACAAAAGGAAATGTTTTTTGGAAGAGTCTCCGCTCCGTAAACCCTTCCAAAATTCATTTCTTTTTTCTGGAGCTTTGCTGGGTGTGTTTTCTGTATTTGCCCATCACTATAACTGTTCCCCAGCTGAATTACTATTTTTAATAGTTCTGTTGTGGTCATTTTCTATTTTTATTTGCACTTTTGTGCTGTGCACATGTATCACACTGCTCACGTTTTGCTGGTTTCCCCGATTTTCCTGTACATTGCTGACGGAAATGGTTTCTCTTCCCTTTAAATGCTTTCTACCGCGAGTGTTTCCCTCGCGGTAGTTTTCACATGCAAATTCGGGCCCGATACTGTGCGGGGAGCCTCTCCCCTCCCACTCTCCACCCATTGACCCCGTCCCTCCGCCCCTCCGGAGCCTTCCTCCGCCCTCCTTTAGCCGTTCCACGCCTCTATCGGACATTTGCGGGCCCGCACTTGTACGGGGCCCATTAGTGTGCCGTGCACCTTTGCGGGGATGACACGCACGTGTGCGGGGCGTTTATTAGCGTTTATTAGCGTTTCAGTGCCGCGTTTCCGTGCGCTCTTTTGCGGCGCGCACATTTCCGGTTTTTAGTAAACATCCCCCTTAGTATGGAGTTGAGTAACATTCTCTCTAAACATTTTCTTTACCAAGCAAAAATACATTCAATTGATCAGATTCCATAAAAATATACTTTGTCTGCTCATATATCAAGATACACTTACATGGATATTTTAAAAAGAAAGAGGCACCTATTGCCAAGGCGCGTGGTCTTAATGCTAAAAAATCTTTACGCCGCTTTTGGGTAAGTCTACACACATCAGGAAAAACCTGAACTGTGGAACCACAAAACAAATGGTCTTTTTTGGGAAAGTATGAACGTAATACTACATTTTTATCTGATAAAGAAAGAAAGGTAACAATCAATGTAGCGCATCTAGTAATCTCATCGGTCGAGGATTCCAAAAAAGCAGAAACATCTAATGAATGAGATACCGAGACCTTCTCAGCGTCTTTGGCAATAGGGGAGGGGGTTCCTGTTGAGGCTAACATAGGGACATAATAAACAGAGGAAACTTTAATAGAGTTCACATCATCAATCAACAGAACCTCCTTGAAATATTTATAAAGCAAGATAGACGGGGAAAGATAATGAGTTTGTGGAAAATTTAAGAATCTCAAATTTTTTGCACGTACAACATTCTCAAGGGATGCTATTTGATGATGTATAGTAAGATTATCCCTAATCGAAGAAGCTGCAACAGCCTGCATAGCTGAAACCTGCCCCTCTAATTTATTCAAGGCAATATTATGTTTAGCAATAGCCTCTTCATGGACTCCCAACTTCTGTACAACATCCTTTGAAAATTGGGAAACCTGGGAAAGGGAGGCATGCAGGGACATTTCCATTCATGCCACCACCTCCCAGACATCCCGCAAGGAAACCTCATCTGGGGGAACAATGGACGAAGCAGAAATGGGGAAATCCAAAACAGACAAAGAAGGAAACATTTTACTTTTATCTTCCTGCACTGGTACCCTACCCAATCAGGAAGTTATGATAGAGAGGGTGTCTTCCCCCAGTGGTGAAAACTTGGGTGTGGAGCCCTCATTAGTTCCCGAGGGAATAGTGTTTTGTTTCTCTATTTGCTCTAGATAGGACAGAGAAAAGAGAATATAAGTATTGTAAAACCCTCCAGATAACTGTGAATGAAGGGTCACAACATCATGGTTTCAGTTGAGGAAGATTCTAATTGGCTGAAAACCCAAAGGAACAGGAAGGAGGCCACCAAGCGGATAATAGCAGTAGTGAAAATAAAAGATAACATTAAGATATAACTGCAAATAAATATTTAAATATAATAAACTTGACTAAAGATTTCCATTTTGCACTGATAGAGTTAAGTGCAAACCACCGGGTGGTCTTTATTACTGTAGCTCTCTTTCTTAAAAAGATTCTCCGCTTTTTGTAACTAATCACAAACATTATATGAAAATAAGTCCACACAAATCCACACCTCATTTATGTTCACTTATGTGGAAAAAAGCTGTCCTACATCTAGCAATGACCTACCAGTACAATGGCTATTTAGAAACAGTTTTTTTTCCAAGTAGAACTTTGCATTATAACAATCAAATCATTTAAAATTTCATTTCCTGCGTTTGTTCTAGCTCATAATGATGATAATTTTCTCCGGCATGGGATGGTTGTTTGTTAGGCAGGATGCACTTAACAATGTTCCTCCTCCAGTCATTAGTCCCTTTTGTTAAAGTGCATGCTTCAATCTCTACATGCTGTCAGCGTGTACTAAAATACAAGTCTTATTTTTTGCTTTTTGTTTAATGATAACGTTTATCTTTATATTTAATCCATTCTTTAAAAGTAGATTAATCACGTTTAAAGCAACAGATGAGAAGACAGAGCCTTCTGAATTTGCAGCCCACCTGTGGAATGGTGAGCACAGATGTTTATAGTCTGCCCTAAAATAGCACTACAACCTAAAATATTTAAAAATAATACAAATGTGACAGGCTCTATTTGCCCTAAGGCTGAGAAAGGAGGACAGATTGGCCGCATATAGCTTCTAATTCTGGGGACAAAAGAACAATAAAAAAAAATGCTAAGCAAGAAAAGAGGCGGGAAAAAGATTCCTGGGGTGAGAAAAGGTCTTGGCTCTACCTTGTTTCCCAAGAGATCACACCTTAGGACCATCACGGACTGAATATTACCCTGAGGAGAACATTAGAAATGTAATGCTGGCATAGACCGAAGATCCATCAAGCCTGCTATCCTGTTTCCAACAGTGTACAATGCAGGTCACAAGTACCTCGCAGGCAACATTCCCACCAAGCTGCCTTGGAATCTTCCACCTGCACAGCTTCTGATAGGGGGAGGGACTGCAATATTTCGACTAAAAATCCAATATCACATTATCTTCCTCTGTAGGAAACAGCACAGGTGGGGGACTCCTGCACAACTTGATGGGAACATTGCTGGCAGGAAAGTAGCATGGAAGTAGATTCCATGCTACTTACTCCAGGAATAAGCAGTGGCTTTTCCCAGGTCTACCTTAATAACAGGATATTGACTTTTTCTTCAAAAACTCATCCAAACCTTTTTTTAAATCCTGCTACACTAAGGGGCTTGTTTACAAAGCCGCGGTAGCGGTTTGCGATCGTAATCGGAGCCGCGGCCCCATTGATTTCAATGGGGCCGCGGCTGCGATCGCGATCGCGAACCACTACCGCGGCTTTGTAAACAAGCCCCTAAGTGTTTTTGCTATATCCTCCAGCAATACATTCCAAAGTTTATCTATGCGTTGAGTGAAAAAATATTTTCTCCTAGTTTTTTTAATGTACCACTTTGTGATTTCATGGTGTGTCCCCTAGTCTTTATTCTTTCTGAAAGAGAAAATAATCAATTTTCATTTACCCATTCCATGTCATTCAGGATTTTATAGACTTCTATCATTTCCCCTCAGCCATCCCTTCTCCAAGCTGAAGACTCCTAAACTCTTTATTTCTTTCCTTATAGGAGAGTCATTCCATTCCGTTATCTTTCCATTTGCCCTTCTCTGTATATTTTCTAATTCTGCTATATCTTTTTAACGATGTGGCAACCAGAATAGCACAAAATATTCAAGGTGCAGTCACATCATAGGGTGATACAGTGGCATTTATGATATCCTTTGCTTTATTCTATATTTCTTTCCTAATAATTACAAACATCTCGTTTGATTGTTTGTTTATTTTCACACTGAGCAGAGGATTTCAATGTATTATTGATGAAAACATCTAGATCCTTTTCCTAGGTGGAGACTCCTAATGTGCAACCTAACTTGGGTTATTCGTCCTTACACGCATCACTTTGCACTTGGATGCTGAGATCTTTTCCCCTTTTTCACATTGATATTTTACATAACGGTTGATCTTCCAGTTGTGATTTGAGTTACTTATTCATATTATTTATCTGCCATTTGGATGCCCAGTTTCCAATCTCACAAGGTCCTCTTGCAATTTTTCAAATTCACATGTGATTTAACAACATAAATAATTCTGCATCATATGCAATTTTGACCATCTCACTTGTTGTTCTTACTTCCAGACAGCACCCTACCTAGCCCTGTATGAGCGGTGCAGCCGCAAAGGGCACAAAACACTAGGGGCGCATTTGTGGATGCCAGCCTCGGTTCTCCTCAAGCTGCCTGCCCTTGCTCTGCCACTGCTTTTAGGGTTTTCTTGGTGGCATCTTGACCTTCAATTAAAAAAATAACCACGTGGGTCTCTCCAACTCCGCACTTGCATGCTGACCTAATCCCCCTCTTCTGATGTATGCTCGGGTCAGAGAAGGGAGGGACCAGACCAGCCATTCAAACATGGGTCTTTGCAACTCCACATTTGAATAGCTGGTCTGGTCCCTCTCCTCTGATGCAAGCATATGACAGAGGAGGGGGGATCAGGCCAGCATGTAAGCACAGACTCGGAGAGGCAGCATGTTGTTGTTGTTTTGTTTTGTTTTCAATTCAAGGTCCCACTGCTGCCGCCATGGGAACTCTAAATGTGGCAGCAGCAGGGCAAGGGCAGACTGGGTAAGGAGTCAATTGAAGACATGGAGGTATGATGACGAGATGTTGGGCATGGGGCAAAGGACAAAATGGGGGAGGGGGCCACACCAGATGTGCAAGTCATACAGGGTGCATTTATGGCTTGATATGGCCCTGCCTCCAGATCATTTATAAAGATGTTAAAAAGCATCAGCCCCGGTACAAATCCCAGGGCTACTCCATTATTTCCCTTTCTCAATTGAGAAAATTGACCATTTAATCCCACTCGCTGTTTTCTATCTTTTAACAAGTTCCCAATTCATAATAGGATATTGCCTCCCAGTCTATGGCGTTTTAATTTCCTCAGGAGTCTTTCAAGGGGTACTTTGTCAAATGCTTTCTAAAAATACAGATGCACTAGATGAACTGGTTCACTTTAACAAACACAAACAAAAGCTCCTGCTTGCAGAGAAGACTCAAAAACACAAAACAGCAGGCAGAGTTGAGGTCACTTGCTCTTTATTAATTGAGAAACCCCCGACGCGTTTCGGCAGATGCCTTCATCAGGAGGCTAGAGGACTGCAAACAAACAAAATATATATCATAAAACACTTAAAACAAATATAATAAAAACATAAATATAACTATAAATAACCATGAATAATATAAAAGGACAAACATGAATAAATATAATATAAAAACACTCATGTTGTACTCACGAATTGTATTATATCAAATACATTAGGTGGTTATTTATATTTATATTTATGTTTTTATTATATTTGTTTTAAGTGTTTTATGATATATATTTTGTTTGTTTTGCAGTCCTCTAGCCCCCTGATGAAGGCATCTGCCGAAACGCGTCGGGGTTTTCTCAATTAATAAAGCGCAAGTGACCTCAACTCTGCCTGCTGTTTTGTGTTTCTGGTTCACTTTAATCCACATGTTTAATCACGCTTTAAAAAATAGGTAGCAGATTGGTGAGGCAGGGCTTCCATTGACTAAATCCATTTTGATTTTGTCCCATTAAACCATGTCTATCTATGTGTTCAGTAATTTTGTTTTTATAATAGTTGCTACTATTTTTCCCAGCACTGACATCAGTCTCACCAGTCTATAGTTTTGCCAAATTAAACCTTCGCCCTTTATAAAAACAAAAAACTTGGTGCTGCATTGGCCACCTTCCAATTTTCGGGTACCATAAATGATTTTAACAATTGGTTACAGATTACTAATAATATAGCTGACATTTTAGTTTTGAGTTATTTCAGCTCTCTGGGTTATATACCATCTGGTCTGGTTGATTTGCTGTTTTTTACTTTGTTGATTCGGTGTATCATATTATCCAGCTTCACTGATATTTGCCTCTGTTCCTCCAAATCATTACAATTGTGGTTTATGGCTTATTAAAATTTGAAATACTGCCCTTCAGAACAGCAAGTATAGTTTCCTTACATTTTCTTCATTGAAGACTGAAGCAAAGAATTCATTTAGGGGCTCTTTTACTAAAGTGCAGTAAGATTTTGCACTTATCACATGTTAGGAGCAAACCCAATCTGTAATAAGTGCAAAGGCCATGTGCCAAATGTTAAGGGCATGCCCAGCATGTCCCCTGCAGTTGCTATAGAGATAAACTCCTTATTACAAGTTAAGTGCAATAGCAATTAGCGTGGGAGCACTTAATTCCTCTACTGGAGGGAGTCTTAAATGCACCCATGTTAACTGCAAAACTGACACGTGGAGCCCGATTCCTGAAGCAGGACGTCCAAGCCATCTGGACGTCGCCACTAGGACCTGATTCCGGTCCATGGGAAAGTCGAGAACAAAATGTTCCTGCAGGAGTCAGAATCAGGCCCGAGGACAGCCTGGTGTGCCCCTTCTGCCTGTGGGGACATCCACCCAGCAGGAGCCCAATAGAACTGCAGCTTCAGCCCCCAAGATCCCCTCTGCCCGACCCACGGCTGGCCTTCCATAGCCTGGATCAGGCAACAGGGACCCCCCGCACCCGGGGTTTTAGAATGTAGGCCATAATCACTACTATGAATTAACTACAATAAGCAGTCCATGCCTTTTCTCCATCCATAATCCATCCAGTCTCCACCCTATTGTGCATTAAGCTGTTAATGTAGGATTTTTACTGCAGTGCTTGCATGTAGTAGCCATTATCAGGGACCTGTGCTAATGGTTGCTGAGCATTAAATTGCATGCTATTTAGCTCACTTTAGTAAAAGCACCCTATAGCCTCTCCAATATAGTCTTATCCTCTCTGAGTTCTCCTTTTTTCCCCATGACAATCTAATGATCCAATTGATTCCCTCATGGGCTTCTTGCTTTGCATGTACCTGGAAAAAGTATGTTATGAGTTTGTGCCTCTACAGAAAGCTTATCTTCAAATTCTCTTTTTGCCTTCTCTATCAATAGGTTTATCTAACTTGCCAGTTCTTATGCCGTCTTCTTCATTCGGATCCTTTTGCCATTTATTCAACAATGTTCTTTTGGCTGTAATAGGCTCTTTCAGCTCAATTTTAGACCTATTGGATTCATTTGGCCTTCCTTCTTTCTTTTTTAATACATGAAAACTTCTAATAGGGGCTTCTAAGATGGCATTTTTGAACAACATTCACATCCACATCTGATACAAACTCTTGTTTTTATTTCATCTTTATCAAATTTACTGTCACACCCTCACCACTCACCTCTAGCTTAGAGGGGCATGGTTGCATGAGGAACTTTCCCCTTTCAGCCTTAACTGACTAATTCCCCGCAATGTTTTTTGGGAAATATAGTTTAATTGCGCTATATATGGGCTTCAGGTAGAAAGCTGTAGTCGGGCTCCTGGGGTAAGGCAATGACAGAAATTTATTGAGCACAAAAAAGGTTCATATATACCACATTCAGGCATACTTCTCCAGGCTTCTTCAAAGTATAACAGGTTGTAAGCAAAACAAAAACCCAAAACCAAAGTGGCAGCTTAAAGTATTCTTCAGCTTAGAAAAACATAACCTTTTAACAGCAAGGCTACCAGCTTCCTTTAACCTTGCTGGTTAAAGCACAAAACACAAAACAGGCTTTCTTCTGTGGCAGTTTGCCTTCTTTTTCAGTCTCCAACTTTTCCAGGCTGTTTTTCAATTAACAAGCAAAAACAAAAATTCCAAACAGGAACAAACTTTCAACGTGCAAGCAAAGTTCTATTCAGGTTTCTCAGGAAAATTCAAGAGTAAAAAGAAAGCTTTTTCCTCACAGTTAATTTGGCTTCTTGACGTCTCACTTCACAGGTAGCAGGTGGTTAACAAGCACAATTCACAACTCCAGCTTGTTCTTACGTCTTAGTAAAACTTCCCCTCTTTACCACGTGGGAATTTACAATCCATCTACCTGCTTCTTATGGTTACCTTTCTCTGGAGGGCTTCCTCTCAGGGCTGGCTTTCCTTCAACCCTTCTGTGGCTAAGGCTTGGCACAAAGAGCAATCCATGAGAGTGTCTTCCTCATTCAGCTCAGCATCCGACTCTCCTAGTTGTATAGACTCTGACTCTCCTTCTGGCTCACCGGGCTCGGTTAACAGCCTCTCGTTAGAGCTCAGAGCATCGCCTGCTCCTCTGCATTGCCCAGCATAAGTCAGGCTTCTCCTGCTCTGCTCAGCATTAATCAGGCTTCTTAGGCTCGTACCTGTGCCTCGGCTTGTATCAGCTTCTCTCTCTCTTTCTCCTCTTCTTGCCTTTGCCTCTGCCCTTGCTTCTGGTGTTCCTTCCATCCTCTCCCTTTCTCCTTTACTATAATCTAGCATAGGCTTATATCTCCAGGGTTCTAGCCCCACCTCCTCTCTTCCCAGGTGATGGAGATCACTCTGCTTTCTGGCACCTGAGTAATCGGGGAGCTTACTGACGCAAGGGTCTTGGCCCTTAGGTCTGTAATCACTATCCCTTATGTCACTAGGGGAAACATGAAACCTGTTCCAGCTGGGGGTTTTCTGGTTCCTAGGTGAGTTTGTGCTTTTGTTACCCTGACCTTGCAAAAGGGGCCCTTTTACTAGGGTGAACTCTTTGCCTTTTTCCCTTTCCCCTAACTCAGGATAGGCTTCCTTACCACATTACACAATATTATTTCTCAACAAGGAATACATTGAAAACCACAAGGATATGAACAATCAACAAAGGAAAAAAAAAAGACACACAAAATAATCTAGACCACAAAATACTCTAGAGAAACAAGAAATAGGAAAAACAAATATTATACCCAACGAGGGTATGAAATTTTCAATCCCCTGGACACACAGCCAGCTTATGGAGGTGGTTATCCCACAGTTGAACTCTCCCATCCTAGCAAAAAGATAATCAATTGTTTTGGGTCAAAGAAATGAAATTGTTTCCCTTACAAAAAATTATACACTTACAAGGAAATGTTAACAAAAAAAACCCCACCCAAAGCAAGAACTCTTGGGGGTATGTTTACTAAACTGCGGTAATCGTACATAACGCGCATTATGTAATGTTAATGATTGTACGCACAGCATAATGCGTGTTATGCTGCGCTTATGATCGTTAACGTTACATAACGCGCGTTATGATGCGCTAACGATCTTAATGCCCCGCGGCAAGGTAAAACACCGCAGAAGGAGGAGAGAGGGCGGAGAGAAGGGGTCAGTGGGCAGAGAGTGGGTGGGGAGAGGCTCCCTTCACACTAACGCACTGATTTTCAGAGCTGAATTCCAACGCGAATGAAAACCTGCCGTTAAATGCACATTACAGGGGAGAGAAACCATTTAAGTGTCAGCAATGTACAGCCCAGGCAGGGAAACCAAACAAAAGTGATAAGTGTGATACATGTGCACAGAACAAAAGGACACATAAACACGGCAAATGACACCAACAAACTGGAAAAAAACAATAACCAAGCTGGCCAATAGTGGTATCAATGAGAAACATCAACCCCTCCCCCCCCCCCCGAGTAAGCTCCTTAGAACAGATATAAATCGTGGAAGGGTCTATACTCCGTCCCCATACAAGGTGAATGAGCCCACAGTGAAATAGCGCTGCTCAGGGTTTTCCCCACCATCCCTACCATCTAGTCTTGAAGGACTAGAAAAAGGGACTGTTACTTCTGAAGAGAGATCTGCACCTGTGAGTATATACTTCTGGTAATTTTCTAAAATGAATTCTTTGTATTAAAGCTAATTAATCTGTGAACCCACTATTTTTTGTTAAATCAGTCAGGGCCTAGTAGCAGCAGTTTAAGTTTAAATATAAAACACAGAGGAGAACTTTCTGGTTACATTTCATACCCAGCAGAGAGCTTGTAGTTTAAATTTAATAGTCACTCAGGGCCTAGTAACAGCAAAGTACTTTTAGTTTAAATTTAAAACACAGAAGAGAGCTTTCTGGTTACATTTGGAACCCAGCAGAGAGCTTGTAGTCTAAATTTAATAGTCACTCAGGGCTTGGCATCAGCAAAGTACTTTTAGCTTAAATTTAAAACACAGAAGAGAGCTTTCTGGTTAAATTTAGAACCCAGCAGAGAGCTTGTAGTTTAAATTTCATAAGAAGTTAGAGCCTAGCAGCAGCTATAGGCTATAATTTAAATCAAATCAGAATTTAGCTTACCTCAGCAGCACAAGACAGGGTACTGTGTAGCAGCCCTCTTTTAATAAGTATTATTTCTCTCCCCACACCCACCCACCCCTGGGATAATCGTAGCTATATAGGTACTTACACATCTTAAAAGACAGGAGGTGCTCTCAGGTGAATCTCATTACCCAAATCAATCATACACTAAGGACCTGAGATTAGTTAAGCTTCAGGTGAACAAGGTATATTACACGTATTAGGTACAGTTTTATTAGTATAAATATCCATAGCAACCCTTAGTAAGTAAAGAACTTAGATCTAAACACAAACTTAAAACTAAGATGCAGACAGCAGTCCAGCAGCGGGATGGGGGCTTTCCAGTCTTTTGCATTGAGTGTCACATGTATGATTTTCTCCCAGTTGGTGAGAGGTCTTACGTGTGCACTAGGTGCAAGGAGCTCTTTGCTCTCAGGGAACGAGTCCGTTCTCTAGATGCTAAAGTAGCAGACTTGCAAAGCATAAGACAGACAGAGAGGTACATAGACGAGAACAGGGATATAGTCCTGAAGTCCCACCTCCAGTCTGGCAGCATCCCTGATGCCATGGAGGAGAGAGGTCACGTGACAGGAGAGCATCACCCTGGTGTGGCAGGAAGTGATCCTGTAATTAGGACCTGTCCTCCAGGTGATGTAAAACCCTCTCGCACCGAGGAAGTTTCTCCAGGGCCATGTGCCCATGAGGGAAGGGTTAGGACAGCCATTATAGTTGGTGATTCGATCATTAGGCATGTAGATAGCTGGGAGGCTGGTGGACATGAGGATCGCCTGGTAACATGCCTGCCTGGTGCAAAGGTAGCGGACCTCACGCGCCACCTAGATAAGGTCTTAGATAGTGCTGGGGAGGAGTCTGCTGTCTTGGTACATGTCGGTACCAATGACATAGGAAAATGTGGTAGGGAGGTTCTGGAGGCTAAATTTAGGCTTTTAGGTAGGAAGTTGAAATCCAGAACTTCAAGGGTAGCATTCTCCGAAATGCTTCCTGTTCCACACGCAGGACCCAAAAGGCAAGCAGAGCTCCGGAGTCTCAATGTGTGGATGAGACAATGGTGCAGAGATGAGGGTTTCGGATTTGTTAGGAACTGGGTAACATTCTGGGAAAAGGAGGGGCTCTTCCAAAGGGATTGGCTTCACCTTAACCAGGATGGAACCAGGCTGCTGGCATTAACCTTTAAAAAGGAGATAGAGCAGCTTTTAAACTAGATATTAGGGGAAAGCCGACAGTTGCCCAAGAGCGGATGGTTCGGAAGAATGTATCTTTGAAGGATACTACCAAAAGCAGAGAGGTTCCACAAAAGAGTAAAGTAGCCCAAATGCCCTCAAGTATGGAGCAGACTGAGCTTAAAGATCCCAAATTACCCATGTCTAACAATAGCCAAATTAATATGAGTAAAATACATTCTCTAAAATGCTTGTATGCAAATGCTAGAAGTCTAAAAAATAAGATGGGAGAGTTAGAATATATAGCACTAAATGAAAGGTTAGATGTGATTGGAATATCAGAGACATGGTGGAAGGAGGACAACCAGTGGGACACTGTGATACCTGGGTACAAACTATATCGTAATGATAGAGCTGATCAAATTGGTGGAGGGGTTGCTCTCTATGTTAGAGAGGGCATTGAGTAAGAAAGGATTAAAGTTTTGCAGGAAACAAAATCTGCTGTAGAATCTATATGGATTGAAATTCCATGTAAAAGGGGGAAGGCAATGGCAGTGGGGGTGTACTATCGAGCGCCTTGCCAGAATGACCAAATGGATGATGAAATGCTCAAAGAAATCAAGGAAGCTAACAAAAGCTACAGTGCAGTAATAATAATGGGTGATTTCAACTACCCCGGTATCGACTGGGTCAGTGTCACGTCAGGACATGCTAGGGAGATAAAGTTCCTAGATGAAATAAATGACTGCTTCTTGGAGCAGCTGGTTCATGAACCAACCAGAGGGGAAGCCATATTAGACCTAGTCCTTAGTGGAACACTAGATCTAGTGCAAGAGATAAGGTTGTGGGGGCCACTTGGCAATAGTGATCATAGCATGATCGCCTTTGATTTAATTAGTGGAGGAGAGATAGTAAGGAAATCCACAGTACTACCTTTTAACTTTTGAAAGGGAAACTATGATAAAATGAGGAAAACAGTTAAGAAAAAACTAAAAGGAGCAGTTGCAAAGGTTAAAGACATACATCAGGCTTGGCTGTTGTTGAAAAATACTATCTTGGAAGCCCAGACCAGCTGTATTCCACGCTTTAAGAAAAGTGGAAGGAAGTCCAAAAAACTGCCAGCATGGTTTAAAGGTGAGGTCAGAGAGGCTGTTGTTGCCAAAAAAGCATCTTTCAAGAAATGGAAAAAAGAGCAAAATGACGAAACCTGGAAACAGCACAAGCACTGGCAAGTCAAATGCAAGGCATTGATAAGGCAGGCAAAGGGAGAATTTGAGAAGAAGCTTACTGTGGAAGCAAAAACACGAAGTAAAGACCTTTTTAAGTACATTCATAGCAAAAAACCTGTGAGAGAGTCAGTTGGTCCATTAGATGATAAAGGGGTTAAAGGAGCACTAAGAGGCGACAAGGCGATAGCGGAGAGATTGAATTAATTCTTTGCTTCAGTCTTTACTGAGGAAGATGTAGGGATGTTACCCATGACTGAAGTGGTATTTAAAGGTGTGGAAGAATTGAAGGAAATATCGATACATCGGGAAGATGTATTACAACTATTAGATAAAATGAAGAGTAGAAAATCACCTGGGCTAGATGGTATACATCCAAGGGTGTTGAAAGAACTGAAATACGAGACTGCAGACCTGCTATTAGTAATCTGTGAACTATCATTAAAATCATCTCTAATACCTGAAGATTGGAGGATCGCCAATGTAACACCAATTTTTAAAAAGGGTTCCAGGGGTGATCCGGGAAACTACAAACCGGTGAGCCTGACATCAGTACTGGGAAAAATGGTAGAAACCATCATAAAGAATAAAATTACTCAGCATGTAGATAGTCATGACCTAATGGGAGACAGCCAACATGGCTTTAGACAAGGAAGATCTTGTCTTACTAATCTGTTATGTCTTTTTGAAGGAGTGAATAATCAGGTGGACAAAGGTGAGTCGGTTGATATTGTGTATCTGGACTTTCAGAAAGCCTTTGACAAGGTCCCTCATCAGAGACTTTTGGCAAAACTAAAGAGTCATGGGATAGGAGGCAGTGTACTATTGTGGATCAGGAACTGGTTAAAAGATAGAAAGCAGAGGGTAGGGCTAAATGGCCAATTTTCCCAATGGAGAAAGGTGAATAGTGGTGTACCCCATGGATCTGTGCTGGGTCCGCTGCTTTTTGACATATTCATAAATGACCTGGAAAGTGGAATAACGAGTGAGGTTATCAAATTTGCAGATGACACAAAACTATTTAAAGTTGTTAAAACCCAAGAGGATTGTGGAAAATTGCAAGAGGATCTTGATAAATTGGAAGACTGGGCATCAAAATGGCAGATGAAATTTAATGTGGACAAGTGCAAGGTTATGCACCTAGGAAAAGAACAACCCAAACTATGGTTACATGATGCAAGGTTCCACATTAGGAACCACCACCCAGGAAAAAGATTTAGGCATCATTGTGGATACCATGTTAAAACCCTCGGCCCAGTGTGCAGCGGCGGCCAAGAGAGCAAATAGAATGCTAGGTATGATAAGGAAAGGAATGGAAAATAAAACAAAAGATATTATAATGCCTCTATATCGTTCCATGGTGAGACCGCACCTTGAATATTGTGTGCAATTATGGTCGCCGTATCTTAAAAAGGATATAGCGATTTTAGAAAAGGTTCAGAGAAGAGCCACCAAAATGGTAAAGGGGATGGAAGGATACTCCTATGAAGAAAGGCTAAAAAGGTTGGGGCTCTTTAACCTGGAAAAGAGACGGCTGAGGGGAGATATGATGGAAGTCTATAAATTAATGAACGGAGTGGAACGGGTAAACGTAGATCGATTGTTTACCTTATCAGAATATAGAAAGACTAGGGGGCATGCAATGAAACTACAGGGTAAACTATTTAAGACTAATAAAAGAAAATATTTTTTCACTCAACATGTAATCAAACTCTGGAATTTGTTACTGGAGGATGTAGTAAAGGCTGTTAGTGTAGCTGGGTTTAAAAAAGGTTTGGACAAGTTCCTGGAGGAAAGGTCCATAAACCATTATTAAGAAGGGACTTAGGATATCAATGCTTGAACCAATACAAGCATTGTGGAACCTGTGTCCCTTGGGGAAACTGCTAGGTATGTATGACCTAGATTGGCCACTGTTGGAAACAGAATACTGGGCTTGATGGACCTTGGCCTGACCCAGTATGGCATATCTTATGTTCTTATGTTCTTATGGACAGGGTTCCTATGGCGTGCACATGTCCCGCAACATCAGGGCGGGCATGTCGGAATGGCAACTGGACAGATGCCAGAGAAGGGGATACAGAGGGCCGAAGGTGGCACATGCTGTGGTGGAGCTGGGCCACAGTGCGGACTAGGGTGATGCCTAGGTGGCCCATACGAATGCTGAAACAGCAGAGCAGCCAGACAGCAACTGCTGAAGGTCCAACATGGGCACGAGTGTGTTTCCCAAAGTGTCACATGGGATAGTACCCAACAGCTACCCCCAAGGGCACGGAACATTGGCCGGCGGGGCTGGGGGGGAGCGTGGACGTCTATGCAGGCACCCCTACCCCAGAACCCGCACCATAGGCAGCCGCCTACCTGCACACTGGATGGCCTGAGACTGTGCACCACCAACTCCACCAGCAGAAGGGCATGTCAGCTTGGTGGCTGAGGGATACTGGTGGTGGAGGGGGCAGTGGCAGCTGCCCAGAGCAGACCATGGCCTAGCCCTGTGTAGGTGGGTGCCGTGTACTGCAACAGACGGGCCCTGTCTGATGAACAGTCATGGTATCACCAAGGAATGCACTGACTCTGGGGCAACAAGGTAGTGCAGTGCACAAAACCAGTGTATTCAGAAGCAGAGGGTCACAGGTTGAAGTCCCAGCTGTGGTTCCTGCCAACCCAGTCCCCATATTTTACCCACTACTACAACGTGCTAATACAGACAGCACCTTTAGTGCAGATGACATAAACATGCCTAAGACACCCACATTTTACCCTACAGAGCACGGACACCATATACATGCACATTACCTAGAACAGATTCTCCCAAGTGCAGTCCTGGAGGGCCAAACACCATTCCGGTCCATGCTGCCTCTGATAAAGATGCCTGTGCTGCATTTCTATGTGCCACTCCCATGGTATGCAGATGTATCTCATGCATATTCATGAGGGACAGCATGAAAACCTGAACAGTGTTTGGCACCGCAGGACTGGAGTTGGGAACCTCTGCCGTAAAGCAGCAGCCAACAGGGGCAGACACACCCTGTGGTGTAGAAAGTCCCTCAGAGCCCTTAGAGAGTGATAAAGTGCAGGATTCAGCTTCAGTGAAGGAAGGTAAACAAGTGCACATGCTTCCTGGTTTCCAGGGAAACCACAAACAAAGCAGTTTAGAGGAGAGAAAAACACGCCCCTGCTGCAGTTCAGCTCAGCAATCACGAGCTAAGGCTGAACACCTGTTGCAGGGAGTGGTTAGGTTAAACCCAGAAAACCAGAGATTTAAGAGAAGCTCATTAGCAAGGGAAAAGGCAGACCGGGAGAAGATCCGAAGGCAGATTGGGAGACAGATCCGAAGGGAGATTTGAAGGCAGATCAGCAAGCCCAGCTGAGAGCACAGCAGTCACGGGGAACAGAGGATTTGCTTGAGAGTGAAGACACAGAGGAATTCATGGTAACAGAGGATTCTCTAACCTTCAACTCAGAGGGGGAATTCAGCACAGGAGAAGAGCAGAGTCCGTGCCAAGGAGCAAGGTACAAACAGCCCTGGTTTAGTGCCATGGGGAAAAGGCAGCTATAAGGGGATTGTACCAAGAAAGCAGTCTTGTAGGCACGTAGAGTCTCCAAGGCTTACAGCTGTAGCTGATCCTGGAAAGCAGAAAGAATCCTTCATCAGAAAGCCAAGAGGTAGGCTCAGTGACTGGTATAAAAGTAAAGCTATTTTTAAGAAGTGCTCTGATATTGACCCAGAAGGGTGGGGCTTTCCATGTGGTGAACACTGTGGCAATTACAAGCAGTGTGTAGCAGAAGGCTACGGGGAAAAGTCTATTGCTGAAGGAACAGGTGTGTGCTTGAAATCACCTTGTGAGCAATTGCAGACATTTCCAACTGAGAGTCAGTATGAAGAGATAGAAACTGAACCGTCTGTAGAATTTCTGCCTATTGAGTCAATGGACTGTACACTGTCTCTGTCTGAGAAGATAAAACCTGTATAATAAGTTTAAGAGGTGCAGAGAGAGAGAGAGAGCTGCCAGTAACAGCTAAAGAAAACAGCACCAAAGGTTTTGGAACAGAAATGTCTTTATGTTTGATTATAGTGATGCTGATATAAGAAGCTGTTTGATTTACATGCCAGAAGTTGTATGGCTTTGTTCTTTATTTTTCCATTTGTAAAACTGTTTGGGAAGGGGAATTAAAATCCTGTTATTTACCTGAACCCTCGAGTCCACAACTCACCTTATTTCAAATAGTGAAAGAACTTCAACTCCCAGAAGGCAGTGCTTTCCCCAAGCACCATTTTACTAACTGAATAAGGAATCAGGCTGCTTATTTCCACTAGCACAAGCTATGTAGTAATAGCAACATTACAGGTTGGCGTAGTTTTGTGGATTTTCAATGGATTACAAAGGACATTTGTAAATGAAAAAGGACATCACTACAAGGTAGGGTTGCCAACTGGCCGGTTTTCAGCCGGCCTGGCCGGTTTTCAGCCGGCCTGGCCGGTTTTTCCATGGCCAGGCCGGCTGCCGGCGCAGAGGCAAAACTGGCCCTAGAAAAGCCAGTTTTTTTGCTCTGGCCGCAAGATTGGGAGCGGCCAGAGCAAAAAAAACGGCTTTTCTGCCAATCCAGAGGGCTTCAGAGGGAGCCGGGGAAGCCCGCGCGAGGCCCCGGCTCCCTCTGAACAGCTGCCAGCATGAAGAGCCTTTACCTTCACGCTGGCGGCTGTTCCTGTGAAGCCGCGATTGGTGGGAAAGGTTAAAGGCAAAGGCAAAGGAAAAGTTTTTTTTGTTTTTGTTTGTAGGACTGCACTTGGTGTGTTTTGTGTTTTGTTTTCTTGCAGGAAGAATTGTTTCCATGATGGAGCCACAAGAGTTGCTTAGATGGATTTATTTATTTATTTATTTATTTCAATTTTTTATATACCGCGCTATTTACAATCAGCGCGGTTTACAGAGAACCAAAGACCTTCGGCATTATTAGGGTGTTTGTCGCTATTTTTCTTCTGGTTCTAGTTGGAGGTAAAACTTGTGTGAGATCAGTTAGAGAGTTTGCAGATAAACCATATATGGCCTTGTATGTGAGAATTAGGGTTTTGAATATGATTCTGCCTTGTATCGGGAGCCAGTGAAGATGTTTGAGAATTGGTGTCACGTGATTACTCCTGGATGCTCCTTGTAGAACCCTTGCAGCAGTGTTCATGGCAAGTTGAAGAGAACTTAGGGTGGATTGTGGGAGACCTTGTAGAATTGAATTGGCGAAATCGAAATGTGGTAGGATGAGTGCTTGGAAGATGGTTCTAAAATCGTCTGGGTCTAGTAATGAGCGTAGATGCCTGAGTGTGCGTATCTTGAAGTATACAGCCTTTGTTATATTGTTAACGTGTGATTTCATATTGAGACGGTGGTCCAGTGTGACTCCAAGGTATCTTATTGCTTCCTTGGTGGATAGATCAGCTCCTTTGACGCTTATTTGTGCTGGTGGAATGAAGTTAGGGTCTCTTGTAACAAAGAGAACCTCAGTTTTCTTATGTTGGATGCGGAGGTTCTGTGAGAGGAGCCATTCTGATACGGCATTGAAGCAATTTATTATGGGAAGTAGATCCAATTGCATTGTAGAAAATGGCATATAAAGTAGGATGTCATCTGCATATATCATACATTCCACGTTGAAAGATCTGATGATATTGCAGATGGGCTGCATGTAGATGTTAAACATGAGAGATGAAAGAGATGACCCTTGCGGTACTCCTTGTTTTTGGTGGAAAAGGATTGATTCTCCTGTTGCAGATTTTACATATTGCATTCTGGTGTCGAGGTAAGATTTGCACCATTCCAGCGCTGAACTACCGATGCCTTTTTCCTTCAATCGTGTAATGAGTATCTCGTGATTTACCGAATCAAACGCTGCTGCTATATCTAAGAAGATTAGCACGACGCCTTGGCGGATGTTGTCTATACTGGTGAGTATGTTATTGAGGAGGGTGGTGAGGAGTGTTTCAACTCCATGGTGTTCTCTGAAGCCATGTTGAAAGTAGTCGAGAGGAGCTGTAGAGTCTATGTGGTCTTGAATTTGGCGTTGCACCTCTTTTTCAAAAATTTTTGCTAGGAGGGGAATGCTAGCGATAGGCCTGTATGAGTCAGCCCTTTTAGGGTCTAATTTGGAATTTTTTAATAATGGTCTGATGGATGTGAGCTTTAGAGCAGATGGGAATGATCCAGTTGAGAAAGAGAGGTTCATGATTCTTGCAATGAATGGGCTGAATACACTTCTAAGTTCCTTTATCCAGAAGGCTGGGCAAGGATCGGTTTGAGCGGTGGAGGTATTGAGTGAGGAGATTGTGTCTTCAATTTGTTTAGCTGAGGGTGCAGAAAGTGAAGATAAGGTGTTTTGGCAAATTGATTCTTGGATAACTGTATTCTGTAGCTCATCTGTCTGTAGGAGTTTAGATTGCAGGTAATCAGCAAATTCTTGTGGGTGAATATCACATTTTTGTTCTGAAGATGGTTCATTAGATAAAGATTTTACTAGGTTGAACAGATCACGAGGTTTGTTTAGTGATCTTTTGAGCATATCTGTGTGATACTGCTTCTTTTTGTTTGTGATTGCTTCATGGTGAGTTGCTAAATAGAGGTTGTAGGCTGTACGATCATCAATGGCCAGTGATCGGCGCCAGCGTTTTTCGAGTCTTCTGAGGTGCATAAGAGAAGATCGCAGATCGGGAGAGAACCATGGAGCTGAGGGTCTTTTCCTTGATGTGTTTTTGTGTGGTAGCATAGCAATGGTATTGAGGCTGTTATTCCAGGCTTCAATTGCTTCTTCCAGGTTAAGTGTTGTATTGCTGAGGAGTGGTTGGGTGTTTGTCATTATAACATCCTTATTGAAGGGCCGAAAGCCTCTTGATGGTGCTCTTAGTGTGTTGTTAAGGTTTCTGTTGTTTAAAGAATGAGTGTTGTCCAAAGGAATTTGTAGGATTATTAGTTTATGGTCTGACCATGGCACATCATTGATAGATTTTATGATGTTGCTGTTTTGTGCAGAAGCCGATTGTGGTGCGAAGACCATGTCAAGGATGTTTCCTTTGATGTGAGTGGGCTCCAAGATTAGTTGTTGATATCCAAGAGTTTCGATGGCATTGAGGAATTCAGAGGATTGATGTTGCTGTAGTGATGGGAGATTGAGATCCCCCAATATCCAGTTTGGAATGTTAATGTTGCTGGTATTGGCAGCAATGTCTAATATGGTGGGCAGGTTATCCGGGGAGCTTGAGGGGGTTCTGTAAATCAGGTTGATGGAGCATTGCTTGTTCACTATGGTGATTGTTTCCAGATTGTCTGAGCTGTAGGAGTTAGTTGTATTGAAAAGGAGTTCAGACTTGGTGAGAATGAGTGCTCCTCCTCCCTTCTTGTTCTCTCTGTGAGTTGTGTGTATGGAAAAATTTGGTGGAATGAGTTGGTTAATAAGGACATTATCTTCTTTTGATAGCCAGGTTTCTGTGATAAAGAGTGCGTCCAGGTTGTGAAGTGTAACTATATCTTGGATTACAGGCCATTTTTTTTTATCGAACGAGCGTTTATAAGGGCACATTTTAGGCTTTTGGAAGGCGGGGAGTCTTGTTGCTTTGGGTTACTGGTTTGGAGTAATGCAATGTGAATCAAGTGGGAGTGCCGTATTCGAGCTTCCCTAGCTGGATAATGGTACGAGTTACTTGACCATTTCTTTCCGTAGTTTTTGAGGATGGGGATATGAGTGGTGGAAGAAGAGTAGGCTGAGGAGGTCCCGAGCCAGTCTGTGAGAAGGTAAAAACCAAGAAGAGTGAAGAGGTGATGATACATTTTGGCTTCTTGTTAAGGAGTTATTAGATGTTGAGAGAATTATGTGTCAGATTAAAGTTGTTTACAATTGATTAGGAAATAGAAGCTGTTATGGTACAATGCAGGGAATTGTAAAAAACTGTAATAACTGTAGCAATGTCAGTAATAGTGCAAAAACGGTAACTGTATCAGGTGGCAGTTATAGTACAATATAGTACAATACAGGCAACTGTAACAGATGGTATAGTACAATGCAATCGGCTGTAGCAATGGCAGTTATAGTGAGATATTACAAATACAGGCAACTGTAACAAGTTAGGCAATACAGGCAACTGTAACAAACTGTCTAGAGAAGAGGTTAATTCAGTCTTATGGATAGTGTATACTTGCTGTGCAACTAGACCGGGATATGCTGGTGAATGCAGGGTGGTCCTGTAGTAGTATGGTAGTGGAGCTGTGGAATTCTTGGATGAGTCCTGGGTTCTTTTGAGAGGACCTTTGCCTAAGGGCCGTGCCAAAGGGCCCTCTGGCGAGGCCCTCAGGCGCGGGCCCGCCTGGCGGCGGCTGCTCTTCTGCTGCTGCTTGGCCCCTCCCACAACCCCGATTGGGTTGGAGGGCTGAGCGGCTTGGATGGACGGCCTGCTCAGTGCTCTACCCCGACCTGGGGAGCCGAAGATGGCTGCTCACAGAGGGATCTTTCCCGCCGGCGGCGGCTGCTCTTCTGCTGCTGCTTGGCCCCTCCCACAACCCCGATTGGGTTGGAGGGCTGAGCGGCTTGGATGGACGGCCTGCTCAGTGCTCTACCCCGACCGGGGGAGCCGAAGATGGCTGCTCACAGAGGGATCTTTCCCGCCGGCGGCGGCTGCTCTTCTGCTGCTGCTTGGCCCCTCCCACAACCCCGATTGGGTTGGAGGGCTGAGCGGCTTGGATGGACGGCCTGCTCAGTGCTCTACCCCGACCGGGGGAGCCGAAGATGGCTGCTCACAGAGGGATCTTTCCCGCCGGCGGCGGCTGCTCTTCTGCTGCTGCTTGGCCCCTCCCACAACCCCGATTGGGTTGGAGGGCTGAGCGGCTTGGATGGACGGCCTGCTCAGTGCTCTACCCCGACCGGGGGAGCCGAAGATGGCCGAAGATGTCAAGCCAGTGGGACAAACAACTGGAGCTGACACGCCATAGCCAGGAACAGACTGCAGCTGCCATCTGTTCACAGCAGAAGCCTCTTATGGAGCTAATGGAGGCACTGCTCAAGAAAGAAAGAGAGACAGAACCACCTGTACCCTCATTCAACCAGGGGGTAGGACTGCCTAATGGTAGCGCTATGTCGCTGGGACAGTTTACTTCAACTGATAACTTAGATGATTTCATAGAAGCATTTGAATGCATTGCAGAGGCTATTAAGTTGCCTGAGGAGCAATGGGCGGTGAGATTCGCCATGTCACTCTCAGGTGAAGCCTTAGCAGCTTATAAGTCTATGCCTGCAACGCTGGCATCTAATTATAATGCAGTTAAGGAAGCTGTCAAGGACAGACTTGGCTTAACCCCTTTATTCTATAAGCGCATGTTCAGGGAGGCTAAGTTAAAGCCCAATGAAACCCCTACAATGCTGTTCCATAGAATAAAAGGCTTGGCATTGAAGTGGTTTATGCCAAGACAGAGGTCTCTAGAAGATGTATTGGATACAGTTATACTAGAGCAGTATATGAATGCCATACCAGCAGATGTAAAAACCTTTCTGATGCTCCAAAGTTGTAAAACTACGGAGGAAGCAGCTAATCTCTCAGAGAGGTATTTTGAAGCCGAATTGGCTAGGGCTTCAAAACCAGAAACTCTGAAGGAGGTGAAAATCTCTTGCTTTAAGAGATCAGAAAAGTTTATAAGGAATAAGTTACCTGATGACATTGTTGTACCTGTGATGAAAGGTAAATGTTTCAATTGTGGTGAATTGGGGCATTATCGCAGGTATTATTGGGGCATTATCGCAGCGCTAGTGTCTGGGGGTGTGAAACAGAAACGTGAGAGATTTGTACTGCAAGTCCAAGTAGAAGGCGTTGAGGCCCAGGCACTGCTTGACTCTGGTGCTGATCAGAGCATGGTTTCCCAAAGGCTCTGGCAGGCCATCGAAGCCCACCTGCCCTCAGCACCGAGTCAAGCAGTGGGACGGGTCAAGATACGATGTGTACATGGGGCAGCCTCATACTACCCAGTGTATAACCTGTCAATAAAAGGGTTGGGCACAGAAAAGGAAGTAGCGGTAGCAGTGGTACCTCGCCTTCCGCAGGATATAGTCCTCGGAAGAGACTGGCCTTCCTTCAGCCAAGGGATAGAGAAGGGCATTAGGGTGAAAACAGGTTTAGTAGCCACTCCACCCAAGACAGAAACCCTAGCTGTAAGGAAAGAGCCACAGGATGTCCCTAAGGTAGAAGCCATTGCAACCAAAATCCCTGCTCCTTTATTCGGCAAACCCAGTAAAGCTAGTTCGCAGCCCAAGCCACAAGTAGGTGGAGCATCCCTGGGAAAACAAAAGTTTGTTTTGAAGTATTGTAAGGTCTCCGCTCAGGCCCAAGGCCCATGGTGAGCTTCAGAAGCTGCCGCAGGCTACGATTTATTTAGTGCGGAGGATGGGATAGTGCCACGAGGAGGGAAGGCCCTACTGGATACGGGGATACAAATACAGCTTCCTCCCGGGTGTTATGGACGCATAGCTCCCAGATCCGGTTTAGCTACTAAATATTTCCTGGACGTAGGGGCAGGAGTCATAGACCCTGACTACCGAGGAGTAGTAAAGGTCCTGATGTTTAATTTCAGTAAGGAAGACTTCAGAGTGAAGGCAGGCGATAGAACCGCTCAACTGGTGTGTGAGCGAGTGGGGTTCCCTGAGGTAGAAGAGGTATCTTCGCTGACCCCCACGAGTTGGGGGGAGGGGGGATTTGGGTCTACTGGTGCAGGGGAGATGAGAGGCCTAGCAGCCATCTCTGAAGAAAAAAAGGAAGAAGATTTAGGACCACAGCCAGCAGACTGGAAAGAAAATCCAGAACCTCGTATAGGTGCTGAGCTGTCGACACAGCAGCGACAAGAGCTGGGTAAATTATTGGGCAAATTTGCAGATGTTCTGACAACGGTACCAGGAAAGACTAATATAGTTGCCCATGAAATTATCACCACGCCAGGAAAGATAGTCAGGCAACGGCCTTACCGCTTGCCAGAAGCCAAGAAAAAGGAGATCATATCACAAGTGAAGGATATGATAAAAATGGGCGTAATAGAGGAATCTAAGAGCCCATGGTCAAGCCCAATAGTCTTGGTGCCTAAACCAGACGGAAGCTTGCGCTTCTGTATAGATTTACGGCAAGTTAATAACATTTCTCAATTTGACGCGTATCCTATGCCTCGAATTGAGGACTTATTAGATAGGTTAGGCCAGGCAAGGTATTTAACCACCTTAGACCTTACAAAAGGATACTGGCAAATACCTTTGACCAGAGAATCTAAGCCTAAAATAGCCTTCAGCACCCCGGTGGGTCTGTTTCAGTTCAAACGCATGCCATTTGGTCTCCACGGGGCAGCATTCTATTTGCTTTTTGGCTGCCGCTGCATACTGAAAGGAGGGTTTTAATATGTTATCCACGATAATGCCTAATTCTTTTTCCTGGGTAGTTCTTCCCATTGTGGAACCTTGCATCGTGTAACCATAGTTCGGGTTGTTCCTTCCTAGATGTATAACTTTGCACTTGTCCACATTAAATTTCATCTGCCATTTGGATGCCCAGTCTTCCAATTTATCAAGATCCTCTTGCAATTTTACACAATCCTCTTGGGTTTTAAAAACTTTAAATAGTTTTGTGTCATCTGCAAATTTGAACCTCACTCGTTATTCCCTTTTCCAGGTCATTATGAATATGTCAAACAGCAGTGGATCCAGCACAGACCCCTGCAGTACTCCACTATTCACATTTATCCTTTGGGAAAATTGGCCATTTAGCCCTATCCTCTGCTTTCTATCTTTTAACCAGTTCCTGATCCACAATAGTACACTGCCTCCTACCCCATGACTTTTTAGTTTTGCCAAAAGACTCTGATAAGGGACCTTGTCAAAGGCTTTCTGAAAGTCCTGTTATACTATGGGGTATGTTTACTAAACCGTCCTAATGTTACCTGCGCTAGTTGCAGTGTTAATGTGAGGAATGCCATATAAGGTAGTGGGCGTTCCAAAGGCAAGGTAGCAAGAATCTGTATCAAGTGATAGAGGGTGCCTTGGCTCGTTAACACACGTTAACCTTAAGTCCATGCCAGTGCTGTGCTAGACACTATAGTGATGTAGCCCACTGGTTATTGCAGTGACTGTGGAGGCAGAGATCATGAGTTTGATCCCACAGTGGTGTCATTTAATAAAGCTGTCTGAGGAATTTCCTTTTAATTTAAATCAGTGTTGCCAGCAAAAACACCCTCAAAGTGCCGTAACCTAAGGTGCCCCATAGGGCACATTATAAAGTGTCCAGTCCGCCAAGACACCTTATAATGTGCCCTATAGGGCGCTTTATAGGGCGCCTTATGAGGCACCTTAAGGTTACAGCACTGTGAAGGTGTTTTTGCTGGCGGCACTGATTTAAATTAAAAGGAAATCCCTCAGAAGGCCTTATTAAATAACACCACTGAAGGATTGAATTCATGACCTCTGTCTCCACAGTCATTGTAGTAACCAGTGGGCTACATCTCTACAGCTTCAAACACAGCACTGGCTGGCTACAGAAAGACTTCAGGAGACCGCACAAACTGTCTGCTGTGGTTACCAGGATAGGGTATACCCACCCGTACCCATGATGCACTGCACATGCAGATAAGCAGTCTACAGCTGATCACAAGATGGGGTATGCACCTCTATAGCACCTCGGCCTGGAAGGGGGAACTGACCATGTGTGTTACTGGCACAGAGTAGCTACAGACCGTGACACTGTGCGGTTCCTGTGCTCACCCTGGGGAACATCAACCCCACTCCTGCTGGGGAATGGGCACTCTCCAGGGCAGTCAATGCAGATCTGTACATATCACATAGGGCACTGGTAGAAAGGCAGTAGGCCTGGAAAAGCTCGGCCTCCCCGAACCTCAATCTGACATTCACCAGCAGAGGGCATAGTCAGTCTTCACCCACTGCACCCTGCAAGGTGTTCCAGCCATACACATGCTAACTGCAGACAGTCTGCTAGCTAGTACATAGTGCATTCTCCTGGAGGAACTGTGTGTACCCCAAAGTGGGATGTAAGCACACACACCAAGCAAGTATGCCGGTAAACCGTCTTAATGTTACCGGCGCTAGTTGCAGCGTTAATGTGAAGAATGCCATATAAGGTAGTGGGCGTTCCGGCGACAAGGTAGCAAGAATCTGTATCGCGCAATAGTGGGCGCTGTTGGACGTTAATGCCTGTTAACCCTAAGTTTATGCCAGCGCAATGTTAGAAGCTATAAAGATGTAGCCCACTGGTTACTGGATACACAAGGAGCAAGAAACGACGGTTTGGATGTTCAAGGAACTTTATTGGTAAGGAACCCCAACGCTTTTCGGCGTGACCGCCTTCATCAGGGGGGGGGGGGGGAGATGACTTAAAAAACAAAGAATAATATGCTTTGTTAAAATACATATAAACAAATGATTAAATGGATGTCAGACACCAAATAAAAAATAGTATCAAAATGACTAAAGAATTAGTAATTGTTAAATGTACAACTATAGGTTCAAATCTCTCACCAACTATGTGCATTAAAAGATGTATATTTAATAACATTGAAAACTATACATTGATATTAAACTTCTTACTTAATAGCACAGTATGCTCTATAAAAAACTCATAAAAAACTCCAAACGCAGGACATGGGGAGAAAACCATAATGGACAAACTTAACTAATAGATTATAAATATGCAACATTAAAATAAAGAATATTAAAAATACCAATAAATAAACAATTATAACAATTAAAAAATAATAGATAAATATTGAATGAATACAATAATATAAAACTAAATCAAAATTGCAGCATTAATGAAATATCTTGAAGAAATTCATTATTCAAACATGATTCATAGATTGTGAATGTGCAATGTTGAGATAAAAAGTAATAATACCAATTGGTGCGTGCGAAATATAAAATTGAATGATAAAAAATAAATAATAAAGACTAATGAATAATAAATATTGAGTAAATGCAATAATATGATACTGAAATCAAGGTTATGGCATAAATAAAACATCTTGTAGAAATTCATTATTCAAATTGTACATATTGGATGGAATTGAAAATTATTTGATCACACAATGATATAATAAATATCGTTGCACTCAAACTTTAAAATATTGCTACTTGAGACTACAACGTTAAACTTTTATTGAATATGAGACCTTACTAGTATAACTTATTCACTGTGCTAAACCATTTATTTTACTAACCTGATTATTACAACTTAATTAGTATGTGTGTTGCACATGGGTTGTACACTTCCTGTTCGTCTGTAAGACCAAGTTGTAGTCTCAAGTAGCAATATTTTAAAGTTTGAGTGCAACGATATTTATTATATCATTGTGTGATCAAATAATTTTCAATTCCATCCAATATATACAATTTGAATAATGAATTTCTACAAGATGTTTTATTTATGCCATAACCTTGATTTCAGTATCATATTATTGTATTTACTCAATATTTATTATTCATTATTCATTATTATTTATTTTTTATCATTCAATTTTATATTTCGCACGCACCAATTGGTATTATTACTTTTTATCTCAGCATTGCACATTCACAATCTATGAATCATGTTTGAATAATGAATTTCTCCAAGATATTTCATTAATGCTACAATTTTGATTTAGTATTATATTATTGTATTCATTCAATATTTATCTATTATTTTTTAATTTTTATAATTGTTTATTTATTGGTATTTTTAATATTCTTTATTTTAATGTTGCATATTTATAATCTATTAGTTAAGTTTGTCCATTATGGTTTTCTCCCCATGTCCTGCGTTTGGAGTTTTTTATGAGTTTTTTATAGAGCATACTGTGCTATTAAGTAAGAAGTTTAATATCAATGCATAGTTTTCAATGTTATTAAATATACATCTTTTAATGCACATAGTTGGTGAGAGATTTGAACCTATATTTGTACATTTAACAATTACTAATTCTTTAGTCATTTTGATACTATTTTTTATTTGGTGTCTGACATCCATTTAATCATTTCTTTATATGTATTTTAACAAAGCATATTATTCTTTGTTTTTTAAGTCATCTCCCCCCCCCCCCCCTGATGAAGGCGGTCACGCCGAAACGCGTTGGGGTTCCTTACCAATAAAGTTCCTTGAACATCCAAACCGTCGTCTCTTGCTCCTTGTGTATCCTGTGGCCTGTGCAAGATACGCTGCTCCCTGCTGTGTTTTGCCCACTGGTTACTGCAATGACTGTGGAGGCAGAGGTCATGGGTTTGATACGGCAGTGGTGCTATGTAAGAAGGCTGTCTGAGGCATTTTATTGTAATTTAAATCAGTGCTGTCAGCAAAAACATCTGCACAGTACCGTAACCTAGCGTGCCGCATAAGACGCCCTATAAGGCACTCCATAGGGCACATTGGAGTGGAGGAGTAGCCTAGTGGTTAGAGCAACTGCCTCGTACCCAGAAGATCAAGGGTTCAATTCCCACTGGCACTCCTTGTGACTTTGGGCAAGTCACTTTACCCTCCATTGCCTCGGAAGAAAAGGCTGGCAATCTACTTCCAGTGATACATTGCCAAGAAAACCCAGAGGTAGCTGGGTCGCTATGAGTCAACACTGACTTGATGGCACTAAAAAAAAAAAAAAAAAAGGGCACATTATAAAGTGCCCTGTCTGCCAAGGCACCTTATAATGTGCATTATGGGGCACCTTATGCTACGGCACTGTGAGGGTGTTTCTGCTGGCAGCACTGATTTTAATTAAAAGGAACAGCCTCAGAGAGCCTTATTAAATAACACCACTGTGGGATCAAACCCACAACCTCTGTTTTTGCAGTCATTTATTTATTTATTTTATTTTTATTTATTTATTTAACAATTATTTCTATACCGCTCTTTCCCAAGTATCAAGTGCGGTTTACAATGAACAGTATGTAATATGGTATGGGTAATATCATACCAAGTCATTTTACATAGAACAGGTGGAATTAGATACAGGTACAATATAAAGTTTGAACATTAAACTATTAGAACAATATAAAAGTTTGAACATTAAACTATTAGAACTTATATACATTGTAGATATTTACAAATTATATCATTTATCACTTGTGGTTGTATACATTTAAGTAACCAGTGGGCTACCAGTGGGCTACATCTCTATAGTATTTAACACACCGCTGGCTGGCTACAGAAAGACTGCAGATCACCACACAAACTGTCTGCTGTGGTTACCAGGATAGGGTAAACCCACCCGTACCCATGATGCACTGCAAATGCAGATCAGTAGCCTACATCTGATCACAAGATGGGGTATGCGCCTCTATAGTGCCCCGGCCTGGTAGGGGGAACTGACCATGTGTTTTATTGGCACAGAGTAGCTACAGACCGTGACATTGTGTGGTCACTGTACTCACCATGAGGGTGAGGTGGGGCGCCCAGCACCAGGTCCGCAGCACCTGGCTTTGCTGAGATAGGCTGTGCTGCAAGTCCCCATCAGTGCCAGTGTGTGATAGGTAGTCCTTGCAGATGCACCTAGGATATACCTGTGTCCATCTGTATTTCCCAGTCATGTCCAGCCCTTGTGGATTCTGATGCACCCAGAATAGTGCATATCCTGTGTGGTTGCCATGGTCACATGTTATAAGTGAAGGGTGGGGCTTGGAACCAAAAGCGGATTATGTAGCACCACCCAACCCACCTTCTGTGGGTCAGGATGGGGGACAGGATCTCCCACCAACACCTCCACAGTCTAAATCTCTGCAAAGCTAGTAGAGGGGACCATCAACCCCAGTCCTGCTGGGGAATAGGCACCTTACAGGGCAGTCAATGCAGATCTGTGGCCATCACATAGGGCACTGGCAGTAGGCCAGGAAAATCTCAGCTGCCCCCCACCACTACCTGACATTGACTAGCAGAGAGCACAGTCAGTCTCCACCCACTGCACTCTACAAGGCATTCCAGCCATACACATGCTAACTGCAGACATTCTGCTAGCTAGCACATAGTGCATGTTCCTGGAGAAACTGTGTGCACCCAAAAATGGGATGTGAGCACACACACCAAGCAGGTATGTCAGTGATTAGGCACCAGAAAAAGGAATTCTTAAATATCACATGTGAGACATACTATATAGCACTATGGGGGAACCTAGCCATGCCATGGTCACTGCTCAGTCAGGGTGAGAGTGACCCCCCCCCACCCTGTCTGTGCAGATGCATCCTGCCCAGGCCATCCTGTCTGGGCCATACCCACAGTACCTTGCTCCTCATTATGCACATTGGCAGGCTAGCACTGGAAAAAGTGCAAGCATTGTGTGCTCAGTAAGGTGTAGGCAGCCACAAAACACTGGATAGACATACACACACTCCCACACCTATGTCAGCATTGTGCAAATATAGAGGTGGTTGGCAGCCCTGGCCGCCACACCAGTCCTGGGCACAGTGCAGGCATTGCTATGGTACTCACTACTGTTAGGGTCATGCCCCAGGGTGGTAAACACTGTCAGAAACAAAAACTGAAACACACTCCACAGATATCAGAAAGTTTGCTATGATGAATCTCTGTCAACAAATTGTGTTTAACTTAGGATTTGTTATCTGACATTAATCATAGCAACCTTTTGATCTATGTGGAACGTGTTTCCAAGTTTAAGACGGCATTGCTAAGGTATGCAGGTGCTAGCATTGGAAGCTGCTGCTCCACGGAGGGCCCAACAGCCTGACTCTCCATTAGGCTTTGGATAGTGGAGCCTGTGGGTATGGGTGTTTGTGCCCCTGTTGGCCGCTGCTCTAGGGCAGAGGTTCCCAACTCCGGTCCTGGTGGGCCAAACACAGTTCGGGTTTTCATGCTGTCCCTAATGAATATGCATGGATACATTTGCATACAATGGGGGCGGTGCACACAATTGCATCACAGGCATATTTATTAGGGACAGCATGAAACCAGAATGGTGTTTGGCCCTCCAGAACTGCAGTTGGGAGACTCTGCTCTAGGGATTGCACATGTTTATGGTGTATGTGCTCTGTAGGGTAAAATATAGGCGTTTATGGCATGTTTATTTTATCTGCAATAAAGGTTCCATCTTTGTTACTACGGTTTAGTACTGGGTAAAATATAGGGACATGGTCTGCTGGAGCCACAGCTGGGACTTGAACCTGTGACTTTTTTGCCCCTGAATATACTGGCTGTGTGTACTACACCAAACTGTTGTCACAGAGGTACATCATTCCCTGGGGATACCATGACTGTTCATCAGACAAACCTTGTCTGTTGCAGTGCACGGCACCCACCTAAACAGGGCTTGGCCTTGGCTGCTGTGTGCAGATGCCACTGCCCCCTCCACCACCAGCACCCCTCCGCCACCATGCTGACATGCCCTTGTGCCGGTGGTGCTGGTGGTGCACAGTCCCAGGCCATCCAGTGTGCCAGTAGGCGGCTGCCTATGGTGCGTGATATGGTGTAGGGGTGCCTGCCTAGACATCCACGCTTCCCCCCGGCACCGCCTGCCAATGTTATGTGCCCTTTGGGGTACTTGCTGGGTAATATCCCCTGGGACACTGTGGGACACACACTCTTGGACATGTTTGCCCTTGGTCAGTTGCTGTCTTGTTGGTTTTCCATTTCTACATTCCTATGTGTCACCTAGGCATCTGCCTAGGCCACCCTGTGCCCCAGCTGGCCCACTGCATGTGCCGCCTGCAGCCCCCTGTACCCCATTTACACCATCACCATAGTGCCCTTTCCTACATGGCCACTCTGCTGTTGTTGCACATGTGAAAGCCACATAAGCAAGCTGCCCAATATACACCACAGTAAACCCTCATCAACACTATCAATGTTGGAACATTCACGTTGTGGGTGGGAATCAGAATTGACCCTTCCAAACGTGACATCTTCCTTTTTATTCTTTATGGGTAGTGTTGATTACCATTTATCAATGTTTTTTCTATTGGCCAGCTCGGTGTTTTCTATTTCTATTTAGGTTCTGGTCATTATCTCTCTGGTTTTTGTATGTTTTGTTACTGCACATGTATCACTACTATCACTTACCTGGCCCTCCCTGCCTTTGCTGTACAATGCTGACTGAACTGGTTTCTCTCTTCTGCAAATGTGCCTCTAACGCAAGGTTTTCAGTGGCGTTAATTTTCAGACCCTGATTTCACAACGTTAGTATGCCTGGGGCCTCTCCCCGCCCACTCTCCACCCATTGACCCCTTATCTCTGCCCTCTGGGGAGCCTTACTTCACCCTCTGCACACCTTAACGCCGCCAGAGACGTTATCACGCGATACGTTACATTGTCACCCGGTAATGCACCATTATCGGCCGGTAATGCGCCATTATCGTGAGATAACATCAGTTATCGCGTGATAACATCGCCGCTGCAAAGTTAGCGCTGTTTAGTAAACAAGTCTAAAATTGCTTTCCCTCTGGTCAGAGGTCACAGGTGCCTTTATTAAACCCCAATTTGTTTCAGCAAATGCCTTCCTCAGGGGTATGCAGCTTAAAAATAATAAATAATAAATAATAACAGATAATAAATGAATACATAATAGTTTTAATAAAAGTACATAAAATTATAATAAATAAACAATGATAAAGTTGGAAAAAGTATAAAAGAAACTATAGATCAATAAAACAATGATAAACTAATAAGAATCGCGCTCCAACTGCACCACCAGCCTCCTGACACATCACTGCTTGCTTGCTCACTGCTTGCCGATGCACAGATTATAGACTGTAGTCCTACTAATACCTAATAACTTATTGCTGCAAAATATGCTGTATAACCTGCTATAAATTTATGCACATGTATTGTAAATAGCATATACGATTTATATTTTATCCACTGTAGACAACGTGCTGTAAATATCACATGCTATAGTTAACAAATACTGCTTAGCCACTGTAGATAACATAGTTACTTTGTCTTTTAACCCTATTGCTACCCTAATCCGTTGCTTGTATGCTTCTTTAATACTTTACTAATTGTATAATAACATACTGCACGGCAAACAGAACCTATCATCAGACTTGTGTCTCATGATGGGAGGAAATTCTGACTAAAGAAAATAGGCTAGTTAAAGACACAAGACAAGGATCAAACACCTACCCCTACCTTGACACAACTCAAGCAGATCCTCCATCAATAGCTCACAAAAATGCAATCCACTCCCTACTACCTTATGGCCTATCTGACATTCCTCCACTCATTTGCAACCTTCTCACAGTGCATTGGACCCAACCAGCAATTCCCCCTGCCCCATCTATATACCAACCAAACTGCAAGGGCACTAGGGTCCTCCAGCCATAAAGAGAACGAGCATACCAAGCCTACAGCTCACAGACCGCATAATGCCGCACATACTACACCCAATAACCCCACAAACAGGGTACATACCAACCCAATCTTAACAGATAAAATTAAATGTGCCTTAATAAACGCTGTCACGTCCATAGCCCCTTACATATGTATGGAGAGGCGTGCTTGTTATATAGGATTCACCACTTTAGCAATGTTCCAGACTGACTATCTTGCAAAGGATTATGGTAATGGTAGTCCAGTCATGTGGTGCTTGCCTTTGAGGTAAATGAAGACTATGGTAGTTGGCTCGAGTGTTATGGCAATGACAGAATTTATTTATGAGGTAAATCAAAATGCACACAGATTCATTTGGTAACACCTTAGGATGTCTTCTCCAGGATTTATATTCAAAATAACAATACAACTGAAAGCTTATGCAAGTAACTTGTAAAGTCCATTAAACAACGGAAGGTCATTCTCTCAGCCACTGCTGACAAACCTGCTCAGCAGTGCAGATGTATAGCAAATCAAAAGTAAAAGACTCTTCACAAAACAGCTTTCCTTTTCCACATTCAAAGAACTTTTTATATCCAACGTGTGCACAGCCTAAGCTGTGCTCTGCCTTGATATCAGCTGGGTAACAAGCTTCAATCAACAGCTTTTCACCTTCTCTGCACAAGTATTTCACTTCTCCCAAAACCTTCTCTCTTTCCACACAAACTTTCTGGTGTGGCAGTTACTAGAACATTTCCTTTTATGTTTTATCCACGTTTAGGATTTCTTTGTGCTAGCAACTTTGCATAAAGAACAGTCCATGAAAGAATCGTCTTCCTCTGGAATTATATCTTGTTCTTCTATCTGCATGGGTTCTATATCAGGGTCTGACTCAAAGGGTTTTACTGACTGACCTCCATTAGGACAGGAACTGTTTCTAAACACTTTGCATTGCTCTAGGTTAGACAAACATCCAAAGTTCATACCTGAGTTAAAGCTGGCATTAGGCTGTCCTCTTAGATACTCTGGCCAGTATGCATTTGAGCTTTTATGACCTGTCCTCCAGTCTGTATTTCTGGACCTCAGGGCATCTGCTCCATACCTCTTTCAAAAGGTATTCGTGTTCCTTCTCCCTTCAGCTGCTTCTGTCCTCTTACCGGCTGCTTTAGGGTTCCTAGTTGAAGTTCTCCAAACCCCTGGATTTCTCCAATCCCTTGAAGCTGGCTTCTCACAGGAATCTCTCCAAGAACACAAATCTCTCTGAGCTCCTCCCTCCTTCTCCCTTTTCTCCTCCTTCTTCCTCTCTTCTGAATATTCTGTTCTAGTTTTAAAGTTCCCAGTTTCCAACCCCCCCCCTTTTACCTCTCCTCAGGTGTTGGTGGTCAAACTCCCTCCTGGCAGCTGAGTAATTAGGAGTGACGTAAGGGTTTCTCAATCTGGGCTTATACTCCTTCTCATCATCTCCACTAGGGGCTTTCTGCAGGCCATTGCAGCCTGGAATAACCTGTCTTTTAGGAAAACATGCAGTTTTATTCCTATGACCTGACAAAACAGATCCCTTCATTAGAGTAAATTCCTTTCCTTTGTCACTATTCTCTGGGCTCTGATAAGCTTCCTTATCACAACGCGAGATCAATTAGGAATAAACCAAACACTATCCTAGACCTCATCCTCGATAAAAAACTGGATATAATCCACTTCACCGAGACTTGGTTGGATTACTCTGACCAGATAATTTTAAACCAAGTAACCCCTACAGACTCCTCTGCCTTCAATTGTGTCAAAGAACATAAGAGAGGAGGAGAGGTGCTAATACTGACCAGAAAGGAATACAGAATTAAAACAATCTCCAGCACTAATACAACTGAATCCAACACAATCACCATAGCTAACAAGTATTTAAGCTTCTCTGTCACCGACAGGCCTCCTGGAGCCACAACTGAACATCTCTCCACGTTACTTGAAGCAATATGTGCACATAACACAAAACATAAACCCCTCATTGTACTAGGAGACTACAACCTGACTTCTGCACCCACCAAAGAAGCTGCAACATTCTTAAAAGCCATGGAGTCACTAAAATATAGCCAGACAATCAACGCCCCAATAAACCAGCATGGTACAGTACTGGATATGGTCTTCATTCCAATGCACTTGGTGGATCAGGGCAAAACCACAACACCAACAATCACCCCAGTCCCTTGGTCAGATCATTACGTGATAAAATTCACCCTGGCCCTAAACAATTCCACCCAACACGTAGAAGAAGAGAGTATCACCAGACGATATTGAACCTTCAATAAAGACTCATTCATAGAAGAAATCATCCCACAACTCCAGCAAGAATGTGATACCCTCGACCAAAGCATAGAGAAATGGAACTCCATAATATCTAATGCAGCATCAGCCCCTACGAGCACAAAGCCACAAGCAAGAAGGAGACTCAATGCCCCATGGTACTCAAATGATATCAGAGATGTAGAACGTACTCTCCGAAGACTGGAGAGAAAATGGAGGCGAGACAAGTCGCATAACTCCCTGACTCTATATAGAACTAAACTACTAGAATATAACAATCTGATAAAGGAGCGCAAACAACAGCACCACACCAATCTAATCATGAAGTCTATCAATAAACCGAGAGAACTATTCAGCATTGTCCAAAAGCTCACTAAGAATACCACACAGCAATGTACCCATCATCTTGACCCACAGAAATTTGCTGAATTCATGAGAGCGAAAAATCATACCCACACATGGTCCACCATACAACAAAGGGATGATTATGAAATGAAAGAGCAACATCATACCTGGGAGGATTTTAGCATACCATCAGAATACCAAATCGAGGACATAATACATGGGCTCAACACAACAACCTCACCAGCAGACCCTTGCCCAGTGGCTTGGATAAAAGTTACAAGAAGCCAGCTATCCCAGTACATTCATAAAATTGTTAAAGACTCACTCCAACAAGGATACATACCTCAGTCCCTCAGGCATGCCATGATGCGACCAATACTGAAAGGTAATAACCTAAGCCCATCTGAACCAAAATCATACCGTCCCATCTCTAGTTTACCATTCCTTGCGAAAATAGTTGAAAAGACAGTGCAAAAACAACTTCAGGACCACATTGACATGAATGCCCCACTAGACATTCATCAGCATGGATTTAAACCCCGGCACAGTGTGGAAACACTACTCACATCACTCTTTGACAACCTCATAAGAGGTATAGATAATATACAGAATAGATTCCTGCTAGTATTCATAGACATTTCGGCAGCCTTTGACACAGTGTCCCACGCTAGATTACTACAACGCCTGCAGCAGATAGGATTGCACAAGAACACTCTGAAATGGTTCACATTGTACCTGGAAGATCGAACACAGCAAGTCAAATGCAACCAAAAGAAATTATTGCAGTTCACCACAATGCAAGGAATACCTCAGGGATCTGCCTTGTCATCAATGCTCTTCAATATTTACATCCAACCCATATGCAACATCTTCAGACGACACAAACTCCACTATCACATGTATGCCGACAACATCATGGTGTATGCCTCAATCAATCTACTAGTACTTAACACCACAACAATAACTAAATGCCTTGAAGACATGAATGTCTGGCTCACAAACAATAACCTGACGGTCATCTTCAATAAAACTGAGGCAATGTTCGTCACCAGGAACCCTAGCTTCATTCCACCACAGAATATCAGCATTCTAAACAAACTTATAATAGTCAAAGATGAAGTTAGGTACTTGGGCATCACAATGGACAGAGCTCTGAACATGAAATCTCATATCGCCAAAACCGCAAACAAGGCCTATCAACGTTTGAGGACCATAAGAAAGATAAAACCACTACTCTGCCAGGACCACTTCCACACAGTATGCCAAGCACTCATCACACCTCTGCTTGATTATGGAAATTCTTTATATCAAGGCCTCCCCCAGAAGACCTTACACCCACTCCAAATGGTGCAAAACACTACAGCACGCATCATCACTGACACCCCAAGATCAGAACACATCACCCCTATCTTACAGCAACTACACTGGCTACTAATGGTACCCAGGGCAAAATAGAAAATAATCCTGATCATCTTCAAGATCATCCACCACCTTTCAGCAGATGTGCTACAAGAAATTGTAACAAGGAACATCAGTGATGGACCAAGAAGGAACAATTATGACAACATGATCAGCACACCGTCAGGATATCACAAGACTAAACAAAATACGTCAAGAAGAGCTCCATCATTAATGGCATCCACACTATGGAACTCCCTCCCAATGAGCCTAAGGGAATTAGAGGACATCACAGATTTCCGCAAGACCCTTAAAACCCTGCTCTTCACAGAAACCTACGAGCAGATAGACAACAGTCCCCACCAGATACACACCACCTCCCACCCGAGCGGGACTGCAACATACACCCCACTGCAAACTTAATACCTAACCAACCCAGCTAGACTCACAACACCATCATGATGAATGTAACCCTCAAATTGTGTTGTCCTAATATTGTTAAATATCCTCATGTTAAATGTTGTAAAGCACCCACATGTTGAATGTAACCCAATTGTGATGTGATGTAACCACTTTGATTGTAGGATAAGGTGGTATACAAGTATGTCTAAATAAATAAAGAAGGAATCATAAATAGTATCTCATAAAAATAATACTGATAACAAGAAAAACAATAAAACTTAATACACATCAACACCCAAATAATATTCTTAAAAGGTTAAAAACAATAAAAACTGTCTGTCAGTAGGACTTAATGACAAAGAACAAAAACGCAGGGCAGAGGGCAACAGAGACAATGATGATGTCAATGTCAGATAGGGAAAAAGAAAAAGAAAAACCAAGTGAGGTAATATAATTACAATACTTATTTTATAAAAATACTTACATTTGCACTCTGAGAGTCTTTTGAGAAAATGCTAATGTGCAATGTAACTCTGTATGCTAGAGGCAATAGAGGTTAGAGGAATAAGAACATTATTCTCAAATTCATTGTGATTGTGTCATGAGATAAGAGCAGCATAAAGAAAGGACTAATGGGAATGGAATCTCAAAACACAGCTCATTCAATATAATATTGCACAATGGGATGCAATTGCAACTCTGTATGGAGGAAACTAATGTCTGTAACTATTATATCACAAATGAGGAGCAGCAAAAGGGAGCAGCAAAAAGGAGGCAGACTCAAAAATGTTCAAAAACACAATGTGCAGATGGATAAAATAAAAAGAGGAAAGGAATAGCTTTTGAAAGGAGGAATCAAATCCAATCATAACTGCATATGCCATCTTACTCTCATGTTCACTGGAGAAGATACAAATAAATAATGATAGATAATAAGTGAACAGTACTACTTCTGAGCACAGGTCATAAATTACTCACAAAACTGAATCAAAACCATGAGTTCTTGGGAAAAAACAGACAAGACCGTGGTGCTAGCAGGCATACAAATGTGCAGACAGGTCCGAGTAAAACAACGGCTAGATGTACAGCTTAAAGCATAAAATTTGATCATTCTGTTTATAAAATAACAATTAATATATTGTATGCCAGTATATGGAGTAAAGTGGAGCTCAAATGGAGTAGAGGGGTAGCCTAGTGGTTAGAGCAACTGCCTAGTACCCATTCCACAGCCCCTGGAAAGGCAGTACAGGGTGTGATCACACATTGGGTGAAATATGTAAACACCCAGTAGTCCATAATGGATACACTGGACCTGCAGTGCATGCCCCAGCATGACCACAGTCTGCCGGCAGAACACAATCAACCAACTAGGTTCACCCTAGCCAATTGTTGCCAGTCCAACCTCACACCCCACAGCCATATCACCCCTTGGAAGTCACAGAAGAGTGGCAGGCAGTGATGGGGGGGATGTGCGGATGTCCATGTATGCCACCGCACCCCAGACCCTGAACCTAGGCACCCGCCTACCTGCACAGTGGATTGCCTCGGACTGCACACAACCAGCACCGACAGTATATGGGTATGTCAGCATGGCGGGGGGTGCCAGTGGCCGTGGCACTGCCTGCAATGGACTAAGGTCATGACCTGCCCCAGTGTGCAGTGCAATAAACAAGGTCTGTCTAAGAAAGAGCAAATCTAGCCCCAGGGACTGCACTGCTTCCATGGCAACAGTGTGGTGCAGTACACATAACTAGTGTGTCCTGGAGTAGAGAGTTACTGGTTCACATCCCAGCTGTGGATCTTGCAATGCATGTCCCAACATTTTACCCTACATTGCTGATACAACATCAACATGTGCAATCCCAAAAGCATTAGCCAACAGGAGTACAAACATCCACACACACAGGCCCCACTATCCAAAGCTCCATGGAGAGTCAGGCTGTTTGCATGGGCTCGGAGCAGCAGTTATCAGCAAAGCCCACACCTAGCTCGTGCACCCTTTAGCACTGCCTGCACTGTGATCGGGACCAGTGTGGCAGTCATGTTTGCCAACCACCCCTATCTTTGCACAATTCTGTAATAGGAGTGGGTGAGTGCATGTCCATCCACTGTGGTGTGGCGTCCTACTCTGCACTGGGCCCACAAAACGTACACTGTTGTCAGCGCCAGCCTGCAAATCTGCATACTGAGGAGCAAGGTATTGTGGGTATGGACCAGAGAGGGCGTATCAGGCAGGATGCATCTGCAGTGGGGGTAGGGCAATGGTCAGGACATTGTAGTGCCCAACCACCACCTGCATGGACAAGGTGGCCACAGCACGTCTTGCTGTTAGGACACTCTCACACTGACCGAACAGTGACCATGGCATGGCTATGTTCCCACATAGTGCTGCATAGTATTTGTCTCAAGTGTTATATGTGTGTTCCCTTTTCTGAAGGGCCAATCACTGGGGCACTTGCTGATGTCTGTGCCATATGACCCAGATCTGGGTGTGTATAGTTCCTCTGTGAACATGCAATATAGACTGGCTAGCTGACTGTCTGTAGTTAGGTTGTGCATGGCTGGACTTTGCCTGCTGCTGGTGAATGTCAGACCATGGGTGGAGGCTTTGGAGGCTCCTAGTACTACTGTTGGTCTGCCAGTGGCCTGGCAACAGGTCCAGCTCTGATCTGACCCCACCTGATGACATCCACAACCTTAGGTCTAAGGTACCCCAAGGACTGTAAGATGCATCAGGTTGACAGGCATGAGCTGGAAGGCAGAAAAACAGATGTAACCTTAAAACTGGAGAGAGCAAAAAGGAAAGGTAATGAACAGGTAGTAAGGTGCCTCATCCTATCTACTGTAGTGTGTACAGTAATGTGGTGCAACGTGTGTTGCAGTGCTGCAGATGCATAGCGCTCACAATAACACGTGTGATGTTTGTTTGGGACGTGCGTGTTACGCGCCATAACCTGCCCACATAACCTAAGGCACCTAAACATATCTCATAAGGCATGTAAGAACTTCTGTTATGTCAGAAAAGAACGTCACGCACGTTATTGTGCACATTGCACGTCTGTGGCACTGCAGCGTGCGTTGCAGCATACGTGCATTCTCTGCAATGAGGGTACGCCGCAATACTGTGTCCTAACGTAACGCATATAATATAGCAGACAAGAGGGCCACTTGGTGGAACATATTTGCCTTGTGCTTGTTGTGGTTGTTTGGGATAGTGGTTACAGAGGTGAGTTGAGCCACCATAAGTTGTGGGTTTGATTCCTACATGTTCCTTTTCCTTTATTTTCTTGTGTTCTGCTAACTTTACCATACAATGGCTGCAGCTTCATCACTTTTCTACACACCCTTCCCTCTCTTCACTGTGCACTACAGTGTGCCCTCCATGCAGCCTATCCATCACATATTAGCTGTTACATATGGTCCCTTTCTTTGGGCTGTCTGGGTGGGCAGTTGGCTCAGTGGTTTGGTGTTGGTGTTGGTGAGCTATGTTTTGTTTCTTCAGTGTACTGATTCAATTCACACATACTCCTTTTTGGATCACTTCCCCATTTTGCCCTTGTACACACACCATCCACACGGCTGGCCATTCAGACCGGCCCCTGACACCCTTTCAGTTTAATTTCTTTACTCTTCTGCATGCTGTTTTCACTGCACACCATTTCATGGTGTGTGTGCATGTATTTATATGTGGCTCACGTCCCACTTACAGACTGCGATATCAGCTGCCTGTGGTCTATGGCCTTATACCTACAGCTCCGTTTCTTATGTGGCACCATGTCTGCACATCCCTCAGTACGTCTTCTATTGTCTGTGCGCCTTTGATTGCAACCCCTTTGGACACGCTGCTGCTTCCCATCAGCTGTGACGTTAATGTGCAGTATTGTCCAGGGCGCCCTATACCGCACATTAAATAGCCAAGGTGCCCTCTACCGCATGCTACCAGACCAGGCTTACCTTAATGCCGCACCTCCCACTTCCTTATATGGCATCCGTAACATTAGCGCTGCACTTACCGCCGGTAACATTACCGCGCCTTAGTAAACATACCCCTTTATCTCCCTAGCATGTCCGGCTGTAACATTGAACCAGTTAATACTGGGGTAATTGAAATCACCCATTATCATTTCTGTTCTGTATCTTTTGTTAGCTTCCCTGATTTTTTGAGCATTTCATCATCCATTTGTTCATTCTGGCCAGGTGATCAATAGTAGAACCCCACTGCCATTGTCTTCTCCTTTTTACATGGAATTTCAATCCATAGAGATTTTACAGCAAATTTTGTTTCCTGCAAAACTTTAATCCTTTGTGACTCAATGCCCTCTCTAACATAGAGCGCAACCTCTCCACCAATTTGATCTGCTCTATCATTACGATATAGCTTGTACTCAGGTATCACTGTTTCCCACTGGTTGCCCTCCTTCCACCATGTCTCTGAGATACCAATCATATCTAACTTCTTATTTAGTGCTATATATTCTAACTCTCCCATCTTGTTGTTTTAAAGTACTCAATTCTTTTAAAGTGCTCAATTCTTGAGAAAAAGCACCTGTCATTGCCTGAAGCAAAGAGTTCACCATGTCCACCGTCTCCCATAACAATTCCATCATGACAACTGCTGTTTTTTGTAAAGCCACCAGACCAGGCGTTGCCTGTGCTTTCCTCACTATGGGGCCCAGCTCCTCTACCGCAGCTGTGCCAGATGGTAAACCCCGCACTTCCAGCAGGGACAATACTGTCGCTGTAGCTCCCTCCAGACTCTATTCCAACCCCCTTCTGAACAGGGAAGTTGTTGGAAGAGGCATGACCCCACCAGCATAGCTTCCATGTTGCAGCAAGCTGTCCTCTCTTCAGGGCTAAGAGATGCCCCACTCAATGCCGACATCGATAACATGGCCGGCACTGCCAAAGTGCTATCTCGGGGGACCAGGCCCATACTACAGTCCAGGAGTGTCCGTTGAGACTCCAGCACTTAAGGCCCAATGCTGGAAGGTAAAAGCTTGGACTTCCATTTCTTACCCATCTCAGTAATGCCAAAGACCTGGTACACCCCAGAGCAGTAAGTGCCATGACCTTAGTCAGATGCCATCTTGTTCCTCCTTATGGCTTTAAATTGATATAAACTGTTAAAGTTTACAGCTCCATCTTTTAGTGTATTTTTACCATTTTTTCAGAAAATCCTTTTTTTTAAATTAAATGCAAGGGTAATAAATTGTCTTATTATTCTCATGCCAGATGACACAAAATTCTTCAAAGAAGTTAAAACACAAGAAGATTGTGAGAAATTGCAAGAGGACCTTGATAAATTGGAAGACTGGACATCCGTCCAAATGGCAGATGAAATTTAATGTGGACAAGTGCAAACTTATGCACCTAGGAAAGAACAACCCAAACTACAGTTACATGATGCAATCCAGGAAAAGGATTTAGGTGTCATTGTAAATAGGTTGAAACCCTCTGTTCAGTGTGCAGAGATAGCCAAGGCAGCAAATAAAATGCTAGCAATCATAAGGAAAGGAATGGAGAATAAAACCAAGAATATTATAATGCCTCTGTATTATTCTATGGTGTGATAGCACCTTGAATATTGTGTGCAATACAGAATATAGCAGAATTAGAAAAGGTACAGAGAGGTGCCACCAAAATAGTTAAGTGGATGGATGGATATCCCTATGAGGAAAGACTAAAAAGGTTAGGGCTCTTCAAATTGAAAAAGAGACAGCTGAGGGAAGATATGATAGAGATCTATAAATTAAAGAATGGAGTGGAATGGGTAAACGTAGATAGTTGTTTACTCCATCAAAAAGTAGGAAGACTAGGAGACCTGCAATGAAGCTACAATGTAACCATTCAAGACTAATAAGAGAAAATATTTTTTCACTCAACACACAATCAAACTCTGGAATTCGTTACCGAAGGATGTAATAAAAGTTGTTAGTGTAACTTGCTTTAAAAAAGGTTTGGACATGTTTTGGGAGGAAAGGTCCATAAACCATTATTAAAGAGGACCAGGAAAATCCACTGCTTGCCCCGGGACAAGCATTATGGAACCTGCCTACCTTTTTGGGAACCTGCCAGATACTTGTGACCTGGATTGGCCACTGCTGGAAACCGAATACTTGGCTTGATGGACCTTGGTCTGACCCAGTATGGTGTTATGTGCATATGTACACCAGTTGCCCTTCCCCAACAAATTTAATCATGTTATGATCACTTTGTGCAAGATACGTCAACATTGTTACCTCTTACTTCAAATCCTGTGTTCCACTAAAAGTCGAAAATAGCTCCCTACTTTTTGGTTCCTGAACCATCTGTTCCATGGAACAGTTATTTATTTCATCTAGGAACTTTTCCACCCCAACATATCCTGACATGAAATGTATCCAGGGAATATTGCAGTAACTGAATCATCCATTGTTATAATACTGACAAATCTGATAGCTTCTCTAATTTCTCTTAAAATTTTGTCATCAGTACCTTCATTCTGGCCAGTTGGATGATAGTATACCATACCACTATTCTCTTTCTATTCATGTATGGAATTTCTATCCATAAATATTCCACAGCACAGAACTTTAATAGCACCACTCCATCACGTCAATATAATTTCAACTCTGATATCACAGTGTCCTGTTTGTTTTCCTCCTTCAACCAAGTCTCTGCAATGCCTATTATATATCCCTCGTCATATATTTTTACTCTTCCATCTTATTTTTCAGACTCATAGAATTTGTATACAAACATTTTAAAATATGTTTTTGTTTATATTTACAACCTTCCTGACAGTTGGCAAGGACAATTTGGAATATTTCAACTCTATCAGCTCTTTACTTAAATGCACCTTCATTGCAACCCCTGATTGGGATCTCCTAACTTCCCTATGTTGATAACATCCTTCTAAGATATCTCACTCTGACCCATGCACTCTTGAGTGACTGTTGGTTTTCTCCCAGGTTCTAGTTTAAAAACAGCTCTATCTCCTTTTTGAATGTTAGTGCCAACAGGCTGGTTCCACCTCATTAAGTTGGAGCCTATCTTTTCAGAATAGGCTGTCCTTCCCCAGAATGCTACCCAGTTCCTAACAAATCTAAATCCCTCTTCTCTGCACCATTGTAGCACACATTGAGACTCCAGAACTCTGCATCTTGGGTCCTGCACATGGAATGGGAAGGATTTCTGAGAATGTTACCCAGAAAGTTCTAAATTTCAACTTTCTACTTAAAATCTATATTTGGCTTCCAGAACCTTCCTTCTACCCTTTCCTATATAAATGATACCCACATAAAGCAAGACAGCCTGCTTCTTCCAAGCACTGTCTAAAATCTTACCTATGCAATGCATAAAGTTTGTCACTTTTGCACCAGACAGACAAGTTACCTAGTTATCCTCACATCCACCAGTCACATTACTAGCTATATGCCTAATGACTGAATTGCCAATGGCAATGGCCAATTCTATCCCTTCCTTCCTGGACACATCCCACTGGAGATACATTCTTGGTGCATTGTATCACCCAGAGGGCAGGTCCTCATTCCATGGTGGCACAGAAGCTGCCAGACTTGAAATGGGTCTGCTCTACTATGTCCCTAAAGGTGTCATCTATGCATCTGTCTGTTTGGCATGTCTACCTTAATTCTTCCAAGTTTTCTAGCCACCAGAAATAAGATTCATTTTCTGATAACTAGGAGCTCTTTACACTAAGTGCATCCCAGGAAAGGGAAGAACCAGAACTCAAGCACCCCAAAGTTGCAGAATCGGTGACCACAAGGAAGTGAAGGGTAGTGATGGTTGGTGACTCTCTTCTAAGAGATACTGATGCATCCATCTGCTGACGAGATTTGATGTCCAGAGAGGTGTGCTGTCTGCCAGGTGCCAAAATCCAAGATGTTGGGGAGAGTTTGCCGAGATTCATCAAGCCTACTGACTAATATCTGATACTGCTCATCCATGTTGGCTCAAATTATACTGCTAGGTATCCCTCCGAGTGTATCAAAAGTACTTCATGTCTCTGGGACAGAAGGTGAAGCAGATAGGTGCCCTAGTGGTGTTCCCTTCAATCCTCACTGTTGAGGGTAAAGACCGAGGCAGAGAAGCTCGCATCCTGAAGTTGAATGCATGGCTGCATGGACGATGTCGTCGAGAACGTTTTGGTTTCCTGGACCATGGGACGATTTTCCAAGGGCTGCAGAGCACAGATGGTGTCTGTCTATCCAAGAAGAGTCAAAGTGTCTTCCTCAGCAGACTGGCCAACCTACTGAGGTGGGCTTTAAACTAGACTTGTCGGGGATGGGTGAAGAAAGTCCCCAGGTAAACCCTCAGGTAAATAAAACATTAAATATCTCTATTGAAATGAGTAAAAGGGGCAACATCTGGAAAGCAGTGTGCATAGATGCCCATAGTATGGGAAATAAGATCCCAGATGTTGAGGCCTTAATAGAAGAGGCTGACTTGGATTTAGTGATGTTTACGGAGACAACCATGACAGGCATGTAATTATACCAGGCTATACTTTATTCAGGAAAGACAGGGAAGGAAGAACGGGAGGAGTGGCACTATATGTAGAAAATAATATTAAAGCTATAGAAATAGTGGGCTTAAAAGAGAGCAAGGAAGCACTGTGAAAACAGGAAAATCCATTTGAATTGATGTGATATACAGATCTCCTTCTCTGCAGTTTCTTCTCCGCAACCCTTGGAACAGCATCCTATGATCCAAAAACTAAAACACTCTCGATGACACCATCCACACAGCCATGCATACATCTCCAGGATGGGAGTTTCTCTGCCTTGGCCTTTACCCTCAACAGGGAGGATTGAAAAGAACACACCTGCACCCCTATCTGCTTCACCCTCTGTCCCAGTGCCATGAAGTCACTTTTGATATGCTCAGAGGGATTCCTGGCAGTATCATTTGTGCCAACATGACTTAGCAATATTGGGTAATAGTCAGTGGGCCTGATGAGTCTCAGCAAACTCTCCATAACATCTCAGATTTTGGCACATGGCAGACAGCATACCTCTCTGAACATCAAGTGTAGTCGGCAGATGGATGCCTCGGTACCCCTCAAAAGACAGTCACCAACCACCACTATCCTTTGCTTCCTTGTGGTCACTGATTCTGCAACTTTGGGGTGCTCCCTTTCCAAGGATGCTTTCACCTCCTCCACTTCCAGGGCTGCATAATGGTTCTTCAGTTCAAGGTCTGGAGAAGTTGGATTGGTGATTCTGCAGGCCTTGGTGACTTGTGTCCAACCTTCATCATTCTGTAGGCTCCCATCTTCACCTGTGCTGGAGAGCTTGGATGTTGCAAGAAGCATCTCATCAATGTACTTCTCACTGTCTAGAATCCTCCTCTGCCTCGCCATCTCCTCTCTGAGTTCCTCCATTTGTATCCTGAGAGCTTCAGCATGCAGGCACCCTGTACATGGGACTGGTCCTTCAACAGGCATTGGAATCTCTGCCTGAACAGAGGCAGAAGCTGTAATGGGGGCAACAGCTTTGGTGATACGATTTTTCCCAGCCATTGTTCAGCTGATGAAGCTTAGGTTATCTTTTGAGGGCTTCTGTACTGGGGCCACATATGACCCCATCATTGAATATCTGGGGTTAAAGTTCTGCGGCAACGGCTATGCACTGTAGCAGCGCATAGCCATCCCAAAAGAATATTGGGCCCTTAGACTTTAGGAAAACTAACTTTGCCAAGATGGGACAATACCTCAAGGAGTCATTAGTGGAATGGGAACAGCTAGAGGATGTAGAAAATAAATGGGCAAAACTGAAAGGAGATGTTTTAAGAGCAACAAATAATTTTGTTAGAAAGGCAAATAAGTGTAAAAGGGAAAGAAGGCCACTATGGTTCTCAAAAGAAGTAGCTTGAATATTGTGTGCAATTCTGGTTGCCATATCTTAAAAAGGATATAGCGTTATTCGAAAAGGTTCAGAGAAGAGCCACCAAAATGGTAAAGGTGATGGAAGGATACTCCTATGAAGAAAGGCTAAAAAGGTTAGGGCTCTTTAACCTGGAAGAGACGGCTGAGGGGAGATATGATAGAAGTCTATAAATTAATGAACGGAGTGGAACGGGTAAAAATAGATCGATTGTTTACATTATCAGAATATAGAAAGACTAGGGGACATGCAATGAAGCTACAGTGTAAACTATTTAAGACTAATAAAAGAAAATATTTTTTCACTCAACGTGTAATCAAACTCTGGAATTTGTTACCAGAGGATGTAGTAAAGGCTGTTAGTGTAGCTGGGTTTAAAAAAGGTTTGGACAAGTTCCTGGAGGAAAGGTCCATAAACCATTATTAAGAAGGGACCCAAGATATCAATGCTTGACCCAGTACAAGCATTGCGGAACCTGTGTCTTTTGGGGAAACTGTTAGGTACGTATGACCTAGATTGGCCACTGTTGGAAACAGGATACTGGGCTTGATGGACCTTGGTCTGACCCAGTATGGCATATCTTATGTTCTTATGTTCTTATGAACTGTGGTTACACGATGCAAGGTTCCACATTGGAAACCACCACCCAGGAAAAAAGATTTTGGCGTCATCATGGATAACATGTTAAAACCCTCCACCCAGTGTGCAGCGGCAGCCAAGAGAGCAAATAGAATGCTAGGTATCATAAGGAAAGGAATGGAAAATAAAACAAAGGATATTATAATGCCTCTGTATCGTTCCATGGTGCGACCGCACCTTGAATATTGTGTGCAATTCTGGCCGCCGTATTTTAAAAAGGATATAGCATTATTAGAAAAGGTACATAGAAGAGTCACCAAAATGGTAAAGGGGATGGAAGGATACTCCTATGAAGAGAGGCTAAAAAGGTTAGGGCTCTTCAACCTGGAAAATAGACGGCTGAGGAGAGATATGATAGAGGTCTATAAATTAATGAATGGAATGGAACAGATAAATATAGATCGATTGTTTACATCATCAGAATATAAAAAGACTAGGGGACATGCAATGAAGCTACAGGGTAACCTATTTAAGACTAATAAGAGAAAATATTTTTTCACTTGTGTAATCAAACTCTGGAATTTGTTACTGGAGGATGTAATAAAAGCTGTTAGTGTAGCTGGGTTTAAAAAAGGTTTGGACAAGTTCCTGGAGGAAACATCCATAAACCATTATTAAAAGGGACCCAGGATATCACTGCTTGACCCAATACAAGCATTGAGGAACCTGTATCTTTTGGGGAAATGTTTAGGTACTTATGACCTAGATTGGCCACTGTTGGAAACAGGATACTAGGCTTGATGGACCTTGGTCTGACCCAGTATGGCATATCTTACGTTCTTAAGTTTAAAATCAGCAAAGGCTACATACTTTCCCTCTTCCTCTTTAATTTTTATGCAGAACAAATCATCAGAGAAGTAGGACTTTATGAAGACAACCGAGGTGTGAAGATTGGTGGAAGACACATCAACAACTTTTGCTATGCTGATGATACCACATTACTGGCTTAAAGTGAAAACAATCTGAAACATTTGCTTCTCAAGATCAAGGAACAATATGTTAAAATGGGCCGTTAACAAGACAAAGATCCTAACAACTGTCAAAATGAATAAGTTCATCATTGATGGAGAAGAAATTGAAATAGTTGACAACTTTAACCTACTTGTATCAACAATCGAAGAAAGGACAAGCAGTCAAGAAATTTGACAACGCATTGCTCTTGGCAAAATGGCTATGAAGGACCTAGACAAGATTCTCAAGAGCAGAGATGTCTCTCTCCATACAAATATTCGACTTATCCAAGTCATGGTATTTTCAATAACATCATATGGATCCAAAAGATGGACACTGAAAAAGATAGGAAGAAAATTGTTGCATTTGTATTATGGTGCTGGTGACGAATACTGTGTATATCATGGACTGCCTGAAGAACAAACCAGTCAGTTCTTGAGGAGATCAAACCTAAGCTTTCCTTAGAAAATCAGATAACAATACTTTCATTATCATACTTTGGACACATCATGCAAAGAGAGAGATTGTTAGAGAAAGACATAATGCTTGGCAAGGCAGAAGGTTAATGCAAAAGAGGAAGACTGACAGCTTGGTCATTTAGGAGGACACTTTTATCTGATGAACAGTTTTGTGCCCATATTCGGCAGGCAATAAAAGATTACTTAGAATTTAACTCACCAGATGCCACTTCGGTTTGGGCATGGTGGAAAGCCTTCAAGGCCTCCATTCAATCTACTATCACTAGCTATGTTATCAAAGAAGCATGCAAGCCAAGATGCAGTTAGAGAATTTGGATGAGCAAATCAAAGAGGGGAGAGAGACTCCTGATTACTAGATCGGAGCCTAGACTTTTGATTCGACTCCAGCACTTGAGATACCAATATAATAGTATTCTGAGCATAGAAGCTGACAAACGTTTGCAATCACAACAAGCGCGGTACTATGTGGAGCTAAACAAGGCAGCAAGGCTGCTAGCCAGAGCCCTTAAGGCAAGGCCAAACAGGACAAAGATAGAGGCCATAGTTGATCATCAGTCGCAGCTCCGCTCCCAGAATAAGGACATCTTAAATTTATTTCGCTCCGTCTATGCTCAATTATATACCTCAGAGGTAACATTTGATCCGGTAGCTTTTCATAAGCTGGTGGATCATTTGTCTCATTCGCTTCTTCCCGAGAACCTAGTCACTGCATTAGATCAGCACACCCATCAATAGGATCTTTGGGATGCCCTGAATAGCATGAGCCCAGGAAAGGCACCTGGTCCAGATGGCATTCAAATTGAATTTTATCAAACGTTTTCTTCTGATCTCTCCTCCCATTTGCTAAACTATTTCCATCTACTCTGTTTGCAACAATCTAATGTTGGAGTCTTCTCAGAAGCAACCATAGTGGTGCTAGAAAAGCCAGGGAGGGATCCTCAAAGGGTAGAAAACTACCATCCAATTTCTCTGCTTAATGCAGACTATAAACTTTTTGCCACCATTCTAGCAAGGAGGCTAGTGAAGGCAACTCCACTTTTAATCCATCCTGATCAGTGTGGCTTCATGGCAGGTTGTTTTATAGCAGACAACGCTCGCCTCTTAATGAATAGCTTATCATATGCCAAGCATACGAACTCCCCTGGAGTTGGGTTGTCCTTGGATGCCGAGAAGGCTTTTGATCAGTTAGAGTGGTCCTTTTTATTCCAGACTCTATGTTGGTTTGGATTTGGAGAATACTTTATAAATATGATCCAGATTCTTTATCGCAACCCATCCGCTCATATCCTGGCCAACAGAGCATTATCTGAATCATTTCAGTTAAAGTGGGGCACTCAACAAGGCTTCCCTCTGTCTCCACTCCTATTTAACATAGCCTTGGAGCCTCTGGCCTTACTGTTGCATTAATCTCATGAAATACACGGTATGGCTGTGCGGGATTTGGAAATTAAACTTTCTTCCTATGCTGATGATCTATTATTATTTGTCCAACCTTCAACTGTTCCGGCAGTGCTCCAGGAAATTGAGAGCTACTCACTCCTGTCTGGATATAAAGTTAATTGGTCCAAATTAGCTGCCTTCCCACTTAGCAGAGGGACCCCCTGCCTCGGTAATGGCCCCTTTTTCATTCGTCTGGGAGTCTCATGCTGTTAAGTATTTGGGAGTCAAATTTTGCTCCACCTTGGAAGATACCCTACAATTAAACATTAAAACCTTAATAGAATCGGTACAGGCCTTCACTTTAAAGTGGACACCCTTACACCTTTCCTGGTGGGGCCGCTTAGAATCAATTAAAATGGTCCTCACTCCCAAGGTTAATTACATATTGGATATGCTTCCTGTCCTACTTCCTCTCTCTACTTACAAAATGCTGGAAAGGCATTTAGTCACTTTTTTGTGGAAAGGCAAAACCCCAAGAATCACCACAAAAAAATTAAAGACGAGTAAAATTAATGGAGGGGTACAATTCCCAGATTTCCAATGGTACCATCAAGCCTTCCTTCTTAAGCAAGGCTCTAAATGGGTCCCTGAAAAAAGAGAACCCGTACAAACTGACATGGTGAAGTTTGAGGAGTGTTTAGTTGCCCCTATTCCCACTCCATTATTGACTGGTATGTGCCATGAGGACCCTACCAGAGTGGGCCAGATTGTATTGTCTACACAAGAGGCTTTTCAAGCTTTAATATTTATCCTGGAAGAAGACAATCCCCCTGCAATTGAAATGCCATTATGGCATAATCCTCTAATCAAGATACAACGTAAGACGGTCTCATGGAAGCAATGGCAAGCATGTGGTCTGTGGACCATAGGGCAGATGGTAAACACCCAAAGATGGAAGTCTTTTGCTGAACTCCAAAGTGAATATAATCTATCTTCCTCTTATTATTACCAATGGCTTCAACTGAAACACTGCATAGCAAAAACAGTGCAGATAAAGAATCTTGCTGAGGATTGGGGTCTCTGCAAAATAATAGACACTTTTAGCAATTCTCCTGGGGCAGTATCCTCATTTTATGCATTAATCCGAGACAGGGTGCCCTATTATCTCTCAGGATTAGTAAACTCCTGGGAGAACGATGTGGAGTCCTCTCTCCCAGTGAGCATTTTGTCCACTTCTTGGGGCCACTTACCAGAGTATTGAAATTGGTGGCCGTTACACAGAGTCTCTTCTTTGCGCACCGTGCCCATTTACCACCAGTCCAGCTATCTAGATCGGACAGTAGCAAAGGCAACAAATGTTTCACGTGCCGTAGAAATGTCAGTACACTGTCTCATATGTTCCTATGCCTTAATGTTCAGGTTTATTGGTCTCAGGTATGGGACAAGATGCAAAAAATACTGCGTTTTCGAGCCTTGTTGACATGGCGGCTAATTTTGTTGTGCTCCGCAGCGATGGAGCTATCCCTGGACAAAGATAAAGTTTTTCTTTTTAATTTTATGATTGCTATAGCTCTAAAACTAATAATCTCACATTGGAAAGATGCATCAAAACTCGATTGGCACATGTGGTGGAACTTACTGTGTCTTTATTGTAAATATGAGAAAGCTTGTGATAAGTTAGAGAAGTCTCGGGGCTCAAAGATCAACAAATGGTGCTATTTAGATCAATACGCCGCTCATGCTGCTATTTGATATTTGTTATTTTGATATTTGATGTGAGTGATATTTTAACATTTGACGGGAGTATCAGTGATTGATTGTTGTAGTTGTGAGGATTCATGCAAAAAGACGGGAGGATTGGGGGGCCTTGGGGTATGTTCTATTATATTAATGGTTGTGTGTTGTTAAAACTAAAATAAATAATTTAAAAAAATAATAATAATTACATACTTTCTCTTTGGAAGTCAGTAGCACAACTGAATTAAACCTTCAAGAGATATAAGGTTTTCCAGCCACCCTCTTTACGTCAACTACTGATCAATTCTAGGCCTCATGCCCACCAGTTTGTTTACTGCTTCCTGCTACTTACTGCTTATAAACATTTATAGTTACTGGGTCTCCTGCAGGAAATTCCTCTTATTGTATTTTTGCTGCCAGAGAAAATGGCATCAATTGAAAATTGTTTCCTCTTAGACAAATCACTGTAGCTCTTCCATCTATTGCATTTTTCAGTGGAGGTGCAAGGTTTTGAGGCCAGTGTATAGACCCTGGAAGGGAGAATGAGTTAGCCAGCTATAAGTCAAAAGGCCATCAATAGTATATTTATGATGGACTGTATTCAGAAAATATGGGTATTATAAACCTTTATCAACAAAAAAAGAAAATTATAAATAAAATTATACTCTACTGTAGTATGTTAGGCACTTGGTTAGTAGAACGGACTGTTCCACATTGTACCCTCATGTATACTGTGGGGATATACATTTTTATGGCATACCATAAACTCTATTCTTTTACTAAACCCTAATAAAATGACTGAATTACAAAAGCCAAATTGGTGATTCAAATTGGCATGAATTTTTTATACAATAGACAGTATTGTCCCTGCCCTTCACCCAAGGATTATCACTACAATAATTTACCTAGATAGAGGAGTGACAGGAAATAAGAACTGGAATACATCTAGTCCCTACTTGCCTATATTAAGTTGATATACAAAACATAACGGCTCAATGTACAAGACAGAGGTTTATTGTTAGAGCTCCTAGAGCATAATATTTCCCAGAAATATATTTCATACTGTATCTGATTCCTTCCTACTGAGCTACGAAATTACTTAATATTTCCCAGAAGAAATAGGTTTCTAGTAATGCAACATTTCAATCAATGTTTATTGTGCTGACTTTTTATCATTTGATACCAATATCTCAAGCTTTGTAATCATTGCATAAAGCTTCCAGCTGAGAGTTGTTTAAACACATTATGGGGGTAATTTTATAAGGAACCACGGAAAGTTGTACACTATACATAACAGATAAATCACAGATAGGTAAAGGTGAACCATTTGGACATAGGGGGTCATTCCGATCTGGGCGTCTAGACCCAATAAATTCTTGGATTGTCAAGTTCTGCGGGGAGCTCTGTTCATGGGCGGGAGGGGGTGGGCCATGGGAGGAGCGAGGGTGGACAGTGGCGGCAACTGACCCTGGACATACAAGACCAATTCAGAGGTCAGCCCTGTACCTCCGGGGTCTGCAATGTTGACGGGGACTTATTCTACCTCAAAGGTGGAATAAGTCCCCCTGGATGGCATGGGATTGCTGTACAGGACCTGGGGGACAGGTTGAGGGGGCACAGGGGATTCACTGCAGTCTGATCCTGGCCTTGGAAGGCCCGATCGGGGTTGTGGCTGCAGGGAAGCGCATGTTTTACCGTCGGCCAGTGGATCGTAACAGGACGCCATATGTTTTGTGCGGGTACGAGGTATGTGGTTTGAGGGTGGCACGGGAGGCTCTATTGTGCTCAGCCACAATTCTAGGGGGGACATGACATCTTGGCCAATACCTGGAGAGTGCTCCTCTCCAAGGTTAAAAATGCCAGAGTGATCCGAAGGGACATTCCTTTTGTAGGTAAATTCCAAGTTGCTCAAGGGTAAGCTGGCTCCTACTTCCTGAATTCACTGGCCCTGATAAGTGGGCCAGCTTCTTGCCCTTTCTTGGCTCGATCAAAAGGGAATTGCCGCTCCAAGAGAAGCCATGGAGCTCACCACTGACTGTCTCTGCAAACTGCCATCTTGGCCCCCTCCACATGAGAGACTCTTAAAGAAATTAAAAAATTGTGGTATAGGAGGCAGTGTCCTTTTATGGATTGAGAACTGGCTAAAAGAAAACAGAGTAGGGTTAAATGGTCACTTTTCTCAATGGAGAAAGATAAATAGTGCAGTAACATAGGGATCTATGCTAGACCCACTGTTTTTCAACATATTTATAAATTACCTGGAAATGGGAATAACACATGAGGAGATCAAATTTGCAGATAACACAAAATTATTCAAAGTTGTTAAATCACAAGGAGATTTTAATCCCTAATGGTCTCTCTTCAATTAGTTTTAATTTATAGTCCTCTTTAATTTAGACAGGCTACCTTAATGGGAGTTTTACAACCTCCTCCCCTCTCCTTTGCCCTCATTTATAGCTCTCTGATTCATTTTAACTGTTAAACACATTAACAGTAAAGTTGTAATATCCCTGGATACCAATTAATACTGTTATTTTTTAATGCACTTATTTATTATTTATCATTTTAGTGTTTTTATAGGGTTATAGGCACTGCTTTTATGATTTACATTTAACTTATGCCAGTTTTTTATTTAGTTACTTATCCATGTATTTCTCTCTTGCAGTATTATTTTGTTTAATGTTCTTTCATTGATTTGTATTACTTTTATATTACTGTATTCTTTTAATAATTGTATAATTTACATTGATATACAGTTCATTCAGTCGTTATGTTTTTAACTTATATTTGTCTGTTAAAGGGTCCCTACACCCCTGACAAAGGCTGTTGCCAAAACATGGCCCATGTAGGGTGGACCTACAGATGTACTTAAAGCTACTTTGACTTTCTTTTGTCTTCTGTGATGTACATCACCTCGATCCAAAACTGGTTGCTTGGACACTTGCGAATGTGTGTGTTATCTTCTTTTGGTTATTGTGGATAATACATTGAAATCCTCTGCTCAGTGTGCAGTGGCAGCCAAGAAAGTAAATAGGAATCATAAGGAAAGGAATGGAGAATAAAACAAAGATATTATAATGCCTCTATATTGCTCCATGCTCTGACTTCAACTTGAGTATTTCAGTTCTGGTCACTGCATCTAAAAAAAGAAATAGCGGAACTAGAAAAAATATATGGAAGGGGATAGAAGGCTACCCCTATGAGGAAAGGCTTAAAAGGTTAGGGCTCTTCAGCTTGGAGAAACTGGCTGAGAGGAGATAAGATAGAGGTCTTTAAAATAATGAGCAGAGAAGAACGAGTAAATGTGAATCGGTTGTTTACTCCTTCAAAAGGTATAAAGACCAGGGGGCATGCAATGAAGCTACAAAATAGTACATTTAAGACTAATCATGAAAGTATTTTTTTCACTCAGCATGTAATTAAGCTCTGGAATTTGTTGCCAGAGAGTGTAGTAAAAGATGTTAATGTAGGTGGATTTAAAAATAATTTGGACAAGTTCCTGGAGGAAAAGTCCATAAATTATCATGAAAGTGAACTAGGGCAAATAAAATAAGCAGCAGGAAATCTGTCTATCTTTTGGGAACCCACCAGTTACCTGTGACCTGGATTGGCCATTGTTGGAAACAGGATACTGGGTTTGTTGAACCATGGTCTGACCCAGTATGGAAAATCTTATGTTTATGTTCTTAATGTGCTTTAAGGAGTTACTATTCTATAAGAATGTGCATGCTGTATGGCCAATGAGACACACTTTTACTGTGAGCATTCACATAAGTGGAGCTTGGGTAAAGTGTGTGTGAAGCACACGGTTATAGTAACATAGTATATGATGGCAGATAAAGACCAGTATGGTCCACCTAGTCTGCCCAGCAAGGCGGCAAGAGTAGGTGCACCTGCCGCTCCGTGCAGGTTGCTCCTCCCCATGCCTTTGTTTAGGGGTATACCCATCAATCTGTGTAGGTCACCCCTATTTGTTGAGATATGAGAAAGTTAAGTTTATTTTGATTTTATCCTGTTGCTATAAAGGGATGCTCTGTGTCTGTCCCATGCCATTTTGAATTCTGTCACTGTATTTGCCCCCACGACTTCCATCGGGAGGGCATTCCAAGCATCCCTCTCAGTGAAAAAGTATTTCACCCTCTCAGTGAAATAGTATTTCATGACGTTGCCTTTCAGTTTGCCCCCTTGCAGCTTCATGTTATGCCCTCTAGTTTTACAGCTTCTCCATCTTTGAAAGAGGTTGGTTTGTTTTTTCATTAATATTCTTTAAGTATTAAAATCTGTATCATATCTCCCCTGTCCCTCCTCTCCTCCAGAGTGTACATATTTAGGTCTTCAAATCTCTTCTCATACGTCTTCTGATGCAGGCTCCAAATCATTTTGGTCACCTTCCTCTGAACCATTTCCAGTCTTTTTATATTCTTTGCAAGATATGGTCTCCAAAACTGAACACATTCCAAGTGAGGCCTCACCAGTGACTTATACAGTGGCATTTGTACCTCTTCCTTTCTGCTGGTAATTCCTCATTGTATGCAACCCAACATCCTCCTGGCTTTTGCCACTGCCTTGTCACACTGTTTCACCACCTTGAGATCCTCAGAAACAATCACTCGAAGGTCCTTCTCATGGTTCGTGCACGCCAACCTCTCACTCCCTATCACTTACAATTCCCTTGGATTTCTGCTTCCCAAGTGCATGACACTGCAATTCTTCATATTAAATCTTATCTGTCAAGCATTAGACCATTCTTCCAGCTTTTATAGATCTTTCCTCATGTTATCCACTCCCTCAGGGGAGTCCACTCTGTTGCAATTGCAAAAGGACAGATTTTTCCATTCAGTCCTTCAGCAATATCACTCACTAATACATTGAACACTACCAGTCCCAGGACTGAAACCTGGGACACACCGCTAATCAACTTCCTTTTATCCAAGTGAATTCCGTTTACCATCACCTTCTGTTTTCTGTCAGTCAACCAATTTATGATCCAGTTCACCACCTTGGGACCCATCCTCAAGCTTCTGAGTTTATTGATGAGACTCCTATGAGGAACAGCATCTAAGGCTTTGCTGAAATCTAGGTAGATCACATCCATCGCATGTCTTTGATCTAGTTCTCTGGTCACCTAGTCAAAAAACTCAAGCAGATTTGTTTGGCAAGATCGTCCTTTGGTAAAACCATGTTGCCTCAGATCATGCAACCTGTTGGTTTTGAGAAAGTCCACTATTCGCTCCTTCAGGAGTGCCTCCATTACTTTTCCCGCCACCGAGGTAAAGCTTACCGGCTTGTAGCTTGTCACTTCTTCCCTTTTACCACTTTTGTGAAAAGGTACCACATCAGCCCTTCTCCAGTCCTGTGGAACTTCTCCTGCTTCCAAGGAAATATTAAAAACATCCTATGGCTATATCCCATTCATGCGACTCATTAAATCATGTTTCTGTAATGGCCACAATGTCCAAGTCCATTTCCACCATTAGGGCTTCCAAGTCAGGAACTTTGTTGGCTGGACTTCGAACATTTGTACTCATTGCTTTACAGCATTTGTTGATTGGCTTGCCTACATTTTGCATGCATTTTGTTTTACACGCTTCTTCCCACTTGTTATTGATGTGTAGGTTAATACTGCAACTGTTTCCATTGTTATGTTTTTGCTGGGAGTGACGTCCTGAACTTGTTCTTTTCAATCCGTCGCCCCCTTTCCCTAGTTTAAATGCCTGTCCGCAGAATGTCTGAATTTTTCACTTAGGATCCTTTTACCTGAGGCAGAGAGATATAGTCCATCAGCAGAGTATAGCCTCTTGTTGTTCCATCTATTTCCCCAGTTGCCTATATATCTAAATCCTTCTTGTTTGCAGCAGGTTTGGAGCCATGTATTGAAGTTGATTATGTGATGTAGCCTTTCTGCCCTCTTACCAAAAACAGGTAGAACTTCTGAGAATGCTATAGTGTTAGCAATGGGTTTGAGTTTCTCTCCCAGAATCTGGAAATCCTTCTGAACTGTAGAGGCACTGTTTCTAGTCAGGTCATTTGTACCCAAATGGATGACGACATGAGTTTTGGAGTGCTCACTTTCTGCACTAACTATGCCAGCAATTTGCTTTGTATTCCTGCTGGATGAAGAGCCTGGGATGCATTTGACCATCTTCTCCCCTTTGAACTGTGTTCCCAAAATGGTGCCTCTGATTATGGAATCTCCAAGTAGTAGTAGCTTCCCCTTTTGTGTCAGTTTCTTCATATCTGGGGCATTATCAGTAGGTTGGGCATTAAAGTTCTCGTTTAAGGGCACTTCAGTTTCCACTAATTGGGCGCTCAATTTTTCCAAGGCAGAGAAAGCTTTATGCAGGGATATCTCTTGATGGCAAGGGTGTCTCCGTGTTACAGATCGCAGCCTACCTGAGCCCACTATGATCCATTTGTTCCTGGGCTGCTTGATTATTTGTGGGGGTGGTGGAGGATTTTTTTTTTTTTGTACCTTAGAGGAGGTGTGTTTAATTGCTGCTAATTCTTTCCTTAATAGAATCAATTCTTTAAGCATGGCAGATAGCTTGAGACATATAGGGCAAGCTCTTAGCGTCCAAATGAGTCTTCTTAGAATAAAGGCACCACAATTATTGCACTGAATACACGGCGTGCTGATTAACCCTTTCCAGGCCGGTCCCGAAATACTCGGGACCCAAAATTCTGACCAAATGGCCGAGCCCGAAATAGTCGGGATCGGCGCAATGACGCAGATACTAAAGATTAATGAGCAAAATACCGGAAGCTAATGACAACACACATTTGGGCTGATGAAAAGAGAGTTGTGCTAGTGTTTCTATTTATACACCAGTCCAAAACAGTCAGAAAACAACCTGCAAATAGGTCATTAGCAATAGGTGATTTAGAATTAAAAGCAAAGTAAACAAGATGGAGTCAGCTGGTAAAAGAATGCGAAAAGAACGATATAAAGCTGCTGAAGTCATTAGGTTTCTCACAGAAAGTGATGGTAACAGTAATAGCAGTGGAGAAGATGTCATTGATAATGAAACTGAAGAAGTTTTCACAAAAAATGTGGACTTTGAAGGCTCGGATGACAGTGACCCAGATTCAGTAGCAGCCACAGCTGAACCTCCAGGTTAGTAATTATTTGCAGACATTATTTATGTCACCTATATATCAGCTATGTCTTTAGGTATAACAAAACGCTAAGTGTCACATTTATATTGATAAATTGTTCAGTTTGAAAAATGTCAACTATAATAAAACATTTTCATTTACAGTTGTGGCTGCGGCTGAACCATCTGTAAATATAAATCTTCTTGGCAGAGGGAAGCTTTGCCGTCATACTGCAGACCGTGGTGATAATGCAACTACATCACAAGTACGGACAAGAAGAAGCAGTCTTCCATGGAAAACAACTCCAAAAGACGTCTGTCAGTTCCCTTTCATTGAACAACCTGGCATAGCCAAACGTATGGGTGTCAATGCAACTAAATTGGACTTCTACAAGCTCTTTGTTACAGATGAACTAATTTCAATGATTGTTCTTGAGACAAATCGCTATGCAGCAGAACTGTGTGCTAAAATACCAGCTGAAGCCCGAATGAGAAAATGGCAAGACGTTGACCATAATGCTATATGGAGAATGTTGGCGTTGACGATGGCTATGGGAATAATCAAGAAGCCTATGATCGACTTGTACTGGTCAGGTCAACTACTGTTAGAAACTCCATTCTTTCCATCAATAATGAGCCGAAATACATATAAGCGAATTTTACAGGCCCTTCACTTTCAAAACAATGCAACACAGAAACCCGAGGGTGATCGCATTTGGAAGCTTCGTCCATTCTATGACATTATCACAAAGCGATTCCAAATTGTTTATATCCAGGAACAAGACATTTCAATTGATGAATCTCTACTGCTTTTCAAAGGAAGATTATATTTCAAACAATACATACCTACAAAATGCTCAAGATTTGGCATCAAATCATATGAGCTGTGTGAGTCACGTAGTGGATACACCTGGAAGTATATGCTATACTCAGGTCAAGATGCAGTTCTAAGTGATGGTTTACATGGAAGTAGCTACTGTATTGTGCTGAATCTGATGGATGGACTGCATGATCAAGGCTATCGATTGGCTGTGGATAACTACTACAACAGTCCAGAACTCTGTATGGATCTGTATGACCGAGCAACATCCTGCTTTGGAACGGTACGATCCAGTCGAGTTGGTATGCCTACTGACCTGCGTCTAAATGTAGATGGAAGGAAATTGAAACAAGGAGATGTCACATATCGTACAACAGATAAACTGCTAGCACTTTGCTGGTATGATAAGAATTATGTAACAATGTTGTCCAACTGTCATGATGGCTCTGTAGCTGACACTGGAAAAAGAGATCGGAATGATCAGCCAATTCGAAAGGCACAAGTTATCGTTGACTACAACAACATAATGGGCGGTGTAGACAGAACAGATCAGTTATTGGAGTATTATGCTTTTCTGCGCAAAACTGTAAAGTGGTACAAGAAAGTTGCCTTTCATCTGTTGGACATAGCAGTACTCAATGCTCAGATACTCTGGAGCAAGTCCCACCCAGAGGAGAAAGTGACAGGACTTGACTTCCGTATGAAGCTTATCTTGGCTATCGTTGAAGCAGTTGGTCCTGATGCTAGTGCATGTGATGCTGGTGGCCGACCAAGTACTGGTGTTTCCCCATTTCGCTTGACTGCTAGACATTTCCCTAGCCTCATTCCACCAACTGAGAAGAAAACTACCGTATTTCGACAGTGTCGTGTGTGCAATGAGAGTCTCGGACATCGACATGTTGCTGGTGACAATCGTAAACGTGTTGAAATTAAATATCACTGTGCTGACTGTGGAAATGTACCTCTCTGTGCTGCACCATGTTTTGCATATTTTCATAATAATGAAGATATTAAATAACTTGTAATTGTTATGATCAGTTAAAATTAAATCAAATGTATGCAACTAATAATGATTGCTTTTATAAATAAAGTGCACCTATTTTCATGTTTTTGAGCCTTCAGTTATACATATTTGTGTTGCTGTCTCATTTTTCTATCAAATGGTATATAATACATGACCATAGCAGAAAGAAAATCACTGTTATAACATATTGAATAAGACCGGCACAATTTTCCTGAGAGATGGAAAAATTAACCCGACTGCAGAATGTGGATTAGAAATTTAAAGGGAGCCTTGATAGGATTAAGATGGTTATAAAGCAGTTCTAGGACAAGGATAAAAGGTGGGTTTTACACCTAATTGGAGGACAGCTGTCAATCTATATGATGACTATATTGGCAATGCAACCCTGGGGTGGATGGGGTGAGAGATAGGGTGGGCGGGAATTTAAGTATCCCTGGTCAGTAGGCCTATCAAAACCAGCCAAAATAGTAAATTCAGAAACTTAGCTTTGCAGTGCAGGGTCAGAACTCTTGCTCAGGTAGCAGAGAGACTGATTGAATTAACTCCCAAGCAGCAGAGTTGAATGAATGAATTAACTATGACTTAACCACACCCTGTGCAGTGGGCTTCTAACAGAGCAATGGAACTTTAAACTTTCCAATGAAATCCTACTTCTATGTACCAGTCTACTATGCAAAGGACCCTGGAATTTTAAAATGTATACCTTTTCTGCAAAATTTAGTAGGAAACCAAGTCTTTACATATCTAAAAACAAATGTGAGCTGCAGGTCCTAGTAGACAAATATCAAGGATGTAGACCTTCTATGAATTGAGGGCACACTCAAATCTTTTTTTTTAATTATTTATTTATGAGATTTTACTGGCAATACAAATTATCAAATAAAAAGAAGCAAATACAGAAATACAAAATCATCCACCATAATATTTCAAAGCATAGCATAAAGCAATAAACGTACATTAGCCCACGTTTCGGGGAACGAAACCGCAAGAAATAGATAAGGAAAACAAAACTGGAGAAAATCCTAAACTACAGGCATCCCCAGTTAACATGAATAATCTAGCCTATTTCCAGCCCACATACACCTAGGGCAGGGGTCGGCAACCCGCGACTCCGGAGCCGCATGCGGCTCTTTCTCACCTTGGCCGCGGCTCCGGAGCACACTGCCCGCCCGGTGACAGGCAATAGTGTTGTAAGCTCCCTCCCTTCTTCTGCAGCCGCGGCTCCCTGCCTCTTAGGGAACCGCGGCTGTGCTTTTAAAATCATCTCGGAGCCCTTCCTGTCTTGACGGGCTCCGTGCAGCATTGTCCCGCCTCTAAGAGGCGGGACAATGCTGCACGGAGCCCGTCAAGACAGGAAGGGCTCCGAGATGATTTTAAAAGCACAGCCGCGGTTCCGTAAGAGGCAGGGAGCCGCGGCTGCTGCAGAAGAAGGGAGGGGGAGCTGACATGGAGGGAGGGAGGGAGCAGATATGGATGGAGGGAGGGGGGCTGACATGGAGGGATGGAGGGGGCTGACATGGAGAGAGGGGGGCTGACATGGAGGGAGGGAGCTGATATGGATGGAGGGAGGGGGGCTGACATGGAGGGAGGGAGGGGGGCTGACATGGATGGAGGGAGGGGGGCTGACATGGATGGATGGAGGGAGGAGGGGCTGACATGGAGGGAGGGAGCTGATATGGATGGAGGGAGGGGGGCTGACATGGAGGGATGGAGGGGGCTGACATGGAGGGAGGGAGCTGATATGGATGGAGGGAGGGGGCTGACATGGAGGGATGGAGGGGGCTGACATGGAGGGAGGGAGCTGATATGGATGGAGGGAGGGGGACTGACATGGAGGGATGGAGGGGGCTGACATGGAGGGAGGGAGCTGATATGGATGGAGGGAGGGGGGCTGACATGGAGGGGGCTGACATGGAGGGATGGAGCACTGGTAATGGGGGTTGAGGGGACTAGCACTGGAAATGTGCTGATTAGGGGAGTCTAGGACTGGTAATGAGCTGATGGGGGGTAGGACTGGTATTGGGCTGATTAGGGGAGGCTAGCACTGGTAATGGGGTTGAGGGGGGATTAGCACTGGAAGCGAGCTGATTGGGGGGCTTTGAATGGGCATGGGCTGATTGTGGGGAGGGGAGGATAGAGCTGCTGGCCCTGGAAGATAACTGGGGGCTAAGGCTGCCATGGTATTTGTACTAGAAGGGACTGGTCAGTGGGGAAGGAGGGGGATTGGAAGGAAATGGACACCAGTGGCAATCATGGGAATGCAAGTTGACATTGGAAGGTACTGGGAGTGAGGACTGGAAAGGGGCTGATATTGGGGAGGGTTAATGGGACTGGAAATAGGCTGATGGAAAGAAGTGAAGAAAACGAAAGAAGAGATAAGAAATGGCAGATGGACCAAAGACCACAGAAAGAGAGCTAAGAGAAGACAGGAAAGCAGAAGCCTCAGATCGGGACCAGCATGATCAAAGAATAAATTGGTCAGACAACAAAGGTAGAAAAAATAATTTTATTTCATATTAGTGATTTGACTACAAAATCATCATAATTTTGAAATCAAATATTGTTACTTGTTGTTGTGATATTTTCTGGCGTATTTTTTTTGGTGTGCGAAGGAAGAGGGGTAGTCTTATACGGCGAGTATAGGCCAAACACCTATATTTTAACAGGAAAAGTAGGGGGTCGTATATAGCATTAAGGTAAGAAACAATATATGCAGTGTTAGATTTGTTTTAAATGTCGCAATGGTTTTGCGGCTCCCAGTTTTTTTTTTCCCTTCGGAAACGGGTCCAAGTGGCTCTTTATGTCTTAAAGGTTGCAGACCCCTGACCTAGGGGAATAGAAAGGTAAATAACAAAATACAAGGAGCCATCAGAGTGCTTTTTCCTTATCAAGAATCCATTTTTCTAAATCTGTAACAGATAAAAAGACATATTTATCATAACCCAATGACATTTGCAGGGGTATCTGAGAAAAAAAGTAGCATCCAAAGCAAGAACTCTACCTTTATAAGCCAGAAATGATTTCCTACGAATTTGCGTAGAACATGACACATCTGGGAGAATGGATACTTTATCTCCACAAAACAATAAATCTTTCTTTTGAGAATATGCTTTAAGAATATCTACTTTATCATCATCTGAGAACAAGGAAACTAATAAGGTAGCCCTAGTCGAAATTGTATCTTGAGTATCCTCTAGAAATGCTGTCAAATTAAATTAATTTCTTCCCCCAAGGACCTCAACTTCTTCATCTGCTCTGGATACCACAACTTTAGAAGGAATATAATAACACTTGATAAACATCAAAGTATCCGCATTAGACAAGAGAAGGACATCCTTTAAGTACTTCCTTAAAAAAAATTGAAGGAGAAAGAAGAGTTGTACAGGGGAAATTACGTATCCTTAAGTTCCTGCTACGAGATAAATTCTCCAAATTTTCAAGTTTCTGTTGTATAAAGCACAGTTACTTACCTGTAACAGGTGATCTCTGGGAACAGCAGGAATTAGTCCTCACATATGGGTACGTCGGAACCGACGGAGCCTGCGCGGGAAAGCTCCCCAGCTTCCTAGAATGGAAGCTTTTGGGACCTCCCACTGCACATGCGCGCTGCCTTCCCGCCTTCCTGAACAGCTCTCCTCAGTTTCGAGTTTATAGCTGAGACAATAGAGAGAGGACAGGAAGACAGATAGATAGAAGATACAACTCCTAGGGGAGGTGGGTGGGTTGTGAGGACTAATTCCTGCTGTTCCCAGAGATCACCTGTTACAGGTAAGTAACTGTGCTATCTCCAGGAACAAGCAGGAATAAGTCCTCACATATGGGGACTCCCTAGCTGAGATGCCTGGGAGATCCCCCTCCAAGGGTTCGCCATCTTCGTATGGATCTCAGGCATCCATCCTGGGAAGGTGGGCAGGAGTTGTCTAAGAATGGAACAGGTGTTTGAGGACAGCCTGGCCAAACAAGGCATCCCGGCGGGAGTCCTTGTCCAAACAGTAATGGGCTGTAAAGGTATGAACCGAGGCCCAGGTAGCGGCTCGACAGATCTGATCAATGGAAACAGAGTGCAGATGAGCCATAGAAGTTGCCATGGCTCTCACATTGTGAGCTGTGACATGGCCTTCCAGAGAAATGTTTTTACTCTGGTAAGCAAAGGAAATACACTGAGCAATCCAATTGGAAAGTGTACGCTTGGAGACTGGAAGTCCCAAATGTGAAGGATCAAAAGCCACGAAAAGTTGAGAAGACTTTCGATGTGGCTGAGTCCTATTAAGGTAAAAGGCTAGAGCTCTTTTACAATCCAGAGTATGAAGGTTCCTCTCTGCACTGGATGCATGAGGAGCCGGAAAAAAGACAGGTAGATATACCTCTTGATTAAGATGAAAAGGCGAGACCACTTTGGGCATAAAGTGGGGATTCGTCCTAAGGACCACCTTGTCATGATGAAATCTTGTATAAGGTGGATTAGCCACTAGAGCCTGAAGTTCGCTGATGCGGCGAGCGGAAGTGACTGCAATTAGGAATAGTACCTTCCAGGAAAGAAATTTCAAGGAGGTAGAAAATAACGGCTCAAAAGGTGGCTTCATAAGCTGACCAAGCACTAGATTCAAATCCCATGCGACCGGGGGGGGTCTGATGGGAGGTTTAGTGAGAGTCAGGCCTCTCATGAATCTTGCAACAAGAGGATGAGAGGAGATAGGTTGTCCATTTATAGGTTTCAGGGATGCTGAAATAGCACTTAAATGGACTCTTACAGAATTCGTCTTAAGGCCTGCATTGGAAAGATGCAGGAGATAGTCTAAGAGGAATTCAAAGGAAGTGCCAGAGGGTCAAGGCCCTGCTGAGCACACCAAATGGAAAAACGTTTCCATTTGAAAGCATAAGACCGCCTCGTGGAAGGTTTCCTAGAGGCATGAAGGATATCTTTCACAGGTTGAGAAAGATTAAAGTCTTGAAGACTTAAGCCTTCAGTAACCAAGCTCGGAGATGTAGGGATTTGGGGTTTGGGTGCCACAAAGTCCCCTCCTCCTGAGACAGAAGGTCTGGTGCAGCTCCTAAGTCCAGGGAGGATCCCTGGGAGAGCTGTAGAAGCAGAGGGAACCACACTTGGCGTGGCCAGCGTGGAGCTATGAGGATCATAGAGCCGTGATCTCTCTGGAGTTTGAACAGAGTCTTGGGAATCAGCGGAATGGGTGGAAAGGCATATAGGAACGCCTGACCCCAATGGAGGAGAAAGGCGTCCGTGGCCTGAGCTTCCTGACACGGAGTCCTGGAACAGAACCGGGGAAGTTTGGCATTCCACGGACTTGCAAAGAGGTCTATGTCCGGGGTCCCCCATTCCTGAAAGATTCTGCTTATCTGGTCCACGTGTAGGGACCACTCGTGTGGCAGCAGAACTCGACTGAGCCTGTCTGCTCGAGAGTTTTGAACTCCTGGAAGATACACTGCTAGCAGATGAATTTGGTGCTCTCTGGCGAAGGCCCATAATCTGAGAGCTTCGTTGCAAAGCGACAGAGAGCCCGTCCCTCCTTGTTTGTTTATGTAAAACATGGCCACCTGATTGTCTGTCTGAACCAGGACAGTCAGGTTGGCAAGGAGAGTATAGAAGACCTTGAGGGCAAGGTAAATTGCTCGCAGTTCCAGGAGGTTGATATGAAGGGTGGCCTCCTGTGGAGACCAAGTGCCCTGAGTGGAGAGAGTTAGCAGATGGGCTCCCCACCCCAATTGGGAGGCATCTGTTGTGAGGGTTGCTTGGGGTAGCAAGGGCTGAAAGGGAGCCCCCAACAACAGATTCTTGGTGGATATCCACCAATGGAGGGACCAAGACAGACGGTTTGAGGTTTGTATTTGGTCTGAGAGTGCTCCCGACGCCTGAGTCCACTGGGTGGCCAGGGTCCATTGAGCTGCTCTCATATGAAGACGAGCATAGGGCACCACATGTACTGTGGAGGCCATATGGCCCAGGAGGCGTAGCATTTCCCTGGCTGTCAAGTGAGTACTGGACTGGGCTTGGGAGGCCAAGCTCAGCAGACGCTGACCCCGAACCAGTGGAAGGTAGGCTCTTGCAGTGGTGGTGTCCAACTGGGCCCCTATGAATTCTAGAGACTGAGTAGGGCTGAGTTGAGACTTGGGAAGGTTTACCACCAGTCCCAGATACTGCAGAAGGCTCCTTGTGCGGTCTAGGGAAATCTGGGCCTGCGACTGAGTTGGAGCTCGAATGAGCCAGTCGTCCAGATATGGGAATACGAAAATCCCCATGCTTCTGAGAAATGCGGCTACGACTGCCATGCATTTGGTAAAGACTCTTGGGGCAGAGGCGAGACCGAAGGGAAGTACTCTGTATTGGTAATGACTTCCCCTGAACAGAAAGCGAAGATATTTTCTGTGGGATGGATGGATGAGTAGATGTGTATACGCATCCTGCAGGTCTAGAGAACAAAGCCAGTCCTGACTCTGAAGGTATGGAAGGAGAATGCCCAAAGAGAGCATTTTGAATTTCTCCTTGTACAGAAATTTGTTCAATTCTCTCAGATCTAGGATTGGTCTGAATCCCCCTGTCTTCTTTGGAATGAGAAAATAGGGGGAGTAGAAACCTGACCCTTGTTGATGAAGAGGAACCTCTTCTATGGCCCCTTGGGCAAGCAGAGAAGAGATCTCCCGACCCAACAGGGCTAGGAGAGGAGATGGAGAATTGAAGGGTCTCACCATGTGATGAGGAGGAAGGTTGGAGAAATGAAGTTTGTAACCCTCTCGGATGATAGAGAGGGTCCATTGCTCTGTTGTGATTTGTTCCCATCTGGGAGCAAAGTGAGCTAACCTTCCAGGTATGGTGAGAGGTTCTGGTTGGTCCAGAACCAGGAATGGCAAGTTCTCTAGGGGCAAGTCAAACCCCCTGAGGGGGTGGAGCCTGTTGAGCTGCAGTAGCTGCTGCAGGCTTTGCTCTTGCTTGTTTCGTTTGCTGACGTTTAGCCGCAAAACGAGGTTGAGAAGATTGCTGGCCAGTATTGGAAGCATATCTGGCCTTCTTATAATAAGGCCTCTTGAAAGACTTCTTCTTAGTGGGAGTAGAAGTGGACTTAGAAAGTCTCTCTAAGGTGGCATTTTCAGCGTCCATTTGAGTGGCTTTAACTTGCCACTCTGCACCGAATAAGTTCTCACCTGTACAGGGCAGATTCCGTAAGCCATCTAGAACCCAGGGTTCCAGATCAGAAGCCTGGAGCCAAGCCAGACGTCTGGCTGCAATAGCAATGCCAGAAGCTCTGCTGGCTCCCTCGAAGGAATCAAAGGCAGCTCTGTTGGAGAACTTAGAAACATCTGAAAGTTGTTTCACAACAGAAAGGAAGTCCTCCTGTTTATCCTCAGGGATAAAGGGGGCAAAATGCCGCACTTTCTTGGCAAGTTCCCCTAGGAACATGCCCATATAGAGGCTGTAGGAATTAATCCTGGCTATAAGCATACTAGCCTGGAAGATTTTCCTACCAAAAGAGTCCAGTGTCTTACATTCCCTTCCTGGAGGTGTAGAAGAGTGCCTTTTAGTACTCTTGATCTTTTTCATTGCAGACTTTACCACAATGGAGTGGTGAGGCAATTGAGTTTTCTGAAAACCAGGAGAAGGAGGGACCCGATACATGGTGTCCAACCTACGGGAATAAGGAGACAGAGTTAAAGGGTTCTCCCAGAAATCCATCAATTGTTCCTGAAGGATTTCATGGATAGGCAGGGTAACTGCTTCTTTAGGAGACTTAGAGTATCCTAAAATATCCAATCTTTTTGACCTTGGTTCCCTTTCAGAGGAGGTAGTGATAGAAAGGCCTTTAGCCATTTCTAAAATAAAGTCCTGAAAGGACAAATCCTCTGGAGGAGACATTCTCCTTTTTGGAGAAGAAGGTTCCTCAGGAAGGTCAAGGGAGAGCTCTGCAGACTCATCAGAGGAGCCAAAATCCTCAGAGGAATCGGTGTATTCTCTAGTTTCCTCCAACGCACGATACGCATACCGATCGGTATCGACATCGGGCGTACCGGGTATGGAAGCGGTATGGAGCGAAAGCCCATACGGTACCGATTTGCGTTTAGAAGAGGAAGGCCTGGGTTCCGGCATGGCGGACGATACCGGAACCGGGCCCGGAACCGCTGGAAGCGGTACCGATGGCGTTGCAGCTTTAATGAAAGCCATGACGGCCTGCTGCATGGATTGGACAGTATTGCCCATAGACGCCACGGCTGCCTGGATGTCGGTACCGGTATGGGCCGGTACCCCAGAGCAGTCCAACAGGTGATCTGTCGAGGCCGTGCCATCGATGTCAACCTGTAGCCCCTGAATTGGCGTTTTGGAAGGCAGAGCTTCCCGCCGGGGCTGTTTGGCTGGGGCAGGGTCCTCAAAACTAAGAGCCTCTCGATGCTTTGAAGGAGATTTGCCCTTTGAGGACTTGCCCACAGAAGGTTTGGTTACCTGAGATCCATCCGGAGATGATGACCTGGATGACTGTGATGTTGGATTCTCTGAAGCAAACAGCACATGGAATTTGTTGGCCCGGTTCTGCAGCCCACGCTTAGACATTTGGGAGCAGGAAGGGCAGTCCGGAATGGAGTGGTCAGGCCCCAAACATTTAAGACACCATTGATGGGTGTCTGTGACTGATATTACAGCAGTACACTTGGTACACTTCTTAAATCCAGGGGCTGGCTTCTCCATGTGGAGAATTCAAGTAGGCCTGAAGGCCTAACTGAAGTGACCAAGTGCTGAAAAATAATAAAAGAAAAAGAAAATAATTTTTCAAGAAAGAAAAAGGAAGACCGGCGATACCGGTATCGGTATGGGAAGGCAGGTACGCGGTCTAAAGAAACAAAACAAAAAACTACAATTTCTTCAGCGGTGACAGGATACACGACCTGCTGGCTCCGCGGAAAAAGAGAAACTGAGGAGAGCTGTTCAGGAAGGCGGGAAGGCAGCACGCATGTGCAGTGGGAGGTCCCAAAAGCTTCCATTCTAGGAAGCTGGGGAGCTTTCCCGCGCAGGCTCCGTCGGTTCCGACGTACCCATATGTGAGGACTTATTCCTGCTTGTTCCTGGAGATACATACTATCTTTCATGACACTAGCTTGAAACAATGAAAAAGATTTTACTTGCTTATCCACATTCAGGAAACTTGAATTCAAAGAAGTGATTTGAGAATCCAAACTTTGAAATTTAACAATCGTGTCTTTTGTAAATTGACACAAAGCAGGAACAGTATCAGTCAAAATACGCTCAGTTCGATTAACCACCTGCCAAATGTCTAATAGTGAGATTGAAGGTGTTTGAGATTTATCAGGAGAAGCGATAAGCTCCTTCCAAGCTACCACTTTGGGGAGCTCGCCTACCCCACAAGGACTCAGGGAGGAAGAAGGCACATCCGAGAGTTCTAAAAAGCCAGGTGGAAGTGGAGGAGTTTGCTCCGGAGAGCTAAGGCTGGCTCCCTCAGCAGAAGGAAGAAAAGAGAGCAGAACCTGACTTGGAAGAGGCCGGCGTCGAAATCACATGCTTATCCATGGGGCCTCCGGTGATCTCCGTCGGTGCGGGTTTCTTTTTCCTCTTACCACCAGGCATTGCAGAAATAAAGCAGCAGCCAAACTCCTACTCCCAATGGACTCCTAAGGGGCTCACAAGGGGCCTGAAATTCCCCTTTCGATATGCCCCTTAGGAGACACCCAAAACAGGCGCTGACGGCTGGTGCTGCAGATAACCGGCGCAGCTTTTATCGGGGCCATTTGATGACGCCGCTGTGGCTGCCCCACACAGGCCGGCAGATTGCAAAACCAGCTGCACTCTCTCCTCTGCGGGAATACAGGATTGCAGGCAAACACTCCCAGCGTACAACCCACCTCTCAGTTCTTTTATCGGGGCCGTTTGATGACGTCGCTATGGCTGCCCCACATGGGCAGGCAGATTGCAAAACCAGCTGCATTCTCTCCTTCGCGGGAACACAAGATTGCAGGCAAACACTCCCAGGCACACTCAAATCTTAAGAGAATATAAACAGATAATAAATAGGCAGGGAACATTTATATCAAAACCATCCAAAATAGTAAATTCAGAAACTTAGCTTTGCAGTGCAGGGTCAGAGTTATGCATGCATGCATTTTATAAAATATGGGCTTTTGTCTGCTAGATGTTGTTGTTGTTAAATGCCATTGAGTTGATGTTGACTCATGGTGACTCTGTGTTCGGTCTTCAGTCAGGTGGCTAGTTGTTGATAGAGTGACATTCATCATGGTTGCTGTTGTATGGATCTATGCCATGTTAGATATGCATGAACATTTACACCAGCCATAGGAGTGATGTAAATGCTCGCACCTAGATTTAACATGTGTTTTCAACCACTTATACCCCTATTTAATAAAGTAAAGTACCTGCATGCTTTACTTTATAAAATAGGTGCAAAATATGTACGTTAAAATGTGCACTAACCTAGGCACCCCTTATAAAATTACACTTTCTAAGTGCTCCAAGAGGGCAGAGACTGTTTGGCAGGAGAGAAACCTTGGCATAATAGTGTCTGAAAATGTCAGGATAGCAAACCGCTGCGTTAAAATGTCAGATACATAGAGGGAGACATAACCTGCAGAAAAAAAGAAGGTGATAGAATTCCTTTTCACGTCATTGGTGAAACCTCATTTGGAATACTGTGTTTAGATTTGGGAGCTGTATCTCAGTAAGATTATAAAGAGGTTAAAAGGATTCTTGAAGAAAGCTACCAAAATAGTAGAGGGTCTACACAAATAAACACACAAGATGAGACTTAAGGACTTAAATGTGTAAACCATGTAGGAGAATAGAGACAGGGAGAAATGATACAGACGCCCTTGGTTAGCATCTGGTTTGATGGTATATGTATGGGATGATTCAGGGCTTTAAAATGCTGGGCATTTGTGCCCTAGTTCTGTGCATTGGCAACGCAATAGCAAAGCTTCTTTGAGACTTCTTTTGGATCCTAATCCACTTAGTCTCCTGTTCATCTCCTCTGTGTTTCCTTACTATTCCCCTAGATATACCCTAGCAACTAGTTGTTGTGTTCTCTGTCTTGATTAGACTGCAAGCTCTTACGAGAAGGGGTTGTCTCTTACATATGTCTGTACAATACTGCATATGCCTTGTAGTTCTATACAAATGAGAAGTAGTAGCAGTAGCAGTAGTAGTAAGGTAGGTGCACCTACTGCCAGGCTGGAGGCTGACAGTAGTTGCATCTATGCTGTTGTTGTTGTTAAGTGCCGTCGAGTCGGAGTCGACTCATGGCGACCCTCTGGATAGCTATCCTAAATTGTGTTCAGTCTTCAGTCAGGCGGCTCATTGTTGACAGACTGGTACCCATAGCTGCTGTTATTGTATCAATCCATCTCATTGCTGGCCTTCCTCTTTTGCGTTGACCTTCTATCTTGCCAAGCATGATGTCTTTCTCTAATGATCTCTCTTTTTGCATGATGTGTCCAAAGTATGAAAGTCGAAGTCTTGTCATCTGAGCTTCTAAAGAAAGCTTAGGTTTGATCTCCTCTAGTACCGACTGGTTTGTTCTTCGGGCAGTCCATGGTATACACAGCATTCGCCGCCAGCACCATAATTCAAAGGCATCAGTTTTCTTCCTATCTGTCTTTTTCACTGTCCAGCTTTCACATCCATATGATGTTATTGAAAATACCATGGCCTGAACAAGTCGAATCTTTGTATGGAGAGAGACATCTCTGCTCTTGAGAATCTTATCTAGGTCTTTCATAGACATTCTGCCAAGAGCAATGCATCGTCTGATTTCTTGACTGCTTGTTGCTTCTTTATTGATAATTGATCCAAGTAGGTTAAAGTTGTTCACAATTTCAATTTCTTCTCCTTCAACGATGAACCTGTTGATTATGTCAGTTGTCATGATCTTTGTCTTCTTTACATTAAAGTGCAGGCCCATTTTGAGACTATGTTCTTTGATTGTGAGAAGCAAATGTTTCAGATCATCTTCACTTTCAGCCAGTAATGTAGTATCATCAGCATAGCGAAGGTTGTTGATGAGTCTTCCACCAATCTTCACACCTCTGTTGTCTTCATACAATCCTGCTTCTCTGATGATTTGTTCTGCATATAAATTAAACAGGTAGGGGGAAAGTATGCAGCCTTGTCTTACACCTTTGCTTATTTTAAACCAGTCTGTTTCTCCTTGTTCCGTTTGAACTGTTGCTTCTTGATCAATGTACAGATTGCGCAAGAGAACGATCAGGTGTTCTGGTATACCCATGCTTCTTAATGTAGCCCAGAGTTTCTCATGGTTTACACAGTCAAAAGTCTTGCTATAGTCGATAAAGCACAAATAGATATCCTTTTGGTATTCTTTAGTCTTTTCAAGGATCCATCTCACATCCGCAATGATGTCTCTCGTTCCTCGCCCTTTCCTGAACCCTGCTTGCACTTCAGGTAGTTCTTGTTCCAGGTATGGTTGTAGTCTTTTTTGAATAATCTTCAGTAGAATCTTGCTGGCATCTATGCTAGTGGCATCTTTGTGCCTGTTGCACACCATTAGCATAGCCCTCACATTCTTTGCCACTGGCACCTTTAAATTTGTGCTCACTGCCATGGCAGGCATCATCCATTCGGTGGTGTCACAATGTCTAACACATTTCTTGGTGGCATTCCTCACTAGGAGCATACAGTACATAAGCTTTCCTAGGACAGCACAGCAGCAACAAAAGATCATCCTGCAATTTCCCCATAGTGCTGGATGTCATAGACTGAACACATATGGCCCTCTGCCCCCTCAAGGGCACATGAAGCTATGTATAGGAATAGCCTTCTGCTCTGTGAACATACAGGTGGTCTGCAATGCAGAAGGTGAAATAACCAATGTGTTCCCTCGATGTCCAGGGTCATGCCATGATGCCTACATCCTGGTGCAATCAGGCATGCATGAATGATTCAGCAGTGGAGAAATCACTGGTGGGTGGCTCCTTTTTTAATAATGGTTTATGGACCTTTCCTCCAGGAACTTGTCCAAACCTTTTTTAAACCCAGTTACACTAACAGCGTTTACTACATCCACCCATGCTGCATATGGTGATTCATCTGGTCACTAACCCCTGACTGCTGGTCCCTATGTGCAAAGTGAAAATAACAGACCAGCAGTCAGGGGTTAGTGACCATATGAATCACCATATGCAGCCTGCAGACAATGCTGCCAGGATGCAATTAGGTGGGGGGACCACAGGCAGATTCTGGATGGACCAGAGTGCAAATCCAACCCCTTTCACTAGTAAAGCAGCAAAGGACACATATGAAGTTGGTAGAATTGCAGTACTTGAACTTGAAGGTCAGCAGTGCACTGTTAGTTGGGTAGGATGGGAGGGCGATCCACAGGAAGCAAGCCATAGAACAGGGATGGCAAACTCCACTCCTGGAGTGCCACATTCCAGCCTGGCTTTCAGGATATCCTAATGAATATTCATGAGATATATTTGCATGATATATTCATGAGATATATTTGCATACAATGGGAGAATGTAGTAAACGCTGTTAGTGTAGCTGGGTTTAAAAAAGGTTTGGACAAGTTCCTGGAGGAAAGGTCCATAAACCATTATTAAAAAAGGGACCCAGGGTATCAATGCTTGACCCAATACAAGCATTGTGGAACCTGTGCCTTTTGGGGAAATTAGGGACATCCTGAAAACCAGGCTGGACTGTGGCACTCCAGAACTGGAGTTCAACATCCCTGCTATAGAGAGATGCAAGGGGATTGCCTAGCGCTCAGCAAACAGCACCTGCCAAAAGAGCTGAAGGCCCTAGGAGGGCACAGAGATGAATGCTACCATGGTGATCATAGAGAAAGGAGGGGATCTGGCAGGGCAGACACCAGTGGAGGCACAGGTCATGCCTGCCTACAGGGCACAAAGACAGAAGCAGAATCCAGGGATGGGGGCCCTGTGGAATCATATTGCCGTCAACAGCATCCCACCAGCATTCCATAGGAATAGGTATGGATGTGAGTTGTAGTAGTGACAAGAACAGCACAGACTGTGACATGCCTGCTAGCAAAGATGTTTCTCCCCCACCCCCCTTTTGTCCTGCAGGAGACCAAGGATATCCTTTGAGGAGCTGGCTCATGACCCCCATTTTATCACCTCACAATGAGGAAGAGGAGTGCTACAACTAGTCTCATCATACCATGCATACCATCGAGTGGATATTTGGACAGCTGAAAACCTGGTTCAAGTGTTTGAACAGGTCAGGGTGCAGACTCCTATATAGCCTATAGCCCCCAGAAGATCTATGAGATATTCATGGCTTCTAGCATGCTGCACATCTTAGCCTAAGGTGGCACCTGCCCCTAATCCTTGAGAAATCATTGGATGATGCTGAGATACAGGAGGGCCCCAACATTGCCCAAGATGAGCAGGAGCAGCCATATAGACCAGGAGAGAGAGCAAGACAGCAACTCATACAGAATCACCAAATGAGAAGGCATGTCTTTATTGTTTTACAGCTAAAAGACAGTGATGGCAGCTCCTGTCATGCTCATTGTTGATATGGAAGGACAGACTAGATAGGTCATGTGGTCTTTTTCTGTCATCATATTTCTATGTTTCTATATCGATTCACACAGACCACACATCAATCGTCATGCCGTATACCACCCACCATCACCACCATGTGACCCCCCTGGATACACTGGCCCCAGTACACAACACTACTAACTCTCACAATCTGATACTGATCCTCACAGTCACCTTGCATACCCCTACCATCTCCTTCCCTGGCCCCACCCAATCTAGGATGCCCCATAAGACACACACAACAGCCATGCTGTGCACAGCACTCCATTGGCATGCCATTGATCTATGATGGCTCCACAAACAACCAAGTCTCCAAGGTCACAGGGTTCTATAACATGGTAGCCCCTGCCCTGCAACCTACAGATGAAAGAGATAGGGGAGGGGAGGGGCAGACAGAGAGGGGAAAGGAGATGGGGGGAAGTGAGATGTGCTGTGAGTAGCACTCACCAACATACAGGATGGTGTCCAGCAGGGGAAGGGGGAGACAGTAAGAGGTGCTGGTCCATACTGGACATGATATGGCAGCCATGACTCATACCACTGCTTCTATATTTCAGGACAGTGATACACACCTAGCAGCTGCAAATATCTGGAGCTGTCCAGACTGCTGACCCCAGTCACTGTCTCCTCATCGAAGGTTTCAAGGATGCGTTCCTCCATCTCGCGCAATACAAATGACTGGACATCTGAGCTGTGATCTGCTGCCTTTGCCTTTGCCTGCACCTAATTCCCTCCATATTCTCATCACATCCTCAACATCCTCGTTATGATGGTAGATAGCAATGAGCTTCACTCATATGGCATGCCAGAGATACTCCTTTTGATGCATGTTGTAGTTTGAGCCTGTATTGCCAAAAGAATGTGATGCTTTGACAACAGTTCTCTAAGCATTAGCTCCACTTCTCTGGGACATAAGTTTTCCTTCCTCAAGGATGCCTTGCTTTGGTGGGCCATAGATACAACTCAGTGCCATTTACTGATTGAGAGCCTTCCAAAATTGGTGATTTGCATGTATGGCCACGCTTTTATGGACAGTCAGATGGGTTGCTTCTGCACATTCCACTGATGTATGTATCAATGTCCAAAATGACCCGTTTGTGTAGACATGTTGTATGGATGGACTTCCAGAATGAGTTTCCTGGATGCCTTCATAGATGGCAGCACTACCATAGTGAATTGTGTGCTCTACAACTGGTCCGGACCACATTTGCATAATATGTACTTTTCAAGGGCTTTAGCTCTCTATGAGCTGGATGACATGCATTCCTGCGGTCCATTCAGGCTTGAATGTGGGTGGCCTGCATGGTCTTGTATGCAGTGGGTCATTCCTATATAGTGCATTCAGGACCTGGAAGATGGTGGGGGGAAGCTCCCAACACAAGGATCCATGTGTAAGGTCATATTGGCTGCCACACACAATGGGTTACGAGGACACAATGGATTACGAGGACTACTGCAGTGCTGTATCTGGCTTTGGATGTACACTAGAATTGGGCATACAGCGTGGAACTATGTTGGAGCTATACCACTGCCACTTCATTATAAGGAGGACTACTGTGCCATATCCATGTTAATGTCCTATATATGGCACTGTATACCACAGGGGTGAGGGTGCTATCAACCACTGATGATTAAAGGTACCATGTTCTGCTGCCATCTGGGGATAAAGACCAAGGATGGTGCCTCACTGTCTTATACATATTTTACTATGAGCATGGACCATGCTGGTCTATGGTCTGATACAGTAAGTGAGATACAGTACTGATGGGAACCAGTTGTTGAGACACTGCATACCAAATATGTTAAGCCCTGTGTATGCTATCTATTGTCTGTATAGGGTTATATGTAAGTGTGTGTGTGTAAGCTTTGAACAGCTCTGGCCCCATTTGAGGCAGGGGGCTAGCAAGGGTGGGGCACTTTAGCTACATATGCCACAACACCTGCACCTCATGCTGGGTGCAGTCAGGGGATTCAGAAGGCTTTGGGACAAGCACAGCAATGACTTTGTGCACATGTCACCATTGCTCTTAAAGTTCCCACATAGTATATTTGTCTGTTCAGCACTTTACAGAAGGAGCTATTGTAGCAGAGCTGCAGGATTTTGGATTATTGGAGCGAAATGATGCATCCCTACAATGATTCACAAATGTGTTAAATGCTGCAAACTATGGGGCAAGTACCAAGAACAAAAGATGGCAGACTTGCTAGCTGATCAGCTTAGTACTGAATCAAAATTCAACTATGTAGGGCTGGTTGTCTTCAAGCCATGGGAAGTTGTGTCATGATGAACTAAAGGAGGATTTGGACGAACAGTAAATGATCGGCTGTGATGTTCACATTGAAATTATTAAATTCACGGATACATCCAGTTTCATAAATGCTCTTCAAATATTTTTTTTACTGTCAGAGGACCAGTGCAACAAATCCGTTCTGACTGTGGGTCCAGTTTTATGGGTGCATGCAGACAGCTAAGTATAAATTTGGATAAAATTGACAGTCCTGCCATCAAAAGGTACCTATGTGACCAAAAATGTACATGGGTATTCAACCCCCCTCATTTATCACACTATGGTTACACGATGCAAGGTTCCACATTGGGAACCACTACCCAGGAAAAAGATTTAGGCGTCATCGTGGATAACATGTTAAAACCCTCCGCCCAGTGTGAAGAGAGCAAATAGAATGTTAGGTATCATAAGGAAAGGAATGGAAAATAAAACAAAGGATATTATAATGTCTCTGTATCATTCCATGGTGTGACTGCACCTTGAATATTGTGTGCAATTCTGGTCACCGTATCTTAAAAAGGATATAGCGTTATTAGAAAAGGTACAAAGAAGAGCCACCACAATGATAAAGGGGATGGAAGGATACTCCTATGAAGAAAGGCTAAAAAGATTAGGGCTCTTCAACCTGGAAAAGAGACGGCTGAGGGGAGATATGATAGAGGTCTATAAATTAATGAATAGAGTGGAACGGGTAAACGTAGATCAATTGTTTACATCATCAGAATATAAAAAGACTAGGGGACATGCAATGAAACTACAGGGTAACCTATTTAAAACTAATAAGAGAAAATATTTTTTCACTCAATGTGTCATCAAACTCTGGAATTTGTTACCAGAGGATGTAGTAAGAGCTGTTAGTGTAGCTGGGTTTAAAAAAGGTTTGGACTAGTTCCTGGAGGAAAGGTCCATAAACCATTATTAAAAGGGACACGGGATATCACTGCTTGACCCAATACAAGCATTGAGGAACCTGTGTCTGTTGGGGAAACTGCTAGGTACTTATGACCTATATTGGCCATGGTTGAAAACAGGATACTGGGCATGATGGACCTTGGTCTGATCCAGTATCCTATGTTCTTATGGGACCTTGGTGGACCTTGGTCTGACCCATATCTTATGTTCTTATGTTCTATGTTCTTCTGGGAGGTACATGAGAATGCATGATTAGGATTGCTCATTGCATCTTAGATTCCATGCTTTCAGAGGTTGGGACTACTTGACTCTCTCATGAAGTCCTCACTACCCTCTTGGCAGAGGGCCTCAGCCATTATCAACTCAAAGCCTTTGGTTCTAGTATCCACTGATCTAGTCACCATTGATTCTAATGCCAGCTATGCTTTGACGCAAAAAACTGGGAGTGTGCCAGCTCCACCTAGAGAGTTCAACAAGAAGGATCTCTACAAACAGCAATGGAGGCAAATCCAAAGCCTTGCCAACCTTTTGGAATCGTACCTTCTAACCCTTCAAGGTCACAGCAAGTGGCAATCTAGCAAGCCAGACCTCCATGAATGTGATCATGTCTAGCTTAAGGCTAACCAATCTCAATATAGCAATTGACCATTAGGACTTCTTATTACTACCTGTGTAGTGTTGTATCAGGAAACACAGTATGAGTGCAGGAGCATACCCATCTTTTTGTAAATTATAAAGATGTCGAAACCTCTGTAAGTTTGTCCCTAGTATTTATTTATTTATTTTTATGCCACCTTTCTACCATTCAAAGTGATTTACATATAAGCAAAGATAAAAACAAGAAGATGCATGCTGTTCTACAATGAAACAGAACAGTGAATCAACTAACAGGTAATTGCATAGCTATGTACATTGCAATATTAATATGCAATCAATCAACTTTTATACATTGTTCAGGTCCAGATTAAACAGATAGGCCTGATTCTGAATGGGGAACGTCTTGCCCACCTGACCATTCAGGATCTAGACGGGCCGGTCTAGACTCTGATTCTGAGCCTGCAGGAGCTAGATGTTTTTATTTATTTATTTATTTACATTCTCTTTTATACCGTGCTATTCAACATCAGTGTGGTTTACATGAAACAGAGAAGTACACAGTGCAGCAAGCTGTACTGCGTTTACACAGAACAGGTACTAGAAACTTGGATAACATTGGGGTAACTATTTACATACAGGCATCACATCAAGACATGTTAATCGGTAATCCTTTGTCATGGGTAGCTTGCTGGGAGTGTTGCTGTGGCTCTTTTCCCACGGGTTCAGAATCAGGTTTAGATGGCTGCCCCATGCCTGGACGGGAAGGCCGTCCCCTGATTCTGTGCTGCTGGACATCCAATCTTTTCCCCGCACAAGCCTGCCCTGGCTCCTGCATGGAGCCGCAGTTACCATGGCACCGTGGCTCCATTAAGGGGCCGTAATTCCCAGCCACCACAACAAAGTTCTTTTCACGCAGCTCGACCCCCAATGCGGCCTTCCAAAGGCAGGGCTGGGCTGCAGGGAAGCTCCTGCACCTCCTTGCCCCACTGACCTGGCCTGCTCCACCATTCCCCGACATCCAGGGGGACTTATTCCACCTCCGAGGTGGAATAAACCCTGTGTCCATGTTGGTGACCCTGGTTGTACAGAGCCAACTCTAGGATCGGCCCTATACATCCAGGGTTGTATCCCTGCCCACTGTCCGCCCTCAATCCTCCCTCAGCTAGCCTCCTCCTACTCCCATCCAGAGCTCCCCGCACATCTCCTATATATGTGTGGTGAGCTTTGGGCAGGGGATACGGTCCTGGGCATTTAGTGGGCGTGGACATCCAACCCGGATGTCCATCCCTGCTAAACACAGCTCTGAATGACCCCCATAGTGAGTTTAGGTAGTTGGTTGATCTAGTAATCAGTGAAAAGTCTCCCTAACAATAATCCATTAACTGATTCTGATGCCAACATCATATCACTATCCTACTTTTGGCTTATTTCCATATCCTTCTCTGTCACAGTTATTATTGCACCTACCTCAATCTGCTGAGCAATACTATTTGGTCATGGAAAAAGTAGCAACTTTGTAACAAATTGAAACACTGTTATGTTCAGCCAATACCTGAACTATCCAATACAATTCCTGTGATTTATTTAACAATTTTTTAATACCGTCTTATCATATAATCAAGGAGATTTACATTGAAACTTTAACTGTTACAGAGAACTACTGTGTAAAGAACAATAAAAAACTCTAATTAAAACTCAACAATAGTAACAATTTTAGGGAACAAAGAGAGGGGTGAACAGGTGGTGATAAAGAACACAACTTATGTACATTGTCTCCATTACTTTCAATAGCTTTGCCTAAAACAGTTTCTTGTTAGTACTCGTAAACAATGTGCCGACATGCTCAATATCATCAATATGGAACCTCAATTTCATTTAAGGTTACATCTCATAGTTACTACACCATTAATTACTCATATCGTTAAAGGTCTCAGAACTCTTTAGCACTTATACATGGACTCACAATATGTCCTCATTCAGTGCTTATTCGCATCAACGACCTTAAACGAAATATATCCAGCGTTCATAAAAGCAGGTGGAATTATATTCACTCGTCAAAAAATCCAATGCTCAACTTCAAAAAGTACTTAGCTTCTATCAGAGTGTTCTTTTTTCATATTCCTTTCCCGCTCCCAAATCCCAACGCCTTCATTCGGCGCCAATGCGTTTCACTTAGATTGTTTCTTCAGGGGATCATCTCTTATTGATTTTCACTGCAAAATAAAATCCATTTCAGTACCTTTTAAACCGCCTAAGTTCCTTAAAAACTATTCTCATTGACCATATCACCTTAATGGTAGTTAGTACACTTACGTGAACCACAAATGATGCTGCACACGTTTCCCAACACAGATTTCTAAACTGATTCAAAATATTCCAACTCCTTACGAATCGTTCCCAGAAAAAACGCCGCGCATGCAAACTAGGGAACACATTCACTTATTTAAAGAACTTACTCCGTCTTCCTATTCTGCCCCCAATGACATCATTATCGTCACAAACTTCAGAGTGAGACTTCAATCTGATAGCCCTGCTCAATTCTAACTGATCTCTATATTTAAAGAACTTACTCCATCTTGCTATCCTTTAGTTCCTGCCGCCGCCCCAATGACGTCATTATCATCATAAACCTCGAAGTAAGACTTCAATCTACTAGCACTAATCAAATTCTAACTCATCTCTATACAACTTCATTATCGTTTATAGTAGAGGACGTTGTTGTGTTGCTACAATTGCAAAACACCCTACCATTACACTCATATTGATTCTCATCTTAATGACCTAACACTACTATCTCTCATCATACACATGCTGACCAATCAATAGTGGCATTAAGACCTGTAGGTGTTACTGATTTTAAGTTGAATATCCATTTTTGTTCTCTAATCACTAGGGCTTGTTCTTGCGATTTCCCCGCTGCACCCAACTCTATTTTGTCAATACAAAAGCATCTCAATTGTTCAAAAATATGCCCCTGAGTTATACAGTGTTAAACCAATGGTGCGTCTTTAATTTTGCACTTCAACCGACTCTTATGTTCCCCCATTCTTATTTTAAACGGGTAGATAGTTTTACCTACATACAGTAGCTCACATGGGCAGACTATAACATATGCTTGAGGCCGCGGGCCGGGTCCCGTGGCCGTCAGTAACCTGGGCCCGGGCCCGGCCTCGGCCTCCAGCACGTGACGGGGGGGGGGGCTGAGAGTGAGGAGGCTGTGCGCGGCATTTGAAATCGCTCCGTCACGCCGTCGGAGCGATTTCATTGGCCCGCCGGGAAGGGGGGGGCGGAGCAGTGTCCGCGAGGAGCCGCGTGGCCGTCTCCTTCTTGCCGCGGCTCCTTGGGAAGCGGTCGCGTTCGCGTTGTCGGGTCCGGTGAGTGGGGTTCTTGGGGGGTTATTGTGTCGGGGGTGCTCCGGGGGTGATTGTGTTCGGGGGGTGTGCTGGGCGGCGGGTTGCTTGCGGCGGGAGGATTTTGTTTCAAAAAATAAATAAATAAATAAATAAGAAAAATAAAGACAGCTTCCCCTGCTTCTGCAGCCAGCCCATTTGCCCCGAGCAGGGCAGGAGCACTCAGCCTCTCGGTGGGAGGGCCAGAGCATGGCCGGCAGGAACAAAGCCAGGGGGGCTTCGGAGGGAAGGGCTGGGGGGAGCTCGAGGGGGTCCCGAGGAGCGGGTGCCGCACCAGGGGCCAGAGCAGGCCGTGGGAGTTTGTGTGGGGCAGGTAGGAGGGCAGGGAAGCGTGGGGTAGGGGCTGTGAAGCGTGGGGCTCTACCTGCTTCTGCAGCCGCGTTGCATGGTCCGGGGGAGGCGGTGGGCCCCCCGGTGGGGGTTGTGGGGCCTGGGGGGGGGGAGACTGATGGGGTGATGGGGGGTTGGGGGAGGGGGAGTAGCAGACGGGAGCGTTGCTCGGGGGTTGGTAGGGGACGGGGGGGAGCGGATGGGCGGGGGGGGGGCCTGGGTGGGTTCAGGTCCCGGCTGGAGCCTATGGGCCCGTTCCGCTGGGGAGGGGTAGGCCGGGAGTGCATGGCGAAGGGTGGCAGGCTTGGGCCCCGGTATCTGGACAGGCTATTGGTGGGGGCCCATGGGGGGGGGGCTGGGGAGGGGAGTGGTGGGGGGCTGGTTTCCAAAGTGGTGGGGGGCAGCTTCCCTGCGGGGCGGCAGGCTGGGCAGCCAGGGGGTTGGGGCCCTCGGGGGGGGCGCAGGGAGGGGGAGCTGGGTTGGGGGTGGGGCCTTACGGGATGGCTCCTCTGGGGGTCGGAGTTCCTCCTTCCCCGTGTGTTGGCTCTTCTCTCCCGTTGCAGGTTCCTGGGAGTGCAGCGGGTGGAGCTGGTGTCGGCTCGACAGTGATGTCGCTAAGTGGGGGCCAGTCCGGCCCGACCTCGGTGGAGCAGACAGGGTCCATCTCGGTGGTGCAGGGGACGGCGGAGCAGGCGGCGGCAGGTGAGTGTACCGGGACTACAGTGGGGGGGGTTGGGGGGGTGGTACCGTCGGGTGAGGGTGCACCGCCGGCTCTTAAAGCCAAGGCGAAGCGGAAGCACCGACGGTGTCGGAGGCGGAGCGCGTCGTCTTCATCTTCGTCGTCGGGGTCCTCGGACACTTCCTCGGCAGACTCCACGGTCGGGCCGAGGACTGGTGAGGGGGCGGGGTCCTCGGTGGTGCGGTGCGCAGAATTGTGGTAGAGTGTTCCGCGCAAGTTGAGGCGGCGGATCGTGAAGCATTGTTACCTTGATATTTTCCGGCTATTAGAGGGGAGGAAACGCTCGGGGGAGACTCGCAAAAAACGCAAGGAGGATGAAAAGGCGGGGAGGGTGCGGAAGGTGTCACGGAACACATTGAATTGGACACGGGCCTTCTTGCGTTTGGCGAGCATTTGGGGGCATGAGGACCCGAGTCGGTACGGGGAGCTGTTGGCTTATGCCGACGCTATCTTGGCGGCATCCCACGCTCACGAGGGGTGGGCCTGGCTTAATTACGATGAGGAGTTTCGCGATATGATGGAAGAGAATCGGCAACTGTCGTGGGGAATGAAGGATATTAACCTTTGGCTCACGCAAATGTCAGCAAAGAAGGGTGGAACGGGGGGGGGGGTGCAGGTCCGGTTAGGGTGGCAGGCACGGCAGCTCCGGCGGGCTTTCGGTCCTTACGGCCAGCGGGCCCGGGGCCCGAGACGAGCAAAATTGGAGCGAGCGGTCCCGGCGGAGATCTGTGCTGGCGCTTCAACAAAACATCCTGCCCATTCCCGGACTGCAAGTTTCGGCACGCCTGTTTGCTTTGCGGTGCCGGTCACTCGGCCGTCAAGTGCAGCCGTAGAGCGGTGCAGGGGGCGCCGGCCGCGAGTAAGTGACGGGATTGCGGGGGGGGCTGGCGCCTACCCCCATTAGGATTCAGGCGTTGCTGCCGTGGCTGGAGCTTGTCAGACGGCTGCCTAGGGTGAGAACTTACACAATCTTGACGATGCATATATTCATATGATTCTTGCAAGGTATTGTGGGTATTGTAGTTCATTCACTCCCAAACACAGCTGATGACAATAATTTGAGTTGTGAAACCAAGTGGTAAGATCAATAAAATACTTCTTTTATTGATGGGGTTTAATTCACCCAGCACATGTATGCTTGATAGCACTATAAATGAGGTTACTTGCTTGCAGTGTTTAAAATGGATAACAAAAAGTCACAAAGTAAACCAGAAAACAACCTTCAGCTTGTCAGGCAATTAGCTAATGTTTTCTTAGCAAATAATTACCAAATACAAAGGCACAAAGTAAAGAATAAACTTTGCTGGTTAGGTTAACTTCTGCTTATTTTCCACGCCGATCTCAGCAGTGATTCTCCCTTGCTCACACACACAATCAGGTGCAGCCCTAATTACTATCAATGGACCAGCTGAAAGCCTTTAGCTGGCTGGCTGCTACTGTGTGAGCCCCAAATCCTGCTTTAAGAGCTGTTTGCAGTGGAAATAAAGAACAAAGTTAGGTTTCTTTGTGATGGCTGATGTGTTTGCTCACGGAAAACTAGCAATAGCATTTAGATATAGAACAGTCCATATAAATAGTTTCATCTGCTGTATCTCCCCCTTCATCAACAATCATAGGGTCAATATCATACATTGGCACAGATGAGTCTTTCATTAAGGCACTATCATGAGAATGCTTATTCCCTTGCTGCCATTCTCTATTATAGATAGGGTCTGGATCAGTGTTCATACCTGAGCCTCTCCTGCCATCATAATTCCTCTCTGTAAAGCCTGGCCAATATGTAATCCAATTCTGATGTCCAGCCTTCCAATCTTGATCCCTGGACACTGGATCTCCTCTCACATACCTTCTGGCCTTGGTCTGAAAGTCCCTTCCACGTGCAGTCTTCTCTCTTCCAGGTAGCCACTGGTGATTCCTATCTCTGCCACTCCATTCCTCTGGCTGAATCCAGTCCAATGGACTCTGCTGGCTTTTGGAATACCTCCCAGTATGAGTACTGCCTTGGAATCTCCCAGACCTTCCAATGGCCTTTCTTCTCTTCCTTCCACAGAGTTCCTTCTCTCTCTATCTGCGTGGCTTTTGCTGAAGCTGTTCTTCCAACTCTCCCTGAATCTGTTATCTGAAGAATAAGCTCTATTCTTATTCTGTCCTAATGTGTGCTGCTCCCTAACACAGCGCAGCTGTGTTGAATCAGGCCCTGCCCTTTGAGATGAGTGCTTAGGGATTACCTCATAGCTCTCTTGATTGCACACACATTCTCTCACTTCAGCCCCTCTCATGGCTGCTGGAAACCTGGTGCATTCTGGGACTGGTAGTCTTTTATGTGAAAACTCTGTTTTCTTGCTTCTACCAGAACTGACAGGTTGCTTGTTCAGAGTCACATCATCTTTTTTATAGCTCCTACCTGAGCTATGATAAGCTTCCTTATCACAAGCTGTATGCGGCTACCAGGCATGGCAAGGCGGGGACTATGTTGTGGGTGGGGTTTTCTGAGGGCTTTCGTATCCCATTCCAAGGGGAGGTCCGGGAGTTGGAGACGGGGAATGCTAGCTCGGTGATGCGGTTGGCGGAGGTGGCCCGTGCGAAGATCGCGGCGGAGTGTGCGCTGGGCAGGGTCGCCGGGCCGTTCGAACGGCCACCCTTTTCGCCGTTTATTGTTTCGCCACTGGGGGTTATCCCGAAGAAGGAGCCCGGGCATTATCGGCTGATACATAATCTTTCTTGCCCCCTTGGGGCCTCGGTGAACGACCATATCCCGCGGGAACTGTGCTCAGTGCGCTATGCGTCCTTCGATGAGGCGTTGGAGCTGGTGCGCCAATGCGGTAAGGGGGCTTTGCTGGCGAAAGTGGACATTGAGTCTGCCTTTCAACTCTTGCAGGTGCACCCATCCACCTTCCCCTTGCTGGGATTTCGTTTTGACGATCATTATTATTACGACAAGTGCATGCCCATGGGTTGCGCGATCTCGTGTGCTTACTTCGAGGCCTTCAGCTCTTTCTTGCACTGGGTGGTGGTGCGGAGGTCTGGGTGCCGGACTATAGTGCATTATCTCAACGATTTTTTGTTCGTCGGGCCGGACCGGTCTGCAGTGTGTGGATCCTTGCTGGGGCTTTTCCTGGGCCTGGCGGCAGAGTTTGGCATCTCTTTGGCGGAGGGTAAGACGGTGGGGCCGGTGATGTGTATTTCCTTCTTGGGGATCGATATCGACTCGGTTGAGTTCGTGGTCCATTTACCTATGGATAAAGTTGAGCGGCTGCGGCTCTTGCTGGCGGAGGTGGGCTCCGCTGTGAAGGTGACGTTAACAGAGCTTCAGAGGTTGGTCGGCCACTTGAATTTTGCGTGTCGAGTCATTGCAATGGGGAGGCCGTTTGCGCAGAGGTTGTCCTTGGTGATGGCCGGGGTGCGCTGTGGGCACCATCGCATCCGAGTGACGTCGGGGATGCGAGCCGACTTGCGGATATGGGACGCGTTTCTGGCGGAGTATAACGGCTGCTCGGTGTTACAGTCAGTGGAACTATCCAACCGGGATTTGGAATTGTTTTCGGATGCGGCAGGGGGTTCGGGTATGGGATTGTACTGCCAGGGTTCGTGGTGTGCGGCGCCGTGGCCGGCATCTTAGTCCGCGAGTGGGTTGACGCGTAACGTGACGTTCCTGGAGTTGTTCCCGATTGTGGTGGCCTTCTGGGTATGGCCGGAGAGGTTACGGGATAAGCGGGTAGTTTTCTGGTGTGACAACACTGCGGTGGTGCAAGTCATTAATCGCCATTCGCCCAAGTGTCCGCGGGTGGCTGCGTTGATGCGGGTGTTTGTGCTGGCCTGTCTTCGTCTCAATGTCACGGCTCGGGCGTGTCATGTGCCGGGTGCTCAGAATGTTATTGCTGACGCTTTGTCTCGTTTCCAGTGGGAGCAGTTTCGGGAGTTGGCCCCGGGGGCGGACGAGACCGCGGCGGTGGTGCCGGAGCACCTTTGGCAGATTGGGATGCCAGAATGATCTCATTGTTGCGATCCTCCTTGGCTCCAGGTTCGTGGAAGGCTTATCAGCGTGGGTATGCGAGGGTTCGAGAGTTTCTCTGGGGGAAGGGCTGGAGGGGTGGTAGAGTTGGGGACATCTTGGCGGGTTCTTTCATAGCGTGGGCAAAGGGGTGTGGTTGGTCCCGGGTGGCGGCGTGGGCGGCTTTGGCCGGTTTCTCCTATTTCAGCAGGGCGGCGGGCTGGGGCAGTCCGGGCGCATCGTATGTGGTGAAGCGGCTATTAGCCGGGTGGGCACGAGCGCAGCCCTCAGTCCTGGATTGGCACCGTCTTGTGTCGCATGAGTTGCTGCTGCGTATTTGGGTGGTTCTGCCTGAGGTGGCGGCTACCCCGTTTGAGGCAGTCCTCTTCCGGGCGTTGTTTGTCACGGCTTTCTTTGGGGCCTTCCGAGTTAGCGAGCTGGTCCCTCAGTCGGGCGGACGGGGTGGGCGCGGGGGGTTGCTGGTTCATCACGTGGACCTACAGGAGATGCGCGTACGGATATTTCTGGCTCACTCGAAAACCGACCCGCAGGGGCGTGGTCGGTGGGTGCTTTTGAGGGCAATTCCGGGGCTGGGATCCTGTCCGGTGCAGAACTTGGCGGCTTACAGGCGTCAGCGTCTGGATCGGGCCGGTTGTTTCTTCTGCCATGCGGACGGGAGGGCTGTCACCCAGTTTCAATTCACGGCAGTGTTCCGCCTGGCCTTGCGGCGTCTGGGCTTGGATGAGCGCGGTTATGCGTCTCATTCCTTCCGGATAGGTGCGGCAACGAGCGCTGCGGCTGCTGGCCTTGGGGGTGAGGTAATTCAATGGATCGGGCGCTGGCAATCCGGGGCCTACGCGGGCTATGTGCGCCTGGAACAGTTGTGAGCTGCTGTGGTGTCGGGGGGGTGGGTGTGGGGGGGATACTAATGCTGTGGGTTTTTTTCAGGTGTACTGCAGAGCGTGCCAACATGGAGTGCTGCACGGGGCCCGCCGGGCGTATGGTGGATTCTTGGACATTCGTTCGTCTACTGGGCGGAACGCAGAGCCTCCACTCGTCCGCTGGGTCCGCACCTGGGCTTGGTGTCCTGCAATTTCCGGTTGGTGTGGCTCGGCGAGTGGGGCATGCGTTGGTGGCAGCTACTTCCAGTGGTTCGGGAGCACGCGGAGCGGCGGCAGCGGCCGGTTGGACTCCTGGTACATCTTGGTGGGAACGATCTTTCCAGTTGGACGTGCCGGCAGCTCATTCGAGCAGTGCAGCGGGACATTCGGGCACTGCAGGAGCAGTGGCCAGACGTAGCAATCGTGTGGTCGGACATCATCCCTCGGCCGGCCTGCCTGCCTCAGCGACGGTGGTCGAGAGGGCTGGCTAAGGTCAACAGGCAGATTGGCCGTTGGTTGCAGCAGGCCGGGGGATGGCAGGTCCGGCACCCTTGGGCGGACCCCCAGTGCGCTGGACTGTACCGTACCGACGGGGTACACTTGTCCCCGGTCGGACAGGACTTATTGCTTAATGATTGGCAGGAAGCACTGGAAATGATTGGTCGCAGCTTTATGGGGGGGGCGGTGCGAGGATAGTGCATACCTCGCACCGGTGGCGGGGTACAGAGCCAGCGCTCGCAGGAGCGGCGCGGGCTTGAACTGGTTTACGAGCAGTGGGGGCGAAGTGCTCCTCGGGGTGGGGCGAGACAGCCCGATTGGGGGTCTCGGCCCGGTAGCGGGGGGGGTGGGAGCTGGCCTTTGCTACTAGTATGGCGAGGCAGGCAGTGGGGTTTGGGGGGGAGGAGGATGCTCCGCCTTGCTACTAAGATGGCGGGTGGGGGGGCATCCTCCGGCAAAGGGGTGCGGGGCTGGGTTATGTTCAATTGTTATATTCAGGCCCGTGTTGGGTCGGTTGTTACAGGTTGTAAATAAAGCTGCGACCAAAAGTTTGTACCAAAATACAGTTGTTGGTGAATTTGTTGGGGGGGGGAGCATTATTGGGGGGTGCTAAGTCTGGGGATGGAGGCGAGGAGGGCTTCCGGGTTACCAGAGTTAATGCTCGAGGCCGCGGGCCGGGTCCCGCGGCCGTCAGTAACCTGGGCCCGGGCCCGGCCTCCAGCACGTGACGGGGGGGGGGCTGAGAGTGAGGAGGCTGTGCGCGGCATTTGAAATCGCTCCGTCGCGCCGTCGGAGCGATTTCATTGGCCCGCCGTGAAGGGGGGGGCGGAGCAGTGTCCGCGAGGAGCCGCGTGGCCGTCTCCTTCTTGCCGCGGCTCCTCGGGAAGCGGTCGCGTTCCCACCCGCCCGCCCCTTTTTGGAGGAGGTTTGGGGATGTTGCAGCTGGTGGGGGTGTGGGGTACAGAGCCAGCGCTCGCAGGAGCGGCGCGGGCTTGAACTGGTTTACGAGCAGTGGGGGCGAAGTGCTCCTCGGGGTGGGGCGAGACAGCCCGGTTGGGGGTCTCGGCCCGGAAGCGGGGGTGGGGTGGGAGCCGGCCTTTTCTACTAGTATGGCGAGGCAGGCGGTGGGGTTTGGGGGGGAGGAGGATGCTCCGCCTTGCTACTAAGATGGCGGGTGGGGGGGCATCCTCCGGCAAAGGGGTGCGGGGCTGGGTTATGTTCAATTGTTATATTCAGGCCCGTGTTGGGTCGGTTGTTACAGGTTGTAAATAAAGCTGCGACCAAAAGTTTGTACCAAAATACAGTTGTTGGTGAATTTGTTGGGGGGGGGGAGCATTATTAGGGGGTGCTAAGTCTGGGGATGGAGGCGAGGAGGGCTTCCGGGTTACCAGAGTTAATACTACACTAGAGGAGTCACAGGTTGTATATCTTCTTAATGGATAGGCAATCCCTTTATAAGTAAAGATTTCCAATTCCATGGTAATATCGCAGATATTACATCTACCGCATTTCCTATGGCCCTCCTTATTTTCAGATATAGGAACTAATGGAGCTATAGATTTTTATACTGTTGGACTCAATTGTTCTTTTAGATTACGATGCCGTTGCCATACACAGCATATCTTTTTGCCCGTCAACCTGGGAATGACCTTAATGATATTACTATGTTTTCTCAAAAATTTTTTAATTCCTGAACTCAAAGGAGAATACCGAGTAATCAAATTAATATTGTCAGAATCCATATTTTCCCTTCTATTCATCTTTTTAGCCTCAAGCAGTAAACTTTGATTATTATAGAGAGCCCTTGAATATGCGCGTTTCACCACCCTATGGGAATACCCTCTTTCTCCAAAATTACTTACTAATTGTCTTGACAAATTCTTAAAGTCACTCCTGTCAGAACAATTTTGCATAAATCGTAAGAACTGAGACAAAGGAAGACTTTCTTTTAACTGCAAAGAGTGTGCACTCCTAAAATGTAAAAAGGTGTTTCGATCTGTGCTTTTTCGGTAAACCGATGTCAACCATTCTTCATTCCCTCTAGTAATTGTAACATCCAGATATGACAATTATTCTTTATGATACGTGTGAGTGAATTTTATATTCGGATCACATTGATTTAACCACTGTAAAAATGTAGCCAACTTTTCTTCTGTACCTTTCCACAGCATAAATACATCATCTATATACCGTGTGATAAGGAAGCTTATCAGAGCCCAGAGAATAGTGACAAAGGAAGGGAATTTACCCTAATCAAAGGACCTGTTTTGTCAGGTCACAGGAATAAAACTGCATGTTTTCCTAAAAGACAGGTTATTCCAGGCTGCAGTGGCCTGCAGAGAGCCCCTAGTGGATATGAGGTGAAGGAGTATAAGCCCAGATTGAGAAACCCTTACGTCACTCCTAATTACTCAGCTGCCAGGAGGGAGTTTGACCACCAACACCTGGGGAGTGAAAGGGAGAGGTTGGAAACTGGGAACTTTAAAACTAGAACAGAATATTCAGAGAGTAGTAGCAGGAGAAGCAGAAGGAGAAGAAGTAGCAGGAGTAGGAGCGAGAAGGACAGAGGAGCTCAGAGAGATCCATGTTCTTGGAGAGATTCCTATGAGAAGCCAGCTTCCAGGGATTGGAGAAATCCAGAGGATTGGAGAACTTCAGCTAGGAACCCTAAAGCAGCAGCCGGTAAGAGGACCAAAGCAGCTGAAGGGAGAAGGAACACGAATACCTTTTGGAAGAGGTATGGAGCAGATGCCCTGAGGTCCAGGAATACAGACTGGAGGACAGGTCATAAAAGCTCAAATGCATACTGGCCAGAGTATCTAAGAGGACAGCCTAATGCCAGCTTTAACTCAGGTATGAACTTTGGACATTTGTCTAACCTAGAGCATTGCAAAGGGCTTAGAAACCATTCCTGTCCTAATGGAGGTCAGTTAGTAAAGCCCTCTGATCCAGACCCCGATATAGAACCTATGCAAATAGAAGAACAAGATATAATTACAGAGGAAGACGATACTTTCATGGACTGTTCTTTATGTAAAGTTGCTAGCACAGAGAAATCCTGAAAGTGTGATCAAACATAAAAAGGAAACGTTCTAGTAACTTGCACAGCAGAAAGTGTGTGTGAAAAGAAAGAAGGTTTTGGGGAAAGTGAAATACTTGTGCAGAGAAGGAGAAAAGCTGTTGATTGAAGCTTGTTAGCCAGCTGATATCAAAGCAGAGCACAGCTCAGGCTGTGCACACGTTGGATATAAAAAGTTCTCTGAATGTGAAAAGAAAAGCTGTTTTTTGAAGAAGCTTTTATTTTGATTTACTCTACACCATCACTGCTGAGCAAGTTTGTCAGCAGTGGCTGGGAGAAAGACTTTCTGTTGTTTAATGGACTTTACAAGCTACTTGCATAAGCTTTCAGTTGTATTGTTATTTTGGATATAAATCCTGGAGAAGACATCCTAAGGTGTTACCAAGTGAATCTGTGTGCATTTTGATTTACCTCATAAATACATTTTCTGTCATTGCCTTAACACTCGAGCCAACTACTATAGTCTTCATTTACCTCAAAGGCAAGCACCGCATGACTGGACTACCATTACCATAATCCTTTGCAAGATAGTCAGTCTGGAACATTGCCAAAGTGGTGAACTCTATATAACAAGAACGCCCCTCCATACATATGTAAGGGGCTATGGGCGTGACAACCGATGCCACGCTATTACATTGGAAACATATAGAGATTGTGGCATCCAGCAATCTTCAAATTCCCCCATATAGAGGCTTGCAATGGAAGGCGCACACATAGCCCCCATTGCCACACCAGATATTTGTTCGAATATAAAATAATTTTGAAAAATTGCATAATTTACCAATTGCTACAAAAACAGAATCTGAGTCTCTGAAAGATCCCCTCGCCGGCGCAATGTCTGCTCCACCACTTGAAATGCTGCCACTTGTGGGATACTGGTATACAAAGATGTCACATCCAGGGTGACCAAAAATATATCCATATGGGTCACCCATCATGCTAAACTCTTCAAAATGTTTAGAAAATGCATGGTATCTTTCACAAATGATGGAATCTCTTCCAATAATGGTCGTAAATAAGAATTCAAGAATGAAGACAGAGGTTCCAATATAGCGCCCCTAATAGACACTATTGGTCTACCAGGAGAATGTTGCATATTTTTATGTATTTTTGGAACTGTGTAAAATTTCACCACCGCTGGTGTTATAATATTGAGATACTGATATTCTTTCCAGGTAATCAACTTATTTCGTAAAGCGTCGTGTGTAATTTCTTTTATCTCAAGCATGGGCTTTGGATCTTCTATCAAAACTCTATAGGTCAATTGATCTTGCAGTTGTTGTAATGCTTCAAATATATAATATTCCCTACTCGACACAACAACTGCTCCTCCCTTATCGGCCCGTCTAATCACTATATCAGTTCTTTTTCGCAGTTCTCTTAATACTTCTTGTTCCACTTTTGTTAACATTGTTCGTGTCTTCTTATTAGACCTTTCCAAAGTCTGCACATCTCTCAAAACCAATTCCTTAAAGACTACTAATGCGGGATGTAATGGACCTGGAGGAGACCAGGTAGATTTCAGTGGTAATTTTATATGACACATTCCTTGTTCATTAATTGGAACTAAATCTTGTGAGTTTTCATTAATAGTATGAGATGCAGAAAAATTTTTCAAGCTTAATTTCCTCATCAAACTTTCAAAATCTACCCAAAATTTAAACGGATCAAAAACAATAGTGGGCACAAACGACAAACCTTTATTTAACAATTCAATTGAATCTACTGAGAGTTTCTTTCTGGAGATATTCACCACCAAATCCATATCGTGTCCTTGCCTCATTATTTTCTCTGTTGATTTTGATGATCTCAAGATTTTCCCCATACCCTTTCTTTACATTTCATAGTTATTACACCATTAATTACTCATATTGTTAAAGGTCTCAGAACTCTTTAGCACTTATACATGGACTCACAATATGTCCTCATTCAGTGCTTATTCGCATCAATGACCTTAAACGAAATATATCCAGTGTTCATAAAAGCAGGTGGAATTATATTCACTCTTCAAAAAATCCAATGCTCAACTTCAAAAAGTACTTAGCTTCTATCAGAGTGTTCTTTTTTCATATTCCTTTCCCGCTCCCAAATTTCCATATTGATGATATTGAGCGCGTCAGCACATTGTTTATGAGTACTAACACGTAATCGCTCAGAGAAAGACCACAGATAGTTGTTTCATGTTTAAAACAGTTTCTTAGCATCCCTAATTGCTGTCACATTTAACAAAACCTGCTTTTTATAAACCTGTCTACTTTGCTCCAGACCAGTTCACCTTTCTTGTTCCAAGCTTCAATATGCTCAAATACAAGGTGCAACATGATCCCAGGGTAGATAGCTAACCCTCAAAGATGCTAACTCTCCCATAGTACCTGTCAACGCCCTATACAAAATTTCAAGACTTTTCACATCTGTATCATGGTACTGTTGATAATTGTCCAGTATAGTCTGCCAGTGCCTTCTACTCCATCTTGGTATATATGCATGTCTACCTCCCAATTCAAACTAAAAACACATTTCACCCTAATAACAGCCATTACATTCTGTCAGCAACTACTACTACTACTGAGCATTATAAAGCGCTACCAGATGCACGCAGCGCTGTACAGAAAAAGACAACAACTTCCCATCTACACCCACATGAAACATTTAATTATTAGGCATGTAGATAGTTGAGTGGCTGGTGGGCATGATGATAACTTGGTCATTTGCCTGCTTGGTGCAGAGGTGTGATGGAAGACCTCACATACAACTAGATACGATGTTATTCAGTGCTGGGAAGGACTCCTTCCAGCACTGAATAACATGGAGGGGGCTTGGGGGAGGGGGGACGATAGCACAAATAGTGATCTGGTACCTCTGCCCCTACTATCAGTATGAATTCCTTACCCTTTGCACCCCCCCCTCCCAAATAAGAAGGCAAACAACACCGATGGGAAGTAGATGGCTATCTTGATACATTTGATACATGTGAGCATCAATGATATAGGAAAGTGTGGAAGGGAGGTTCTGGAAGACAAATTAAAGCTTTTAGGTAGAAAGTTGAAATCCAGGACCTCTAGGGTAGCTTTCTCAGAAATGCTGTCTGTTCCATGTTCAGGACCCAAGAGGCAGCAGAGCTCCAGAGTCTCAATGTACGGATGAAATGATGTTGCGGAGAAGATTTACAAGGAATTGGCTAATATTCTGTGGAAGATGGGGCTTTCTATGAAAGAATGGGCTGCAGCTTAACCAGAATGGAACCAGGCTGCTGATAATAACCTTTAAAAAGTATATAGAGTAGCTTCTTAACTGGAGAATGTGGGAAAGCCAACAGTTGCTTAGGAGTGCATAGTTCAGAATGATGGTTGTTTTAGAAGCCTTATTCACCTTTTACATGTATACTGTATGTACTGGCACACACATGTTTAGCAACAGCCTTGGGCAGGTTTTAAAAAAGTAAATTCACCCAGTCCTGTACAGGAAGAATTAAGGGGGTTATCCCCTAATCCACTCTAGTTTATTCCTGACTCCAAATTGTTAGAAATTGTGGCCTCTGTAATTAGGTAGTAGGAGCTCCATTTTGGGGTTTGCAAGATGGTTCAACCGTACGTGCAAGTGTCGATATTTAGATGTGCAGGTTGTGAAATGCTGGCACTTTCATGTCTAATTTTCCAGGTTTCTTCTGTCAATATTTTCCATATGTATATTTGTAAAATTCCTCCTCCCACTTAATGTAGAAACATATTTTAGAAAAGGCTACATGTTTCTCCAGAGCCCTTTCTAAAATGCCTGCAGAACTGTAAACATTCTGACCTTGATGTCTCAATTCTGCTCTCCATGTCACATCTAAAATGTGCCTTTAAGAGGTTATATTATAGCTGGGCACTGTTTAAAAATACAATTTTGGAAGCCCAGACCAGATGTATTCCATACTTTAAAAAAGGGGAATGAAGCTACAATACAACTCATTTAAGACTAATAAGAGAAAATATTTTTTTACTCAACGTGTAATCAACCTCTGGAATTTGTTACCAGAGGATGTAGCAAAAGCTGTTACTGTAGCAGGGTTTAAAAAAGGTTTGGAAGGAGGTCACGTGATGCGGGCAGAGTAATGATCGCATCCTAGGTGCGTTCCGCAACCCCCTAGCCCAAACCGGCGATTTGCACCGAAAAAAGCAGCGCATCCGAGTCCTGCCCTAGCGAGGATTGTACCGGAGCTTTCACTGTTTTGGCAGCCGACCTCCGTGTGGAAGTGAGGGGCATGGCGACGGCGGTAAAGACTACCCGCAGAGACAGGGAGCGCATGGTGGGGACCGGCAAAATGGCGGAGACGGCTGGGGCGCCAAGCTCTCCGAAAACCCCGGCATACCTTGATGAGATGTCAGCAGCTGTAGCAGCGGCCCTGTCCTCCCAATTCTCAGCCCTCCATGATAAAATGGATGGGCTACAGAGCTCCGTTGATGCTTTGGGGAGCCGGCTGCGGGAGGCGGAGGACCGACTGGGCCAGACTGAAGACAGGGTGGAGACGCTGTCCCGAGAGGTGGCCGACCTGAAGTCCCAAGTTGAGTCGCAGGGCGCAAAGCTTGACGACATTGAAAACCGATCCAGAAGAAAGAACCTTCGGATAATGGGGGTTCCGGAGTCGGTGGCAGACAAAGATCTACACCTTTACCTGGAATCTCTGATAGCGATGCTGTTGAAGGACTCAGAGCCGGCAGACCCGATGCAGATTGAGCGGGCTCACCGGGTAGGCCCAGCTCAGACCCGAGATGGACGGCCCCGGATCGTGTTGGTGAAGTTCCTGCGCTTCCCACAGAAAGAGCGGCTACTGCGGGCGGCCCGGCAGATTGGAGAGATAGTGCACAACAACGCGAAGCTGCGGATCGCGCAGGATTACTCCATCGCTCTTAGTCGGAGACGTAGGGAATAGGCACCGCTCTGCGAGCAACTTATAAAGGCCAAGATCCGTTTCACGGTACAATATCATGCCCGACTGCATGTGACACACGAGGGTGTCCATCGTGCCTTTGAGTCTGCTGCGGCCGCTCAAACGTATGTGGACCAGATTGCTACGCGGGAGCGGGTAGACCGCCTACCTCCCTCAACGACCTGATGATTCGGAGGTGTTACCTGTATTTTCTTTTCACTGCGGGTTGGTATCGCTCCCTACTTTGACACTTGAAGCGGACTGCCTGCTGCCCAGATGCGTGGAGCGCGGCCGGAGAACGAAAGCCTGATCGGGACTTGACATCTCCCTTCTCTGCTACTTTATTGCTCTTTTTGCTACATTGTTGCCGTGCTGTGTTACTGTTTTCTTTTTGCTTTTCTCCGGGGAGCTTGGCCAGCCGCTCCCCGGGTAGGAGGGGTAGTGGGCTCTCCACTGCAGGGAGGTTGGAGGTTCCCCGTGGCTGCGGCCTTGGCTGGGGCCCACGGGGCACGGCATCCATCTGCGATGTGAGCCGGGGGAGCATCCCGATTATGGGGTGCCCCCCCACGCTTTTCTCCCCCCCTCCCCCTCTCCTTTCCTTTTTTATTTTCCTCTCTTTGTTTGTTGCTTGGGCGGGATTTGGAGAGTTTGACGAGTGGTTGAATGTAGGGCTGAATGATGGTGCGTGTGGGGGGGTGTGGGGGGGTGTGGGGGTTTGATAGTGTGTGCGCGACGTTGCACTTAGCAGGACTGTGGGGCTTGGCTAGCCCTTAGGAGAGTAAGGTCCGATGAGGGCCCAGGGGTCAGTTACGTGGCTGGGGTAGGGGGTGGCGGTGGAGGGCACTTAGTGGGACCTTAATAGGCTCCCTAGGGAGGAGGGGGAGGAGGACATAGGGTTCTGGGTATCATGAGGGGGGGGAGTAGGGCTAGACAGGGAGGGGGGGTGGGGGGGGAGGTTGGCTGCGGGCCGGCAGAGAGGCTATGAGGGCGGCGGGTGTAGTGACTGGCCTGGTAGAGCTGTGAGGGGATCCGTTGCGGCTCCATGGGGGATAGAGTGTTCTCGGTACGTATGGCAAATCCTTTGGGGCGTGGGGAACTCTCTGAGGGGTTGTCCTTCGAAGGAGGGGGCGGGATGGGGGTGGGAGGGGGTTGGGGGAGGGTAGGTGCTGGGGGAGGTGGGGGTCAGAAGTCACCATGGATATTTAGGTTGATCACATCACTGGGTGGAGGGAGCACCTCCTCACTGCGGGGGGGACTTCAGGCTAGGGGGGTCCTGCCCTATTTCTATAGTATACTGGAGAAATATCACCTGTTTGAATACGACCCACCCTGAAGGTAGTCTCCTGGAATGTGTGTGGTATAGGGAATCCCATCAAGAGATATAAAGTGTTGCAGGCTTTAGCCAGACTGAAATGTGATGTCGCTATGCTACAAGAGACCCACCAGACGGCCGATGAGCATGCCAAACTACAGAAAATGTGGGTGGGGCGGAGTTGGGGTGCCCCGGCGAAGGGGAAAAAGGGTGGAGTGGTCATTCTGTTCAGTACGCAGGTTCGTTTTGAGATGGAGCGGCAGTACTCAGACCCAGAGGGCAGATATATCTTGCTATATGGCTACTTGGAGGGCCGGCCCATTGTGCTGGGTAATGTGTATGGGCCCAATGTATTGGATCGGGCGTTCTACGCCCGACTGGCCTCTCGGGTGGAGCAGTTGCCGGATGTTCCTCTGATTTTGGCTGGGGATTTGAACGGGGTGTTGGATATGGAAGTGGATACGTGCGGAGCTGGAAATGTAAGAGTGCGCGCCCCGACTACTAAAGTGCTGCGCGAGCTGTGTCGTCGTCTGGGGATGGTGGACCCCTGGCGCTTGCTGCATCCACTTGACAAAGATTTTACTCATCAGTCGCGGGTCCATGGCTCCAGCGCGTGCATTGATTATATCTTGGTGTCGGAGGGATTGTTTGAAAAGGTAGCGGAGGCACAAATAGCCCCTTCGGCGGTATCTGATCACGCCCCAGTCTGGGTGGAATTCCGATGGGGGGGCTCGGCCACATCTGCGCGTATCTGGCGGTTTCCCATGGACCTGTACTATGACGCTAATTTCTGTACCCACCTCGGGCAGTGTTGGCAGGATTTCATGACTTATAATGCGCAGCATAAGGCAGAACCGGAATTACTATGGGAGACGGCCAAGGTTGTGTTGCGGGGAAATATTATTGAATACGCTACGCGGAAGCGCAAATTGCTGGCGGCACAAATCGTTCAGTTAGAAAAACAAGTAGTCTGTGCCCGACGGCGATGTGCGGGGGATCCCAGTGGAGTACATAAGCGCAGACTTTGGGAGCTGCAAATGTCGCTCAATGAGTTGTTGCACCAGAGGGCGAAGAAGTCTCATATGTACTATCGTTATCAACTCTACCGTTATGGGGACAAACCGGGGAAACTTCTGGCACGCTGCCTGCGAGGCAGCCGGGTGTCCCGACTGATTGCAGCACTTCGGGATGAGCAGGGGGGTCTGCAGAGGGATAAAAAGGCCATAGCCCACTCATTTCGGGCCTTTTTCCAGCAGCTCTACGTGCGGCGAGAAGGGTCTCCTACCGCTATGCAGAACTACCTATGAGAACTTCACCTGCCGAAAGTGGGGGCAGAACAGCGGGCGTACCTGGACGCCCCGATAACAGTGGAGGAAGTCCGAAGAGTCATACAGACAGCTGCATGCTGTAAGGCGCCTGGCCCCGACGGCTTCGGGGCAGAGTATTATAAAATATTGGGGGATCTTGTGCCCCCAACCCTAGTGGCTGCGTATCACCATAGAGTAGCGCAGGGCAGATTTGAATGGGGCCTTAATCACGCCTATATTACTTTAATACCTAAGCCAGGAAAAGATCCCACTCAGGCGTTGTCTTACAGGCCGATCTCCCTGTTGAACTTTGACCTTAAAGTAATGGCTAAAGTTTTGGCGGATAGACTGGCTTCGGTATTGGGGGACCTGGTGCACGACTCCCAAGTTGGCTTTGTTAGGGGGAGATATGCCATGCGAAATTTGCAAAAAATCGTGACATCTCTTGAGTGGGTGCATGAGCGAAACCTGCCGTCGTTGTTAGTCAGTTTCGACGCGGAAAAGACGTTCGACCAAGTACACTGGGACTACTTGAAGGGCCTTCTGCCGTGCTACGGGCTCGGTGACTCCTTTTGTAAGATGGTGGAGTTATTGTATGCGAACCCTACGGCTGGCATCCTATGTAATGGGGTGTTATCGGAGAACTTTAGCCTGGAGAGGGGCACGCGTCAGGGCTGCCCCCTTTCCCCCTGCTCTTTGTGCTGACCTTGGATCCGCTGATACGGCGAATAGAGGAGTCTCCCACTATCTCTGGGGTACGTATTGGACCGTATGGGTTTAAAGTGGCGGCCTTTGCGGATGACCTGCTGGTTCACCTTACGAAGCCCCGACAATCGTTGCCCCGGCTGTTGGAGGAGTTTTCCCTCTATGGCAGATTTACAGGCCTCAGGCTTAACTTGGATAAATCGGAGGCACTGAATGTGGGTGGGAGCTTGAAAGACAGCTGGCCTGGGAATTTTCCGCTTCGATGGGCCGCAGAGTCTTTTGTCTACCTTGGCATTTTGCTGACCCGGGTACCTTCTCAGATGTACAAAGCGAACTTCGAGCGCATTTTTTCCAAGATTAGAGGACAGTTACAGGCTTGGGCACCCCTTCCATTGTCCCTCCTGGGGCGGGTAGCCGCCTTGGGGATGGTGATTCTCCCCAGGGTGCTCTATTGGCTGCAAACCCTCCCGGTCTGGCTATTGAGACGGGATTTGCGGCGTATTGACAGGGAAATTCGGGGGTTTCTTTGGAAGGGCGCTAGAGCACGTATCCCATTGGCCCGGATGAGAGGAGGGTGGAAGTCCGGAGGGGTGGGGGTTCCGGATATTTGGAAATATGCCTTGGCTTGTCAGGCCCGACACCTCGCTGATTGGCTGGGGGACACTGAGGTTTATACTTCCCGAGCCTTAGAGGAGGCCTTTGTGGCGCCACACTCCCTCGATGCGGTATTGCATTTAAAGCGGGGGGTTTTGCCGGCTCGCCTGACGAGCAGTGTTCTGATGCAGGCGACCCGGCGTACGTGGCAACAGTTAAATAGATATTGGGGGTGCAACTCGGAGGTCTCTAGCTGGCTACCTCTGCGGGGAAATGCCTGCTTTACTCCGGGATCAGACTCGGTGCCCTTTCGGCTTTGGGAGCAGTCGGGGATTCGGCGTTTAGGTCATGTGGTGGACTCAGAGGGGAGATGTAAGGCTTTGGATGTCCTTTGTGGGGAATATGGTCTGAGTCCTGGGAACTCCGTCTTTGCATATATTCAATTGGCCCACTACGTGGGAACGCTGTCAGGGCGAGAACTACACATGGAGCACTCGGCGCGGATTCTTGAATTTTTTGCCCTGGGGTCGGAGTCGCCCCCAACTGTTGCTCTGTTTAAGAGGAGGTTGGATCTACTTGACCCGCCCCCGGATTATGCGGCGGTGGAACGATCATGGGCAAGAGAGTTGGACCGGAGATCCCCGCGGGCTCTGTTCAGGGCGCGCTGGGTCGGATTGCGTACCTGGTGGAGGGGGCCCGGTGGCGTGAGATTCAGTTCAAGTGCATTATCCGAGCCCACTTCTCACCGCGGAGAGCGCTGTTATGGAGCACAAGTTATGGGGGGTGTCCCAAATGTACCTGTGTCTTGGCGGACTTGGACCATATGTGGTGGGGGTGCCCCGTCATTCGCCGGTATTGGTTGCGAATTGGAAAGTACCTGGGCGGTTTGTTACAGCAGCAGATTTGCTGGTCGGGGCTGTCAGTGATTCTGGATCAGACGGGACCACTCCACCCTAAGGGCAGATGGGAAGGTTTATTGGTGCGGAAGGCCTGTCTGGTGGGTAATGGTCCTATTCTACACCGGTGGAGGGAACCTACCGGCCCTACGTTCTGGGAGTGGCGTAACAGCCTGCATCAGTTTATGCTTCTGGAACGGAGGAGTGCGCGGCGACACCCCCGGCGATGGGCTACCTTTTTGCTAGTCTGGATGCCTTACATACAAACACTGGGACCTAGAATCCGTAGTGAGGTGCTCAAGGTTGTATAGTGTTGGTGGTGGGGGGGGTGCTCCTTAGCTTGGGATGCTGTGGTGACTTTGGGGGGGGTCGGGGGGGGGGGTATTTGGGTGCATCTGGTACGGTAATGTGCATCGTTTAATTGCTGTTGGTTTACTCCCCGGGTGGTGGATAAGATACAGCCCTACCCGGGAGGTGCTATGGTATATGATGACTGTATAAGACTGGCTATTGTTTGGCTGTTTTGTTTATTACTGTATTTTATGTTATTAATAAACAGATTTTGAAAAAAAAAAAAAAAGGTTTGGAAAAGTTCCTGGAGGAAAGGTCCATAAACCATTATTAAAGAGGACCCGGGAAATCCAGTGCTTATGCCGGGACAAGCATTGTGGAACCTGTGTGCCTCCTTGGGAACCTAAACCAAAAAGAAAGAGCACCTACTTGCAGGGACCTCAGAAACAGAAAGAGTAAGAGGTATGGTGGTCACATGCACTTTATTGATAAAGAAATACTCCAACGCGTTTCGGCAATGCCTTCATCAGGGGGCTGATAACTGCAAACAACAGTAAATAATATAAACATCAATATGACCAAACAAATAAAATACATACAGATAAAATCAACATAAGAAATATTGAAACATTAAAAATACAAATACATTTATTTTACTAAATATAATAAACAATATATAAACATAAGTAAAAACTAATGACTAAAAAGATAAAAACAATAAGAAGGACAAAAAATTAAGGGAGAAAAATGTAATCCCAAGAACAACATTATTATAAAAATACTTACATTTCTAAACATCATTTGATGAAGCACACAGAAGAGAACAAATTTGAAGACCTGAATCAATCCTATGATATTTGAGCTAAAGATCATGAACATAATAATTAGCATCAAAATTTATGTTCAAACATAAAAGTAAAAATAAAAAAAACAATAATAATAATAAGGGAAACCCAAAACCAACGGGCAAAAGACCAGGACAGCATAGTATAGAAAAAAATCTCTCAACAAGTAATAATGGAGAATATACCATACAGCACATAAAGTTTTGTTGAACAAAAGATAAAACTGACATAAGTAACAAACTCATTTCTGCAAGGCACAGTAATATAATAAAAAATAGAGAAATCACAATTATATATATGTTTACAAACAAGAAACGTTTAAAAATGAAAAAGCATATTGAACACATGAAGAACATACCTAAAAAATACGTATACGTATGAAGGAACTAATCAAATACTACTACGTAATACATAATAAAAATATACATTCGATTATCATATGACTAAAAAATAAGGTTAAAATAGACGTTCAAATTGAAAAGGGTCTTTCTTTTGTGCCCGTCACTAGACATGATCAATTTGCAACATATGTTGAGTTATACAAATTTTTTCGAAAGCTGAAAATTATTGATTTTTTTGAACACCAGGGTAGTGCTGCTACAGATCCCTCAATTCTCCGACGTCCCACTACTTGGGTTCCGCCAAATACTACCAATGTTTTGATAGACGCTTTTGAGAAAGTGGTTTTAACGTGGGTTGAATCACTATATACTAATAAGTTATGTACTTTTCACAATTTGACTGTATCCCAGAAAACGGCATTGGCCGAATTACAAAATAATCAGTCTATTATTAAGCCGGCCGACAAAGGCGGCGCTTTAGCTATTCAAAATACAACTGATTATGTTAATGAAGTATTATGACAGATTAATGATTCCTCATTTTACAAAAAGATTTTTGAAGATCCTACTGGTCCTCTGAAACACAGGATAGATACTTTAATATTTGTTGGACAGCAAGCTGGTTATCTCACACCAAATGAGATTAAATTTCTCACGATCTTACATCCTGTTACACCTACAATTTACATTTTACCCAAAATTCATAAATCTATTACTAATCCTCCAGGACGTCCCATCATTTCAGCCATAGGATCTGTGCTTGAACCCCTATCTAAATTTTTAGATTTCTTTCTCCGACCATTTGTCCCACAAATTCCATCGTACATTCGTGATTCTACACATGTCATTAATATATTGAACTATTTTAAAGGTTATCATCATCAGCTCATCATGGTTACTTTAGATATTAATGCATTATACACTAATATTCTGCAAGATGCAGCTCTAGAAATTATCGCTAACACTCTTATTAGGAGGACCCCACCAGTAGTACTCCCACTAGTTTTTAACACATATGGCATCCATTGTTATGTGTGAAAATTTCTTTTGTTTTCATGGGGTGTTCTATAAACAAGTCAAAGGAGTTGCCATGGGCTCTCCCATGGCACCAGATGTTGCCAACCTTTATGTTGGAAACTTTGAAAATCAGTTTATGTTTATGTTTATGTTTATTTGAATTTGATATACCGCTCAGATCAAAAGGTATTAGAGCGGTTTACAATACTATATCATTTAAGGAAATAAGAAAAGAACGCCATTATAAGATAGGACAGAGTAGAGGACAGAAACAGTCAAACAGATAAGAGAAGGAGAAGGACACGGAACAGCAAGTTACCCTGATATATAAGCAGGACATCAATATAGACTCCAGAAACAGACGCCACGGACCAATGCTGAATGTGTACCTGATTCTGCACCCGCGAGAGCTAGAAATTCCCACAGGTGCAGAATCGGGCACATAGATGGGCCAGATGGGCCCCAATTCCACTGCGCAGGACGTCAAAATACATCCTGTACAGCCCTGTCTATGCTCCTGCTGGAGCATCCGTGCTGTGGCATCCCATTGCCATGGCACCAGGATGCCCAGTAGGAACACAGGCATCCCATCACCGCAGCCGCTCTTGGTTCTCTGCCGCTCAGACCTCACCGGCGGCAGCCATGGCCAGGATCAGGCAGCAGGAGTCCTCCTACAACTGCTCCTTCGTTTCAGTGGGGCCACCCGGGCCGATTCCCTCCAGCAATGGGACTTATTCCACCTACAAGGTGGAATAAGTTCCCCATCCATTGTTCCCCATCCATTGTGGCCTTGCCGGACGTACAGGGCCGTGACTGGAATAGGCCCTGTACATCTGGGCCAAAATGTGAGATGAGTGGAAAAACAATTCAACCGGATAACCAAAGACCTATCACCAACCCACCAGTTTCTCCAACATCATCCATTTCAGAAGTTTATCAAGATGTGGTTGCGGTATATCGATGATGTTTTTTTACTTTGGGATGGCACAGAGGGTAATTTACATGCTTTTTATATTTGGCTGAATTCTTTAGATGAACATCTACAATTTGAGGGGTCTTTCATTCTGGATGAGATTTCATATCTTGATATTAATATCAAAAAAGGCAGAAATGGTTTTATCACTGAATTGTACCGTAAACAGACTGATCGGAATACACTGTTGTGTTACGATAGTTTTCATAACAAATCCCTGAAAGAAAATTTACCTTATGGTCAATTTCTGAGAGTTAAGCGGCTATGTACATTATCGAACGATTTTGAGAAACACGCAGCAGAAATGTGCGATAGGTTTAGAAAAAGAGGTTATCCTGAGAAAACTATATACAAAGCATATCACAGAGCCAAGAATACAGACAGTCTCTTCTTGAGAAAAAAGTACAGTCTCGGCAAAATTAGGTTGTCTGTGCTCTCACTTTTTCAGCCCTGTCTAGTGATATCTCTAATATTCTTCGACAAGAATGGCAATAGTATAATGGGTACACTACTCATCAACCTGATTGACAGGTGAGATAAGGATGACAGGAGCCAATCAGCGTTCACTTCCGGTGTATGTCCCGCCTTAGACCACGCCCCCTCCCATAGAAGTGAATGTTGAGTTAGCCCCACCCACTCCCGCCCCCAGGCATGGCCATCGCCCCCACTTGACATGCCCCTGTCCCCACCCCCCAAGGATGACATCATCCAATCAGCGCCCACTTCCGGGTTTGTGCCACGTCCACGCCCCGCCCCACAATATTGGCATTAGCCAATCAGCACCCACTTCCGGGTTTCTGCCATACCCACAGCCTCCCACCCTCAACCATGCCCCTGCCTACATCATTGGAAATGACGTCACCGGAAACAGGGTGTCATCAGAAATGGACTGTCGCTTTTTGCTGACATCACCGGAAACAGGGTCTCATCAGAAATGGACTGTTGCTTTTTGCTGACATCACCGGAAACAGAGTGTCATCAGAAATGGGCCGTGTCCTTTTCCGATGACCTCAGTGGAAGCAGAGTGACTGACTCCGGAAATGTGTTTTGCTTCTGGTTAATGCTGACATCTGCAAAAAGCAGGAACCCTGGAAAACAAAAATGCTTTTCTCTCTCCCACTGCCCCAGTTCTTTTTTCTCACAAAAGATTCTTAGCACAGCACAGGCTTTTCACAGAGGCACAGACAGGGTAGAAGCTTTTCTTTACAAATGTTAAACCTCAATTAACACATCTTTTGTTAGAGAAACCAGTGCTGTCCATGTGATAGAATTTTGCTTTTAAGACCTCATGGTTAGAGAAAAGTATTCTGGCAAACACAGAAATACAGAGAGAGAGGAAGAGACCTGAGTTCAAATCCCCCTAATACAGCTATTTTTTGGAGAGAGAGAGCTGAGTTCAAACCCTGCCACAGCTATTTTTTAGTGGCTTTGAAAAAACCAATACAGAGAGACAAGTCTGAACATGCCTCTCTAGAGTGTGGTAACACGTGATTGGTTGAAACAATCAGCGGAAGCAGAGTGACTGACTCCGGAAATGTGTTGTGCTTCTGGTTAATGCTGACATCTGCAAAAAGCAGGAACCCTGGAAAACAAAAATGCTTTTCTCTCTCCCACTGCCCCAGTTCTTTTTTCTCACAAAAGATTCTTAGCACAGCACAGGCTTTTCACAGAGGCACAGACAGGGTAGAAGCTTTTCTTTACAAATGTTAAAACCATAAACCATAAGCCTCAATTAACACATCTTTTGTTAGAGAAACTAGTGCTGTCCATGTGATAGAACTTTGCTTTTAAGACCTCATGGTTAGAGAAAAATATTCTGGCAAACACAGAAATACAGAGAGAGAGGGAGAGACCTGAGTTCAAATCCCCCTAATACAGCTATTTTTTGGAGAGAGAGAGCTGAGTTCAAATCCCCCTAATACAGCTATTTTTTGGAGAGAGAGAGCTGCGTTCAAATCCCCCTAATACAGCTATTTTTTAGTGGCTTTGAAAAAAACAATACAGAGAGACAAGTCTGAACATGCTTCTAGGGTGTGACCGCACATGTGGTTGGTAGAAAGAACAGGCTATACTTTAAAACACATAGGGTTTGTAGAATAAATCCATTCTGAAGATGTTGGCAAAATAAAAAGAATAGTCAAAGCACGTCAATCATGAAGGAAACCTTATTGAAGAGCATTTACTATGACCCCAAAGCAATAGGGAGCTTTGGGGGCATAAATCCTCTACTTCAAGCTGCTAAAAAGCATGATAAAACAGTCAATAGAAACGATGTAGTTAGATGGGCTACCGGACAAGATGCTTATACTTTACACAGACCTGCTAGGGTCCATTTTAAAAGAAACAAAATGATCGTGTCAGATGTGGATGCGCAATGGCAGGCTGATTTAGTTGATATGGCAGCCTTGTCCCATTATAACAATGGCTACAAATACATATTAACAGTGGTAGACATCCTGTCAAAATATGCTTGGGCTGCAAGTTTAAAATCGGAAACCAGTCATGAAGTTGCTAAAGCCTTTGAAAAAATATTTAATCTAGGTTGTATACCTGAAAAAATATAGACAGACTAGGGTAAAGAATATTTAAATAGGTCCCTGAAGAATTTATTAAAACAAAGAAGGGTTCATCATTTTGTAACCAATAACGATGTTAAAGCAGCGGTGGTAGAAAGGTTTAACAGGACTTTGAAATCCAAAATGTGGCGTTATTCTCATACTACACACAACACCTTTAGGTACCAAGACGTATTGCAGGCTTTTGTGCACAGCTATAATCATAGTTTTCACAGAACAATAAAGACGAGGCCTGTAGATGTGACATACACGAATTCTCTGCAGATCTGGAAAAGAGTCTACGGTGATAGCATCAAACATAAGCACACTAAGAACCCCTTAAGGAAAGGAGATCATGTAAGATTTTCAAAAACTAAAGGAAAATTTGAAAAAGGTTACGAGCAAACGTGGATTGACGAGGTATTTATAATAACGGACATTTTAAACAGGGACCAGAAAGCGACATACAAGATACAGGATTATGACGGTGAAGCCATACAAGGTTCTTTTTATCCTGAAGAATTGCTAAAAGTCACACCGCAACAGGACAGAATATACCGAATCAAAAAGGTTCTAAAGGTAAAAGGATGTGGCAGGAACAGATTCTACCTCGTGAAATGGAGGGGATGGCCTGTTAAATTTAACAGTTGGGTTAAAGCATCAGAGATTCAAGACATCTGATTTCTTTCTTTCTTTTGAAGCAGCATTAAAATAAAATTTAACATGAATGATGGTGGCTTTTATATCACACTGCCTAGCAATGCCTCAACAGGTGTGTTTTCCAAAAATGCCAGCTCTAATTTTACCATACAACTAGCAAGGCCTTTGGACTTACAAGGACAGTGGGAAGTAGGGCTCGTGGAAATACAATACCCCAACACCTGGGAGAATATTAAGGAAGATCATAAGTATGTTGTCACCTCCGTAGCAGGACATATACAGCACCTTATAGTCTGGAAAGGAAAATTACGTGACCATGCAGAGTTTAGTGGAATCCATGAATCAGGACATTAGCAACATCTATAAATCGGCGGCACCACTAATCATTTATGAACCCCATGTGCGAAGAATCCGAATAAAATCGGAAGATAGGTCTACTATTTATGCGTATGGTGATTTGGCAACCATTTTGGGAATAGAAGCTTATGTTAATACACAACGTTCCCATTTTCCAGCGGATATCACGGCCGGTTTTAATACCCTCTACCTGTACACAGATATTGTAGAGCACCAGTTAGTAGGTGACCATTTTGTGCCACTGCTGCACTGTGTTCCAACTAAGGGGGTTAGGGATGAGTTTATCACGTTAACTTATGATAAGCCGCACTATGTACCTGTGAATAAACAGCATATTGATACCATCATATTTGAAATAAAGATGGATCAGGACAGGCACGTCTCATTTCGTTACGGGAAGGTGATCCTTAAGTTTCATCTGTGCCACCGGAGGGTGACTGTTTTTTAAAATGCTTGTGGCTAAAGACTACGGAGACCCCAAAGCATACAGGCATTATTATACAACACAAGCCGGCTATGGGCTTTCAGGATATCATGGAGTACCGGTCATGTACGGGGCCGGGGTTGGCGGTGTTTTTCGCAGCCTCTTTAGAAAAGCTATGCCGTTTTTGAGAAGGGGTTTTGAAATTATTAAACCACACGTGAAAGGCACCACAAAAAACATTGCCAAGGATGTCATGAGTCATGTCACAACGGCTGTTCTAAATAAAATGAACCAGTCTACAGAACAGGCAGGATCAGGACTGGCTGTGATTAGAAGAGCTGTTAAAAGAAAGAGAACTGAGTCTCAGGAATTACCGCAAGGACCGCCCAAGCCTTTTAAAAGAAAGAAACCCATGGGTGACAGGTCTCAGAAGCTTAACCGCCGGTCTAAGAAGAGAAGCACTAGCTCTAGGCAGCGAGATATATTCTAAAAAGCACCATGGTTTTTGTACACCACAGCTCTGAAGAGTGTGTTAAATCGGAAATGGACCTGTTTCAACTAGCACCGACCCAAACAAGTATCGAAAAAAGTATTTATGTGGAAATTCCTCCATTATTGGCTTTGTCAGAAACAGCCCCTTTGGACTTCTATATCGCAGGTCATGGTGAAGACTACATTGATTTAAATAGTACACTTTTGCACCTGACCTGTAAAATTGTGGAAGAAGATGGCTCGAACATCGATCCGGCAGCCAAAGTAGCGCTGGTGAACTATCCAATCGCAGCTCTGTTTAGCCAGCTGGATGTTACACTGGGAGACCAACTCATTAGCCAGAGCAACAACTGCTACCCCTACAGAGCCCTCATAGAGCTGCTTCTCAATTATGGTGAAGGATCCCTCAAATCACAGTTTACAAGTGGGCTGTTTTATAAAGACACAGCCGGGCAGCATGAGGTGAGAGAGATAGGATCTTGCAATGTCGGCTTTACTGAAAGGGCCCAATTTACGGTCTCTAGCCACAAGGTAGAGCTATTGGGGCATTTACATAGCGATCTATTTTTTCAAGAAAAGCTATTGATTAATGGTGTGGATCTCAAAATTAAATTGACCCGCAACAAAAACTCTTTCTGTTTAATGAGCGGTGATGCCGAAGAAAGTTATAAAATCCTTATCCTAAACGCTGCGCTCTTTGTAAAGAGAGTTAAAGTTTCCCCCGGAATGCGCCTGGGACATGCGGAAGCTCTGCTGAAAGCTAATATCAAGTATGCTATTGACCGTGTGGGGCTGAAGGTGTTTAGCATACCAGCCGGAGCCCGTGTGACTAACCAGGAAAATCTCTTTTTGGGGCAGCTACCAAAACTCATTGTGCTGGGATTTGTGGATAATGATGCTTTCAGCGGTAATTATGCTAAAAACCCCTTCAATTTTAAACATTATGATATTAATTTTGCCGCTCTATATGTGGATGGTGAACAAGTACCTGGGAAACCTCTTCAACCTGACTTTCAAAATGGATGTTGTGTAAGAGAATATATGCAACTGGTACAAGCAAGTGGCAAACATCTGAAAGACACAGTGTTGCTGATTGACCGTCAGGAGTTTTACAAAGGTTATACCCTGTTGGCGTTTGACCTTTCACCAAATCAGGAGTGTGCAGACCATTACTCGCTGATTAAAACTGGCAACCTGTGGGCTGAAATACATTTTGCCAGCGCCTTACCCCATACAATTAACATGATTGTTTATGGGGTTTTTGACAATGTGATAGAAATTAATCATAGAAGGAATGTTCTTTTTGATCATTCGTGAAAATGAACACCCTGCAGATCTTCCGTATTTTAAAGAAGGACCCCTGTGTTGCAGATTTCTTTTTAGATGTGCTACCCAGCGACTGGTTAGTGGATGTACAAACATCAAGGAAGCCCGTGTGTTTGATGATAAATACACACCCTCATAATCTACCTGGAGAACACTGGTTAGCTATCTATTAACCGAGGCACACCGGACCGTGCTCGCCTCCCCCCACCCCTATTAATCTTCGTTACCTTCTTTTCCCCAATCTCCCCACCTTCTCCCCCTCGCCCCCCCCCCCCGCAAACACCACATCCCCAAAAACAGTCTTACACATTTTTTGGGAATTCAAAACCGGTCACAGCTTTATTTGAACTTGAACAACAACCAAATGCAACTTAACATACTATCATTCTGGCGTATCCGGCCTCACCCGCCGTATGATTAGCAAGGCGCGCCTGTACTCCGCCACCGCCGAGGACAAGCCCCACGGCTAGCTTAACTACCGCCCCTTACCCGGCTTAGCCATATGATTAGCAAAAGCCCAAGGGGCTGCCTGGGTGGGGGCCCCTCACCCCCGCCCCAGTATAACCTCCGGCTCCGGACCCCAGGCCCTCCGGGTTCCCGCCCCCCGCCCCCAGCTGCAACAACCCCCCATAATCCGCCTTCTGCTCGCCGGGTGGGATGGGAGGGACAACCGCCGCATCCTCTCTCCACCGCCCGCCGATCCCTTCGACCCTCCTGAACCCTCCCCCCCCAACACTACCCCGCTCGCCCTGTTGTGAGCACCTTATTGGCTCCCGCGGCTCTCCCTCAAGCCGCGGGGCCAATAAATTCAAATGATGCCGCGCCGCCTAGCGTCCTGAGTGCACGACCCCACACCATGTTGACCTCGGCCGCGCACGCCGCAACGGCCCGGCTACCGAGGCCCACGAGGGACTTCGCCCCGCGGCCTCCTATTAACCGAGGCATGCCGGACTGTGCTCACCTCCCCCCCCCCATTAATCTTCGTTACCTTCTTTTCCCCAATCTCCCCACCTTCTCCCCCCCCCCCCGCAAACACCACACCCCCAAAAACAGTCTTACACATTTTTGGGGAATTCAAAACCGGTCACAGCTTTATTTGAACTTGAACAACAACCAAATGCAACTTAACATACTATCATTCTGGCGTATCCGGCCTCACCCGCCGTATGATTAGCAAGGCCCGCCTGTACTCCGCCACTGCCGAGGACAAGCCCCACGGCTAGCTTAACTACCGCCCCTTACCTGGCTTAGCCATATGATTAGCAAAAGCCCAAGGGGCTGCCCGGGCGGGGGCCCCTCACCCCCGCCCCAGTATATCCTCCGGCTCCAGACCCCGGGCCCTCCGGGTTCCCACCACCAGCAAGGACGACTCCTGTCGCCCTGCCGCCCCCCCCCCCCCCCCCCTTTTAACACAGCTGTGACCGGTTATCTCCCAGCACCAGTACATACTCCAGCGCCTCCTGCCAGTCATTCAAAAGGAGGTCCATGCCCACCGGGGATAAATGCACCCCATCTTGCCTAAACAAACCCGAACAAGCCACATCGGCCCATGGGTGCATGATATGAAAACCACCATGGTCACACACCCATTGCCCGATCTGCCGATTAATCTTAACTAAGCCCCTGGACCTCCTCCGCTGAGCCTGACAGGCAGGCCTTGAAATAATATCAGACCATAAAATAACAGTGCCCACAAACATAGTTTGAACCACCCTCAAGTCCCTGATTGCCGCTCGAATCAATTGTTTGCAAGTCCAGGAGCTCACATTGTTTCCACCCAGATGCAAGAATATCATCGCCGGAGCAACTCGCTCTCCCCCGAGGTGCCGAAGCAAAGGCAACAGTTGGGGCCACCTCAGCCCTCTCTCGCCCAGCCATAAGACGGTGACCTCGCCGACATCCACCCCTACATTGGGACCCACTGGCCGCTGCGCTGCTCGCCTCCCAGCCCAATAAACAAAAGAGTGCCCGACGATCCAGCAAAACATTGGGCCCTGCTCCGGATCTGTAAAACAAAATGGAATAGTTAGCTCGTCACTCCACTCCACCTCTTCACCATTCTTAACCACCCGGTGCGATCAGTACAAAAGCGAAGTTTTGCGTTTCATTATTTCTAATAGTTTTTTTTTTTTTTTATAACCGCACATACCCCTGAACAGCTTTTGACCTCCATCTGCCGATATCCTGGATCTCCTTCATTCCGAACCCCGTCGCCGCCGCACTCGTGGCGGCGCCAATCCGGAAGGAATGTGGGGCAAAGAGTCGCGGATCCTCCCCCAACTGTGCTAGAGCCATGTGCAACACCGCAGTAAACTGGAATCGGGACAACGGCCTGGAATCCTTGTGCAGGAAAAACCGCCCCTGCCCTGGAGGGCAACACATTAGGTATGCCTTTATGGCCGCTACCGGACAGGTCAACGCCCCCTGCACCAGCCACAAGGTTATCCAACAGCCTTTTCCTTGCTGATCTGTTTTAGAACGCGCCAACCAAATACAGAGTCGCCCCACTTTCAACTGCACTTGCGAAAACAGCAGCCCGCCTTTTGACATTGCACTGGCAGATTCTGCTACAAGCTCCCCTACTCGAAAAGCCCCAAAAAAGGCCATCATAAAGGCAGCTTGAAACATAGTTGCCTCATAGGCAGTAGCTGTCACCCCCGGCAGCGCCTCCACCAGCCGGACAAGCAACTCGTGAGTTATCGGGCTTCTACCGTCCCTGGGAGTTGGGCAGGAATGTTCCCAGCCTTGCAGCAACCGCCTTGTCAAGAACCCTCCTCCCGCCGGCTCCCACCCAAAAACCTTTGCAAAAAACATCTTACATAAACATCTTACAATTGGCGCAAAACGTATCAGCCAGGATCATCTTGAATAAGAAACTGAGGGATCACATAACTCCAGTACTGATTGAGCTTTATTGGCTCCCAATCTCTGCACGAGCAGTATACAAAATACTGGTAACAACTTTCAAAATCTTTCACAAGATATCCCCATCATTCCTCGATAACCTCATAACCACACAGCCCCCCAACAGATGCCGAAGAACTACTAATCTTAACACACTCTGCGTACCCAGTAGTTTGAGAGAAGTAAAAGAGGGAACGAGCAACCGGGCATACACGTACACTGCACCCATGCTTTAGAACAAACTACCTCATGCGTTACGACTGATCAACAATCTACAGGACTTCAGAAAAAAGCTTAAAACCCACCTGTTCCAAACACACTACGGTATCACCTAGACAAATTCAATCATTCCCTCCGTACCCAAGTTGCCTAACCCCCTGAAGCACAAGAGGCAGGAAATAGATTCCAATGTCAATGTTAATAAGACTCCATAACTGGCAATATACCTTACAACTATCTATGTTCTTGATAAACCTGTAAATTAACTGGTTGCTCAAACAGGCTGATAAAACTGTAATTTTCATACGGTAAACCAAATGTATATTTATTCTGACCAATCAAGTGTATATTTATAATCTGTTCAATCAAATGTATATTTTTATTTGTGGCTCAAACCTGGGTGAGCAAAATGTAATGTCTATTGGTAATTTTTGTGTGTTGTGGTGTACCCCTCCCCCAAATCATTCTGTACCTTCAACTGATTTTATACTTTACTCCCTTGTATTTTACACCATTGGTCCGCCGCTGATCGCTGGAAGTGGCGGCTTACAAATGTATACCAAATAAATAAATAAATAAATAAAAAGGTGAACCTTGCCAGCTGAGAGCGCACCATCGCCCTTGCCACCCCAGCTGCCTTGGCAGTCACGACATAGCGCCCCAAGAGCTGGTCCGAAACCCCCCCGGGCTGCCAACCCGACTCCTGCAGGAATGCCATAACGCTGTCATAACCACGCTGATAGGCTGCCCACGTCGCTGGGGCCACCGAACTCCGTAGCAGTCTCAACATCTCTGGAGGCCAACCTGCCACAAACGGTCTGGAACCTTCCTTCCCACGCTGTCTGCCTCTGGTGCCAAGTCTCTGAACAGGTCCCACTTGAAACGAGAGAGAGCATCAGCAATCCTGTTAGTGCAACCTGGAATATGCTTTGCTCGAATAAAAACATTCCCCCTTAAACAGGCCAAGACCACCTCCCGCATTAAAGCCGTCACTCGTAAGCAGCGCGGGAAGTAATTATTAATCACACTCACCACAGCCGCATTATCACACCACCATATTACCTTCCGATGCTCCAACCTATCCGGCCACAAATCCAAGACAACCAGCAAGGGGAACAATTCCAAAAACGCTATATTGCTAGTCAGACCTATGTCCCTCCATTCCTGCGGCCACTCCCCCACACACCAAGACCCACTGAAATAAATCCCCAACCCGGCTCCCCCCGCCGCATCCGTGAATAACTCCTAATCCGCACTGGACACTTCCAGCTCCCGCAGCACTATAGTGCCATTGAAATCCCTCAAAAAGGTATCCCAGACCCGTAGGTCGGCCCGCATGGCTGGCGAGACGCGAATCCGATGATGAGGTTTGCGCACTCCCGCCGTGGCGATTGCCAAGCGCCGAGAAAAAACATGACCCATTGGGATAACCCTACACGCAAAATTCAAAGATCCCAGCAGAACTTGCACTTCCTTCAATGTCAGTTTTCGGGATGCTACTGCATTGGCAACCAAAACCCGTAGGTTCACGATCTTGCTCTCTGGCAAGCGAGCCACCATATGCACTGTGTCCAACTCCACTCCCAAAAAGGTAAGTGTAGTGGCAGGGCCCTCCGTCTTACTAACAGCCAACGGCACCCCCCAGTCCCGGGATAACGCCGTAAAACCGTCCAACTCCTGACACTGCAAGGACCTAGCCTCCCCCACAAAGAGAAAGTCATCCAAATAGTGCACTACATTCGCACAGCTTACCCTCGCAACCAGTACCCAATGCATGAACGAACTGAACTTTTCGAAGTTCGCACATGACACCGAGCAGCCCATAGGCATACATTTATCGTAATAAAATTGCTCCTCGAACGCAAAACCCAATAAATGAAAAGCTGAAGGGTGCACTGGTAACAAGCTGAATGCCGACTCAATATCGACTTTCGCCAATAAACTCCCTGCACCACATTTCCGTACCAGGGCCACAGCCGAATCAAAGGACGCGTAGCGAACCTTACAGGACTCCCTGGGAATTTGGTCATTCACAGATAACCCTGCAGGAAAAGATAGATTGTGAATTAATCTAAATTTGCCCGGGTCTTTTTTCAGAATGATTCCCAACGGGGATATCACAAAATTCTCCAAGGGCACCTCCGCAAATGGGCCGGCAATCCTGCCCAACTCAATTTCCGAGCGCAATTTCTCCCGTACCACACTAGCTAACCGTCGCACCGACTAAGCATTCCTTGCCTTGACCCCCACAACCCACCAACTAGCGGTATGCGGAATCCCCATCGAAAACTCTCCCCCAGCACCTCCCTGTCCCTGCGCCTAGGATACTGTTGCAGCCAAGGCCGCAAAGCTTCCAGCTTTATAGGCATCGCCGCAACAGATGGGAAATGCGCGCTACTTTGACGTCTGTCCCCCAACGGATCTGGGGGGCCTTTTGACGCATTTGACTGCCGCGTGTGGCCCATTACACACTGAACAGGCATGTCGAAATTTGCAGTCGGGGAACGGGCAGGCTTATTTGTTAAATCACCAACACACGTCGCAGGCCCCCGCATTTTTTGCCTGTGGCCCACTACCCCCAAAACGAAAGGACCGCCCCCCACCGATGTTATTAGCTGCCCCACCCCTGGACCCCCCAAATCCCCCACTACCCCCTCTTGCCGACATCTGGGTCAGCCACAGGTTGATGTCTTGTGTTCCCCACGACAAAGCTTTACTCTCTTCCATCTTATCTCTGAACTTTTCATCATAGTTCAGCCAAGCCCATCCCTCGTGCGTCTGCGCAGCTTCCAATATGGAATCCGCATACGATAACAACATCCCGTAATGGGAAGGATGTTTGTGACCCCACACACTAGACAAACGTAAAAAGGCCCGTGCCCAGTTCACCACATTTCTGGATACCTTCTTGACCCGACCCGCCTTTTCGTCCTCCTTCCTCTTCTTTCTACTCTCTCCAGACCTCCGCCTTCCTTCCAATAACCGGAATATATCAATATAACGCCTCTTCCGTATCTTCCGTCTAAGCTTCTTAGGAACCCCCTCCCACAATTCCGCATAGGAAGCCGTAGAGACCGCCGGGGCAACCGTCGTCGCCCCCAACCCACCACTCAACTCCTGAGACCGCCCAACCCACTCCGACCCCACACTTGAGGACGTATCGTCATCCGATGATGAAGAGGAGGAACTCGAACTCCGCTGACGCCTCCGGGAGTATTTTCTCTTCCTATGCACTTTCTTCTCCGACCTGCCTTGCGCAGAAACCTTGTCAAGTGACTCACCTAAGGCACCTCCTCCCGCCATAGATAAATCCGCCGCAGGCGCCTGGTCTCCTGATGCCGCTGGACGCTGCCGCTGCTCCTGTGATGGCACAGGCTCTGGCACGGTAGCCTGAGGCGGGACATCCATCAGATCACTCGCACCCGCACTTCCTGCAGCCGGCGTTACCTGCTGTGGGAGATAAGACAAAGAAGAAGGGGGGAAAAAAGGCTGCCACGCCGGCTGCTAGGCACCCACCCAGTCCCCCCTTGAAGATCCCTGTCCCCCTTCCTGCCAGTGCTCCCAAGCCTCTGCCCCACTGAGTCCTCCTTCAGCTGCCCCTCACCCCGCCCAAGGAAAAGGCCCCTGAAATTGACCCGGGGGAACTCCCACTCCAGCTTGTACTGGAGGCATCCTGTCCGGTGCTGCCGCAGAAGAAGTCCCCCCCGGCCCCCCCACCTTGACCCCGTTCCCCACCCCTTGTCAGTGACCCAGCAGCCCACCTTCCCCTATCTCCAGCCCCCCGCCTCCCTCTGCTAAGACCACCTGATCGTCCTCTACTCAGAGAGCTGCCCAAGAGGGATCCCCCACCGTGCTCAGCTCTGCAGTCCCCCTGTTCATGTCCCCCCACTGTTCTGCCTCGAGATCTCACCCTAGCCCCCCCTCCCCCCTTAGCCGTCTCTCCCCTAACACCCCTCTGAACCCCCCTTTCTTTCTCCCTCATGTGCTCCCACTCTCCCCCTGCTAACATTGGTCCTGCTCCCCCCCCCCCCCCCCCCGCCCAGCCTGGACAGTCCCTCTCTCCCCAGCACTTGCCCCTGCTGCCCGATGCAGCATGTCTCTCGACACTTTCAGCTTTTTGTTCTCTCGACCCGGTCAGCTTTGTTCTCTCCGCGACAGCAAAATCCCTGTCAAGCACATGCACGCTGGCAATTTCACCACCCTACTAGCCTCCGATCAATGATTTCGTAGCTGTGTTGTCTAAGCCCACAACTGCCGCATCCTCTCTCCACCGCCCGCCGATCCCTTCGACCCTCCTGAACCCTCCCCCCCCCCCCCCACTACCCCGCTCGCCCTGTTGCGAGCACCTTATTGGCTCCCGCGGCTCTCCCTCAAGCCGCGGGGCCAATAAATTCAAATGATGCCGCGCCGCCCAGCGTCCTGAGCGTGCAACCCCGCACCACGTTGACCTCGGCCGCGCACGCCGCAATGGCCCGGTTACAGAGGCCCGCGAGGGACTTCGCCCCGTGGCCTCCTATATATGTGGAGATGGAACAGGGGAATTTTTTGATTCTTATGAACAACCCCACGATGACCATTTCTATGGTATAACCGACGTCAAAAAATTCTATGGGGAGCGCAACTTCTGTAGTTACTGTCAGAAACCGTAGTCATGATCATAATTGCACATTATGGTGCCGTCTTTGACACTAACGTGTGCGAATAATGTTGGTGTACAACAGAGATGCCCTAATTGCAAACTCTTTTGTCATTCTAAAGAGTGTTTATATAGACACACGTATCTGGCTCTGAAAAAAGAAGTGGCGTGTCTATCTAAGATACTGTGCCAGAAATGTGAGTCTTATGTGGACAAGAAACATAAGTGCAAGGGCCGGCATTGTAAACTATGTCGTGAACCCCTAACCGGGGATGGCGTCCACTTATGTTTTATGACCCCTATTGGTAAAACTGAAACATCTGAAAAGTATATTTTTTATGATTCTGAATGTATGCAAGAAACAGGCTGGCATGTCCCTAATTACATATATGCGACGGACTTAAATGATGAAAGAAACTGGGAATTCAAGGGTCTCGAATGTATTTCTGCCTTTATACAGATTTTTTGTGACAAAAAATGTAAAGGCTACACCTTCATAGCCCATAATTCCAAAGGTTATGATGGGTATTTTGTTCTTAAAGAGTTGCTTAAGGAAAAGATGAACACAGGGCTGCTGGTTCAAGGTGCTAAACTTTTACAAATTACCGTTGAACCTTTGACTATCCGTTTTATAGACTCTCTAAATTTCCTGCCTATGAAACTTAGCAAACTTCCGCAAGCCATGGGTTTTACAGACAGCAAGGGGTACTTTCCGCGCTCTTTTAATACTCCAGAAAATCAAAATTATGTGGGCCCCATGCCGGGTGTTGAACATTACGGTGTGGGTAACATGTTGCCTGAAGAAAAAAAGGAATTTTTACAATGGTACAAGGACAATCAGCATAAAACTTTTAATTTGCAAAAAGAGCTGGCTTATTACTGCCAGCAGGATGTATCTATTTTGCGGCAGGCCTGTGTTCTCTACCGAGCTGAAATCATGAAAATGACAGAGAAAGAAGTGTTTGTAGAGCAGGGTGACATCTCAGAAAATCAAACAAGGTGTTTAGACCCTTTCCAATATATAACCCTTGCATTTGTATGTATGGCTATGTTCAGGTTAATGTTTTTAGAACCCAAGACTGTGGCACTCATTCCACCAGATAACTATCACCGGCAGACAAAGAGATATTCATCCCCATGTATTCAATGGCTGATGTATGTAGAGGCCAAAGAAAATATACAGATCACACATGCTCTGAAAGGTGGTGAAAAAAAGGTGGGGTCTTATTTTCTTGATGTCTATGCCGTGATCGATGGGGTAGAAACAGCTTTTGAATTTAATGCTTGTTTTCAACACGGCTGTCCGAGCTGTTATAATGATAAAGACCAGAATCCAGTAGCAACCACGACCTATGGTTTTCTTTATTACAAAACACAGCTAAAAGCTGCATTCCTGGAAAGCCGTGGGTTCAAGGTCATAAGTCTATGGGAGCATGAGTAGAAGCAGATGGTAAAAGAAAATAACGGGGGCTGTGCAGATTTCCTGGATGACTCCGCATTACCGCAACCTCTGATTCCACGAGATGCCCTTTTTGGGGGTAGAACAAATGCCATTTGTCTGTACCATAAAACAAGACCTGGGGAAAAAATACACTACTATGATTTTACCAGCCTATACCCTTTTGTCAATAAAACAAAGGAATATTCAATAGGACATCCACAAATCATTTATGACAAATTTGGTCCCCCTACAAAATACTTTGGTTTTATAAAAGCAAAAGTATATCCTCCACGAAAACTCTTTTTCCCGGTGTTACCCATACGGTTGGCCGGCAAGCTTATGTTTCTACTGTGTCATACGTGTGCTGACACACGGCAACAGGAATTGTGTGCCCACACGGATGAGGAGAGAGCTTTTGTGGGGACCCCATAAACAATCATGTTAACTGTATGGGGTAAGGCGCTGACAAAACGTATTTCAGCCTGTAGGTTGCCATTTTTAATCAGCAAATAATGGTCTGCACACTCCTGATCCGGTGAGAGGTCAAACGCCAACAGGGTATAACCTTTGTAAAACTCCTGACCGTCAATCAGCAAAGCTGTGTCTTTCAGATGTCTGCCACTTGCTTGTACCAGTTGCATATATTCTCTTACAGAACATCCATTTTGAAAGTCAGGTTGAAGAAGTTTCCCGGGCACTTGTTCACCATCCACATATAGTTAAAATCTCTTGAACCTCAAGGGTTGAATCAAGAATTTAATTTGGCCGTTTGTTTATAATACATTTTTATTTTTATTCTCGGATTCTACAATTTTTTATTATGTATGCTTGCCCCCTTTTTTCTTATGGATTCTTGCTCCTTTTCATATTCATTTTACTTATATGAGTTTGTAGCACCCTATGGTTCTATTACATTGCACATTTTTCATTTGGATTAGTTAATCAGGTTTTGCAGTATGTATTTATCATCCATTGTTAGTATCATTTCTCATAGCTTTATTTTTCACATTCATCCCCCCTTTATATATGCCTTCATCTATTTTTGATTATCCACCTGTATTTATTATGTTTTTACACAAGTTCTTTTTCTTTTATTTTAAGGTGTCATATGTTTTTATTCATTGTTTTAATCATGTGTTTCTACGGTTATAATATAAATATATATGTATATTTTTTTACTAACGTTTTTAATGTTGACGTCATGCCATGTGACATTGCACGTGTCGTATGACGCTTTAAAATCAGGCGCTAGATTGTGCCGCGTCTCTTGAGTTGTTTCAGCATTACAAGTTTGCATATTCGCAGGTAATGTTCATTCAAATAGCGTAGTTCTTCTGGTTTAGATCTGTTTTTGTATAAGTCTTATTTATCTTATCATTCATTATTTACTTTGCATCATCCGACATCCTCCTTTTTTATGCACTTTTACGGATGTTTTCTGTTTCTATGCCCTTTGTCAAGGCTGTATAACCACGGTGTCTATACAATTTTATTATGGATCAGTTGTTTTTGTGATCTATGTATTTATTCTTTACCATTATCGGCGTCACTTCATTCATCGGCAATAGTGAATTTTAAATGTAACCATACGCGCATATACATCTTTCTCACATTCACATTCACTTTGTATTACCCGCTGCATCCTCTTTTTACGGATGCTTTGCTCTTTCCAATGCTCTTTGTCAAGGCTAAATAACCAAGGCGTTCATATAATAATTTTATCAATGATCAGTTTGCTCTGTATTTAATATAAATTTTTAATATAAATTTGTAATAGAAACATAGAAACATGATGACAGAAAAAGACCATAAGGCCCATCTAGTCTGTCCTTCCATAACAACAACTACAACAGTCCACTTTTTACCTTTAGAGATCCTCTGTGTTGGTCCCATGCTTTTTTGAATTCAGTTACTGTCCTCATCTCTACCACCTCCACTGGGAGACTATTCCACGGATCCACTACTCTTTCCGTAAAGAAATATTTCCGCATATCACTCCTGAATCTAACTCCCTTCACCCTCATCCCATGTCCCCTCGTAGCAGAACTTGCTTTCAATTGAAAGAGGCTCTCTCCCTGAACATTTATGCCACGGAGGTATTTAAACATCTCAATCATATCACCTCTATCCCGCCTTTCCTCTAAGGTGTACATATTAAGATCCTTAAGTCTGTCCTCATATGTTTTATAATGAAGCCCATTAATCATTTTAGTAGCAACCCTCTGCACCGACTCCATCCTGTTCACATCCTTTTGAAGGTGCGGTCTCCAGAATTGCACACCATACTCCAAATGAGGTTGCACCAAAGACTTATACAGAGGCATTATCACCTCCTTTTTTCTGCTAGCCATTCCTCTCCGTATGCACCCAAGCATCCTTCTAGCCTTTGCCGTCGCCTTTTCTACCTGTTTAGCTACTTTAAGATCATCAGACACAACCACGCCTAGGTCCCGCTCTTCTTTAGTGGACAAAAGTACTTCACCTCCTATACTGTATTGCTCCCTTGGATTGCTGCAGCCCAAATGCATGACCTTACATTTTTTAACATTAAATCCCAGCTGCCAAATTCTAGACCATTCTTCAAGCTTAGCTAGATCCCTCCTCATGTTATCTACACCTTCCTGGGTGTCTACTCTATTGCAGATTTTGGTATCATCCGCAAAGAGGCAAACCTTACCCGACAGCCCTTCCACTATATCACTAACAAAGATGTTAAAAAGAATCGGACCAAGGACAGATCCCTGGGGCACACCACTGGTAACATCCTTCTCCTCAGAGTGAGCTCCATTTACTTGTACTCTTTGTTGCCTCCCACCCAACCAATTTCTAACCCAAGGAGTAACTTTAGGGTCCATCCCTAGGGTGCTCAGTTTGTTTATAAGTCGCCTGTGAGGAACAGTGTCAAAGGCTTTACTGAAATCTAAATACACCACATCTAGAGCTCTCCCTCGATACAACTCCCTGGTCACCCAGTCAAAGAAATCAATCAGATTTGTCTGACAAGACCTGCCTCTGGTGAATCCATGCTGCCTCGGATCCTGTAATCCGCCGGACTCCAGAAACCTCACTATTTTCTCTTTCAGCAGCGTTTCCAATAATTTACTCACCACCGAAGTTAAACTAACCGGCCTGTAGTTTTCAACCACATCCTTACTTCCGCTTTTGTGTAAAGGCACCACATGAGCCTCTCTCCAGTCCTTTGGCACCACTCCCGACTCCAACGAGGCATTGAAAAGGTCAGTCAGTGGAGTTGCTAGAACGTCCCCAAGTTCCCTCAGTATTCTAGGGTGTATCCCATCCGGTCCCATCGCTTTGTCTACTTTAAGTTGAGCTAGTTTCTCATGAACACAGTCTTCTGAAAATTGTTCAAGATGTCCCTCGCTTCTGTTCTTATTTGTGGGTGTTTTCTGAGGTCCTGCTCCTGGTTCTTCATCTGTGAACACAGAACAAAAATATTTGTTAAGCAATTCCGCTTTATCCTTATCAGCTTCTACATATTCCCCCCCTGCACCCTTGAGTCTGACAATACCACTTTTGCCCTTCCTCTTCTCACTAATATATCTGAAAAATGTCTTATCCCCCCATTTTATTGCATTGGCTATTTCCTCCTCCTTTTGAATCTTTGCCTTCTTGACTACTTTGCTAGCTTCTCTAAGTTTTTCCAAATACAGATGCCTGTCTTCCTCTCTGTGTGATCTCTTGTATTTCATGAAGGCCTCCCTCTTTTTCTTCACTTTTTCAGCTACTTCCTAATATAATCATCACTTACCGTTTTCGGTGTTGCCTTATTTATCAGTAATAGTGGACTTTATATATAGCCACATGCATACATATTTTATCTTTTTTCATACTGATCTGTTAAGTGTATATTTTTTGACATAATCAATTGTCTCTTTTTTCATTTATGTTAAGAAATTTGAAAGTCTATTTTAACCATATTTTTTAGTCATATGATAATCAAATGTATATTTTTATTATGTATTACGTAGTAGTATTTGATTAGTTCCTTCATACGTATATATATTTTTTAGGTATGTTCTTCATGTGTACAATATGCTTTTTCATTTTTAAACATTTCTTCTTGTTTGTAAACATATATATAATTGTGATTTCTCTGTTATTTATTATATTACTGTGACTTGCAGAAACGAGTTTGTTACTTATGTCAGTTTTATCTTTTTTTCAACAAAAGTTTATTTGCTGTATGGTATATTCTCCATTATTACTTGTTGAGAGATTTTTTTCTATATTATGCTGTCCTGGTCTTTTGCTCATTGGTTTTGTGTTGCCCTTATTATTATTATTATTATTTTTTTTTTTTTTTTATGTTTGAACATAAATTTTGATGCTAATTATTATGTTCATGATCTTTAGCTCAATTATCATAGGATTCATTCATGTCTTCGAATCTGTTCTCTTCTGTGTGCTTCATCACATGATGTTTAGAAATGTAAGTATTTTTATAATAATGATGTTCTTGGGATTACATTTTTCTCCCTTAATTTTTTGTCCTTCTTCTTGTTTTTATCTTTTTAGTCATTAGTTTTTACAATTGTTTATATATTGTTTATTATATTTAGTAAAATAAATGTAATTGTATTTTTAATGTTTCAATATTTCTTATGTTGATTTTATCTGTATGTATTTTATTTGTTTGGTCATCTTGATGCTTTTATTATTTACTGTTGTTTGCAGTTCTCAGCCCCCTGTTGAAGGCATTGCCGAAACGCACTGGGGTATTTCTTTATCAATAAAGCGCATGTGACCACCATACCTCTTGCTCTTTCTGTCTCTTTCCTCTTTGGGAACCTGCCAGGTATTTTTGGCCTGGATTGGCCACTGTTGGAAACAGGATATTGGGCTTGATGGACTTTAGTCTGACCCAGTAAGGTATTTCTTAAATTCTTATGTCCTTAAGTCCAAATGACTGCCAGAATGGTTAAAAAGTGAGGCAAGAGATGCTCTTATAGTGAAAAGAATATCTTTCGTAAAAATGGAAAAAGGTCCAAATGAAAAAAAGGAAACAGCATAAACAATGGCAAGTTAGATGCAAGTACTGAAAAGGCAGGCAAAGAGAGAATTTGAAAAGAAGCTTGCTGTGAAAATGAGAAGCTTGTGAGAGATTCAGCTAGAAACATTAGATATTAGAAGGGTAAAGGGGGCACTAAGGGAGGACAAGGCCATAGCGAAGAGACTGAATGAATTGCGTTGATCTTTGCTAAAGAAGATGTACTGAAATTACCCTTGCAAGAAATGATATTTAAAGGTGATGTATCAGAGAAATTGAAACAAATCTTGATAAATTGGAAAGATAAAATACAGCAATTTGATAAACTAAAGAGTAGCAAATCATCCGGACTGGATGGCATACATCTCAGGGTTCTGAAAGAATTCAAAAATGAAATTAAAGACATACTAATAGTAATTCCAAAACTATCATTGAAATTATCTGTAACATATGAAGACTGGAGAGTGGCCAGCATAATGCCAATTTTAGAAAAAGGGTTCCGGGGGTAATACGTGAAACTACACAATGGTAAGCCTGAAATTGGTGCCGCAAAAATTAGTAGAAAGCATAATAAAGAACAAAATTACTGAACATATAGATACTTATGGTTTAATGGGGCAAAGCCAACATGGATTTAACCAAGGAAAGTCTTGTCTCATTAATCTGATATAATTTTTGGAAGGTATGAATGAACAGGTAAATAAAGGTGAGCCGGTCGATATAGCGCATGTAGATATTCATAAATTCTTTGACAAGATCCCTCATGACAGACTCTTAAGGAAATTAAAAAGTCATCAGACACTAAGCAGTGTCCTATTGTGTTTTGGGAATTGGTTAAAAGAAAACAGAGAATAGGGCTAAATGGCAAATTTTCTCAATGGAAAAAGGTGAATAGTGGAGTACCCTGGGGATCTGTGATGGAAATGAATGAAGTGATCCAATTTTCAGAAGACACAAAATTATTCAAAGTTGTAAAATCACAAGAGGATTGTGAAAAATTCAAAGAGGAATTTGAGAAACTGGGTGACCTAAAAGCAGATGAAATTTAATTTGTAGACGTCTTGCCCCTGTACAGCTGGTCAAAATCGGGGCATGCAGCATTAGCAGCCGATTCTGATCCCGTGGGAGCTAGATGTGGCCATGGGATTAGAATTAGGTCTACCAGACTGGACGTGCAGGCCGGCCCTGATTCGGATCGGCCACATGTCCTACACCTACTCAGCTAACACAGCCAGGCTCCTGAATGGAATAGCAGTGCCATGGCATCAATGTTCCCTCTAATTTTCTGTAGGCTGTGTGCGCATCAAATATCAGCTGTGTGCAGCTTTTGAAGGAAGGTTAAATTTTTGTGCACCACATAATGACACTTGGAGTTATATACTTTAAAATTTGACTACACGTCAGAATACAGTATGTACACCACATTGATTTTAATCAAATTAAATGAAAATAGACGAATACTAAATGAAGCGAGAAATTTCTAGTAATTACAATCATAACTCTTAAATTTTAAGATGTCTGTGTTGTTTTCTATCAGAATCAGAGCCGTAATTTTTGTGCGCTCTGTTGTAAAGTATGTGCGCTCGCTCGGCGAGGTGTGTGCGCGCGCACACGTGCACAGCTTAGAGGGAACAGTGCATGGCATCCCATCACCATGGCATCACAGCTCCATTCAGGAGCCATGATCACTGGCTGCATGAAAGAACGTCCTTTCTCTGCAGCCTGACCCACGATCCAGCTTTTTGTGGCCAGGGTCGAGCTGCAGGGAACCCCCTGAACCCCCTCACAATTTGGAACTGTCCCAGCTCTGCGGTCCCCTGATGCCTAAGGGGACTTATTCTACCTCCAAGGTGGAATAAGTCCTCCATCTACCTTGCTGACCCCAAACATATAGGGCCGACCTCAGAATTGGCCCTGTATGTCCGGAGTCGCATTTTCGCCCACCATCTGCCCTTGTTCCTCCCACGGCCCTCCCCTTCCTGCTCATGAACAGAGTTCCCCACACAAATCGACAATATGTGCGGGGAGCTCTGTCGCTGGCAGCACGATCATGACATTTAGGGGATCTGGTTGCCCGGATCAGATGTCTAGACCTGCTAAACTAGAATCAGAATGACCCCATAGGGAAAGAAAACCAAATTCCAGTTGCATGATGCAAGGTTGCACATTAGGAATCACCACCCTCTGCTCAGTGTGAAGTGGAGGCCAAGAAAGCAAATAGAATGCTAGGAATCATAAGGAAAGGAATGGAGAATAAAACTAAAGATATTGTAATGCGTCTATATTGCTCCATGGTGCGACAGCGCCTTGAATATTCTCTGCAGTTCTGGTCACCAAATTTTAAAAAGGATATAGTGGAATTAGAGAATGTAAAGAGAAGAGTGACCAAAATGATAAAGGGAATGGAAGGATATCCTTACGAGAAAAGGTTAAAAAGCTTAGGGCTTTTTTGCTTGGAAAAGAGACAACTGAGTGGAGATATGATAGAGGTCTATAAAATAATGAGTGAATTTGAATAGGTAAATGTAAATTTGTTGTTACTCCTTCAAAAATTAGAAAGACCAGGGAACATGTGATGAAGCTACAATGCAGAACATTTAAAACTAATCAGAAAAAATGTTTTTTCACTCAATATGTAATCAAATTCTGAAATTCATTGCTGGAGGCTGGAGGAAAAGCCATTAGAGTAGCTGAGTTTAAAAAGATTTGGACAAGTTCCTGTAAGAAAAGTCCATAAACCATTATTAAAGTGGACTGGGGAAATCTACTGCTTACTCCTGGAATAAGTAGTGTGGCCGTCGCTATGTCCGGGTTCACCTCCACCCCTAAATATGATGGTAGTAGTAGTGGCCAAGAAGTGGCGCAAACCCAGACAACGAGGCACAGAAATAAACTAAGCACATTCACTGCTCAAAGCAAAATGAAAGAATTTAAACTAAAAGGATTTCTTCCAAGTAATAAGTATAACAATTTTTATTTGGTATTATAGAAGGCTATACCTAATAATAGTTCTAATTTACATGGTATTCATAATCTTTCTTTTACTAAATATTGTTTATTTTACTATGGAACTTTGCACTATTAACTGCGATAAGCCAAAGACAGGTATGAAATTCGATAATCAAAAATCAACATCTCTGAAACAACATGTCAGATACGTAGCAGTATTTACTTTCTTTGTTTCCCAATATTTTCTAATTAACAATTTACTTATTTTGTTTCTAAGAATCTGAACATTTGTATAACTTTTATTTTCTTTACAGAGAACTTCAGAACAGAACTTATATTAACTTCTATTCTCAGAAAAATATCTATTTTTCTTTTTCTCATAAAACGCAGTCTCTTTGAACACTTATCTCTCCGTAGCTGTAGATCTTCCTTGATGAATTTGATGACTTGGGTATACCATTCGTTGGAGCTCTTGTTGTTGTAGTCGTCAGTGTTACTCAGCTGGCGGTGGTTCCTGAATAGTAGCCCACTACCTAAACTTTAAACAAATCAACAATAGAAAACCCTATCTAACTTATCAGACAGCAAAATCATTCCAGCTCATTTTTAAGATTCCCTAACTGACTAGGTAAAACAAAATATGATTTAATATCCCTAACTAATGTGTGGCAGGCTATGGCCTAGAATAGCCTGTAAACGTATGAGAGGCCTGTAAGCTAGGCCTGAGTCCCAACCCCCACTTGAGAATAGTAATGCTGAGAAAAACCAAAGTCAATAAAAAGTTAGAGAAACTGCTTTAAACTGCTTTTGATAAGGTTGTATGAATCCTTTATTGAATTTTTCTATGCTGATGACAGATATGTTCCAGTGCTCTGTATTCACACATTCTCTAAGCTAGAAGTGACCTTGTAGTGTGGTAGGCGAAGGCCTATGATCCATGCTAATTGAACTAAACAGACAGGCCTAAGCAGCTTGACCTGTAACTGAAGCCTGTAGTTAGGCCCAGAGGAATGAAAACCCCCCTGAATGATGACACCATAGAATTGAAACTTAACTCAGCTTAACTGAACATAGCTAAGCAGAAACGAAACTCAGAAAAGACAGAAAACAAGTCTAATTGGTACTGATAAGAGAGCACAGCTTCTATGGAATTAATTAACTCTGCAGAAAGCAAGGTTACAGTGCCCCGCTCTCACTCATATTCCAGCAAGCCAGTGACCTTGGAGGAGAGAAGTATCAAAAGTCTAAGAACTGTCCATTGTAATGAGGACTGAAAGGGGAGCAACCAGGTGCTGAGCCCAGTCAAGGGTCCCCATTGGATAGCTACGTAACGGTACCGGGACCAATAGATGGGTGAGAGGGGTTACTGGGACCAATGAAAAGTTTGCCTATGTCTAGAATGGAGAAGAACGGTATAAAAGTTGTTGTTTTGCTAGAAACCATTGCTCAGCCATTTTGAAATTGATTATTGCTTGAGCCTGTGCACATTAAACTGGCTTGGATCCTTGAAAAGACTCCTGGTTTTATTTATTGCATGCTTATCTGCTGCTACATTTCTTGGTGCGTTGGCCGGGAAGTGCGAGTGGTGGATGGTGTTCAAGTGAATAAATCCACGTAATTCGCCTTGAGGTTTGGTCCGGTTGGAACCATGCCAATCCGACGCAGGGGAATTTCCCTGGGCCCACCGATCCTCTTGTATCGGAGGGGGTTCTGCCTGGCCTCGGCAGGCACTGGGTCCAGCTGGCCAACACCTCCGACCCGGGGGAGTCCAGGATCCAACTCAGAAGCTAGTGAAGTATCGGGGACCGGATCCGGTAAGTATAGTTTTGAAAACCTGTCTAGACAGATGAGTTAGAACTGCAGTTTGAAACTTGTGAAACTTTGGTAAGAATTTGAAACTTGTAACTTGTAATCTCGAGAACTTGGAACTTGGAATTTGGTAATGAGAGCACTGATCCCCTCTCAAGGACGGTCCTATTACCCTTGCATGAGTATGCCCAAGGCGAAGCCATCATCCTTCTTGTTTGGTAAGACTTAAGTCAACCTCGTATGCGTATGCGCGAGGTCCCTACATGAGAATGCGTGGGGAAAATTTGTTTGAAAATCCTTGCATGAGTATTCGCGAGGTACAGCTGTTATAGAGAATCATGATTTAGCCTAGTCAGAACAGACAGGACTGGGTTTTTTGGGATATGTTGCTAGCATGATTGTGAAGCGTTTGATGTGTATTGTCTGCCCTACTGTGTATCTGTTCTTTTTGTTCTCTGTTGAAACTGCGAGTTCCCCTTCTGTTATAAATGTGAGATTATTCTGTTGAGTAATTTGTGACAGTTCACTGATTAAGAAATTGTATTAATAAAGCAGAACGAAGACGCAAAACACCTAGAGTCATTTTAGAAATCCAAAAGCTGGTCTGACCCAGTTCGTTTTTCTACTGCACAGTGAAAAACTGACAGGGGGCGTGTCTGGAGGAAAGAATGTACAGTGTCTTTCTAACCCTGTGCAGGCTTAAATCTCAATGCTGTTAGTTTGTGCTTATTTCAGGACAATTGTACCTGTATTATTCAATATTTTTTTTATAGTAATGTTCCTTCTGCTATGGTTATGTATTATATATCATTTATATATCATTTAATAAGAATGTTTAGTCAGGATTGTGGGTCCCGATAGTTTTTGGGCTTAGCCTGAAAAGGGTTAAGTTTGTATTAATCCCTTACAGGTTGTGGACCAAGTGAGAAGAATTTCTGTCGGCTGTATGTTCAAATTTTCAGTAAGCACTGTAATAGTTTAAATAGGAAATGATAGAGAACTGTTTTTGTTTTTCCTTTGATCTACAAAGTAATTATTAGATCATGACTTGACACTGATTTAAATTGTTTTTTCTGGCAACTCTGTGCGTGTGAATGAGAAGTCTCTTTTTATGAGCACAGTTCAGTTGTTTCCCAGCGAGCAGAGGGGTGTAGCTTGCAGAGAAGGGAAAAAAATGTGTTTTAAGAGACAGCAACTCTCGGTTGAGAGGTCTCCCATTTATTTAAAATAAAGGATTCATTCAATCAAAGTTTTAAAAAAAAAAAAGTTTATCTTGCGGAGTGTTTGCACCAACCTTTTTATGAACAAGTATAAGTCATTTGAATGCATGCTTCCCCAAACTGTACGATTTAAGGTAATTACTTTGAATTGTTAAACTCTGTACTAATTACTAATGAACAAATCAGTTAGCTACACTGACCTTTACAATATTGGCTTTTAAGATAAATTCATCTGTTTTTCTGTATTTGAAAAAAGGGAAAGGTGTACTGTACTTTATGAAAAATATCCGGAATGTCTTTTGAATATTTGCTTTCTGAACTAAAAAAAATAATAATTTCTTTTGCAGAGACATGCTGATTACGGCTGGCAGCTAGTTGCTAAGTATTTTTATTCTAGTCATACGTAACAGATATGTCCCGTCATATTAAGAGCCATATTTCTTTCTATTGGAATAGATGTTATAACATGTTGCAAAAATAATCGTTTTTTTTTATATTTTTAAGAACTGTATTTAAATTATGGTAATAAAAATGTCTCTGTCCCAATTAGGAATGTTATGTGAAAGGGAGTGGTTTCTGCTGTTCACCATATTTTGCCCCAGAATCTCTAGATATCCTGTCCCATCAGTTTCTCTCTCTGTAAGTAGCTCCGTTCAGAGTGCTTAAGGGGGGGATGGGGCCCAGTCCACCGATGATGCCACCCCCCCCCCCCCCCGGTGGGCGTGAACTAATGTGCCCACAGCAGAGAAGTAGATCATTTAAAAAAAAAAAAAAACCTCCTCCTGGATAGAGCGTTGCTAGGAGAAACAGAGCCCAGGAGAAGGGGGGGGGACTCCACCCTGTAGATTCCCAAGTAGTTTGCCAGCCAGCTGAGCAGACTTGTTTACGTGCCTTTCCCTCAAAGCTTTAGGATTTAATTGAACAAATAAACAGTGTTATTCAGACAGCCCTCACTATGTACCCCATGTGATCCAGCAGCCCCAGGAGAATTTACGTTTTTGTCAGTCAGTCCCAGAGAGATATAAAAACAGAAATGAAACTGGATGGATTTGCGGGCATGAATATAGCACGATTAAGTTGTTCAGAATGTCTGTGAATTGTGGAGATAAATGTGATAGAGAAAAGTAATGTAAAAAATGGAGAAGAGAACAGATCTTCTTGCTGATGCTTTAGTTGAATGATGTGGAGGAGGTTTTCCTAATCAAAGGAGCAGAGGAAGTGAAAAACTGGGTGTGAGTGCGCCCATTACAGAGGAGAAGGACATTAGAGAAGTGAATGCCCGTATCTTGACTCCTCCCCAGGAGGGGAGGAGGGGAGTACTTGATTGCAGAGTCATAAAACAATAAACCAAGCACAATGTTTTAGTAGGAGAAGGAAGTAGCTATAGAGTAAGTGGCAGCTAAAGAGGGCTACAGCATGGATAAAGACTAGGCCAGATGCATCACCACTATCAGAGCTACTGGGGCTAAGTCCGCAAAGCCTTTCCTGCAGAACCGCATGTGTGAACTAGGGGGACAGAAAATAATGCACCAGTTCCTGTATATGCCTGAGTGCCTTATTCCACTTTTGGGGCCGAGATCTGCTTGCAAAGCTTCAGGCACAGATATCCTTTGCTGAAGAGGGAGAAATGCAAATGACTGTAAACCCAAAACCTGCTGGATTGATGGTGCTGACTGTTCCCCGAGAAGAGGAGTGGCGGTTCTATAGCACACCTCCAGTCAAGTCAACAAGTTCCTGTATACCTACCAACCTTATAGCCCCACCTGGAGTATGGGCAGAAGATAATCCACCTGGCCTAGCAAAGAACATAGCCCCTGTCATTGTCACCCTCAAGCCAGTCAAGAAGCCTGGGACAGGTGGCTACCGCCCAGTGCAGGATCTAAGAAGAATGAATGATGCAGCTGAAACTATACAACCAGTGGTACCAAAATCCTTATATTCTCTTGGAACTGATCTCTGCTGAAGCTATACATTTCATCATTCTGGACTTAAAAAGATGCCTTTTTCTGCATACGCTTAGTCCAAGACCCCACTACAAGGAGGCGGGGCCAACTCACCTGGACAAGATTACCTCAAGGATTCAAGAACTTGCCTCACTCAGCAAAAGATTTGACAAGTTATCCAGTAATTCCAGGAGAAAGAATTCTACTGCAATATGTGGACAACTTGCTTATAACCACCAACTCAGAAAGTGAATGTCTACAAGCCACCAGTGAACTCTTGCACCTTTTTAATGAGGCTGGATACAAAGTCTCAAGAGCCAAGGTGCAATTATGTCCAACAAGTTAAATACCTAGGATTCCCGTTGTCCAATGGAATTTGACGCCTGGGACCCTTACCAGAACGCAAAGCAGCTGTATGCAGTATTCCTACTCCAACCACCAGGAGGCAAGTGAGAGCCTTCTTGGGTGCCACAAAGTATGTTGTATATGGATCCCCAATTTTGCGCTGCTAGCAAAACCATTGTATCAAGCTATCAAAGGAATGGAAAAGTCTGCATTGGAATGGGGACTTGAACAGGATGCAGCCTTTTGATCTTTGAAAAAAAAATGGAAATTACACTAACCTGGTAATTGTAGTTCCTGGAGGGTCCAGTTTAGTCCTCCACAATCGGGTAGTGCCCCTCCTCCTGCAGCCTGGAGACTGGACCAATCAAGTCTTCTGTAGTATATATGCAGAGGGAGCTCCCAGAAGCCCCCAGTGTACTAGTAACAAAGCATACTTAACGAAGCAACACATTAGATTAATATACAAAATGACATAATGAAAATGACATAATTAAGGAACAATGTGTTTCCCCCCACAAACATATCCAACTTTCTCCCCAAACGAGGAAGTCAGAACACTGTATTGCGCTGGAACAGACGCCCCAGAAATCAAAACACAGCTCCGTATCAGAAATCTCAGGAGCTGACTGAACACCTGAGAAAGAAAGAGCCATAGCCAAAAATGCGGCTGCAAAAAAAAGGTTCGAATGGCAAGAGGAACCGTCTTATGATCCACCGTTCCGAAAGCGCGCCGCATTATTATATCAGATAGTCGGGAGGGAAGGAGGACTAAACTGGACCCTCCAGGAACTACAATTACCAGGTTAGTGTAATTTCCATTTCCTGTTCGGTAATCCAGTTTAGTCCTCCACAATCGGGATGTAACAGAGCAGTCAAGACCGGGCGGGACCTTACCATCCGGCGCGCCGAACCGCCGAACAAAACAGGAATCCCGAGCCGCTGACACATCTAAACGATAGTGTTTACTGAAAGCATGCAGAGATGACCAAGCGGCCGCCTTACAGATATCTGCTGGCAGAACTAGGCTATACTCCGCCCAAGAGGTCGCCTGAGCCCTAGTGGAATGAGCCAGTAGCCCCTCCGGAATAGACCGCTGCTGCAACAGATACGCAGACGCGAACGCTTCCTTGAGCCATCTTGCAATGGAGGCCTTAGCCACCGCTTCCCCTTTACGTGCACCACCGAAGAGCACGAATAGCCGGTCAGTCTTCCTAAAAGATTCGGTAGCCTTCAAATAACGACGAAGTGCACAACCCACATCGAGATGGTGAAGACTTTTGTCCGCCGACCCGACAGAGTGCGAAGAAAGAACTGGAAGAAACACTGCCTGATTCACATGAATAGGAGAAACCACCATTGGCAAAAAGGAAGAGACCGGGGAAAAAGACAAAAAAGGTTCTCGGCAGGACAACGCATGTAGATCTGAAATACGCTGTGCCGAACAGACGGCTACAAGAAAAACCGTCTTCAGCGTAAGATCTTTCAGAGACGCCCTACTCAGGGGTGCAAAAGGTTCACGAACCAGGGCCCGCGGCACTAGATTCAAGTCCCACGGAGGAACGAAAATCCTGCGGGAGGGCCGCAAATGAACAACAGCCGTAACAAAACGATGTACGTCCGGATAAGAACCGAGGAGACGGCCTAAAACTTTGCCTCGATAACAAGAGATAGCCGCCAAACGGACTTTCAGGGAACTAGCCGCAAGGCCCTTATCAAAAGCATCCTGAAGAAACTTAAAACGACGGAAACGGAAACCGTCGCCGCCCGGACTCCACGCCGGGAGCACCAGTATTCAAAGATCCCCCAAATCCGAACGTAAGTAAGAGAAGTGGACTTTTTCCTCGCCCGCCGTAGGGTAGAAATCACCGCGGGGGATTAACCCATCTTTTTCAGCCGAGCCCTCTCAATGGCCAAACCGTAAGTGAGAATCGACCCACGTGGGGCATCCGCAAGGGTCCCTGAAGAAGAAGATCCGGCCGCGCGGACCGGAGCCAAGGAATGCCGTCGCGCAACCGGACCAGATCGGCATACCGGGGCCTCCGAGGCCAATCCGGGGCCACCAGGAACACTCGACCCCGATGGCCCTCGATGTGCTGAACGACCCGGCCGATCAGAGCCCACGGAGGAAAGACATAAAGAAGACCGGACGTTGGCCATGGCTGAATGAGAGCGTTGAGCCCCTCGGACATGCGCTCCCTTCACCTGCTGAAGAAGCGTCCTGTCCTGGCCGATTGAAATGTCGCCATGAGATCCATGATGGGCGGCCCCCACCGACGAACTATTTGCGCGTAAACTTGTGGGCTTAGCTGCCACCCTCCGGGGTCCACCCGCACTCTGCTGAGAAAATCGGCCTGACCATTGTCTGCGCCTGCAATATGCGCTGCCGGGATGGCCAGAAGACGAGACTGCACCCAATTGACCAAGGCCGTCGCTTCTGAAGCAAGGGCCACGCTGCCGGTGCCCCCTTGGCGATTGATGTAAGCTACGCTGGTCGCCTTGTCCGAGAGGACTCGCACCGGCCGGTCGAGAACTAGGGCTTCGAGGGCCAAGAGGGCTAGCCGCACCGCCCGTAATTCGAGGCGGATTGATCGACCAAGAAGTCTCCAGGGGAGACCATTCCCCTTGAGCGAAGCGGGTCTCGCAGTGAGCCCCCCAGCCGGTTAAGCTGGCCTCCGTTGTGAACGGAACCCAAAGTGGAGGCTCCAGGGAATCCCCGCGTCAGGTTCTCGGAGGAGAGCCACCACCGGAGTGAACGGCGAACCGCCCTTGAGCAAGGCAATCTCCTGTTCAACGAGTCGAACTGGTTGGACCAACGGCGCAGCAGAGCACTCTGCAGCGGGCGCATGTGGAAGCGCGCCCAGGGCACCACCTCCAAGGTTGCTGCCATCGTACCGAGGAGCTGCAGGTACCACCATGCAGACGGAGCGGGCATCCCCTTGAAGAGTTGGACACAAGACCGAATGCGGCGCTCCGGCAGGCACACCAAGCCCCATGCTGTGTCGAGGCGCACTCCCAGATACTCGAGATCCTGCGTTGGGCACAGACAACTCTTGCATTCTTTCACCACCCAGCCGAGGGACCGCAGCAGAGCCACCACCCTGCTCGTGACATGCACACACTCCCGACTGGACTTTGCCCGAATCAACCAGTCGTCGAGATACGGATGGACCAGGACACCCTCTTTGCACAATGCCGCCGCGACCACTACCATCACGTTTGTGAAGGTGCGGGGGGCCGTGGCGAGACCAAACGGCATGGCCGGAAATTGGAAGGGGCCCCACGGAAGAGCGAAGCGGAGAAACCGTTGATGAGACGGCCGGATGGGAATGTGTAATGTGGTCTTCAGCGGTTGTGGAAGATCCTGCAGCAGGGGCTCTGAGGAGGGGGGAGATAAGGTGCTGAGGGACCCAGCTAGCAACGCAGTGGGTATGGGGAAAACCTCCGGGATGCAGCGTGCAGGTGGAACACAAGCAAGCTATTAATGTTCCCTTCGGCTGAGTACATTTCACCTATAATACAGCCAGAGAAAAAGGCATTGTAGAGACTTAAACCACCTTTCCTCTTCTTGTGTGGGGTTTTATTTATTTCATGTTTTTTTTTTGTTTTTTTTGCATTGAAAACAAAAAGCAAGGAAGGCTCAGGGAAACCCAAGACTCTTCAAGAAACGGATTGTGAAACTCCACGTGCCTCCACAGCATGATTAAATGTGTGGAAACTGCTGTTTAGAGCTGTTTCCTCTACAAAGAAACACTGAAGAGAAAAACAAAACAGCCGCTGGCACCGAAAAACTGTCAGGTATTCACAGAACTGAGAAGGGAACTGGCAGTCATTCACTGTGCTGGCATAGAGAAACTTTCAAAGTCAGGGCAAGGCAATTACAGTGACTGAAAGTAGGGAAATTAGAGTGGGATCCCTCCGCTGCCATTCAGACCTCCATGGTAGGGGCTGAAAGGTGTTAATGGGGAGGGATGTAGAAGTGCAATCCAGCCGTAGGAAAATTACAGTGAGCATGCTTAATTAGGCCGAGCCCAAAACAGACAGGATCCAAAACACTGACTTAAAACCTCAACCCAATGGTATATTGAATAAGACAGGTACAATAATCAGTAGGACGTACAAAGTAACCCGGCTGCAGTTTGGGGACTAAAAATTTAAAATAGGAACTTCAAAACTCAGAGGCAGCCGGTCCGGATACAGCTGAAATCATCCCAGAGCAGCTGAGGCGAGGAAGAAAAAACAAAAACAGAGTACTCACAGTTTTCATACCAAAAATGATACCTGAACTTCCTGGAGGTATCCAAACTCTCGTGGTAAAGACGCAGTGCAGCGTAAAGCCAATGGAGAACTCCCCTGAAGCCAATCTCCGGAGTTCCCAAGGTCATCTGGGGAAGCAAGATGCTGGGGGAAGAGCAGAGCGGATGCATGAGGTCCCTGTGTCTCTTCTGACAGCCTATGCAGCGTAACCGGAATAAGGCACAGGGAGAACTAAAAACAAATAACTGCGTCCCGCAGGAACAGGCATTCAACAATATTCCCCATAATAGGTAATGCCTCAGCCAGCCTTCTTTGTTGGGCACAGTGGGGAATGTAACCCATGAGCCCTGCACCCTACGTCAGTGACTCAGCATTGTACTGTGGCTCTGAATTGCATACTGTTCTCTATCCATGCCTTCTGTACTTTCTATCCCTTATGTTCATACATAGGCAGAGAAAAAAGTAACCTCTGCACAACTGACATCTAGCAAGTGTTGTGGAAAAAAACTGAAACAGCAATATAGCTGTGAGAAGCCAGCAGAGAAGCACTCTGGCTTCCCGCCCAAAACCGAGGCTCATTAGCTATTCAAAATGGCTGCCGGCAAAAATAAAACACAAAAAGAGTGAATTAAAACCCCCAAAAACTAAGGAATTAACTTAAAAAGTCAAAGGAGAAGGTGGGAGGGTTGCAGGCATGAGAGAAATGCCTAAAATCGCTGAAAAATCAAGAAAAATCAATCGAGTTACCACAGAGCTGCAGACAGCAGTGGGAGAAAGACATTCCAGGTCTGAAGAAACTGAGGTGCAGCCCCTGCATATGCCAGAGTCAGTCACTGCACCTCTGCGGGACCCGCAAATCACGTATTGGGGTTTGGCATACATGCTAAGGCAACCTCCGCTCAGCGGGAAAGAATGGAACAGAACCAGGGAAGCCCACACCAAAGGGACCAACCCTATGTAAAACAGTACAGACTGAAATTTAAAACTTTTTTTTTTTTTTTTTTTTGTTTACAGACAGCAAAACACTCCCCAGAATCCTAGGGGTGCCCTGAGCAAAATCGCCAGCAAAAGAAACCCCAAAAATGCAAGGGGAACCCGTGCACAAGTGTTAAAAAGTGCCTTTAAAAGGCACACTTTAGAAATTCAAAATGGCCGCCGCACTTTTTCACCCGCGGTAAAAAAGGGCGCGAAAATACAAAGGTAACCAAATAATATGGAAAAGAAAGAAAACAACCCTCTAATACAGGGCAAGCGAAAAAAATCAGGAAAAAGTGCAATTTGGGAGCCAGGGGAGCCGACAGAGCCTCTGACAATGCAAACAACAGGGAGCTGAAAAGTTAAAGCAAGGAAAATTCCTACCAGCTCAGGAAACAGCAAGGAACTCAGCCAACTTCTCCAAGTGACAGGCAATGCTGAATCAGGTATGGCTCTTCCCCGTACAGCCTAGGGGAGAGCTCAACCCAGGGTTCAGAAATTCCCAGGCAGGAAGGCAGGAGCCCAAGCAGGTCTGGCTTCCCCCAGGATGTCCCCTGTGCAATGCTTTTTTTTTTTTTTTAAAGATACAGCTACCTAGCAAATAAATGGTAAATAAATGGTAAATAAAGGACCAAAAACAAAACCCCAAAAGAACTAACTAACTAGTGTTGCTCCTTCAAGTGTCACTTAGTGTGCCCAGAAAGGGCACAGAAGTCCTCAAGCTGCAAGGAGACTGGACACACTGGGGGCTTCTGGGAGCTCCCTCTGCATATATACTACAGAAGACTTGATTGGTCCAGTCTCCAGGCTGCAGGAGGAGGGGCACTACCCGATTGTGGAGGACTAAACTGGATTACCGAACAGGAACACTCTGATGTTGTCACCAATTCTGGGTCTACCAGATGTCCAGAAAACCTTTCAGTCTCTATGTTCATGAGTCACAAGGAAATGTTCTAGGAGTGTTGACTCAATCTCTTGGACCTTATTTGAGAAGCTGTTACAGCTACAGCCTTCCTAGTAAGCAAAAACTAAAAGAAAAATCCCTTTGAGACAGAATCTTCAAGTTACTGTACCACACTCTGTTCTAACCAATATGAAATACAAAGGAAACTACTAGCTAACAAATCTATGAATGTTGAAGTATTAGAGTATATTGTGTGAAAACCCCAGATACAACTGAAGGGTCAGTCAAGCTTTCAATCCTGCTATGTTGTTATCAGTTAGTCTTGATCCCCTGATCATGACTGTTTAGAAATTATGGACACTGTATTCTCAAGCCGCCTGGATTTGACTGATGTCTCTCTGGAGAACCCTGAACAGACTTTCTTTGTGGCTGAAGGCAGTTTCATCATCAATAGACATTGTTGTGCTAGATATGCAGTGGTGACCCCTGATTTGGTAGTTGAGTCCTCAGCCCTGGCCCCAGAAACTTCACCACAGAAAGCTGAACTGTTAGCCCTCACTAGAGCATTAACAATAGGAAAAGAGCCCTGTCTAAATGTGTACCCAGATTCCAAGTATGCCCTTACAACCTTGCATGCACATGGGACCCCGTACAAAGAATGAGGGTGGATAACCTTAGGAAGCAAGTCCATTAAGTATAGCCCCAAGATATTGATATTAACAGATACATACTGCCTATAGATCTCAGAATTTAGGAAAAGTAGAATGTATGAATAGAACCCTGAAATCTCAGTTGTCCAAACTTTGCCAAGAGGTTTACCTGAAGTGGCCCCAGGTTCTTCCTATAGCCCTTCTTAGGATATACTTAGCCCCTGCTAAGTCTTTAGGAGTTTTCCCTTTTGAAATTTTGTATGGGCGACCCTCGCCTATTGTATAGGAAATAAAGGGAGATATGAAACAGATAGTATCTGAAATTATTAGACATGAACTATTGGTTTTAAGTTCTGTTTTGCAGAGTCTTCATACCTGGGTACAAAATCGATTACTCATCAATTTGCCTGCACCCCTGCATCCTTTCAAGCCTGGAGTCTCGGTGTGGATCAAAGAGTGGAGAAAGATACTGTTAGCCCTGCATTGGAAGGGACCCTATGTCGTCATCCTGTCAACTCCAACTGCAGTAAAAGTCGCAGAATTTGAACCTTGGATCCATCATAATCAAGTGAAGCCAGCAGCTGCTCTTGAACCTGATCACTGGACTACTGTACAGCATCCTGAGACTCCATTGCACCTCACCCTACGACAACAGCCACGGACCTAAAACTTATTGGTCCCTCAGAAACTGCACTGTTTCAAGACTGTTTGTTTATCTGAAGGTAAGCCTCGCATCTGGAGAAAAACTGCAATCATCAGAAAGAGACTGTGTTGTGTTAAGAAATTGAATCTTCTAAGAGACTGTGTTTAAATACTCTGAAAAAGACTGTTTTGATCTCCTAAAGAGCGAACTGCTCTAAGAAGGCAATAATAGCCTGAGAGACTGTACTATGATATTTTAAGAACCTGAGACATCCCAGAAGACAGTGATACTTTGGAATCTACAGCCCTACTCCTGCCAAAAAGCTGGTAGGTCTACGTACGGCAGAAGCTTGAGGATCTACAATCAACCCTACATTTGTCATCTGTTGTGAAATCCGACAGTTCCTCCAATTTTCCAGAGACTATGCCCATTATGAATTCTTATTATTGCTTTATTCTGGCAACAGTTTTGGGGTGCTTTGAAATGACTTTTGCCCTACCCCCTTGTGCAGCTTGCATACCACCACCAGAACAGGACAAAAGATCACTCTTTCTATGAAGCCATGAAATCAGACTTTGACGTTCCTCCTGCCACCAGAACTTATTTCTTGAATTAGCAGGAGCAGTGGCATTCGGTCTTCATGTTTCAGATTGCTTGTTTTGTGGAGAAACAACAATGGGAGACTAATGGCCTTGGGAGGCCCAAGAACTGAATTACTCCATCCCCTACAATCAGACTGATTTACATAATACTACTAGTGAGTGGGTATTGGCCCACCCCATTGTTGACAGTTTGTGTTTTGTTCGGACCGGACCACAATTTGCAATGAAGATCGGACAGCTGGACTGTCTAAATCAGAAAATTTACAACAGCACAACAAAGAAGACATCTTGGTGGTCCGGCATAAATGCTCCTGAACCTTCTAATCCTTTAGTTCTTTTACCCACTCTTGCCAAATTATGGACTCTGACTATCTGCTTGTTATTCCCTTGTTTCTTGCCACTTTGCTTGCGAATGATAACTTCAGTTATTAATAGCACTGTAGAGCGTAAGGCAGCTACAAAGATACTAGCTATGTGAACTTACTACCCTATACCACAGAGTGATACCTTTACCTAGTATTATGTGATTTGATTCTCAACCTTTTTCACTTGCGGGTGAGAATAATCAAAGGGGGGAATGTGGTAGGCGAAGGCCTATGATCCATGCTAATTGAACTAAACAGACAGGCCTAAGCAGCTTGACCTGTAACTGAAGCCTGTAGTTAGGCCCAGAGGAATGAAAACCCCCCTGAATGATGACACCATAGAATTGAAACTTAACTCAGCTTAACTGAACATAGCTAAGCAGAAACGAAACTCAGAAAAGACAGAAAACAAGTCTAATTGGTACTGATAAGAGAGCACAGCTTCTATGGAATTAATTAACTCTGCAGAAAGCAAGGTTACAGTGCCCCGCTCTCACTCATATTCCAGCAAGCCAGTGACCTTGGAGGAGAGAAGTATCGAAAGTCTAAGAACTGTCCATTGTAATGAGGACTGAAAGGGGGGCAACCAGGTGCTGAGCCCAGTCAAGGGTCCCCATTGGATAGCTACGTAATGGTACCGGGACCAATAGATGGGTGAGAGGGGTTACTGGGACCAATGAAAAGTTTGCCTATGTCTAGAATGGAGAAGAACGGTATAAAAGTTGTTGTTTTGCTAGAAACCATTGCTCAGCCATTTTGAAATTGATTATTGCTTGAGCCTGTGCACATTAAACTGGCTTGGATCCTTGAAAAGACTCCTGGTTTTATTTATTGCATGCTTATCTGCTGCTACAGTGGGAGAAATGTATCAAAGTCGAAGAACTGTGCCTTTGTTAGAGAATTGTGAGCAGGGGGAACAGAGTGCTAGGCCCAGAGAGAGTTCCCAATTGGATAGGGGCTGGGGGCATTGGGACCAATAGAAAGTTTGCCTATGTTAAACTGAAGAAGAAAGGTATATAAGATGTTGTTTGCTGGACTCCATTGCTCAGACCATTTTGAATGTGACATTGCCTGAGACTTGTGCACAATAAATTGGCTTGGATCTTTGCACTGACTCCTGATATTATTCATTGCGTGCACTTCGCTGCAACAAATGGGGCCTGTTCTTCACTGTTTCCCTATCTCTTAACAGAGCTTCATTTTAAAAATACACTTCCCCAGACAAAGCAGTTATTCATCCATTCCATTTTAAAACTTCAGACATATTTCTCATTATCACAGAAGTCAGTCACTTACTATGCAGGTATTTTTTCCCTTTAAGGCTTCAGGCACATCATACTGTAGGCTACTTAATAGTACAGCGCTTCTCAAATGACTCTTTCAATTCCTCTCTGTCTTTTTCTCACAGAGAACTCCCATGGAATCTCCAGCCAAAGCCACTTGCTTCTCTACCTGGCAGTGCTTCTCAAACAGTACTGTCCAATGCCTCACAAAATCAGGGTAATCAGTTACTTAGCCTGATTTCCATAAAACCTAACACCAATTCCACTCTCAAGAACAATGTATCACAAATTGATACCTTTATACTGGCATAAACAGCACATTCTCTCCAGACACAGCACAAACTGCTTTCTTTCTCTGTTCAAACTCTGCTCAAAACAAAACAACAACAACTTTTTTTCTGTTGTCAAGGAGACGGTGACTCTGCTGACATCATCTATTTGCTTTCTAGAGCCCCTAACCAATCACAAGCATGCTTTTGGAATATGCAGATGAAGCATTAGAACTTGTTCTAAATTCTGCAGGAAAAATCAGTTTTCTTTTTCAACTGCATTTTCCATTAAAGTGAATGGTAAAATCTTAATTTGGATGTTTCACACATTAAAAACCCCTCAAAACAACCCAAAATCTACAATCCTATATAGCTTATCTAACCCAAACACTCCATCACCTCCAAATTCAAAACCACACACTCCCCAGGCGCTGCACACTCTTTCCCCAAAATCACACAAAGCTTTGTCCAAATTAACCCCTAGGTTACAGTAGCATGGAATATGTCTACATTCTGGGAATCTGGCAGGTACTTCTGACCTGGATTAGCCACTGTTGGAAATAGAATACTGGGCTTGATGGACCTTCTTATGCTTATATGGTCAATTAACCACCCAGCCAAACAATACTCTAATCCTGTATAAAGATGCATAAAAACTCATGAAATGTGCACAAAGGAATACACAAAGGAGCATACTCCTTTGTAATGCTCCTTCAGAAGTGTTGTCAGGCTGCCTCCAGAAGAGCCTTTATTTTTCTGTCTGAGATGATGACATATCAGGCTGGGGATGGAGTTTACAATCCCAGCCACCGGATCAAAGTGCTTGATGAAGGAATAAAACAATTATTAACTAGCCAAAGCCTTCAGAGCCTTCCCTTGCTCCTGGGTAAGTCAATCTGTGTACTCCATTTGGCAGAGCTTTTAAAGTGCCCTTCTGTCAGGGGATTATGACATCAAAGGCAAGGGAATGACGTTTACTGTTCTGGCTGCCAGATCAAAGTGTTGAGAGAGGCAAGAGCAAGAGGTACTGCCTGAGCTCCTCAAGCCTTAAAAGAACAAAATGAATAGAACTACCATGCCATGCAATTCAGAATCTTACTTAGAAACATAGAAACATGGCAACGGAAAAAGACCACATGGCCTATAGTCTGCCCTTCCATATCAACCACTACAACAATCCCTTTTTTTTTAAACTTAACCTAGAGTTAGCTATATAATTTATGTGCATAAGCAAAATATATATCTTAAGCAACAAAAGAAAGTATTGTAGCTGCCCATTAACTAGTTTAGAGCTTTAGTAGTGCTGGAGCGCACATAAACCCTTTTAGCTGAAATTCTGTACATGGAGGAAATGTGATGCATAATTACATGGCACTCTTTTTATGAAAACACCCTGGTGGTTAGCAAAGCCGAGGAGGTGACGCATATAAATGAGCACTCATGTAGAAAAGCTCAAACTTGCCATATAGAACAGCAAATTTCAAAGATATTAGAAGACCTCTCAGAAAGTACTTACCATTGAGCATTATCAAAACTGACTTCTAAGTACAAATTCAAATAGCTTGACAGCATATTTTGGATGAAGAATCGGATGAGTGTTAGTTCATTCAAGTGTCAACACATCAGTCAGAAAATAAAGTCACTGTCATGAAAGTCACGTCTTGTTATTACAAATACAGTATTACATCATGCAGAATAATGGCTCCAACACGCTTTGACAATGATACTTATATAATAACTGCCTACTTCCTGTAATTTTCAGCCATAGCCTCAGTGCGGAAATTGGATTTTGTTGAAGTGAATAAGCTGGAAACTGTCAGTCATACACAATATGAAAGTGGATAAAAGGAAATGAATACTTGAGTTGCAAAATAAAGGACAGGAAAGCCGGACTGTCAAGTGGCCCCATCAGATGCAGTCTTGTTTTTATTCCTGTTGCAGAAGCAGAAATGTAGAGCTCAGTTTCTTCTGAAAAGCAGGGCCGCTGATTGTGAGGCCGATTCTCGCTCTTGTTTTAAGTAGCTATCTGGCTACCTGCAAGCACAGACAATTCAGCATGGATTTTCAGACTGCTGAAATGGGCGTCATACTGTTCTGAAAATCCAAATATTTTTGCACACGAAAGTATACACCAAGTGGACTAGCATGCAGACATATTCAGGGCAATTTTATAAGTTCCCGCACAGGCTACACGCGTTTTCACATGTACATGTGGGGCCTATTGTATAAAGTGAATTACGTGCTTGATTTACTTTAGAAAATAGTGTACGTACGCACCTCAACTTAGGCACAGCAGTTACACCTGCCCGAGAGCGAGCATGGCAAGCCACACCTAGATTGGTGCAGACACACTCATAGGTCATAGTATTCTATAACCTACGCATGTGCATTGTGGCCCCACCTGCATACCGCACTGGGATTTAGCACCCCCGAGGACAAGGCAGTTGCATTCTGCTATGGTCAACCTATTTCTCTTGGTGCACTTTCCTCTCTCAGGGGATTAATTATTTCCATCAGCCAGGAGGTAATGGAACTTTTCTATTATTATCGAGCTGACCAAAGTAGCACAAATGGACACCCTAATTACTAAGGCATAGATGTAAATAGTTACCCTCGTTGTGAACCGCACTGATGTGGAATAGCGCGGTATATAAGAAACTGTAAATAAATAAATAAATAATCACCTTCTGCTATGCTTTCAACTGGGTCTATAACTAGCAAACCAGCTGTACTCCCAAATTGGAGAACCTTATAAAGAAGGCCAGGGAGCTCCCGTACTATGGACCGAGCAAGTCTGTGCCTCTCAGTAGCCTGTGCAGGTAAGCACAGATACTTACATTTAGTTTCTGTATTGCCATGGCAAGTGAGATTACAGGTGATTTATAGTTAATTGCTTTCCTCTCCTCCCCACACCTTCCGCACTCACATGAGCTGTGCACACAGAGCCCATCTAGCCATACTGCCACATACATTCCTTATCAGGGTGCAGAGGCAGGGTTGAGCCTAAGCTATGCATCCTTTTCTGAATACACAGCATATCCTCAGCCCTTCCCATGGAGCCCACTTCCCCAAACTATCTGTTGCTTTCTTCTGCTACAAAGAATCTCTCTTTACCTCTCCTCTCATTCTCTCTTTTCCTTAAGCCTATACGTTTACATTGACTGCTGCTTTCCCAACATTTTCTCTGCTTGACTAGCCTCTCTTTTTCTCACTCAAAGAACAGGAAACCAAAGACAGAAAGGTGCTGTGAAATATTAGGTTAGAATATTAAGGGCAGCAATCAAACTGCCTATGCCTGTGTCAACTTCAAGGGTCCTTTCACCAGCAGGGTTTGCACCACTGGTCAAGACAAAGCCTACTTGGGTAGTTTGACTCTTGCTTTTTCAGTAGTTGCTTCCAGGCAGCACTGGCGATGGAGTTACACTGTGGTTCATGCAGCTATCTGCAGATCTGGCTGTTGTAGGGATGTGCACAGGGAAAAAAATGTTAATTCATTTTCCGGATTTTCAGACTTTTTTAGTTCTTTTCACACATTTGTATTAATTTATTAAATTCACATGAGAACTTCCTGTTGTTGTTGTTAAGTGCCGTCGAGTCGGAGTCGACTCATGGCGACCCTCTGGATAGCTATCCTAAATTGTGTTCGGTCTTCAGTCAGGCAGCTCATTGTTGACAGACTGGTACCCGTAGCTGCTGTTATTTTATCGATCCATCTCATTGCTGGCCTTCCTCTTTTGTGTTGACCTTCTATCTTGCCAAGCATAATGTCTTTCTCTAATGATTTCTCTCTTCGCATGATGTGTCCAAAGTATGAAAGTCGAAGTCTTGTCATCTCAGCTTCTAAAGAAAGCTTAGGTTTGATCTCCTCTAGTACAGACTGGTTTGTTCTTCGGGCAGTCCATGGTATACACAGTATTCGCCACCAGCACCATAATTCAAAGGCATCAATTTTCTTCCTATCTGTCTTTTTCACTGTCCAGCTTTCACATCCTTATGATGTTATTGAAAATACCATGGCTTGAACAAGTCGAATCTTTGTATGGAGAGAGACATCTCTGCTCTTGAGAATCTTATCTAGGTCTTTCATAGCCATTCTGCCAAAAGTAATGCGTCGTCTGATTTCTTGACTGCTTGTTGCTTCATTATTGATAGTTGATCCAAGTAGGTTAAAGTTGTTCACAACTTCAATTTCTTCTCCTTCAACGATGAACCTGTTGATTATGCCAGTTGTCATGATCTTTGTCTTCTTTACATTAAGGTGCAGGCCCATTTTGAGACTATGTTCTTTGATTGTGAGAAGAAAATTTTTCAGATCATCTTCACTTTCAGCCAGTAATGTGGTATCATCAGCATAGCGAAGGTTGTTGATGAGTCTTCCACCAATCTTCACACCTCTGTTGTCTTCATACTATCCTGCTTCTCTGATGATTTGTTATGTATATAAATTAAACAGGTAGGGGGAAAGTATGCAGCCTTGCCTTTCACCTTTGCTGATTTTAAACCATTCTGTTTCTCCTTGTTCCGTTCGAACTGTTGCTTCTTGATCAATGTACAGATTGCACAAGAGAACGATCAGGTGTTCTGGTATACCCATGCTTCTTAATGTGGCCCAGAGTTTCTCATGGTTTACACAGTCAAAAGCCTTGCTATAGTTGATAAAGCACAAGTAGATATCCTTTTGGTATTCTTTAGTCTTTTCAAGGATCCATCTCACATCCGCAATGATGTCTCTCGTTCCTCGCCCTTTCTTGAACCTTGCTTGCACTTCAGGTAGTTCTTGTTCTAGGTATGGTTGTAGTCTCTTTTGAATAATCTTCAGTAGAATCTTGCTGGCATATGGGATCAGAGTGATTGTGCGATAATTTCCACAGTCAGTTGGATCACCTTTCTTTAGTATTGGTATAAACACAGATCTTTTCCAGTCAGTTGGCCATGATGTTGTCTTCCATATTTCTTGGCAGAGTCTTATGAGTACGGTAACAGCTGCATCAGATTGCTGCAATACCTCTATGGGAATGCTATCAATGCCTGGTGCTTTGTTCTTTGATAAGGCTTTCAATGCTGCTTCAACTTCTTCTTTCATCACCAATGGTTCCCGATCATAAGGTACAGGTTAAAACGGCTGTTGGTCCACTTGATCTTTATCATATAAAAACTCTGTATATTCCTTCCACCTTTTCTTGATCTTCTCAGCATCATTCAACATAGAACCTTGAGCATCTTGTAACATTCCAATTCGAGGCTGGAACTTTTTCTTTAACTCTCGTAGCTTTAGGAAAGCCGATCTTGTTCTTCCTCTAATAGTTTCTGCTTCTATTTCCTTGCAAGTGTCATTGTAGTACTTTTCCTTGCCCTGTCTTGCTGCATGTTAGAAATCTCTGTTGAGTTCTGCGATTGTCTTTCTTTCTCCTCTGGCTTTAGCTTCTCTGCATTTCTGGGCAATTTTCAGAGTTTCTTCCGTCATCCATTTTGGCCGTTTTTGCTTTTTCACCTTTTGTAAAGACTTCTCGCTTTCTTCCAAAACAACCTTCTTGATGTCATTCCATAACTCTTCCGGAGCTCTGTCATTTGTATCTAAAGCAGCAAATAGATTTTGCAGGCAGTCTTTAAATTCCAGTGGTATATTCTCAAGGTCATATTTTGCTGCATTCATGAGTGGTTTGCTCTTTTTCAACTTTAGCTTGAGTTTGCATACTAGTAGTTGATGCAAACTCCAGGTTTTGTCTTTGTTGATGTTACAGAGCTTTTCCATTGTTGACTTCCACAGATGTAGTCAATTTGATTTTTATAAAATCCATTGGGTGAAGTCCATGTGTACAGTCGTCGCTTGTGTTGCTGGAAGAAGGTGTTTGAGATGAATAGATCATTGGTCTTGCAGAATTCTATCAGTCTTTCTCCAGCTTCATTTCTGTTGCCAAGTCCATATTTTCCAACTACTTTGCCTTGTTCTTTGTTGCCAACTTTTGTGTTCCAGTCACCCATGACTATCAGGATATCCTGTTTGCATGTTCTGTCAATTTCAGCTTGTACTTGTTCATAGAACTCTTCAATTTCATTCTCTTCTGCAGCTGTTGTTGGGGCATATACTTGAATTATGGTTGTGTTGATAGGCAATCCTCGTAGACGAATAGAGATTAAGCGTTCGCTGACTGCATTGTATTTCATTACAGTTCTTGCAAGTTTCTTCTTTATTATAAATGCAACACCATTTCTTCTTTGTCTTTCATTTCCAGCATAGTAGACCATGTGATCATCTGATGCAAAGTGCCCCATGCCAGTCCATTTCAGCTCGCTGACAACCAACAGATCAAGTTGTACACGTTCCATTTCATTCTTGACCACCTCTAACTTCCCTTGGTTCGTGCTTCGTACGTTCCATGTTCCAATGTGTAAGACATCTTTACAGCTTCTGACTCTCATTTCATGCGCAGCTACATCAGCAGGCAGACTTATCGAGGGCTTTGATCCAACCACATCATAAATGCTGGCTTTACTCTGAAAAGTCTTCAGCTCTTCCCCAGTAGCTAGTTGAGTGCCTTCCGACCTGGGGGTCTCATCTTCCAGCACCATAGCACAATTTGTTTTGTTGTAACTATCCATTGGGTTTTCATTGCAAGATACAGAAGTAGATTGCCTGGCCCTTCTTCCGCGCAGTTTAAGTTTGGTGTTGTTGCCGTTGTCACAAAAATGTGATCCTCCGCTGTCAACACTGTCCCATTCTGCTGCTGCCCAGATGGGTGGTTTGTCTTGGTCTGGCACCTCAGCTGAGACCTGTCCATCTTGGGAGACCCTGCCAGTAGTTAAACTACCGATAGTTTAGCTCTCAGCATCACTGATGCACGCAAGCCCTCACAGCACGACAAGCTGCAAACCAAGTGAGAGAACTTCCTAACACATGCAAATTGATGTTATGTATTGTAATTTAAAGCTCAATGCATACTAAACTAATTTTAGGCACACTATATTTTTAGTTTAGTTGTGTTAGTGATATAAAGCCATCTGGAATAGAAATACTTAAATTGCAGGGACCTGGTCTTTTACCTGAGTCTGACTTTAGAAGCAAAGGTATCAATTAAAGTTACAGGGACCTTTGCACAGTAGGCAGATACAAAGAAAGAAATAGTTCAATTTGACTATTTCTGCTTCCATTGTTTGAATTTCTGTTGCAAGCCTGCTCCCAGGGAGGGGCTATTAGATTATCTTAAAGCCTGCCACATGTACCTGGTCATCTCCAGTCTGCACAGCTTCCAGAGCCTCCACACAGCTAAGCTTTCAGCTCTCTATCTTTTTGCGTGTTGCTAATAGAGAATTTAACTGTTGGTTATACATTTTTGGGGGGGAATATTCTGACTGCCTACATTCCTTGTGTAGCCCTTAAATCAGATATCTGAGTGTGCCCACTGTTCATGTAAGGCCTACTGGCCAGGGACACTAGTGATATAAAGCTACCTGGAATATAAATACTTAAACTGCAGGGACCTGGTCTTTTACCTGAGTCTGACTTTAGAACCAAAGGTATCAATTAAAGTTACAAGGACCTTTGCACAGTAGGCAGATACAAAGAAAGAAACAGTTCAGTTTGACTATTTCTGCTTCCATTGTTTGAATTTCTGTTGCAAGCCTGCTCCCAGGGAGGGGATAATTAGATTATCTTACAGCCTGCCACTTGTACCTGGTCAGCTCCAGTCTGCACAGCTTCCAGAGCCTCCACACAACTAAGTTTTCAGCTCTCTATCTTTTTGCCTGTTGCTAATATAGAATTTAGGTGTTGGTTAAAGATTACTTTTGGGGAATATTCTGACTGCCTACATTCCTTGTGTAGCCCTTAAATCAGATATATAAGTGTGCCCAATGTTCATGTAAGGCCTACTGGCCATGGACACTTAGGTTCCAGCCCATCCTACCCACACCCCTCCCACCTCAGGGCTGCATTGCCTATATAGTGGTCACATATGTTGCCATCTATACTTTTTAATTTGGTGTTCAGCCCACCTTTTCTTCTTCTCCTTCTAGGACTGCTTAATCAGCATGTCGTGTATTCAGTGCAATACCTGTGGTGCTTTCATTCTGAGACAAATCATTTGGAACCTAAGAGCCTGTCCCCTGTGCCTCAAGTTAGCTGCTATGCATAAAGAATTGACTCTACTAAGGGAAGACCTAGCTGCCATGCATAATGAATTGACTCTACTAAGGAAACGCACCTCTTCTAGGATACAAACAGAATAAAGTCCACCACCGCTCCCACAAAGAATCAAACATCCCAGGAACAAATGGATTACAGTGGGCTTGGGTAGATTGTGACCTGTAACGAAGAGACATCCTATACATCAAGTGATATCCCTGCATAATGCCTTCTCTGCTTTGGTTAATGAGGATCACCAATCCATGGAAACTGAAGGGCCCTTAAATGAGTCAGTCAATTCCCAATCTCCTGCTAAAGCACCAAATATGAAGAAAAACTCACCAAACGGAAAACTACTACTACTTGGAGATTCCATCATCAGAGACACAAACTTGGGATCACAGTTCAAAAGAGTGAAGATAGTCAAATGCCTCCCAGGCTCTTCAGCAAGCAGGAATACAAACCAAATTGTTGATATACTTAGCGCAGAAAGTGAGCACTCCAAAATTGATGTTGTCATCCACCTGGGTACAAATGACCTGGCTCTAAACAGTTCCTCTGCAGTTCAAAGGGACTTCCAGACTCTGGGAGAGAAACTCAAGTCCACTGTTAACAATATAGCATTCTCAGAAGTTCTACCTGTTTATGATAAGGGGGCAGAAAGGCTGCATCACATAAACAGCTCCAATATATGGCTCCATACCTGGTACGAATGAGAAGGATTCAGATTTATTGGTGACTGGGGAAACAGATGGACCAACAAGATACTATACTGTACTGATGGACTACATCTCTCTGTCACAGGGAAAAGAATCCTAAGCGAAAGTTTCAGGCAGTATGTGGATATGAATTTAAACTAGAAAAAGGGGGTGACGGATGAAGAAGGACTAGTTCAGGACGTCACTCCCGGCAAATGCATAACAACATCAGAAAGAACCACACTTTTAAATCACACATCAACGACAAGTGGGAAGAAGTGGGCAGAACAAAATCAATGCAAAATACATGCAAGCCAGTTAAATGCTGGAAAGCAATGAGCACAAATACTCAAAGCTTAGACAACAAAGTTCCGGACCTGGGAGCCCTAATGGTGGAAATGGATGTGGACATTGTGGCCATTACAGAAACATGGTTTAATGAATCGCATGAATGGGATATAGCCATAGCTGGCTATAATCTATTCAGAGGAGACAAAGTGGAAAAGGAGGAGGAGTAGCCTTGTATGTCAAAAGCAATATTAAAGCTACTGCAATTCAGGGGGCATGGGGAAAAGAAGAAGTACTCTGGATTGTGTTGGAAAGAGGAGATGGCACTGTCATCCATACTGCTGTAGTCTACAGACCTCCAACTCAAATCAAAGAAATAGATAGTGAATTGATTACAGATATTGCTAAGATAGCCGCAAAGGGGGAAGTGATCAAATTGGGTGACATTAATCTACCCAATGTGGATTGGAATACTCCTTCTGCGAATCTGGCAAGAAACAAAACAATTGTGGATGCTTTCCAAGGTGCGTCACTTAAGAACATAAGAACATAAGACATGCCATACTGGGTCAGACCGAGGTCCATCAAGCCCAGTATCCTGTTTCAAACAGTGGCCAATCGAGGTCATACGTACCTAGCAATATCCCCAAAAGACACAGGTTCCACAATGCTTGTACTGGGTCAAGCATTGATATCCTGGGTCCCTTTTTAATAGTGGTTTATGGACCTTTCCTCCAGGAACTTGTCCAAACCTTTTTTAAACCCAGCTATACTAACAGCCCTTACTACATCCTCCGGTAACAGATTCCAGAGTTTGATTACACGTTGAGTGAAAAAATATTTTCTCTTATTTGTCTTAAATAGTTTACCCTGTAGCTTCATTACATGTCCCCTAGTCTTTCTATACTCTGATAGCGTAAACAATTGATCCACGTTTATCCGTTCCATTCCATTCATTAATTTATAGACCTCTATCATATCTCCCCTCAGCCGTCTCTTCTCCAGGCTAAAGAGCCCTAACCTTCTTAGCCTCTCTTCATAGGAGTAGCCTTCCAACCCCTTCACCAATTTGGTGGCTCTTCTCTGTACTTTTTCTAATAACGCTATGTCCTTTTTAAGATACGGTGACCAGAATTGCACACAATATTCAAGGTGCGGTCATACCATGGAGCGATACAGAGGCATTATAACATCCTTTGTTTTATTCTCCATCCCTTTCCTTATGATACCTAGCATTCTATTTGCTTTCTTGGCCGCCGCTGCACACTGGGCGGAGGGTTTTAACATGTTAACCACAATGACTCCTAAATCTTTTTCCTGGGTGGTGGTTTCTAATGTGGAGCCTTGCATCGTGTAACTATAGTGTGGGTTGTTCTTTCCTAGGTGCATTACTTTGCACTTGT